>CM075447.1:15511741-16118298 GCA_037832335.1 Carallia pectinifolia | reverse complement strand
CTCAGCCAACTTTATGATGGCATTGTAGCTTTTAATAATTTAATATGCGGTCAGATCAGGGGGCCTGCGCAACACGAATCTGTTGCTATGAGTGCAAATTGTGCAATTCCTTTAGCCCATCTAGCTCACTTAGCGTAAAATTATAACTTAATATGTATATATCATAAGTTGGACCAAATCTTTTTTTTTTTTTTTTTTTGAGAAAATGGACCAAATCTTTATATTTAAATGATCCGAATCGTGTATAATCTTGATAGTTCCTAGCAAATTTTTGCGGTGCGTAGGAGCAAAGTTGCAGCTGTCACATAAAATTCACAACTAATAAATCTTCAAATACACTCCGTGATTTAATTAAACAAAAAAATTTACCCTCTAAAATTATTTCCTTTTCTAAGTTAGAATTACGCACTCGGATTTTAATCGTCAAAACTGAATCTCGCAAAAAAAAACGAAAAAAGGAAAGCAGATTTTAAATTCCAGTTTATTCTTGTTGGGCCGATGGCCGATAAGGCATATTGCAGCTGGGCCGGCTGTAACCGAAAATGTTATCTTTATATGGGCTAAAAGACTGGACGGCAGAAATAAACAATTTTTCTCATAGGCTGCAGAAAGTCAATCCTTTATACTTATTTCTTCTACAAAAAAAAAAAAAGCTGATCTTTATTCTAGATGACACCCCTAGTGGACACCGTAAGGGACGCCGTAGGCTAGAACTTAGGCCTCTATTTAAGAGATTTTGATTTTAATCCTGAAAAGAGAGGGATGAAATTTGTAAGAGGAAAAAAGTTAATTTTATTATGTAACTTATGGTTTAATATATCTTTTAATGGACAAAAAAAAAAGTTGATCTTTTTTAACTTTGGTAATTGGCTCAAAAAAAAAAGATTTTAATTAGAAGCGAAGGAGGGCAAAAGGAGGCATATAAGACAAGAATGCACGTTTTGAGTTGAGAAGTGAATGAAATGTGAATGCCGAAGAACTTGCTGGAGATCTAACAATAATCGGGGTCAACGAGAAAGTCTTCAATTTGCTTTAATGGGCTCTTTAGTTTTGCCCGTTTGATTCCAACCAAAAAAAAAAAGGAAAAATGCAGCAAAAGGAGGGAAGAGGAGGGGTTATCTAGAATCATTATATTTATCTCTGAGATGATTTAGAGGCCTTAAAGTTCTAATCCCAATTGGATTAGAAGGTTCGATGCGTTATTTGCGCATCTTTCCGCTTTATATCGTGTGCATTGAAATTCAGCGTTCTTCTTTAAGTGGCAATGGTTGTTGCACTAATCAAGACCGCCGTATATCTTGATATATAAGTTTATTAATTGATAAATCGACAAAACGTGCAGAAAATGGCCAAATTCGATGTTCCATTCTTGTACAATTGTACTTATGTACATTAGATATAATATTTTAGCTTCTTTTTTTCTTTTCATTTCAAAGCGTTGAATGCATGGAACATGACCAGGCAAAAGGAAACGTTACTAAAAGATTTTTATTTAACTCACTTAAAAAGTGAGTAGAATTAATTCAAATTGAGATGTAAATTAAAATAAAGATTTAAGTGGACTCAAATAAAAATTAAAAAATAATAAACTAATTTGTGTAGTATAAAATTATATTTCTACTATACTCATAAAAAATTAAGTTTGAATAACAAGCACTAAAAAATAATAACTTAGTGATTTAGAAATTTATATGGGTAGCTAGATAACGGCTGCAGCTTAATTATTTTTTGACTCCCATTTGCCAGTTGCCACCTGTTGAAGCAGGTGGTTGACGCACCGCGTACGCCCGTCCAGCCATTTCACCTCGGAGGCACAGTCAAGCACGGTTAACCGAAATGCACAATAAAAAAAAAAATCCGATGCAAAAGGAACAAAATCTTTTTTGTTTGTAGAAAGGACCATTGGGGAGGACAGCAGTTGAGGAAGAGGACCCTCTATTGAAGTTCAAAATCAGACTTATTCTTGTTGAATAATACACATTTTTAATCACTCTGATAGTAGAACCTCAAAAAGAAGAAAATCTTAGTCACCACCAAGTACACACCCTAGATTCCTCCCTCCTCCCCCTCCCCTCTTTGGCTCTGCAGTCTGCATTTTGACCCATATGCCTCTTTGTTTTTCCGACGTACCAAAGAAAATGTACTGTTTTTCTTTTCATGCGATGCTATGCTTGTATTCGCGACTTTTGTACGTCACGAACCATGATCATTCTCTACCGGTTTACACTTACAGTTATTAATGCTGCCTTTTTAATTAACCAAAATCAAGTATACTTGTTTTTGTCGGGAGCAGCTTTATTCTGTCGGATTTGAATTAGTTTCTGATGTACAAGGAACATTATTTTCCCAACATTTTTTTTTTCACCTAGCATATGAAATCGATGGAAACATGGCAAATCACATATCAAGCCTTGTATTTGAATTTTTCAAGTTTGAAAACAAAAGGTCTTATGTAAAAAAGAACATCAATACATGTACAGAATTTTAGTTTTCTAATTTGTATATTAAATGTAACAAAATTAATAATTTTTACATCAAAATAAATAATTTTTGCAATAAAAACTAAAAACAATTATTTTTTAATTGTAAATATTATCAATTTTATTGTAAAAAATACCAATCTTATTTCATTTTAAATGCTAATCAAAACATTAGAATTTAACACATTAACATTTTCACTAAGAAAAATAATGTACATCAACTACAAATCCTCACCCAAAAGCATAACAGTACTAGTGTATACAACACGGTTTATATTATCTCTCATTTTCTGTCAAAATTCATATAAAATCTGCAAAGGCCAAACTCTCCGGAATTTCAAACTTCAACAAGCTGCAGCGGTGGTTTTCTCTCTCATCTTCCGCGCTGCTGCTGCTGTTGACGAAAGTGGGTGATGAATTCAAGGGAGCCGGGCCTGATAAAGGGGTCGAAAAAACTGAGCCCGTGCCAAAATTCTGGTACCCTGAGTTCTCTGGAAATTCATGCACAGTAGGATTTCTGGTGCCATAAGCAGAGTTTGGCTGGGAAACCAAACTATCTTTCGAGCTTGAAGGCTGTAGATTTTCTAGGGAATTCTGACAGCCAACAGCTAAACTAGAAAAACTGGAAGAAAGCCCCTCTGTATTTGTTGGCATGAGTTGTGCTAGTTTTGAAATTTGAGCATTAGAGGCGTTGCAGGCAGGATTTTCCTGAAATGGGTTCTGAAACTGGTCAGGTTGTGATAATGGCACTTGGCAATTCTGTAGCATCGAGTTGAAAAATAGCTTTTCCTGGAGTTGTTGCAGAACCGATCCAGGGTTTTCTTGTTTCAGTGAGTCCAGCGTGGTGGCTAGCCTTAGCAAATCAGGATTTAAGAGTGCCGCTTGGGCGCGTAAAAAACTTGAAAGATTAAGAAGCAAAGGATTACACAAAGCTGAACTTAGAATGGAGGGTAGGTCGAGAAAATCGAGATGTGGTGCATGGGTTACAGGATTAATTCCATTTCTGAGCAGCCTCTTTCTTATGTGGGTGTTCCAGTGATTCTTGATCTCGTTGTCGGTTCTTCCTGGCAAACGTCCAGCTATAGCAGACCACCTAACATTGAAAATTGTTCTCTTATTAAATTCACAAATTAATCAAGAAAAAGATGCTGTATCTTTTCTAAAACTTCTATAAATTATATTAAATTTTTTATTTTATACATATGAAATTTTATAATCTAGAACACATTTTTTTTCTTAAAACGAGTTAAATTCACATGTAATAGTCAAACCGTTTAATAACAAACTTTTTGTACTCTCATATTATATGGAATAATACCTTAAAATTTAAAACCACATAAAAATTAGAAAGTTTAAAAATATTATAACTACATGATATTTGTATTTTACCAATATAAGAATTTATATTGTTTAACATTTCTTTTTTCTTCAATTACTTAATATGAGATGAAATTGAAGAATCCAAAGTGCATAATGGTCTTATTCTTACTTGTTTCCCAGGACACCGTGCAGCTGGATAATCGTTTCTTCCTCTTCAAACGAGAATCTTCCTCTTTTGATATCAGGCCGCAGATAATTCGTCCATCGAAGACGACAACTCTTCCCACATCTTTGAAGTCCTATCCAATCCAATTAATTTACCCATGTCAAAATACATCAAAACAATACGTCAAAATGTCCAAATTATAACATAAATTCATACAAAACTTCGAATATAAAAAAAAAAATAATTTTATATACCAGCATTCTTAGGAAGAGTGCTCCAATTGCCTGGTCCGTGCATTTGGACATAACTGGTGAGCTTGTGATCTTCCTCAGGGGTCCATGAACCTTTCTTGAGTCCATTCTTGTCGCAGCAAGGTGCCCTTCCCATTGATACTATGTATGCAATTTGTGGGTGTGCAGAAAAATGTATCAAGTTATTTGAACTTGTAAGACAAGAAGGAAAGGGAGGAGGGTTGACTGTCTATAAATATGACTACGGAAATGAAATCCTCTCATAAGCCAACATTTCACTTCGTCGATAAGAGTGGGATATGGCTATTTATAGTTGAGAAAACAGCAGCCAAATTGATTCAAGTCAACAGGATTTGGCGCCGGCCTGGCCTCGTGTCATGTACACGATCCCATGTTTTTGATGAGATACTGAGGCGTGTGTGAAATATAATAATGTGTAATGTGTAAGCCTCCATGTAAGAAATCTTTGGAAAATAGAGGTGACACATATCCAATCGGTATATAGCAACAGTACATCAAGAAGGGAAGCATACGATGCATATCATCCGTGTAGTAATATAGTTTGACTAATTTCTCCATAATATATAGGAAAAAAATAAGTAGGCGTAAGATTTAGCTAAAATGTATATATTCAAAATGATATAAATATAACATCATTTAAATATCAGTAAATAAGAAGTAACAGATAAAATTTAAAATGATGTTATCATAATATCATTTTAGTTGAATTCTGAATAAGTTCTTAAAGTAATATAAGTATAACATAATTTTAGATATTAATAAGTAAAAAGTAACATTTAGAACTCAAAAACGTTATTATTATGATATTATTTTAATTAAATTTTAAATTCTTTGACAATATAACAATGCTCTAATATTATGGCTATGCTATGTAATTTTTTATTACTTGTTGTCCGTTTCATCACTATCTGTTACGCAAGTATGGCATAGTAAAAGTTGACTTCGTTATCGAGCAAAGCCGCACTAAACGAAAGTTGAAGGGACCAAGTTCAAAAAACTATAAGTTCATGCCCATATTAATGAAAAGTAAAGGACACGGGGCCAAGATGAAAAATTGAAAACTTCAGAGGGCCAACGGCAATATGCCCAAACATTAAGCATCAAGGTTTTAAAAAAATGTTCATAAATTTTTTAAAGTTTTTGGGGTGGCCCATGCCACAACGAATGGAGGAAATATGTCAGTTAATTAAGGCTTATTTTGACGTTCAAATATCTGGATCAAATGAATCATCCCCTAAAAGCGGCTGTTGGATGGTCAATTGGAAGTTTTGACAAATTCGTTTGCACTCATAATTTTCAATTTTTGACTGTGTTTATTTGGCGTGAATGCTTTTGATTTTGCTTCAGAATGACGAAATTTGATTAGGGTTATCAAGAAATCATTTCACCCAAAAGTTTAAACTATTAAGAAAAATTCAAAATATAAATCACACGTTAAATTCTAATAATGATGAAAAATTAAAAAAATTCTGTTTTATGCTTCACATTTTCTGCAGTCACTATAGCGAATAGACGTCCTATTGATCCAAGAAGAAAAATTTTATTTCTGAAAAGGAAAATCTTTCTCGGATACAAATTTTATGGACTCGTTTAGGCACATAAAAATTAAGATCTTGTATCTGTCTAATAGGGTCCTTCTCAAAATTGTTCCTGTCTGTTTGAAATCTGTTGTCTCATTAAAAGAGTTGCCCTTATAGTGCTGGTAATTGAGGCTTTTTTGAAAAAAAAAAATTCTTTTAACTCCAATTTATTCCCTATAATCAATATTTAATGAATAATAAAAAATATCCCATCTTTTTTGTTTGCACAACTGCCGTAAGATTTAATCATCGAAAATATCCAATAATATAGTGTAGCTGTTTCCCGAATAACTACTTTGTTCATGATGCATATCAAATATATACACCGAAAAATGTAATTTTTAATATAACTACTTTAGTCATCATTTTGACAAATTGACTGCTAGGTAATATGTGCTTTATCTGAAGAAGCGTGACAAAGGCTTCCACTTCACCATACGCAAACCTGTGGAGGCAAATTCAAAATTCAGGTATTATATTCATCCACCTTCCATCTAACATTAACAATCGAACACATTGGGTCAAATACTTGACATTTAGTCACAATGTCAAGCACTCTTGCCCTGTAGGATGCTTCCTTTACTTTTTCACCTTTCTTTATATTGCACTTGCAGCCAATTTCTTCACAGTGACAAGTAAAAATAGTAATTAATTAACAACCTCCATTGATGTCGTTGGCATATATAATAATATATACACAGGGAGACTATATATATATAGATAAATATAAATACTGTATCATCGTTGTCTCCCTGTTTGGCGCATGCATGACATCAATTTTACCACGATTACATATAACCAATTTGTATCTAACAGATCTAGATGATCATGTAATAGTTCATGCACAAAATTATTAGTTCATATACATAGCTGCAAATCCACCTCTTCATTTTGGTGAAAGTTCATGCAAGGAGAACTTTTCTATTTATTTATTTATTTATTTGTGTTATAGATTTGATTAAGGAGCTTGCTTATACAATGCGTATACGGTAATACTTTAGGTAATTGCTTGTCGCGAATTTAGGCTTCGCTTGTGCCATGGGTTACTCTGTGAAAGTTGTCCACGTCTTAGAGTTGACTCAAACATCTGGGTTATAGTGACATTAGATCTGGGTTACACACACACACACACACACACACACACACATACATAAGTTGAGCATAAATAAGAATACTTAAATGAATATATTACCGCTTTAGGAATGACCAAATAAGAAATTGAAACATTCGTAACAAAGAGTATATATTCTATTGAAGAAAAATAGAGGAAATGACATTTATATCAGTTTGGATATGCCTAAAATAGATCTCAAAATGTTCCAATTCAAAAAAGGACCAAATATAAGTGCATGATGCTATAAGATGCAGAGTGCGACTTAAGTTCTCTTTAAAATATTTGGTTAATTTGAAAGGATTTTGAGCAATTACACATTGCATAATTAAACTTAGTTTGTACTAGAACTGAATTGAGATAATATGTAGCCATCGACTTCAATTAGATTAAAATTTTTTTATTATTATTGTTGATACAAATGTTTGTTAAATTTTTGTTAGAGATTGCCAGGAGCTCACCAACTTTGACCATATTGGGCAGATTAATTTTGGATTTGTATTTACATAATCTTTTCAAGGTAACGTCATCAAATCTTGCAGTTCGCATTCATACGTAGACACCCTAGCTTTGTATTGCATGCCATAGTTTTTTTTATGAAGGGAAATTAAACTATGAGATGTGTCTAAGCAGTTTTGTAAACAATTAGTGAACATGCAATGGATGCCGGAGCAGGATTCGATGCACTCCTATGCAACGTAGAAATTAAAGTATAATTTGTACATCATCATAATGTATAACAACAACTAGTCTATGTCTTTAGTAGCTAGCAGATGGTCTAAATTGTCAGACAACTTCTTTGGAATCCCCGCCAGTTGTTCAACGTAAATGTCGCATGGCTATCCCCAGCATGCACAACTGCTTACATACACGGAGAAGATATGTGTAGGGGATTTACTAATTAAACAAGGATTATCAATTATATATGTTTGGATGAATGCTAAGTAATCAAGTTAATACTTGTTGGAAAAAGAAAACAAAAACGGTTGGTTTTATTAATTCCAAGAGACGCCTTTCATATAATTTCTCTTCGTATAAGTACTGATAATTAAACGAAAGTTATATATACCGTAAATTTATAATTCAAACGGTATTAACAGTATATTAATAAGTGAGAAGCAAAAAGTTTAAACACTCGATTTTCTCAACTGTTCTCTTCTCCTTCAATCAACTGATTTAGATTTAAAAAAAAAAAAAAAACGAAAGTTATATGCAGCTCCTTCTAAACTCTGGAAAGGCAAATAATTAAAATGCTGTCATGCACACAACAATAACAAAATTAAAAAAAATTTCAGAAGAAGTAACCATACAGTAATGTCAACTTATGGGCTTTTTCGACAAGACCACGTGTGGTTGCAAGCCGAATTATCACAGGCAAGCTCAAAGCTGCTCCATGGTACTCAAGTCAAAAGAAACTCCAAAGTCTACACAAGCCCATTCAATCCAATAAGCAGCCACGTAAGTGTATAGGCCTAAAAAGAGTACATATAGGCTTATATCTAATTAGATCTTCTAATGCCAGAATAACCGAGGTAAGGGAGGGATTTAACAAAAAATAAATCACAGCATTTTTTTTATTATGTGCTCACAATTTTTTTTTTTTTTTAACAACAGCGAAAGCAAAGATTTCATTAACCTTTACAACATCTATATACAGTTAAGGTTCAGAAAGTACGGCCCATACAAAATAACATTACACAGTAAGACCCGACTAACCCAAGCAAATTCAACAGTTCAGAGAGAAAATCCTAAGTGAAGGGCACAAAGCCTTCCTTCTTCGGATATCTCTTTCCAATTTGACAACCATTTCTCTGCTCCTCTCGAGACCCCACATTCCAATTCCTTAATTTTATTTCCAATTGCTTTTGCAGCCGCAACAATTCCATTTTCACAAGTGCGGGAGGCAAGTTTGGAACTAGTGGGTGTAGTTCCCTGACATCTCTTACATGATCGCCAATCACTTGGTTGAAATCGGCCGTTGACTTGGCAACAGTTAGGGAGACAGCGTCACAGTCGGTGAAGAAGATATGGGACTTATGCGGTGGAGGCGGGCACAGGAGATTACCGGCGAGAGGGAAAAAGTGCTGGAGAGCAATGGAAAGAGAGGTTTTGAGTGCAGGAATGGTGTTGTGGACGAGGTAAAGGGTGGAGTGAGGAAGATCATAGAAGAAAAGGCGTTGCATGGGACGGCAAAGAAGCCATGGTAGGTCAAAGAAGCTGAGAGGGAGGCCGATGGCGGTTGGGATTGAGCCTGGTGGAGGGGAGATTTGGAAATGATCAAGGACTTCTACGGATTGATCAAGGACTTCTACGGATTGGGATTGAGCCATGATTAATCGATTATGGTGGTGTAAAACAATTATTGTGTTTTTTTTCTGGTGATAATTATTGTTTTATATGTGGGCATAAAAATGATGTGCACGGACTTCATATGTGCCATATATATTACAAAAACCATGTCAAATATATATATATATATATATATATATATTAAAAAACGGAATAATTTTATCTCTATAATAATTAGAGTATATATATAAGTGCAGACGCAAAAAGTAAAGGTTAAACTGATGTTTTAATTCAGAGAATTTAATATTTTATATGTTTTTTTTATTTTTTAAAGTTCAATTAATACTATTTTAGTACATATACATTATATTTTTATTTTGATTTCACATAATGTATACTTATTAACTATTTTCTTAATAATTATTTGTCGTTCACGGCACTAACACTTCGATCAATTTTAGCCAATCCCAATTTATTATCATTATTATTTTTGGTTAACCCGATTTTACTTTTTTGAAGGCTGGAGTCTAGCATACCAATCATCTAATACAATCGTCATATTTTTTCTGTTGTTTTCAACAATCGTCTTATTTTTCGATGGTAGATGATTGAATACCTCGGTGGTTGATACCCTTGCCCTTGGGCCACTCATCATTAGTCATTTACGAAACAATTGATTAACATTTTTGTTTACAGAAAGGATGGGGCTATTTACATGAAAGAAATAGTTTTATATAAGCAGGTCAAAAAATATTTATTATCTCATTTGTGTGTATGAAGTGATTTGTGGATATAAATAATAATTCTCAAAGAGATACAAGGAGAGAGAGGAGAGCGTGAGAGGCCGGTTTGTGCAGTAAATCTTTTTTTCAAAAAATAATTTTAATTTTTTTTATTTTTTAAATTAAGAATAATATTAAATATGATTAGAATGAGAATAAGTACGTTTATAATTTACTTTTTAAAAAAATTATTATTTTTCCCTTAGTAGGGGCCATAGTTGGGCTCGTTTGTGTATTAGTATACAAAATAATGGCAACTAAGTTCATAATTTAGATTGAGCTATCAATAATTTCAGTTAATGATAGATAACCACCATTTAAAGCGATAGTTTAGTTGTAATTTGATATACTTTTTTATTTACGACTCAATTCAAGATTTATTAGCGGCGTTTAAAGACTTTGACTTTTGAATTTGTCCAATTTGACCATTGATTATGCGCCGTTAGTTCTAGACTCGATAATTACTGTGGTCGGTTTGGAGAGGTTGCTCGAAGCTAACAGTACTTGAGTGATAAATTTCTTTTTATGAATTAAGTTAAATGAGACATATAAATGAAAATTACTTTAATTTTAATTTACAAATTCAATAACTAATATATTCGCAAAATATCTTTTTCAATCGGTAAAAACATTTAAAAAAAAAATAGACAACCAAAAAAAATTGTTTATTCAAAGTGTTTCGTAGTTGCATGGTTTCAAATCAGGTGCCACCCCATCGGTGCGTGAGCCAAAAAAAAAAACAGAGTTACAACATTGAGCTTCAATTCACTTTGGCAGAGGGACCAATAAGGAGAATTGACAAACCACAGCCATTAGCTTCATCAATCAATCTACAATCTTTCACCAATTCATGATTTTGTGTTTTATTTTCTTAACAGGCTATATAATATATAATAGGATTTCGTGCTGGACAACAAAAACCCAATTCAGATTTGTTTCAAATGCTGTTGAAAGACAGCACTAAAGACATCCATTTTACTCCTGGTGAGCGCCAAGCCAACCTCAACGCCACCTCCTCCATCTCTGCTGTCTGAAATAGCAATAGAACCAGAAACATCAATGTGAACAACCTCAGACTTTTTCGGCCTCCCCCATCCGAAATCCGTCTCATAAACACGCAATCTCGGCGATCCCGCAATCGAATAAAACGAATTTCCTCGTTCAACTATCTCTTTCCCTGTCAAAAACCATCTGTCGGCCCCTTTCAGAACCCCACCTCCCAAATATTCATTAACTTTTTCTCCAATTGTTTTCCCAGCAACAACGATTCCATTATCAGCAAGTAGCTCACTCCTCTTAGCCGGAACATAATGCACCCCGATACAATTACCGAAGTAGTTATCGGGTAGTTTTGTTTCCAGGCGTTGTCGCAAATCCGCAAGAACTGCTAAGTAGCAAAGCTTGTCCTCTTCGGTTGAAGCACCAACTTCATGTTCATCTGATTTGATCAAACCGACCCATATAATCGCACACGTTACAGCAAATGTCGATACATGTAATTGCCCCAGAGTGTGGTCCCGGACTCGACGTTTCAGCTTATCGATATGGGCTTTGCCTATAACAAACGTGGCTCTGACCTTGTCCGAAAGTGAATCATCATGGGTCGAGTCGATGTTGTAGGCCGCAGGTGGTGCCCATTCCCAACACGACTCCAAAAACACGGACTCAAGCTGACATGTGTCTTTGATTATGGTCTTGTCGTGAGACGGCAGCCACTTATCCAAATGATGGGCAAACTGATCATCTCCTCCTGATCTCGACGATGACCTGAAGACAAAGGCCCAGGATTTCACGAAGTGGTTAAAAGCCATACCATCGGCTGCCACGTGTCGAAACGTGATTCCAATGCAGAGTCCAGAGTTTGGAAACAGAGTCACTTGCAAGGCAAAGAGTGAAAGCGATTTTGTCCCATCTTGTGCCAAGCGTGATGGGGGCAACTTTGGAACAAAAGGGTGCAGCTCTCTGACATCTCTGACATGATCTCCAATTATCTCATTAAAATCAGCAGCTGACTCGGCGACCGTGAAAGGGACGGAGGAGTCGCCGTCGGTAAAGACTATGTGGGGCTTCTGAGGCGGTGGCGGATATATGAAAGTGGCTGCAAAAGGGTAGAAGTGCTGGAGAGTGGAGGAAAGGGAGGATTTTAAGGAGGGAAGGATGTTGTGGATAAAGTATGGAGTGGGATGAGGGAAGTCAAAGAAAAAGAGGCGTTGCATTGGCTGGCGGCAAAGAATCCATCCCACGTCAAGGAAGCCGAGAGGGAAAGAAGAGGCGGCGGCGGGCACTGAGCCTGGTGGCGGAGCGATTTGGCAATGATCAATGACTTTTATGGAATCGGAGCGAGCCATATTGTAATTACGGAAGCAAATAAAGTAAGGTTTGCAGACCAGCAGTCTGGGGAGTAGTAGGCGAGGGAAAGGGAGCCTCAATTAGTTTTGAAAAACAAGAAAAAGGTCTGGAACTCTCTACTACTTAATATTTTGAGTGTAGCAATCAATCAGTTAATTTATATTAGTTAATCACATGAAGAATATTTGTAATAAAAAATATATTTTTTTATTATAAATATTAATTAGTTAGTTGTATTAAATAATAAATTAATTATTATACATTTATCTTATCTCTATATTTTTTTATGTTTATTTAAATTTTTCTTAATATTTTTTTTGTTGAGAAAAAAATAAAAAGTACGCACGATATCCCAACAATTTGCCATATGCAGCATTGCACTTGTGTTTAAAAAATGTGTATTTAATCTTAATAAGTAAAAGCATGAAGCATGAGATTAACCGTAAGTTTTAGTATCTTAATAATATTAAAATTAAATTTTTTTTTTATATGTAGGTATATTTGACTCTTATTACTAAACACCAATCAACGGTGACCCTACCGCTGGTAACGTGAACAGATAGAGATTGATGATTTAAAAGAGACAAACAAAAGAGCATTCATGCCGGCCTTTCCAGAGTATTAAATTGTTTAGTTTTCGCACGTAAAACAAAAGAGCATTATGCTAAAAAAAAAAAACAAAAGAGCATCAAATTTATCTATTTTTCATTTTTTTGGATAGGTAGAAAGAGTCCGATATTTTGTTGTTGTCCACAAACTTTTTTTTTGGAAGCAGTTTGCTGTCTGTGTCTTGCGTCGTCTTCTTGACTTGTTTTTCTTGTAATAATTATATTCTGAGCACAAGCCAATTCCTTGTCTGGCCACATATTCAATTGTTTTGTGGAGAAGTTGAATTTGCCTTCATTTGCCACATGCAGCCAACAAATCATGCATAGAAAATTAGCCAAATCCGTTGCTCCCTCCAATCATCTATACTTTTGTGTGGTTGGAATGATTCCGCCGATAATTTTCATAATTTAAGCGTTGTTTTTATCTGGCAACAATTATGAAATATTTTTTCTGATTAAGTTATTATATATGCATTCCCGATAATAATCGAGGGTGGATTGCAATTTGTTTGGCAGTTACAAAAATGACAAAAAGCCACTTATAAAGTCACTGTTTTTTCTCGAATTGTCAATGCATGATAAAAGATTTGGCAGATTTGGGAGACTAATTCTTATCAACTCTTTTTGATTCCTTTTGTCTTGCTCTATATGAAAGGAGTAGTCTGCGCTAAGCAACGATATTGTGTGCAAAAGGTTTCATAGAATTGAAATTTATATATAATTCTAAATTTTTGTACGAGAGTTTTGCATACTTTAAAATTTAGATCACGAAAATAATTTATGAGTGCGACTTAGACAATAACAAAATGTAAATTGGTGTCATTGAATGTTGTTTATTTTTTCTCAAAAAAAAAATTGTTTATTGACATTCTTACCGACACTAATTTATCTTAACTAACTAGTTAGTTTAGACAAAAAATCTAGCGCCAATCATATCAATACCTGATAAATTTCAAAAGTTCGTACTTTTATGAGTGCCACTAATAGGTTGTTGATGTGATTAAACAAAGGTAATATTCTCATGTCAACTTGTCGAATGATAATTAAAAAACATAATTATGATAAAAAAAATTAAACAACATAATTAGAGATATAACTGTATAAAAATCGATCAATTCGTCTCATCGTATCTATCAAAATCGTAAGAGTTTAAATTGATTAAGTTTTTAAAATTTTAAAATCTGTCAAAGAAAAATTAAGTGCTGGTTATAAAATCTGAATCCATGTGATTCGATTGGTCTATATATATATATATATATATATATATATATATATATATACACAAAAGACAGTTATACCCATTTTCTGATGGTGCTGCCACAATGCCAACAGTTCACAAGTCAATTGAGTTTTTCACGGTGTGTTATTTCTTCTGTGAGGAGATACACACCGCTTATATAATATTTGTTGGTTAATGGTTAAAGGTCTTGCATCTAAACAGTCATAACGAAGGGTAGACCTCGATTCATTAGGCGAAATGATACACCATCAAAAACTGTAGAGCCATTGGCTATTCAAGTGCTAAAACTTTTGGATACTTTTAGATGAGAGTAGGCAAACTTAGAGAATGTCTAAGCAAATTCAAGAGAGAATGATGATCATTGGAGATCTTTAAGGAGGATATTACGGTTTCAATTTTCAACTTCCAACCACCATTCCCTTCTCTACACTTAGACTGAAAATATTTGCTATAAAACAATTTTCTTTTATATAAGAGTATTGTAAAGTGATATCTTAATTTGTATGCATAACTAAATTATTTATTATGAAAATTCTTTTATTACGTATAATACGTTAGAATCAATTTAATTTAATTTGTTAGTGACTGATTAAATTAAATAAATTTAATAAATTAACAAATTGTATATAAATAAAAAATTATTTAATTTATTATTAATAAATTAAATATAAATATACTCATAAAACTGATTAACATGACTCATAATTACAAAACACACAACTCTGCGGAATTAGTCAACACTGGACCCAACAAAACCAAATTTCAAATGCCGTTGAAAGACAGCACTAAAGACATCCATCTGACTCCCGGTGAGCGCCAAGCCAACCTCAACTCCACCAGCTCCATCTCTCCTGTCCGAAATAGCAATAGAACCACTAACATCAATGTGAACCACCTCAGACTTTTTCGGCCTCCCCCATCCGAAATCGTCTCATAAACACGCAATCTCGGCGAGCCGGCAATCCAATACAATGAATTTCCTTGTTCAGGTAATCTCTTTCCCTGTCAAAAACCATCTGTCGGCCCCTTGCAGAACTCCACCTCCCAAGTATTCATTAAATTTTTCTCCAATTGTTTTCCCAGCAACAACGATTCCATTATCAGCAAGTAGCTCACTCCTCTTAGCCGGAACATAACACACCCCGATACAATTGCCGAAGTAGTTATCGGGTAGTTTGTTTCGAGGCGTTGTCGCAAATCTGCAAGAACTGCTAAGTAGCAAAGCTTGTCCGCTTCGGTTGAAGCGCCAACTTCATGTTCTTCTGATTTTATCAAACCGACCCATATAATTGCACACGTTAAAGCAAATGCCGATAACATGCACTTGCCCCAGACTATGGTCCCAGACCCGACGTTTTAGCTTATCGATATGGTCTTTGCCTATGACAAACGTGGCTCTGACCTTGTCCGAAAGTGAATCATCATGGGTCAAGTCGTAGTCCGCAGGTGGTGCCCATTCCCAACACAACTCCAAAAACGCGGACTCAGGCTGACATGTGTCTTTGATTATGGTCTTGTCGTGAGACGGCAGCCACCTATCCAAATAATGAGCGAACTTATCATCTACTCCTGATCTCGATGATGACCTGAAGACAAAGGCCCAGGATTTCACGATGTGGTTAAAAGCCATGCCATCGGCTGCCACGTGTCGAAACGTGATTCAAATGCAGAGTTCCGAGTTTGGAAACAGAGTCACTTGCAAGGCAAAGAGTGAAAGCATTTTTGTCCCATCTTGTGCCAAGCGCGATGGGGGCAGCTTTGGAACAAAAGGGTGCAGCTCTCTGACATCTCTGACATGATCTCCAATTATCTCATTAAAATCAGCAGCTGACTCGGCGACCGTGAAAGGGACGGAGGAGTCGCCGTCGGTGAAGACTTTGTGGGGGCTTCTGAGGCGGTGGCGGATATATGAAAGTGGCTGCAAAAGGGTAGAAGTGCTGGAGAATGAAGGAGAGGGAGGATTTTACGGAGGGAAGGATGTTGTGGATAAAGTAAGGAGTGGGATGAGGGAAGTCAAAGAAAAAGAGGCGTTGCATTGGCTGGCAGCAAAGAATCCATCCCACGTCAAGGAAGCCGAGAGGAAAAGAAGCGGCAGCGGCGGGCACTGAGCCTGGCGGCGGAGCGATTTGGGAATGATCAATGACTTTTATGGAATCGGAGTGAGCCATATTGTAATTACGGAAGCAAATAAAGTAAGGTTTAGTCTTGGAAGTAGCACGCGAGGGAAAGGGAGCCTCAATTAGCTTCAAAAATTACGAAAAAGTCGGATTTTTAGAAGAAAATTTGTTAGAAAAGTATTTGGATGCAATTATTCGAATTTTATGTGTAATTAGTTGGATTTTGTGTGTAAAAAAATAACAATATTTTTTTAATTACATTTAAAATCGAGACAGTTACAAATTAAATACAATCAATTGCATTTACACAATTTTTCACATAATTTTTTGTCTAAAAATTTAATAATGCTCTAAAAAATAAAAGTATGAGACTCTCTACCACTTAATATTTTGAGTTTGATTACTTGTAGCCGTGAAAAAATTAGATGCAAAATAAATGTATAAGAATTGACCAATTAACTTATATAATTAAATAGTTAATATTTATAATAAAAATTTGATAAAAAATATGTTTATTTTTTATAAATATTTATCAATTAATTATATAAAATAATTGATCAGTTATTATGCACATGTTTCATATCTGCATATTTTTATGTTTATATAAAATTTTGTTAATCGTTTTTTGTTGAAAAAAATTAAAATATATACATAATATTTTAATAATCTATCATGAAATATTGTGCTTGTATTTAAAAAAAAAGTGTCTAATCTAAATAATTACTGCATGGAACACCAGATATATTGTAGCATTTTAATAGCATTCAAATCAAGAATCTTATAGAACCTTTGACGCTTATTATTAAACATAATAACGGTCATCTTACCACTGGTAATGTGAATAGGCAGAAATTGATGATTTAAAAGAGACAAACAAGAGGGCATTCATGGCGGCCTTTCTAGAGTATTAAATTATTAAGTTTTCGGACGTGAAATATAAGGGTGTTTATTAATTTTATTTTTTTAATAAAATTAACTTATGATTTAATATTATTTAAATATTATTTTTAATTTTTTATATTTAATAGACCCCACTTATTATATATAATAAGATTATGAATAAATTTTACTCACTTAAAAAAGAGAATTAAAATAAAATTTTTAAACAAAATAGCATTATGTTCTAAAAAAACAAAAGAGCATCAAATTTATCTTTTTTTTTTTTTTTGATACGTCTCAAAGAGTCCGATATTTTGTTGTTGTCCACAACTTTTTTTTTTTGGAGCAGTTTGCGATCTGTGTCTTGCGTCATCTTCTTAACTTGTTTTTCTTTTTTTTGATCCAGCTTAACTTGTTTTTCTTGTAATAATTATATTCTGAGCACAAGCCAATTCCTTGTCTGGCCACATATTCAATTGTTTTGTGGAGAAGTTGAATTTGCCTTCATTTGCCACATGCAGCCAACAAATCATGCATAGAAAATTAGCCAAATCCGCTGCTCCTTCCAATCATCTATACTTTTGTGTGGTTGGAATGATTCCGCCGATAATTTTCATAACTTAAGGGTTGTTTTTATCTGGCAACAATTATGAAATATTTTTTCTGATTAAGTTATTATATATGCATTCCCGATACTAATCGAGGGTGGATTGCAATTTGTTTGGCAGTTACAAAAATGACAAAAAGCCACTTATAAAGTCACGGTTTTTACTCGAATTGTCAATGCATAATAAAAGATTTGGCAGATTTGAGAGACTAATTCTTATCAACTCTTTTTGATTCCTTTTGTCTTGGTCTATAAGAAAAGGAGTAGTCTGCGCTAAGCAACGATAGTGTGTTCAGCAGGCTTCATAGAATTGAAATTTATATATAATTCTAAATTTCTGTATGAGAGTTTTGCGTACTTAAAGATTTAAATCACGAAAATAAATTATGAGTGTGATTAAGATAATGACAAAATGTAAATTGGTGTCAACGGATATTGTTTATTTTATGTAAAATAAAAAAAAGAATAGTGTTTATTTTTTCTCAAAAAAAAAAAATTTGCTGACATTCTTACTGGCACTAATTTATCTTAACTAACTAGTTTGTTTAGACAAAAAAATCTAGCGCCAATCATATCAATACCTGACAAATTTCAAAAGTTCGTGCTTTTATGAGTGCCAGTAATAGGCTGTTGATTTGATTAAACGAAGGTAATTCTCTCGTCAACATGTAGAATGATAATTAAACAACATAATTGTGATCAAAAAAAATTAAACAACATAATTAGAGATAAGACTATTCAAAAATCAATCAATTTGTTTCATTGTATCTGTTAAAATCATAAGAATTTAGATTAATTACGTTTTTTAAATATTAAAATTTTTTAAAAATAAATTAAATGCAGATTGAGAATTATAAAATTCATTTCAATTCAACTCATATATATATATATATATATATATACAAAAGACTGTTTACCCATTTCGTGATGGTGCTGCCACAATGCCAACAGTTCACAAGTTAATTGATTTTTTCATGGTGTGTTATTTCTTCTGTGAGGAAATACACTGCGCTTCTATAATGTTTGTTGGTTAATGGTTATAGGTCTTACATCTAACCAGTCATAACGAAGGGTAGACCTTGATTCATTAGGCGAAATGATACACCATCAATGACTGTAGAGCCATTGCCTATTCAGGCGCTAAATCTTCTGGATACTTTTAGGTGAGAGTATGCAAACTTAGAGAATGCATGAGCAAATTCAAGAGAGAATGGTGATTATCGGAGATCCTCGAGGAGGATATTTCAGTTTCAATTTTCAACATCCAACCACCACCACTCCCTTGTTTACACCTGAATGAAAATATTTGTTATAAAAAAACATTTCTTTTAAATAAGAGTACGCAAACTGATATAGTAATTTGTATGCATAATTAAATTATTTATTATGAAAAAAAATTTTATTTCATACAATTCGTTGAATTTAATCTAATTTAATTTATTAGTAACTGATTAAATTAAATAAATTTAATAAGATTACGAATTATATATAAATAAAAAATATTTAATTTATCGTCAACAGATTAAAAATAAATATACTTAAAACTAACTAACCTGACCTACAATCACTCTTAATTCCAGAACACACAACTCTATCGGAATTAGTCAACTCTGGGACCCAATTCGTCAAAATTAGGACCCGGTTGCTCAAACTTAGAACCATAGCAAACAGCCACGCCGCACCGCCTTAATTACAAAATCTAAAAAATACAGCCACGCCGCACCGCCTTAATTACAAAATCTCAAAAATACCCCCATTATTATAGCCGTTGTTGTGTAGTAAATAATAATGCCACAAGTGAGTCGGTTAAAGTCTCATAAAATCACTCGTAAAACGGGAAAAAAAACGCATTTATGGGTTGCTTGTATTTGGGCCTCACCCACATAAAATTTCAGACTTCCCGCCCTGTTTCTCTCTTTCCTTTCTCTCTGTTTCCTCCTTCTCCTTCTCCGATTCTCTATATATTTCTTCAATTACTCGTGATTAGGATCGATTATTAAGTTTCTTCTTCCGTCGTTGTTGATTTAGTACCCTCCCCCTTTCATTTTGGCGTCTTCTTTTCAGCCAATCTATGGCTGTTCAGCAGCGATGAGCAAAATCTTGACGACAATGACACAGAACACGTATCTAGTTGTTTCTTTTTTTCCTTTCTCCTTTTTTCTTGGTTAGCAGTTTTGTAGATCTGATACTTGTTTCTTTTTTGTTTTTCTTGAACAGAAAAGGACTCTGGAAGAATGAAGATCTATCTTTTTTTTGTTGCGAGCTACAACGGCTCAGGTCCTTGTTCTTTCTTCTTGACGTTGATCTATTATTATTTACTGATGAGGCATTTCTGTCTGTTTGTTTGTTCCAAAAACAAGATTCACATCAGTTCAGAAGTTCAAATTGCTTGACAGAGTTCACGGCAGAGTTTTCACTAAGATATTGTTCTCTAAACCTAAACACCATTAATCAATTGCAAGAAAGCATTATTTTCTTGAAATTTTCTTGACCAATGTTTTCATTTTCTAGGCAATTCCTCTATTGTTTTCACCTTATTTCGTAAATTTCTAATTGAATATTGTAATTTCCCTCTCTTTACGCAAGATGTTTTAGGAATATTTGTAATCCTTTTTTTTTTTTTTTTGTAAATTTTCTTTCATTATTTTAATGTTTGTTTTGTGATGTGCAGAGTAACGGTTCTTAGAGACTCATCTTGGTGCGAAGGGCGTTGAAAACAAATCCACTTGTTTTTTTATTTTTTTTTTAAGTCTTCTTTCTCCTTTTCTTGGTTACCATTCTCGTGGGGATCTCTTATTTCCCTTTACATATTTTTTTTCCCCTTTCTCGTGGGTTTTCAACTCATGGCTTTATTATAAACAGGAAAAAAAAACTGGAAAATGCATCAATTTTGCTAGCGGGAGGATAGAATGGAAGGACATGACAGGTTGAGGTAGTAACTTCAGAGGGAAACGTCTGTAGGAGAAGTCCGTTTTGTTGTGAGCGACTATGATTCAGTTGCCTGTAAGCCTCAAACTTGCTGCCAATGGGTGTTAATGGGTGTTAGTTTTGTGGGCTATGTTTATGTTCGTAACCTTTCCATTGTGTCAATGGATTCAGCCCTTGCAGAACCCTACCAATGAGTATTTTTTGTATGTCAGTAGTCCTTGACATTTGAAATCATTACATCATTCGGATTGTTTACGTTATGGTTGATTTAGTAGCCTTACATTTGCACAATTCATAAACAGATAATGTTTATTATTATGTCTGGTCCAACTATAATACATGGAGTTCTGCAGTCACAATTTCATTAGTTTCCTGTTATGCTCATTGTTTTATTGTTTTTTTTGCGCTATCCTTGGCTGACATTTATCTAATTAATTTCTTTGCTGATACACATAACTGGATCATGCAGTCTATAGGTTCGCAAGTCTTCAAGAGATATATAAAAGAATACAGAATGGATTTATGTCATTCCGGCAAGATAGAGGGGAAGAAAGGAAAAGGACAACAGCAATCTGTCTGCATTTGCTCGCGCCAGGTGTATCTATATAAAATTAAAATTGAATGCTCTTTCTGTTTAAGTATAACTAAAACAAAAATAGAAAAATGCGTCCATATGTTTACAATAGCACTCTATTTGAATTGTTCTTCGTCCTTTAATATTCTTGCTTTTCAATGAAAGGTTCCAGGCAACTAACATGATCTGGGTTCTGTGCAAAATTAGCAAGGCCAAACATCCTGAAGGCGAGAATGACAAGCGAAGAAAACAAAGTACATGGTGTTTCGGATCAAACGAGGTAAGCTTCTATCTATTTAATTAATCATATTAGCATGTTTCTTGTTATTTACTCGCTTATGATATTGCCTAGTCTCAGTTAAAGTTAAACTTGGTATGGTTAGGGGAATTTTTCCTGTAAATTCGGTTGGGTTCCGCCAAAACTTCACGAACGATCTCTTAGTTGTAGTTTTTGATTTGTCACTTCTGGCTGACAGCAGACGGGATAATGGGGACGCCGCAAGTTGCGGACTCGGTTACGAAAGTGGGCCGTGTCCTGACCCAGTCCTAGCTGGTTTCACCCTAAAAAATTCATGAAAAGAAAGGCCTTTAACCCAACTTCAATCAACTTATGCACTTGCCTGAAAATTTTGTCTTTTGGCTCCCGCAACCGAACATCATAGCACATTGACCATCGGATCAGTTGCCGAGCGGTATGATCCCTCGTTGGGCTGATTTTCCGCTTATAACAAAACAACATTACGATAGTATGGTTCCAAATAATACCTAATTAAAACTCTCTTTAACCTTTGGACATAAGCTTCCAGGTAAATCAAAAGCAAAAAAAAAATAATTTCGGATCATTCGGACAGGGTCCCACCTCCCCGACAAAGTTGCCGAGTGGAAAATGACGACAGCTTAGTAAAACATGCTCCTATTGAACCAATCATATTTTCACAGCAGTTGAAGATCCTAATTCCTCGCCAACTAAGAAAAGGAAGCTTCCCTTGTTTTTTTTTTTTCCTAACCGAACTCACACGTTAATCAAGTGCTTCAAAAAAACGACAACAAGAACGAACAATGTTAAATAAAGACATTCACATTGATTCACATCGATTTTTGGTTGGCACGGATGGTGAATATACGCAACAGCACCTCAGCCCACCCTCCTGTCTGATTCTTAAATTTAAATAAATAGAAACTTTTCAGCTTCCTGATCCATTGTCCTAAGCAGCAACGCCCTTTGATCTCTGTCGTTCTGAATATCATTTTCGAGCGTAAAATTCTCATTCGTGCTTCCTTCTGTTTTATTCCTTGGTTGCATTTAAAAGTTGATGTTATTGATTTTGATGTCGTTTTATGAGTTAGTTGAGTGGTTGCAGATGGAGACGGTGCCGCCAGAGGACTCCAATGTGGATTCGAGCTTGTTGAAGGAGTTCTGCATCCCTAATTACGTGCTCCAACCCGAACCGGTTGATGCTGACAGAGTTCCAGACACCGTGCCTCATTGTCCAGTGTTGGTGTTTATAAACTCCAAGAGCGGCGGTCAGCTCGGCGGAGACCTCCTCCTGACCTACCGTTCCATTCTTAATCGAAATCAGGTATCTACAAATTCTTATATGTGGAATTGAGTTTGATTAGATGGCTGCTGAATCATTGTTGCATCTCCTGTTGGATTAGTGATCTTGGTTGGTCGAAATGTGATTGGTTTTCTTAGGTCTTTGATCTTGGGGAAGAGGCTCCGGACAAAGTGCTGCGCAGGATTTATTTAAATTTGGAGAGGCTCAAGTCTGATGGAGATGAATTTGCGGTTGAGATTCAAAAGAGGTTGAGAATAATTGTAAGTATGATAGTTTTTGCTTAATTTTTTTAACTATTTAAGGTCATGTCATTGGAAAGCATATTGGATTTTGGATTCTGATGCAAAGCAACGGTTGACTTCTTAGGTTGCAGGTGGTGACGGAACGGCTGGCTGGCTTCTTGGAGTTGTTTGTGATCTTAAATTTTCACACCCGCCACCCATTGCTACAGTTCCATTGGGCACTGGAAATAATCTTCCGTTTGCATTTGGTTGGGTAAGAAAAGGAAAATTGGACTCGATCATGACCGACAATAAGATCAAATTTCGGTAGCTAAAGATTTTAAGGAGAGCCTTAGATGATACCTGGAAAAAATTGAGGAACAAGGCATAGATTGAGGGAAATGTGCGATTATTTAAAAAAAAAAATGAGAAGTCTCGGTTAAAGCTGCATCAAAGATGTGCTGAGAAGCTACAGAACTTTTGCTCATCGCTGAGCGAATGTAACTGTTTTATGTGTGGATTAACATTTCGTTTGCTAATTTGCAGGGGAAAAAGAATCCAGGGACTGATCGTGACTCTGTTATGTCGTTTTTGAAGCAAGTAATGAAAGCAAAGGAAATGAAAATTGACAAGTTAGTTAACATGGTCCCCCCCCCCCCTCTCTCTCTCGCTCATTCCTTTTTTCTTTTTTTTTTTGTGTTAATGTTATTGTTATCATTTCTCCACACATAGGGAAAATACAGTTTCTGCATGGTGCTTCTCATTATCTTGTTTCTTGTACTGCCTCAATTGGAAAAACCGTTGCCGGACAGTTGATCTTTGAGTTTTCTGACAATTGAGAATTTGAGGTCAAATAAAGAAAACTTTGCAACTCGCTTTATGATTTTCAAGATGTACACAGATGTTGGTAACAGTTAATATAGCCTCATAAGGACTTGGCAATCTATGATGTTAACGATTTTCTTTAACATACACAGGTGGTACTCAAACTAGGAAGCCACTGCTAGAACTATGCTATGCTAAGCAAGAGCATGCAAGCTTGGCCTTAGTTCCCGTAGATTTTATGCTAGTAAACAGTTGCTAAGCTTCAGCTTAAATTTTAAAGAAGGTCTTGACTTCTGGAGAATATCTCTAAACTACATATGTTTTGAGTGCAGTCATGGTGATACTTGTAGTTATTGTGGTTGTCCTCTGAAACAGTTTAAACTCCCAGACGTGACACTTTGCAGTATATTTAAGTGGCTTATCCTTTGGTACATGGAAATAAACTACACATTATGGAGAAATAAGATGCAGATTTTTTTTTCCCCCTTCTTTTCCCTCTTGCATAAGGGATTAAATTGGTTTCACAAATAGGTGCTCAATGTTTGCAGGTTTAAATTTCCAACCCCTTGCCCCACCAAAATAATTCATCCATAAGTTTCCAACTAAGTTGGGATTATTTTGTTTAATTCCCCTGGTTGCTTAGTCAATATTCTTGGGTTCTAAAGTACTATTGTCTGTAAAGATACTACATTGTATGTCTAGCTTTGGTGTTCTTCATTTCTCTTCAAAAGTTTTGCCTGCTAGCATGCCATTTTTCACCCTGGTTTTTTCATTTTATGTATGCTTATCATATAATGCTTTTGTATTCCATGTTTTGCTTCAGTTGGCATATTCTCATGAGAATGAGGGCCCCAAAAGAAGGTTCCTATGAACCCATTGCACCGCTGGAGCTACCACACTCTTTACATGTCTTTCAACATGTCTCTTCAACAGATGAACTCAACATGGTAACAGATTCTTCATCTTTCTCATGCACGTACCTTCCACTTCCGGAAGATGTTTCTGTCCCTCTTCAGCTAGTAAATGAATAAGTAGTCTTTCATGTCCATGATTTTATTGATAAAAAGGCTATCTAGCAAGACCCAAAAGTTTATCTTAAGTAGCAAATGAGTTAAAATTATGCTATTTTTAGCATGTGCACTTATTTTGAATTATGCTGATTGCCTTCCTGTGCTGTTCCAATAATGAGCCAAATGCAAGCTTTCCATGAACTTGTACAAATCATTGTTTTTTATGAACTACGTAAGACAAAGTCATTCATGCAGAATGCAGCTACACTGCTCATATTATTCAAATGCATGTATGCATCAATATTTAAGACAATTTTGACTACCTGTCCTTATTAGTTCAAGTCGTATTGAATGTTGATCTCTATTCCAATTCGAGGGATTATTTTGTGTCCAATGGAAGAAAGTGATTTATTTGGAAAATTTTTGTTAATATCTGGACTTGTTACATATTGTTTATGGGTAAAACTTTGAGCTAAAACAAGTTTCATTGAGCAGCAGAGTCTGGCTTTTTTCATTTTGGAAGGGGGGAGGGTGCTGGTGAGGCCATTCGCCATTCATATTTTTTCATGGTGAATCTATCACTCGAGGGAAGGTTGCTTTCAAGAAGGATGTGTAGTATTAAAGCGCCATAAGATTCTATTAGTGTGGCTTAGCTCTTCAACTATAGAGAGTAGAATTGAATCATGTGATGTTTGTGTTTCCTGACCATGGGGACATGCAACTGTTGGACATTTTTTAGCGTGGACCTCATCTGTACTTTCTGATAGAAACCCACTGATCTATGTTGGAAGTGCCCCATAAAGTCCAAAAGCACCACTGCAAACGAGACGTGTGAAGTTTCTATGGTGCCTTTTTTGGAGGGTATGGAGGCATGGGGGGATCCTCAGAAACTTTTGGCCTGACTGAATTTCTCTTCATGAACATTCTTCTTGCTTAGATCTATGCGGTGCTGTGTGCATTCTTACTCACGATGTATATTGGCTGCTTCTCAGGAAGGATATGATACATTTCGTGGAGGATTTTGGAACTACTTCAGTATGGGTAAGAGTTTGTCAAGATATTTCATACCTTATCCATATTACATGTGGGATGAAGCCCAATATTCGTAGGTCTGGCTGCAGTGAGCATCAATTTGAAAACTACTCGTAGTTTTAGCCAAGTTGTGTGGGTCAATCCATAAATCTGTTTCAGTCACCCAATGTGCTTTATCTTATGTTGCAAATTGGTACATTTTGGTATCTTTCAAACAGCGCTGAGAAAAGAGGGAATTGGGTAAATGAGTTGCTTTCCTTGTCAGATATTGATCTTATATGCTATCTTGGAAGATGTGGTTTCCTAGTCTTCGGCATTGTTGTGAGAACCAAACTGGATCGGCTGGTCCGACCGGTTCAACTGGTGACCGGCCAGACATCAAGTCCGGTTCACGACTAGCTTTTAAAAAATCTCAGACCAGTAAAAATTGAATCGATTGGACCGGTTCAAACCAGACGAAAAAATTTATAAATTATAATTTAAGCTCTTAATTTAATTAAAAAGTTTAATTTAGTCTTAAATTTGATCAAAACTTTCAATTTAGTCCTTAAAACTAAAAAGTTTAATATTTAATTACTATCCATCAGTATTATTTTTAATTACTTTTATACACACACACACACACACACACACACACACACACATATATATATATATATATATATATTAAATATCGGTTTAAATACCGGTTTAATCGGTTAAACTTTAAATCACTAATATTTCTGATTCGATGACCGGTCTGGTTTTAATAACCTTGGTCTTCGGACACTGGCTACACCTCGACACAACTTCGACATTCTAATAACTTGTGTTCTGTTGGCTACAGGGATGGATGCGCAAGTATCATATGCATTTCATTCTGAGCGAAAGTTGCATCCTGAAAAATTTAAAAATCAACTAGTTAATCAGGTAGCTTAATGGTTTATGCTTCTTATTTTGTTATTGGCAAAAAGGCACTTTCTTTCTTTTATTTTTGTTTCTTTTTGTGCTAGGCATGTTAGTATATGAGGCTGTTTTAGAAATTGAAGTTGGATTTGCTGATAGAATGACATTTGAATGCTTAAGGACCAGAAGCAAATTGAATATAAGAATGATATCACTGTCCAGTCACATAGAGGTTTTGACTTCCATTTTCATGATTTTTCTGGCGTTGGCTTTGAGAGCTAATGTTGCTTTTGTTTCAGTAGCATTATTGGGGTTCTAATTCAAATCCAAAGTATTTCCCTTGATGTGGTCTATTGAAGCATGAAATTCACGGTTCAGATTGTGCTTTATTGCTCCAAAGAAGTCTATCACTCAAATTGCTTGTTCAATTATCGGTAAAAACAAGCTGCTAAAAGATTTACTAACTATTATTCTTGTTTCTTTTCTGCTTTTTTTTTTGGTGGTTTCGGGGGTGTTCTTTGACACCAGAGTACTTACGCCAAGCTTGGTTGCACACAAGGATGGTTTTGCGCCTCTCTTTTTCATCCTTCATCAAGGTGAATGTAGAGATCATCCATGCCTTATCCAAAATAATTGTTCCAAATGTATCTCAAGTTTGAAGCTATTTAGCTTCATATTTTTTTTTTCTTTCTTTTGGAGTACAAAAATGTTAGTATCATATTCTAACATGTTTGTTAACATGTTTTGGATTTTCAGAATTTGAAAACCTTATTGAATTGATTTAGTTTAAATGCCACATTGGCTGACATTAACTCATGCCAGTCTTGTGCAGATTTTTATCATGTCGAATGACACATTCTAAAATTTTCATGCACTATTTAAATAACAAAAATTATGCACCAATTAAGCCACTGACAGTCATGGTATCTTTTTCTGTTTGGTTGTTGGGGCTAAATGCAAACTCTGAATTATGCAACTTTTCATGTCACTAAACTGGGAAGTGCCCCGTAATGCTCTTTACTTTTTAATTTAAGAGAAAGTAATTTAAAATGGAAAACAGAAGATAATGATGCATACAATTTTCCCCATGATTGTTGATGTTGGATTTTTTCCTGTCACTTACCAAATGGATAGGCTCACATGTATGTTGTGATTCATAGTTGGTGGCATACATCTACTTTGGTTTCTGAACAAGTTGTGAAGTTGCTTCTTGTTCTCTACAGGAACATATCCCACTTGGCACAGGTAAAGATTATGAGAAGACATAGTAAGCAATGGGAAGATCTACATATACCCAACAGGTTAGTTTGTTTCTTGCCATTGATTTAAACTAATGCTTGGGTATTTGGTTATGTTTCTTGATTTCTATTTCTCTTCTTTACAAGCTACGTCTTTTCCCTTCTTCATTGCCCGGGATGGATGATGGAGTTGTACCTAACCTATCATATAATTAATCTGGATGATTCTAGAAGTAAACTTGATATTTACTTGTTTTAAGAACTTAATATGCGAAGTGAAAAAAATTTTATTCAATCTGATTTCATGACAATTTGGGAAAGGCCATCTTTGCTGGTCCTGTCATTTGGTCAGTGCAAAAGATTTTGTTCAATATTTTCCTTCTACAGAAGGAACCATTTCCCTGTTTCAGTTTGCTCCTTGTCGAATGCTGGCTCTCCAAAGCCACAAACTTGATATGGTGGAATTGGATTTTTATGATCCAGATTTAATTTTCTTTTTCTTGTTTTCATTCATATGTTCTATTACCATGGCGCAAGATAAAGCTTGTTTTCATTCATTGCTCCTATGAGTTGTCATGGTTGCTGGAAATGTGGGTGCCACAGAACTTTCTTTAGTAAAGATAATTACTGTTAATGGGTTATATCTGAATATCTGTGATACTAAACATGTTTTACTGCTAATCTTCACAGAAAATACCAAATTTATATTCATTGACCCCATTTCCTACTGGTAATCAGCATCAGGTCTATCGTATGCCTTAACCTGCCCAGTTTCTCTGGTGGATTGAATCCTTGGGGAACACCAAATAGCAGGAAACAGCATGATGTGAGTTCCTATCCGTTTTTTTCTTCTTTATGGGTTGATGCAATTATGAATTTCAAGACAGCACACGTATTCTTGGTATGATGAATGTGATGAGAAGCCTGCCTTTTATCTGTTGCAGAGAGAATTAACTCCACCATATGTAGACGATGGACTTCTTGAGGTTGTTGGTTTTAGAGATGCTTGGCATGGGCTCGTTTTGCTAGCTCCAAATGGACATGGAACTCGTCTTGCACAGGTAGAAATCGAGACTAATCAAGTATCAATTTGTTTTTGACTTGTTACTTGTTAATTGCTAATGAAAAAATTTCCAAGGTGATGATTAGATGGAAAGTTAGGTAATAGTAGACAATAATTTTCCTTTTCAATTAACCATTCCAGAGAGCACATGAATTTTCTTACTATCAGCTCTCTTTTGTCGCTAGGCGCATAGAATACGATTTGAGTTTCACAAAGGTGCTGCTGACCATACATACATGAGGATTGATGGGGAACCCTGGAAGCAACCCTTACCAGAAGATGACGAGACTGTGGTTGTGGAAATTTCTCACCTTGGACAGGTCAACATGCTTGCAACGTATGATTGCAGGTCTAAAAGCATTTACGATCCCTCATCGCCTTGCCATCACGAGGGTGACGATGAAGACAGTAATGAAGAAGATTCCGTACAAGGGGATGAACGGAGAAAATTTGGTGCAGCTGACACATTTAAGATCCCGGACGGTGTTGATTTTTCTCATTTGAGTTGATATGTTAAAATGAAAAAATGTTAAGTGTCTCAAGTGTTTGGTATTCTCAACGGTGTCGCAATTGAAATTAATATTGATATTTTTGAAATTAAACTGATAATTTTTAAAATATATGTTATTTTTACGTTTTAAAAATTATCAATTTTATTTTAAAAATATCAATTTTAATTTTAATTGGGATACCGTCCGGATCAAATAACATCTGAGATATTTATTGGTGCTTCTAATATATTGTATTTGGTTATGGACTCGAACGTTTTGGTGGTTGTAGATTCACTCTATTTGACGGTGCATTCGTATATATCTCCCGGTTATGCTGTAAAGTTGCTAATAATAAGGTCTCATTTGCATTTGTCAGTCACTAGTTCTTTTATCTGTCTCTCCAGCTTGTGTGAGTGAGCGAGCATCACCAACCGATCTTTGATTAACTTAATGAACTGGGAAAACATGCATAGTATTTGAATGAAAGACATTTCTAGAGTCAGGAAAACTGAATAGATACAACTTAATTAACTGAAATAAATTTATTTTAATTCATCCATAAATGAAGTTTACATGACATTTTTAATAGTGCTCTGATCTAGGTTTTTATTTTTTTTATTATCTTCTTTGGTACAATTGCATGGTGTCTTCTTTTCTTATCTCTTCCACTAAGAGTGCATTTTGGTTTTCTTTCAATAGATCGTGCACTCATTTTCTCTATATTTGGTTATCATATAAATACAACTTTTGGAAATTAAACCAGAAGATTGCTCCGGCAATAATGATAAAAGTTAAATAAGTGCAATTGATCAACAGCTAATTAATTGACCACCGTACAGCTGATTAACCACACCATGATGGAGCGAACATTAAAAAGTTGATACTAATTAAGAAAGAAACAGTGCAAAGAAAAAAAAAACTAAAATTCTAAATTGGTGGCTAACTTTTGGACTATAATTTAATTATAGACTCAATGTTTTTTTTCGGTAAAGTCAGTCCCTAACATTTTGGTTAATACCTAATTATGGACATAACTTTTTTTTTTGGCAAAATTAATCTCAACGTTTTCATTATGAAATAATTTAATACTTTTCTGTTATCTGACTGTTTAATTTACCAAGAAGTAAATAATTTGTTAGATTACCTCTTTGTATTATATTTTTAATAACATTATATCTTATAAAGAGGTGGTCTAACAGATAATGTATTTTTTGATAAATTAGACAATCAAATAATAAAAAGAAATTTGAATTATTTTACAGTGAAAACGTTAGGGACCAATTTTATAAAAAAAATATATTGCGTCCTTAACTAGACTTTTGTCAAAACATTGAAAACTAATTTTACCTAAAAAAAATATTTTATTTATAATTGAACCATATCTTAAGCACCAATTTAGGATTTTGGCAAAAAAAAAAATGATAAAGAAAATTGCTGGTGGCGACATGGTTATGCGATGATCCTATCCAGCTGACTTGTGTGTAGTCATTGCTATCCATCTATTCACGTGTTCATTGGCCTTTTGCTCCAACAACTATGGCAGTAACATGCCAACTTGAATCTCTTTAAGTTCCAGCAAAGCTTTTAATTAGTATTATAATCGCAATATGTCCTTCGTTAAAAGATGCTTGGAATTTTTTAAAGAACCAATTAAATTCTTTGCAGTATCAGAAGATAAAACCTACAAAAAAAGTTCAACAATCGATGGCAAATGGATTCAGCCGGGTCAGCGTGGACTCGCAAACATAGGATCATCATTGAATTAAAAATTAAGCTCAACCAGACAGTCCCCACTGGCAACAATTGAGCCTTTCAATGCAGTGGGGGGCCTCTGTTTCCCTCTGTGTATATAAAGACCCTTCAGGTCAGGTCCCATAAGTTTCTCCTAATAAGCCGCTTATTTTTCACTCCAATAAGTGGGAGAAATCTTAAGTGTCTACGTAAGCAACACATTAGTCTAGTGGTTTTATACCATATCTCGAGCTCAAACTCTAACGCATTAGGCAGCAATAAATATGCGAGTCATTTTCACTTATGTTACTTTTATCTCATTCAACAAAAATTTTTTTAATCATACAGCTCATGATTAAAATCTCAACGAGAGTTTTATTGAAATATTAATATTTTTTTATCTTAAACTTTTAAATTTTTTTATATTTAAATTTTAAATCTTTTTGACATTTTATTTAAATTATAAATTTTTTAATTTTTCATCAAATCAGTTCCTCTATTTACTGAAAGTGATCAATCTATTAAAAAATAATTTTAACTTTATAAAAAAATTATTTTAAAAAAATTAAATATATAAATTGAATGTCTTTTTTATAAAAAAATATACATATTACATATTTAATTCGTATATTTGTTGATTAAAAAAATATTTAATGTGTATATTTTGTTGATGAAAAAATATTTAATTTATGTATTTAATTTTTTTAAAATATTTTTTATCAAGTTAAACTCATTTATCAATAAATTGACTACTTTTTGTAAATTAAGAGACTGATATAGTATAAAATTAAAAAATTTAATACTTAAATAAAATATTAAAAAAGTTTAACACTCAAATGAAAAAAAATTTAAAAATTTAAAACCAAAAATATTAACATCCCGAGTCCTCTCCACCTGACTTGCCACCACAGCCAGAAAAAACTGAAAGTATTTCAATTTTCTATTTTTCGCAAAACTAGTCTGATATGAACCCAGCGTAAGGTAAATAGGCAAGGAGTTCCTTAAACCTGCAGGTCTGGGGAAGATGGCAGAAATGAAAGACAAATTAGCTCGCCCCAAGAAGGACTATACTGTTAAGCAGCTCAAAGACACGCCTTGCATCTCAGCTTCATCCAAACAAATGGCAAGCTTTGGAGATAATATTTATAGAAAAGAGACTTGTAAATCCACTGGAGCAACTGAGAGATATAGGATTCAAAAGGCAGAGGAGTCCCTGCGGATTGTGATGTTCTTGAGCTTTTGGGGTCCTAACTCCTAACGGACGTTTACCTCCTAACCCATTTTGTGCTCAAATTTTGCGAAATGCCCGTTTCAAAATCTTGTGGCTCTTATTGCGCTAGTTGTTCCTCCCCAATGCTTAATTGAATTAGTTTCTTGTACACATCTGAATCAGTTTAATGTACATGGTCTTTTTCAATATGCTTACCCAGTGTGCATGGAATGTGTTCGTAGACGTAGAGATCCCCATCTTATATATGGTAGTCTTTCTTCTTTTGATCTTCAAAATGGAAAGGAGGGCGCGCATGTGCCGATGAAAGGTGCAAATAATATGAATGATTACAGTATAGTTAGTAATAAATTAAATGTAAGTTTAGTTCCACTAATTGAATTTAGTAATCCTTTCTTCTTTGTTTGCGTAACAAAATTAAACGCCATGTTGGGCCTCGGGACTGTTGAACAGTGAGAATAATGTCTCAGTCCGCTTAGCAAAGAAAATGCCCTGAAAATTTTCCAACAGATTTAAGACAATGACAGTATTTAAACGGACATGAAAAACTGTCAAATTTTTAGATCCCTTTCAAATCTGCACCACAACAAGAAGTTAAAAACACTAATGGCACAACTCGCTGATATTTAATTGGCTCCTATAAGTTGTTAAAAGGTCCTTTCATACAAAGTTTTCTTTGCAAATTGTATTTGTAATCACCCCATAATAATTTTGTCATGCAATCAATTCATTATTCATCATTTTGGATAATCTTCTTGACAGGTTTGGGACAATTAACATTTGCATAAGATGGTGATTCACTTGATCTAATTGCCGAGATTTAACATCTAGGGATGGTTAAATTAGAGAAAAATTTTGAAACCGACATACACATTTCATAATTAAACTCAAGCTCTAATAAAAGAATTAGTTCGGTGAGCAACAAATGTTCGTCCGCACGCAACTTCCTTTGCAGGAATAAAGAGTTCTGGTAAGCAAGACGGAAGAAGTGGAATTAATTCCACTGGTTAAGTCAAATGAAGAAAAGTTCTAATCTTTGTAGAATTAGAATTTAATTTCTTTAATACAAAAATCTCTAATCTTTGTAGGATTAGGATTTGATCTCTTTAACATGAAAACTCTTCATCCTTATGAATTAGGATTTAATAAGTTTAATATAATAACTCCTAAACTTTGTAGAATTAAGATTTATTATCTCTAATATAAAAACTCCTAATCTTTTCAGAATTAGGATTCATAACATTAATATAAAAAATTTCCAAATTCTTGTAGTATTAGGATTTAATATTTTTAATATAAACAATTTCCTTATCTTTGTAGTATTATAAAAAAACATAATCCTAATGAAATTAGAATTTGATATCTTTAATATAAAAATTTCTAATCCTTATATCATTAAGATTTGATATCTTCAGTGAAACTCTTAATCCTTGTAGAATTAGGATATAATATTTTTAATATTAAAATTCATACTCGTTGTGGTATTAACATATGACATTTTTCTATAAAAACTCCCAATTTTATGACATTAGGATTTGCTATGTTTAATTTAATTCTTCATTATAGAGAGAAAAAAAAAATTCAAGAAAAATCCTAATATATCTCCTAATTCTAATAATATTAAAATTTAATATTTTTAATATAAAAACTGTACGATAGTAATTCTTGCTAGTATAGTGACCAAAGGTCGAATTTTGAAAGTAGGTGAGTAATTATTAATATAAATGAAGCAAAATATAATTTCTGTTAGACTTCAAATGCACCCAGCATAAACAAGTGGTTTTGAACTCCCATACATTTTTTTTTTAACTGAACTCCCATACATTTCAGTCAAAAAAAAAAAAAAGGACTCCCATACATTGGGCTTTAACTTTTCATGCCAAACCGCGTGCACACAAGTTGTTTTTGAGTCGCCACCGATGATGTGTTTGGTGCAAGATCTCGACTCTTGAAAAAGCACACTGCATCGGGACCAACACCCAAACTTATCCTTGACAATGTGGTCCAAACAATGGGCTAAAATGACTTTCTCGAAAAAAACCAGTTGCTACAGTGGTGTACATAGCCAATGGTTTATCCCCAAACCCCTTTCTATAAAAAGCCCCTTATGAATGCTATAAACTTCAACAAACTTAGAAATCTTCAATAATCTGAGTCTGGGTTTTCAAATTCGAGATAAAACTGCTTAAAAAAGAAGAAAAGGGAAACGAAAGGCAGAAGAAATTTAAGAGGGTATTAGAGATGAGTTCAGCAAGCAAGGCTTGGATAGTGGCCACTAGCATTGGAGCCATAGAGGCATTGAAGGATCAGGGGTTCTGCAGATGGAACTACACCATAAAATCACTGCACCAACATGCCAAGAACAATCTTGGATCAATATCTCATGCCAAGAGTCTTTCTTCTTCCATGGTCTCCAGTAAAGTGAGGGAAACTGGACCATCCGAGGAGTCTTTGAGGAAAGTCATGTATTTAAGTTGTTGGGGTCCAAACTGAAGCTCAATAAAAAATAAGCAAGGAGGAAGAAAACACGCACCACAACGTGCATCCTCGTAGCGCTTTGTCATGTAAAGATCGGAAATTTTGGGATGCAGCAGGAAGAGAATACGAAGAATCATGATTATGGAGAGAATTTGCACCACTGACGGTTGATTGCTGCAAATTGACGTGAACTGCAGATTGTAAACAGAGTTTCTATGCATAGAATACGAAAATATCATGAGAATTCATATATGTTTTTGTTGTGCCAAAGCTCTAATACATGTATGGTATATCTAATTTCTTCGACTTTGAAATAAGCGGTCCTTATTTTTTTTCCTGCGAAGTATTATTTCCTTTGCAAAATTCCGCTTTAGCAAAGAAGAACCGTGCAATTGAAATTTGTCGATCTCAGTGAACAAATAAAGGTTAAGATATCGTGTTTTTAGCACAATTAATGGAAAGATTCTGTAGAGACTGTTCTAAGCAACAGGTCAAATGCTCTCACTAGTCTACTGTCTAATGCATTTTTTTCTTTTCTTTCTTTTTTTTTTTTGTTGTTATCAATTTAATGCAATTATTTGATGCTTGTTTCTTTGTTAACAGCCCAATTAGCATCAACTTGAATGGAAAGTTCCCCCCAAATTTTAATGTGTCTGGATAAGATGTTTACGCCCCACCTTCAAAAACAGTCTGTAATCACTGTGCACATCCAGATCTTTTATCTGTTGTTTAAATAATCAGTATTCCTCAAAAGAAAAAAAAAAACAAAAAAGAAGAGGGAGAGATAGAGAGAGAAAGACAATTAATCTTTCCTGTTTTAATTTTTGGAACATGGGAATTCAATTATTTTTAATTATTTAGAGTATTTTGTTGGTCCATTTATTTAGAGTATTGTTACATGGGTTCGATCTCTTCCTGACTGGGGGAATACATGGAACTGAATTTAAACTATTGAAGAAAAGATGTGCACTTTTTGAACTAGAGTCACAAATAAATTTGTCCTCATTTTTTCCCACAAAAAAAAAAAAAATGTTTTCATTTATGGCATTTCCTTCTCAAAATCCCATTTTGTCCCCCTTTTATTAAACAGCACAAAAGTTTCCTTGAAAAAAAAACGTCTGTGGTCCAAAATTTTCTAATGTTTTATTTAATACAATTTTTCTAATATAGATCCATTTTTTTAATATAAACACACTTTTTATTAATTGTAAAGCTTAACCAAATATTTTAGCAAGTATTTTCAATATCAGAAAAACAAAATAACCTGTCAATATAATATAATAATATAACAAACAACATATGCACCTAAGGAACCGGACAGTCGGCACTTTGCCAGCCGTTTGATATGCAAATCAAACTAAACAAATCGGTGTGCTGAAACGCCTGGGGTGAAAATAGTGAAATTCCCATTCTCTCCCCGCGTATCTCGCTGAGCTCGGCTGTCTTACGTGGACATTAAAGTCATAACACCCCATATCCCATTCTATGACTAAGACTGGCCACAAGACAAGAAAATCAGGCGACGGAGCAGCGGTTTTCCAATACTTTGGGCCTTTGTCCCTTTTTTTTTTTTTTTTACAGCTACCTCATTTTGATGCATATAAAAGCAACTCTTAAGACGGCATCCCAGGCAACAAGTACATTGAAGCACAAAAACCTGCCATTGAGATCTTCCTTCCATTTCTATCAAGGTTGTTGTTCTGTTTTGTTTGCTCTTTTAGTGAAAAAATGAGTTCAACGAGCAGAGCTTGGGTAGCAGCAGCTAGTATTGCAGCAGTGGAGGCCTTGAAAGACCAAGGGTTTTGCAGATGGAACTACACTATGAGGTCACTACTCCACCAGTGTGCCAAGACCCATGTGAGATCTTCCATCCCTCAGGCAAAGAAGCTATCCCCTCCATCTTCTACAGTGGTTTCACGGAAATTGAGGGAACAGAAAGCACAGCAATCAGAAGAGTCCTTGAGAAAAGTCATGTACTTGAGTTGTTGGGTCCCTATTGAAGATAAGATTATAGCTTGTTTACTTATGGATCTGCAAATGTAAATGTGAATTGTAGATCAATTATATTTTACCGATTGCCAACTAGAAAATTTTGGGAATTGCAAAGGGACATGCAAATTGGTTTTATTTTTCCTATGAGATTCCAAAAACCCTCTTGCCGAAAAACTTTGAAGACTCCAAATTGGTTCTGTTTTTCCTGCGAAATCAGTCAAAACTACGCGGAAAAGGACACTACGTTAAGTGGCTGACGGTGACTTATATATATTTTTATATATTAAATAAAAATATATAATATAATAATGATAATAATAATAATAATAATAATGAAATAATTGAAGAAATTTTTTTATTGATTAAACAGTTACAAAAGTTTTTTAATAAATAATTAAATAAGATTTTTTTTTCAAAAATTAACATCACTTATCATTTAAGGTAATGCAATTGTCATATCAAAGGGATGAGTGCTGCTTTCTTTTTAATCCACTACTACATATGGTACTCGCAGTGCGTTTGGATTTCCATCGAAATGAAGCCACACAAATGTTTGTTAGTCGTCCCAACTGTTGAACTTGTCTATCGTGAAAATGACCGCTCAAATAAGTCCTAAAACGCGCACTTTATTCGCGCACTTTATTCATCGCTTTATGTTTTTGAAAGATTTTTTTTTTATTCTTTTTGAGCAATATAAGAATTGTTATATTTATCTAAGTTCAATTGTAAAATTATAGGTGGGCTTTAAATAACTTATTTTTTTTTAAAAGAGAGGCTATATATTTATATTTAAATAATAATATAATTTTATTTAATAATATTTAATAATTTATTTAATTTATTTTTATGAATTCAAAGCACCCAACGACTTTTATCATAACTCACGAAGAATTGGATTGAGCATGAATTTGGATCCATAGAGACACCCATGCCAAGCCTCCACAAAAGTCAGAGGCATAGCCAATTGCCACAAGCTACGTGTATCACTTCACGTGAAGTCCAACGCCACATGAAAGACAGAAATACCCCTGCGGCGAATAATTGAAGCAAGCAGGGACAAAATTATTTGTCAGATTCTTTATTAATTTTTAATAGAAAAAAGCAACTGTGGACCCTACTGAAGGAGATAGGTGTCAAGCTAGTGGGGTAGTATGATGGGAGGGCTAGAGATGAGTCATCAAATTTGGGTTCGGATAAGCTCGCCACTTGTCTCGGGTTTTGTGACAATTTTTCCCCTGATACCAAACGATGAGTGTAACATCTGACAATTTTTCGTGATAATTCGCGTACGATATGTCGCATTTCTTTAAAAATAAAAAATAAACATTACAAAAATTTTTTTACTAAATTTTTTAATTTTTTTAATTTTAGTTTAATATAAAATTTATTTAAAATTTAATTTTAAAAAATAAAATAAAATTATAGTAAATTCTTTTTCACATAAAAAAATTAATTCTCAAAAAATTACAAAAAAAATTTTGTATTATATATAACTACTCTTTCTTTAACATAGAAACTAAATAGTTTATCTCTTTTTAATATACTTGGATACACTACCCCAATTCCTACGGTCAAAGTTTTAACTTCAAATATATTTTTTTACACATTCAATTGTGAATATGTGACAGATACGTAATAATTTATATTATTAAATTATAAAAAATATGATAAATTTTAAAAAATAAATTAATTATTAAATACTGATAAAATAATTATGTACCATATGTGTACTTTATTAAATATATGTATATAATCTTACACTTTTAATTTTACCCTTTGTGTGGCAAGTTATTTATTTTTTTTCATTCTTTTGGTTCTCTGACAAAAAAAAAATAAAAATCTCTCTTCTTCGATCAATTTTTCTCTTAGACACATGAATTTAAGTATTAAACTAAGACAAATCAAAATCATATCCATACAAAAAAAAAGTCTTGTATCTTTACTTTGTTGGGTAGAAGGGTTTTAGTCGGAAGAAATAAAAGATTAAGAAGACATTTATAATGATAATTATTAACTATCTTCGTATGAATGTGAATTGGCTGAATTATTGTAACTTGTAAAATAAATATTTTACAGCAGTGTTGATTTTAGAAAAAAAAATTGTCTTTTTCAGAAAAAAAAGATAGAGCATTAAATTTGAATTAATTTTTTATTCAAAATTTTTAATTAATTAATAATCCATCCAAAATATTTATTAGAAAACGAATTAATAAAAAAAGTTTCATTACCGATAATGACATCCACTCGTAATCAGTCAATTTCTCTCGAGACATTCATGATGGGAACATCACCAACAAATCCAAAACCCACAATGGGGCCAAAATCAGATTGATTATCACGCACTTCCAAAACAGCTTTTGGGAAACCGCTTCTTGTTTCCTGTTTCACAAAACCACTTTTCTCGTCTATAAAATATAAATCCACTCTTTTTCCCTTTTTACAATTTCTAAAAGACAAATAAAACAGCTAAAAGCAAAAAGTGGGAATACAAAGCTTTTGATCGGAAAACAAGCAATGAGTTATTTGAACAGGGTGTACATGGCGGCGAGCGTGGCGGTGGTGCAGTGCCACGCTGACCAGGGCCAGAAAGCGAAATCAGGCTGTAAGTCCCTACATCACGGCAGCAAGAGGCGGCTATTTTCCGGCGGGGACGGATCGGAGTTCCGGCCATTGGCCGGCTCCGTGGGATCTGATAAGACCGGGGTTTTTGGAAACCGCGAGGAGGACCAAAGAGTGAGTCAAAACGATGAGTCGCTCCGGCGAGTCATGTACCTCAGCTGTTGGGGCCAGGGCTGAGCTGACCGGAGACCGTAACGTTGCGGCGTTTTCCTAGTTCCGTGGTTGGAATTATTCGGCGACACTTGTACGGCGGTCTCCGCTTATGAGCTACCAGGCAAAGGTGGGACGGAGAGTTTGACTCGGTGGCGAGTCATAGCAAGAGAACTGAGTTGAAACGGGCGATTTGTAAGAGTAGCTTTTTAAGAATGACATTTATGGGAGAGGAGAGAACAAGAAATCAATATAAATGTGAAGGAGACACTGAGAAAGATGAAGTTCTGTATAAAATGTAAATATGGTTGTGTTCATAGTAGTAAAATATTAATCATCGTCGTCTTTGATCCAAGATGCTGGCCTCTAGTCCTTGTTTCTTTTGTTTTTTTTTTTGGGTTGTCTAACATCGGAAAATCTCTGGTTTTTTAATAATAAAAAAACAAGAAAATCTCTGGTTCATGCTCTTGATTTTGATTAATCAAAAGTTAAAAACAGGAAGGTAAAGTAATTCGCTTAAATCGATTTCCAAAACAATGGCTGAAATTATGTTATAAGAAATTTTGACATATTAGATCCGCAATTAACAACTCGTTTCAATCTAAATTTTATAAAATCCTATATGAAAATGTAGTGAACTTCGGGACGGTAGCTCTTGTCAAGGTGCTTGTTTCCTAGTAACTTCTCGATTTTAGTTGCTCGCTTGATTTCAATACACATACGGAATATGAGAAAAAAAATATATAATTTTTATCAAAGCGTTTTTTCATTGTTATTTATAGATAAGAATATATTTAAATAATTTATTTTTAAGAAATTTTTTTTCATTAATTAGGAAAATCTTAAAAAGAAGGTCAATTGATTTGAGTTGTAAAGTCAAACCACGCCCCATTATGTGGGCTCCAGGGATTGATGTTGAAATGGCTCTTAAACGGACACTGCTGAATCTCTAAATTTGGCCTTTAAAAAAAATCAAATCGGAGCGTCTGCAGAGGCAGTTTAACATCCAACGGCCAAGATTTCACCAATTCCTCGAACGCGCAACGGTCAAAAATCTTTCAAAAATAAACAAATTTATATTCGGGGATTAAAGATCAAATCTGTTACTTGTCTATCTTTCAAGATCCAAAAACCCAAGCTTAAAAGGGAAAATCTCAATCTAGACTTCTCAAAGAAAATCACAAGAAGGGCAGAAAAAGGGGGAAAAAATATAAATTATTTTGATCTTTCTTTTGTGGCAGAATGAGTATGCTTCATCACCCGGATGCTGTGCAGCACCCGGAGCTACAGATATGGAACAATGCAGCTTTTGACAATGGAGAGTTCGAGGAATCGATGGGATTTAAGTCATCTTGGGGGTCTAAGTCCATTGTATCCAATTCCAGCAAAGAGAACCTCAGCCCTGTTTTCCAGAAATCCCCTGTTTCTCGCAATTCTTCTATATCTTCAGCACCCATCAAACCTTTTCATTCGAATACGAGCACCATCGTTGTCAACATGCAAGGGGAAGACAATCTATTGAAGCCCATTTTTAAACAGGGGTCGGTGTCCAAGAATTTGATTCGAAAGGAAGGAGAGAGTAATTGTGATGAGAGAGAGATAGATATGGAGATTGAAGAAATTGGGAAGGAGATTAGTCATTTGTTCTCAACGGTAGATGCTCTTCGACTTGAAATGGCTGAAAGGAATCTAAATTCTGTTGAAAAGAGAGGCAGAATTGTGCCAAAGAAATTCATGGAGCCAAACCAGAATTTTTGAGACTGAAGAGCCATTGCTTTTGAGTGCAAAAACAAAAATTAGTTGCCGAGGAGTCAGCTTGAAGCCTACAGAAATCTTTGTTGGAGCCAAGCAGAGGTCATCCATGTTTGCCAACAGAGCCGTCGCAAGTCTTGCTTCTGGAAGCTTGAAGAACATGATGAGTTAAAGGTGATTAAAGAGAGAGGAAGGAGTTTGAGTGTGAGCCCAAGACATCGCAAGACTAACTCCAAGATTCAAACTTCGAGACAGGCGGCTACTACAGTGAGGTCTAAAAGGCCAATGAAGAAAGAAGCTACCGTTCTTGCATCGATCCAGCCAAAGACCCTATTCAAAGATGGAGAAAAATCAGCGCCAAGCGAGATGACGGTGACGCCTGGCCAAGTTGTTGCGAGTAGGTATAGTCAGATTCCAACAAATCAGGCTCCTAAAAGGTCTTTGCCCGATAGTGATAAGGAAGAGGGTAACCAGAGGCGTGGTAAGGGTTTAGGGTTTAGGGAGTGAGCCAGAACGTGAACAACAGCTGCAGAGCCAAGAAGAAGTGGGAGGCTGCAATTGAGGTTGTTGCGTACAAGGCTGATGTTGTAGAAAGATAATTCCCCTCTGTTTGTCTCCGTGCTGGCTGACGTCAACCGTTGTGTCAACGACACTCCAAGGGACTCGGGGGCAGCAAGAAGAGTGGATGAAGTGCAGGGGACTCTGTCTTCCAAGTTCTGCATTTCACTGAATACGATACTCAATAAGTGTAATTGACTCGAGTGGGACTTTGATCATGTGAATTGCATCAGCACTGGAAATTAGTTTCAACTTTGTTGTTTAGAACCATAATCCATAACTCTCGTTATGGGTAGCAGGATGGCAGGGTTGTTTTAAACTGGTCTAAGGAGGTTAAAATTTTTCGGTCCAACTATTGGATTTATGGTATGCAATGATACTTTGAGCTAGTGTCTTTGCTTTTTGTCCATAATAAATGTAAGAATCAACTTTCATGTCAATGCGTGATTATGAGTTTGATACTTCGCTCGTTCATTTCTGCAAATGCAAGTATTATATGCAAAAAATGTACGCAGTGCTTGTCATTCAGAGCCAGCAATTGGCTGCTGGATTCTGTTGGCACTTAGAAGATCGCTCACAGTTCAATACAGCAGTGTCTTAATAGAGAGCAATCTGCCTCTACAGCGTCTATGTACATGGTTTATAGATGAGTAGCTTGCAACTGACTGCTGCAACCAGCAAGACCCAAACTATGTTACAAAAGTCACTGGATGTTGCCTCAAATACGACTTGAATCTCTTCCAAAAATGAATCTCCTTGTCCAGTCCGAAACCACCAACACCCTTGTGCGCCAGCTTACTTGCTTGCTGCACGGAACAGGCATTTGTATTCAATAAAGTTCAGTGATATGGGAACAAATGCTGACAAAAGGGAAATGCATGGCTGTATAACTAAATATTACCTGGCATAGACAGAATACCACAGCCACTGGGTGCTGTGACCCAGGGAAATCCAGTCTCCAGGCAGTTCTGCAGCAGCCTGTTCTCCTCCCAATGGAGCAAATTGTCCGAGATGCTTATATCTAGCAGTTATATGTTTCCCACATCTCAAATGCCAAGCAATGTGACAGGAAGGCACAAAAGTAACTTAACAATGCATGATCTGTCCACATTCTACTTGTTTTGGAAAATTTTCCATTGAAATTACAGTTTCTATTGCAAAATGTATAAATAGACAATAAAATTGACCAGGTAGAAACCACTGAAGACAACAAAGATGGCAAGGAATCTTCTAACGAAAATAATAATTAAACAGTAAATGACAATTCTAGTAAAATATGGAAAAAAGATAATTGCCAGGAAGAAAGATGGGATTCCAAATGTAAGGCATACCGGAAGGGATGGAAATGATGGCGCCCAGAACCCCTAAAACGTCGAGGACCTTCCGGATTTTCTTTGCATTGCTGCCGACGATTGAAGCACCTTGAAAGATACTTACCTTGTTGAGCAGCAACCTAAAGATAAAAACATTTAGGCCACACTACTGCTCATCTATCAAGCTGTGGATTTGGATTGAAGTCTTAATCAGCAGTTGAAACCTGAAAGATAACATACCTGTGCAGTAGCAGGCAGACTTTTGGCCTGTGAATCCACATGAGCAAGGGCTAGCTTAAAGCCTTCGATATCCACTTCCTCTCTGTCTCTACCTTCAGGATCTTTTAACAAATCTGCTACACCACTCAGATGCTGGCTTTTAAGATAGAGTTCTACTTGGGGATATCTTTCAAGTACGTCATCTATGACATCTTGGAATTCTTCAATAGTTAGGGTACCAGAGTTGTCTTTGTCTGCAGCCTTAAAAATCATCACAATATCTTCCTAGAGGCACAGTGACATTGCAACACACACATCATGGTAAGAAATTTCAAAAATAAATATGAGATTAAGTTCAGACAAGGAGGAGAAATTGATGCATATACCAACAACCATGAGAAAAAAGGTAAAAAAATACCAATGAATTACAAAGGTAACTTTCTCTCGCGTAGTACAAAAGGCCATACGAAATTATGAAGCAGTTCTCTCTATCTACAAAAATCAGTGACAGGAGAACATTGGTTCTCCTCATCATTCAATTAAGCCAGCATTTTATAACAAATGAGGTCTAGTCATGATATGTACACTTGAAACACTAGTTTCAGAGTTGAATTCGGCCGAGTGCCAGTCAGGTCAATAAAAGAGTTTCATTCCGAAAACTTCGTAAGGATAATGATTATAGACACAAGAGATACTTCATCAGTGCTATAGGTTGTTAGAATACTCGCTATTTGTCACGTAAGTAAAGATTTATCGTAGAACTTTGTATGAAATACAACATCTGAACATCATTTTCACAAAAAGTTTTGCATTACGTATCATATAGTTTTGATTAACAAATCAATGCCGCCTTGTTCAAGTCAGGGGGAACTTAACCGGTACTACGATATAGAATTTGTCAACAAACCACAGAGCATGAAAGCTGAATCTGCTAGTACCTTGCCTGATGCTGATGGCCCATGATACATACACCCACAAATTTATCGCAAATTCAAAGATTAACTTAACCAGATGGAAGATAAACATACCATGATCTTACGTTGATCAATTGTGGCACAATCTCCAAGTGCATAAACATTTTCACACTCCTTTACTCGGAGCCACTCATTAGTAGCCAGGACACGTCTATTTGCCTAGCCACAAAAATAGGAAATATAAAAAAAGAAGTTTTAGACTACAAATATGCTGTTATTTGATTGCACATAGATTGTGGGACCATGCATGATCCATGGGAAAACTTGTCATGTTGAGCCAAAAATAATTGTTTTTAACAAACCTGCCCAATCTGTTGCATGAAGTCCCTCACAACTGGGCGGGTGCTAATGCCAGTAGACCATACAACCAAGCCATGTGGTATAGAGACAGCTTCTTCCTTGGATTTGATCTTCATTGTGATTTCCTTATCTGAAACACTCACCACTCGACATCCTGTAAGAACCTCAAGACCGTCTCTCTGAAATTTCTGTTCAGCAAATGAACTGATTCTCACATCGAAGCTGCAGAGATGGAGTAAAATTAGCTGTCTTAAATTGCCATCTTGCCCATACAGTGAGTTTTGTCAACCACATCAGCCGCTATGGGACAGATGTCTATGGCTTTTAGACCGTATAAATCACTTCATGAGTCAAATCTTAACAATGGCCAAGTAACATTTTCTTCCCTTCAAATAGTAACATCAAGAAAGCGGCTAAAAGGTATTTTAGAAGTTACCAAAGAACGTCGCCTATAATGAATATTTACTTATCTAGAATGGCATAACCTTTATGAAGATATTTCTATAGCAAATTACTCAGTGCCGCATAATTTTACTCAGTCTTATCAATTAAGAATACAGACAACCACATTACCACCACCCTCAAAAACCTAATGCATTTCTTTTAGTTCTCCTATAGACTTTCTTGCACAAAATTTCAATATAGAAGGAAAACCCATGAGCTACGTGCATTCATTGGAGTTCCCAGCTGCACAAATTGATAAATCAATCTACGGTCAAAGGCTCGCAAGGGCAGATGTCATGAAGCAAATTCCACTCACATGCACATTTTGTCATTTAATATAGCTCCAACAAATGTGGAAACAAAAGTTATGTCCTTACGTGTTTAAAATATGGTCTCCGGATTGGATAACAGATATTTTTACTAAATCTTTAACTGTCGGATAGATATTGACTAAATCTTCCAGGATAAAATCGTGCAGCTCTGCAGCAAACTCCACACCTGTGGGACCACCTCCAACAATCACAAAATGAAGGTTAGTTCTTCGCTCCTCTTCTGTTAGCCCAGGGAGGACTGCCATTTCAAAGCAATCAATCACACTTCTGCGGAGCTTCTGAGCATCCTCTAAATCCTGAATGAAATAACATGTGCTTCCATTAATAAAATGGAAACTACCTACCTCAAGAGAAACTGCAGATGACAATTCAACTATATAAACAAATTTGAACATGGTCAAATGCTGCTCCATGGAAGATTAACAAGCACCATAGAAGATTAGATGCTTAGCGGCATATCTCCCCTCCTAACCCAAATGGCTCTACATGTACCTTCAGAAAGTGGCAGTTCTCTTGCACACCAGGGGTGTTAAATGTATTTACTTGTGCGCCTACAGCTATGACCAAGTAGTCATAATCCAGAAAAAAATCTCCACTGCCTACACTATTACTTCCAAATTCAGAATTGCAGAAAATTTTGTTGTTGGCTGCATCAATCTTTACACATTCTGCCTCGAAAAACTCAATCTGTCCATTTCTCTGCAACAAGAGATAGAAAACCTTTCAACATGAGTATCTGAATGATTGGGGAACAATCTGAGTGAAGCATTCGCATGAACACAAAAAGCTCACAAAAATGTAATTATAGCTCTTGTTTGATTTCACAAACCTTCTTTATGATATTCCGGATTGGCTCTACAATGCTTCGTGCTTCGACGGTTCCACAGGTGACACTAGGTAACAAAGGGGTGAACGCAAAATAATTCCGGGGTGAAACCACCTGAACATCATACAAGGAAGCATCCAGATCTTTAACAAAACTAGTACCAGCCCATCCTGTTCCAAGAACCAATACTTTCTTCTTCTTGCAGTCGCTTTGGCGCGCTTCAGCCTTGGAAGCGTCAATTTCTTTTTGTGACTCAGAATATGCCACCAGACTTGGACCGCTGCAGTAGATAAAAAATGGTCAGCAGAAAGCATCTAATGATATTACCAAAAGAGCGAATGTGACAAATAAACTTAACCGGAAGATAGCTTCAACCAAATTATAAGTAAGAAATTGCATTTAGTAAATTCACTTCCAAATTCTTGACAAATTAATTTGTTCCTTCAATTGAACCTGACTAATGCAAACCAGATCTAACAACACCACCAAAAATCCTCACTGGCATCTATTATTTCAAAGATAAGAAACTAATCCGTGTGTCCGAGCCGACAATTAAGAAATTAATTTTTTTTTTAAAAAAAGGCCATGAGAGTTCTCGGATTCTAAAAAAAGAGCGCGAAAGAGCTTCTTTGGCAGAAACACCGTAAAAGTCTTTCTTTCTGGCTTTGATCAGATTAGCCAAATGGAAGCTTTAATAAAACTGGAAAAAAAAAAAAAAAAAAAAAGGTAGAACTTCGCACCTCGTATTAACATTAGTTATGATTTAAAAAAAAAAAAAAAAACTACATCGAATCGCGTTGAGTTATAGAAGAGTGGGAGACAGAACCTGAGGGCGAAGAGAACGAGAAGCTTGGAGCAAGCAGGGTGGCCTTGGAGAGCCCGCGAAGCTCTGTCGAAGAAGGATCTAATCGTCATTTCTCAAAAGGATCTACAAAAAGCTTTAACGACTTTTTGTCCCCGATTTCGCTTGAGAGTTAAAAGAGTGAGCACTTTTCTCGTAGGCTGCTCAGGAGTTCAAAGAGTGAAGACCAACTCTGAATTTTTATTTTAATTTACTTTAAGAAATTTGTTAAACAGAGCTGATAGATAGACGGAGAACGATGAGTCGGAAACAGACAGAGTTATTACTTGTGAACATGATTTATTCTTTTGTTACACATTAATTTTAAAAATTTTACATATTATAAATTATATAAAATTAAATTATTTAAAAACTTATAAAAAAATTTATAAAATTTATAATTAAATTTTATGTATAATAAATTTATGAACGTATTAAACTTTCTGGCGCTAACTGTTCCCTGTGTTAAAGTCAATGCACAGGTAGCACGCGGCATTTCATTATCCGGGTGTCTTAACTAGACGGGCCCGGAGATGTATTGCTCTGACGAAAAGCCCCATCATGTGGGGCAGCTGATACCCACAAAACAAATTGATAAGTTTTATTCAAACATTTTAATTTTGAATCGGAAAATACAACCGTATTAAATATTTATTAAGAGATTTTTATTATCTGTCAGAATTTTACTTGAATCGATTTAGATTAATTAGATTAATAAATTAAATACTGAACGGTCTAGATAAAAAAAAAAATAACTGTAAAAATGAAGTTTAAATATTTTTTTATTAAATACGAAAAATAGGAATGGTAGCTACAATAACAACAATTAACCAACAATAACAAACAAAAAGTACAGGTACATTGCCCACATGGGCTCCATGCACAAGGACAAGGACAGGCAAGTTGAGAAAGTTGAATTTCCAGAATACAAACTCCACTGACCCCGCCGACCGTTGGTTTCTTGTCACTTTACGCGATGCCTGAACGAGTTGCTTAACAGATATTTTTAGTCCGAGTAGACCGTTAATAACTGCCGGACTTCGACGACAACCTACTGGGAGGTGTACTAAAGACCATCCAAAACCCTTATACCATTTTTTTTACAACAAATTCAGTAAATCTTTCATTAAATTACGTTACATCAATAAATTTTCACCAATGAATTTTAACCAAGTATAGACTGTGATGTGAGCTTAGAAGTAGAGATGTCAAAATCTGACCCGACCCGACTCGATGAATTGACCAGAACCTGCCCGAAAAAATACGACCCAAACCCAACCCAAAGAATGGCCTAACTCGAAATGACCCAAACTCGAATGACCCGAAAATCTTTAGGTCAAACCCAACACAACCCTAACCCGACCCGTTTGACCAGATTTTTTTTTTCCTTAAGAAAATAAAAAAAATATATATATATAACATATTTTTATATTATAAAAAATATAAATTACACTATTTTCAATATAAATCTTAATTATAAATTTTTTTACAATATTTTAAAAAATTTTATACATTTTTAAATTTTATTTTAATTTTTTAAAATATTTAAAAAAAATTTCTTTAATTATTTTTCAATCATATAATTTTCTTTGATTTTTAAGAATTTTTAATAAAATTTTTAAAATTTCTAAATTTTTAAAATTTTTAATAAAAAATATCATGTCATCATTTTTGATGACGTGGCCAACCCGTGAATTGACCAGAACCCGATCCGAACCAAAAGTGACCCAACCCGAAATGACTCGAAGATAACTTGACCCATAAATAACCCGACCCGAAGTGACCCAAACCCGAAATAACCCAACACAAACATGACCCGATGACCCGTTTTGACACATGTACCTGGAAGCGTCCACCATATTACTATTTTCAGTCACAAAAATTTTTCCCATCTATTAATTATCTTCATAGGTTTGAGGCAAATTGATAACAAAAGATACAGGGCCTGGTTCGAGGGGCAGTGCCTTTTTATTAAAAAAAAAATTTGGAAAAACATTGGCTGGCTATGAACAAATACATTTCAGTGTACTTTAGAACAGTTGCTTATCACAAATGGAATATATGGAGTGACAAAAGAAATTTTGGCCCTCGATAATTTGCTGTTCGAGGAGCATCGTGAAATTTATACCGCTGCAAACAGAGGCATTCATACATCAATAAGATGAAAATTCAGTCACACCCCAATAACGAGCCGGAAACGTAACTAAATGATTTCAAAATGAGTTGATTGAGACGAACGGAATCTAGTGCTGTTATTTAACTCCAATCTCGTGGGTTACAAAGGAGATGAAGCTGATGACAACACACGCTCTCTGAGTTTTTCAGACTCCAATGCAATTAAAAATGGCATTAGAGTATAGTTAAAACTCAATTACAAAAAGGCTAAAAAGGAAAAAAATAACTGGATTGCAAAAGTTTCAGTGATTCAAAATCAAGCGTGACAAACTGACATTGCCTCAGTTAAATCCATTGTTGTCAATGTAATGTAGCTTCCACCAAGTAGGTTCTCCCCAGACGGGGGCTTGGCTCCACTACACCTCAAAAAGGTTGGATTGAATCATCACCGGCAACAGTTCAAGCCAAAATCCAATTTAACATCTAAGACATCTAAGCATGTAAGACCTGATACTGCCCAGCAAACAATTCTAAATAAAAATCAATATACACACAAAGCATAAAAGCACACAGAATTCTAAAAGAGCTTACAATAAGTCATTTTAGACAAACCAGAATACAGTCAATCAAGCAGAGGAAACAAAAAGACACAAATTTTAAACTATGCTTCATCGATTTCCCTCAGAAGCGCGAAATTTTCAGTGATTCAATAACAAACTTGTGAAACTGTAGTTGCCTCAGTAAAATCCATTATTGTCAACGTAATGTAGCTTCCAACAAGTAGGTTCTCCCCAGTAAACGGGGACTTGGCTCCACTACACCTCAAAAAAGGTTGGATTAAATCATCACCCGCAACAGTTCAAACCAAAATCCAGTATAAGGTCTAACACAACCAAGCATTTAAGACCTGACACTACCAAGCAAACAAATCTAAAACAAATAAAAATCCATATACACACAAAGCATATAGCAAGAGTCTCAGAGAGATCCAGCAATTATAGAAAGGGGAACACTAAGTGGCATCATTTGAGTAGCACTTTCGCGGTATCAAAGTGATACAAGTAATTGTATGATTGAATTGAAAAAAAAAAAAAAGCGTTTCCACATAGTCTTGCTCAAATAAAAAACAGGATAAACAAGACTTGGGGCCAACTACCCCTCAAAAACATGGATACATCATCAGAAACTCCTACAATAAATCAGTTTACACAAACCAAGAAACAAACTTCTCAAAAACAGTCGTTCACGCAGTCAAGCAAAATGAGGGGAAAAAAAAGACAAGAAAATTATAGATTACAGGCTCAGAATAATTAACAGCTCTATCAATCAAGAATTCTCAGAAGCAGAACTGGCATATTAAGCTGTAAAATCATCCTCACGGCCAATTTCTAGCAAAGCTTAAAAACCACCATGTTAAACTATGCACATCAGTTTTAAATTTAAAAAATAATAATAATCATAAAAATAAATCTGGCTCATATCAAGAAATTCAACCATATTTCATTCCTATGCTTCATCGATTTCCCTCAGAAGCGCGGATAAGCATATAATCATCGCCAATGACTGAACCGAAAAAACAATTGCACAAAAATCTTGATTATTAAAAAAATGAAAATATTATGAAAATATGACGGTAGATTTTAGAGACAAAACTACGGAAACGAAAAAAAGACATGCCTCCACGTGTAACACCGCCAAGTAAATATCAGCCTCGATGACTAGCCTTATTTTCATCCGAAATCTGAAATCGAAAACAAGCTAAAGGTGTAGAGAGGCATACAAACCCTAAAAGAAAAAAAAAATCAATTTATTTTAATTGTAAAAGGAATAAAATTAAGTGGAGAAAAATGTGTAGCCGTCGATTTGACACAGATCAGCCGTGGGAAAGGGGGCTAAACTGCAACACTAAACGGCAGCGTTTTAGCACGAGCAATGGGGCTTTTCACCGTCAATGGGGATTTTTCCTCTCAGAGAAGCCCGGGGTAGTGCATCGTGCAGGCTTTCAAAATAATTCACGGCAGAGGACAACCCAAAAAAAAAAAAAACAAGAAGAAAAATTAAAAAAAAAAAACGAAGCACGATTGAGAAGGAAGATTCAAAGGAGAATTTTGCGGACCACTGAGAACGGCGATGAAAAAGATGAGCTCGTACGTTTTATTTTATAGCCGGAGACCGCAGCCATTCTAAATTTTTCGTTTGGCTCACAGAAACCCTAGCTGGCTAAACTTAAAAGTGAAAAAACCCTTATATGGCACGGGTCCGGCAAGTTTTGGCATGATGGGCCAAATATGCTTTAGCTGGGTACGGGCCGATTAGGGTTTATTTGGTGAGCCACATAAGCTTTAATTGGACCATTAATCAAGCCCGATGTTAAATTCCAGGCTCTAGCTGCCAGAATTCACGAGTTTAGTTTCACTTAAAAAAAAAAAAAAAAGGAAAAATTACAAAAAACAGAGGAGTTTTTTGAGAAATATTTTAGTAGTGAGAGTTTAAACCTCTATTCTAAAAATTTTGGATTTTAATATTGAAAAAAGAGAACATGGGATTCGTCGGAGGGATAGCTATCTCGATTGTATAGCCTATGACTTGATCAATCTCTTAATGAAAAAAAAAAAAAAATTTTACAAGTTTAGCCCCTGTCTGATAAATTACAAGCATGTTCTGAATATTTGGCAAAAAAAAAATATCTCAGACATGTACAAAATATGTCCGAAACTCATCCGGAACCTTTTAAATTTTGTTTTACAGACATGTTTTATCTTGTCCAACATGTGAGTGCGTCCAACTCGTGCCCATACTTCGTTGGTTTATAATGTCTATCCCAAAATGTTTTACCAAGGTTCAAAGGCAGAAAATACATTTTGGCGAATGCCTTAATTTAACATGGATAACTAAATGGAAGAACAGTTGGGAATTGAGCTCATTGCCATTTTCCATCGTTTCCTTGGATTGTAATAGACGAGACAGATTGCCTCTAAAGTGGCTTGGAGTGATTCCTTTCTTGCATAATGCAGAAGACCTTCGTAGATCAAAAAGATTGCAATATTACGTTGGATCGTTCATTGCTAATGCAAGAATTCATACAAGTTCAAAAATCTCTCCCTGATCATTAATGCAAATTATCAATAACCATCGAACAAGTACACTGCTAAAGCATTGCCGAACTTTTTATCACCATGATGGAGATAAATTTATGTGAGAAGAGATGGCTATTCTACAGGCTTCCAACTAATTGGCAGCTTATCACCACCAGGCTGCAGATGATTCGAAGAATAAGAAATTTGGAAAAACTGGAATGTTACTTTCTTCGAGCTGCAGGCACTGCAACTTGCAATCTCAAGACTATCATTTTGTCGCTGTCTAGGAGGAGGCATGAACCCAAGTCTTTTGCCGTTATACTATCATCCAAGTCAAATGCCGGTACCCAGCCCACTTCGCAGCAAGACGAATTCCAATGGCTAAGGCCGCGCATAGCAGTGGCACTGGAACCCTTTTTCCTGTTGTCACAACTTCAATTTCATCTTTCCCATCAGAAAGCTTTTTCGAATGATGAGAAATAGCAAGAGCCATGTACAGAACCATTACCAAAACTCGGACCCAGGGTTCTCCAACAGCAGCCAGTACAGCTGCAACAGGCAAAGCAGAAGTGACATCGTCTCTCTTTTTAACTACCCGCGAGAAACCATACAGACCCAATAGAAGTGTCCAGAATAATGGTTCAGAGATATAGCTCGACACTGCTGCATATCCAATCAGTCCAGAAATGGTGAGAAGATAAGGTTGGCAGATTGCAGAGTTTGGAACTGCAGCTTCGGCAATGGCAATAACAGATGATGCCAGAACGATAATCATGGTCAGCTCCGGAATGGGAGCATTTCTGACTATTGAAGAGTAGAAAGCTCTGACTGTATAGATTCCAGTCTCTACACATCTGATCACAGAAGTGATTGGATCTCCGATGAAATGGAAGACAATGGCCAGCAAAATTTTCAAAAGGTATCCCACAAAACCAACAATGGCCACTGCGGCCTTCTTCCAGTTACCCAATTCGAATAAGACAGCCCTCCATGCATAGATGAGGAAACCCAATGCTGCATAATTATTTTGACATTAAAAATAATAATAATAAATAATAGATGACATCTTGCAGTTGCATCTCCTTTCCTTGAGAAACAGAAAATGTTCTACAATTTAAGCAGAAAAAAGAAAAGTACAATCAAGGATATACCACACAGTTCACGCATAAAATTTAACAACACGAAATAGAACCATCAGCCAAAGCTTAATAGGGTAGGTGACAGGTTACCAATGGTTGGTGCACGTATTTAAGTAACAAGATGAGCACAAGTGAACAAGTCAAACAGCAGGTCCTTAACCACCCAAGAAAAAACTGCAAACGAAAAATATACCTCCCAAGTCATTCATATTTAAAATGTTTCTACTACACACTCTCCCCCTCCAATGAGAAATGATAGGCAATTGAAGAAGAGTATGAGATTTCAAAAAGCCAGACTGACAAGGAATACCAGTTCTTTACTGCTCTCCTATATTCCTATATGCATGTTTTCATTCAGATGACAATTTCGCATTTGAGGACTCCCAAGAAAATGAATTGGATGGGTGAATTGAACAAGTGAGAAATAAGATTGTCATCAGTGCTTACATAAGCACCAAAATATGGGAAATATGGTAATCGACTAACCGGAAGAATCTATTCCATAGAACTATCAATGTTACTAATAAGAACCTGATACAATTCACTGAATTAAATCAACTTAGGATGCTTAGACAGAAACAACTGCAGGAAAAAAAAAAAAAAAAGAATTATTCACTTCCATTTTCAGCATACCAAAATAACACAAAACACCAACTAATCGTAAACCAAACCGGCCAAATTAGCAAAATTGATCTCTGAATTCCCAAATTTCGCCGAATCTGGAGAACAAATCCTTACCTACAAACCAGGGCCAGAGTATGGGAGTGTCAGGAGCTTCTTTGGTCAGGTACCTGAACCTCTCAGGCATAGTACTCCTTCCTCGAGCCACCATTTCAGCATCATCAACACCGTCCTTCTTCTCCCCTCTTCCATTCTCCGCATTCACGCAAAAACCCAAGTTTCTAGTACCCAAAAGAAGCAGTCTTTTGCCGGTTAGGTTAGGATTGAACGCTTGGGTTTTGATCTGCGAAGGGCGAAATGGGATGGTTTGGTTCCGGGTTTGGCGCGTGAGGCGAGGAAGTGAAGGAATTTTTAAAGTGGGCAACGATAGAGCGGTGATGGGCATCGACATGGCTATGGATTTTTAGAGACGTCTCGCCATAGTTACGAATAGCTCGGGGTATTAGCCAAAGTCCAAAACCCACAGTTTCCTGCAAATTAGGGAGCCGGAAACGTCAAAACAGTGTTTAATTTATATTATATAATAACTGAAATTTATTGAAATAAAAAAATTAAATATAATATTTAATTAATATTAAATTATGAGTTAATTTTAGTTAAAAAAATGAATAAAATTAATAAGTATTGTAAAATATTTGAGAGATACGTAATTAATTTAACAGTATCCAATAATTTATTTATTTTTTAAAATTTAATATATTTTTTAAATTTAAAAATTCATATTATTGTGTACCTATGCGTGACTACAGTTTTGTGTTGCTATAAAATTTTTATCAACTTTCAAATAAAGAAAATAAAAAAAAACAAATAAAAATAGAGATAAAAGATTTCATTCAAAATTTTTATAAAAAAAAAAAAAAAAGAGTAAAGCAAAAACATGAAACGTACCGAAGTTCAGTTCGGAGAAAACTAATTGTGGTCAGCCGAGCAAGGCCCTGAACTGGCCTGTGATAGAAACAAGATCGGCCCGCTACTAGCCAAGCTTCCAGTTCCAATGCCCGGGCCAGAACCTCCGGCCCAGCCCATGGTCACGCTACTCTCTCGGACGAAAAAGGGAAATGTACCCCCCAAAAACAATTTTTGTTTCCTTTTTGCTTGAAAGTGTAAGTGCAACTTGAGCTCCTTTTAATCCTTAGAAAGATAAAAATTGGAATTTTTTTATGAACAAATTGGGATTTTAATTTTTAACTTTTAAATCAAAGTACTTGATCTTACACTATTCATTCTAAAGAGCTCTCCTGGTTTGATTAGAATATGTTCAGAACTTTCCATTTGAATTAGATGGCGTTCACTCCACTCAATAACAACACAAGTTCATCTAAGGCCATTTCCTTTTTTCACATATTTTGCTTGTCCAGCAAATAGTTCGAAATTTACTTAGAAACTGGAATTCCTCATCCTATAGTTGCCCGGAGAGTTTTCAACTAACTTGCATAGATATTCTCCAGTTATACAAAGTCATAATTTTTTTTTTTTTCGTGTCTTGAAAAGTTTAAAGGTAGGAAGATATATTAATTCCAAGACTACGAAATTCTTACTGCCATTAAAATTTTACGATAAGACTTATATGTTAACCATTCACAAATGACCCCAACAATAACAAAAAAAAAATTTAAATTCGAAATAAAACGTATCAAGAGTTAAATCCTTGCTGAATATATATGAACATAATTGTTGATATAGATAAGATAAGGGGAGTAGGAAGCTTGTAGCTGTTTATTTATTTTTATTGGTACATTGCAAGATAGGATTCTTTTTTTTTTTTTTTTTCCTGTATCGGTGGTTTGCTCGCCTGCTTGCTTCCAAAAGGCTTTGAATAAAAGAGGAACTCCAATGTCAGTGAGCGGATCGCATATTCATGTGTACCAGCCAGATATACAAAGCCACTGACCAGCAAAAATGCTCTGGCAATCCAGATTAGGATTAATGCCAAGGAAGTTTTGAAGACTGGGCATTGGGATAGAACTGACAATGCTGTTGCAATCCTCTCCAGTGTGTGCATAGTAGGCTTCTCCACAACCTGCAGACCCGGATTCCACCTTTGTCGATTCCGCTGCGCCACAAACAAGAGCTCATCAATTATTTATTGACTTTGATCGATCAGAAATAGTTTCGAGCATTTCAACCAAAATTAACTTTATATTTTATTATACAACTTAATTTTAAATAATATTATATTAATCAAGCAATTCATTTAAATAACATTTAATAATTTATTTTATTATTTTTTTAAAAATTCAATATATCATGTTCATCCTAATTTAATCTTACCAAAGAATTCCCATAAAGTATTTTCCATTGACTATAACAGCACGTGAAACTTCCAACAAAAAAGGTAAAAAAAAAATGTCACCAATTTTGATCTTGAAAGAGTAAGTAAGTATATACGTTGATTGTTGGGGGAATCATTGTGACGCACATCGCCAACACAAAGCCATTGGCCAGTAAAAACGTTGTCACAAATAAGGGTAGGATTCATCCTTTGGAAAGTGTCAAGGCTAATTCCGTTATCTGAAGCAACTTGTTCACAAGTGTCGCCCTCGATTGCACCGTGAAGTTGATAACAGAACCATGATCCTGGCAACACCGATTTGACTGTTGTCCAAACCACAAATTTAAAAATGATGTACGAAGTAAATGTCAAGATATTTCATAGACACTAATGAAATTAACCAGAAATAAACACTGATAAATTACGAGATAAGCATATTTGGAGTCCTAAACCTTTAAGTTTTTTTACGTTTGAGTCCTAAACCTTTTTAATATTTCATTTGAGTCCTAAACCTTTTGATTTTTTACTATATCAGTCCTTTAAGTTACAAAAAGTAGTCAATCCATTAATAAGTGAGTTTAATTTAATAAAAATTATTTAAAAAAGTTTAAATACATGAATTAAATATTTTTTTCATCAACAAAATATGCATATTAAATATTTTTTAATCAACAAATATACGAATTAAATAGGTAACATGCATATTTTTTTATAGAAAAGACATTCAATTCATATATTTAATCTTTTTTAAATAATTTTTTGTAAATTTAAAATTATTTTTTAATAGATTGATCATTTTTGTTAAATAGATGGACTGATTTGGTAGAAAATCAAAAGGTTTAGGACTCAAATGAAATATTAAAAAGATTTAGCACTCAAATATTAAAAAATTTAAAAATTTAGAACTAAAAAATTATTTATCCCGATAAATTACCGACAAAACTTACCAGGTGTGGAACCCATGAGAAGAAGAGAGACGGCCACAATGAGATTCACAAGAATGACTATTTTGTGGTCATCAGAGATCACAGACATTGTTAACAAAATTGTAATTAATTGCCCCAAAGCTAGCTAGGATTCTCTGTTGCTCTAGTGTCTCTGGAAAGTGTCTTATTTATAGGGCCAAAAGCGGGCGAGAAAAAATATTCCATTGAAGGGAATAACATTGATTGGTGGAATGTCCTCAGTCATTGAGTAATAGTCGGCTTCTCCCAAAAAAATGATTCAGTAATCCTAAATAAAGGATCAAGCGGAAAGAAATTTTATTTCTGGCATGCCACCTACCAAGAATAACCAAAGCATATAAAACACAGCTACAGCTCCTACGTGGCAAAGGCGGCGACTCCTAAGCATCAACGAACTCAACAAGGAAGATAAGATAAAGCAAACTATAATCACATCTCTCCAAAAAGTTCCTAAATGTCAGACTATCTTTTTTTTTTAGTCACAGTATACAGACGGAAAAAATAAGAGACAAAAGAACGATATATTATTATAAGTGACTTTATTTTTACAATAAATAACTTAATTTTTGCAAAGAAAATAACAATTGAGGCAATTTTACAACATTACAAGATAGACTTTAGATTGCTGAACCTTATGCCACTAGCTTTATAATCAAAGCAGACACGACGGGGCAATTGACAATGGCAATTATATATATATATATATATATATATATATATATATATATCTATTTTTTTCTTTTATATATATATTGAACATGGTTGGTGACCTGTGAAGAGGAGAGAGCCCACATCATCCATCAACTCCTCTATATATATAGCTGGCCTTCCATTCCCGTCGCTCATCATAAAGCAATTTACAATTCCAGTCCAATTTTCTTTATGAAGAAAGTTGTTGAGATATAATTTCGATGGTATTGCTACTTCAATACTCCATTTTAGCCCTTGTGGCGCTTCTTTAGTTTAATTCCTCTTTAACGGCAGTAGATCTTCAAGGGACCGGAACTGTGGCCTCGATGCCCGATTCGAATTTCACTGATGAGTAATATCTGTTAGCCGTCTAAAAAATCTTATCCTTATTTGTGTGGTTCAACTAATTTAAGAGATTTAATTTTTAATAAGAGCTCTTGAGATCAAATACTAATTCCTGTCAAGGATAAATAGTATGATTATACCTACTATTTATTACTTAATACTAAAAATATTGTAATTTTTTCTTTAAAAAAAAATTATAATCATTTCATGTTTCATGCTCTCCAGTTGCAATGCTCTTTTATATATATATATATCATCTCTTAAGATGAGGTAAATTACTTTTTATACCTTAATCTATAAGTATAATTACATATAACATCTCGTATTTTTAAAAATTATTAAAAACATACTAACAATGATGTGAGATAACAAAACACATCATCCATAAATCACTGATAATGAATTTAAGTTTATTTACAAAAATACCATTATAAATAGTTTAAAGAGTTTAGAATGTCTTTAAATGTAATATATATATATCTTCCTCCCAAACAATGGCACAAGACTGCAAATTCAAAAAAACTGAATAAACGGCAAACCGAAGAGCATCATTGGCATGGACAGCAGCAGCAGCACCACCAACACCAACAAATCAGAATACCCATCATCAAAATCCAAGCCATCAAGATCCGACCAATAAAACCCATCACGGTCTTCACCCAAAAACAGAATTTTTTTCCTGTCCAAACATCTACAAACCCAGAATCAGAGTCAAAGAAAGAAAATTCTTAGAAAAGATTCTTTGGATTTATTGCAATTTAAAAAGAGCTCAGACCCAAACCACGCAAAAAAACGAGGGATTGCTACCTCCATAGAGCCACCGATTCTTGTCTAACGGTTGCAAAGAACTGAAGTTGCTGTTAGGCGGTAGCTACGAGGTCGACGCTTATTGCGATCTTCGGCGCCTCCAGCCACTCCAGCTCAAACGAGGCCAGAAAAACCTTGTCCAGCAAATTAATCTTGCAATTTGGTCAGCATACAACATTAATTGATTTTGGGCTTTTAACATTAGGGCGATTTATTGTATCGAGCAAGTTAGGAACGGAGAATTTGAAGCATTAACACAGTTCCCTTGAGCAATTTCCAATTATTTGTGTGTGTGTATATATATATATATATATATATATATATATACACACACACACGCAATTGGAAACTAATTGGCAACGTCAAGAAATCCCATACAGCCGCAGAATGCCCCATTTGGTTTTTTTTAATTTCGGAAGATACTGGCTAAAATTTTCAAGCTTTGGAATCTCCCTACAATTTTAAGCTTGATAGCGTCAGAGAGATCGAGGATTCAGCAGAATTTCAGATAGTGGGTAAGTGACAATAAAGTTATAATCTATAAATAGGGTTTTTCACTTTTTAATGTATTAGAGGGCATTATGATCTTTTCAATTTTTTCATCTAAGTTGATTAACGTCCGTTGGTCATATTTTATTTTTAATAATTTATGAAAATGCAAAATATGAAATGTAATTATACTTATAAATTAAAGTGTAACAAGTAACTTCCCTTAAGATGACCGTCGTTTATATTTGGTATATCTCCTACAAAAGGAGTGACATGCTTTGCTCTGTGTTTATTCTTTTTTTTATGAATTATTTTATTAATCACTTTCTACTTTTTACTTATCTTTTATTGCATCAAATAGGTCAAAGATCTTGTTTTTTTGCCAGTCATCAATTATATTCCTTTGGGAAAAAATCGTCATTATGTGTTTCTAATGTTCTGTTATTAGAGAAAGCAAATTTTAAGCGTTTTCTTTTCTCTCTCTTTTTTTTTGTACATATTATTTTTTCCTTTTTCCGATACATGAGATATCAGTTCTCTAGAGCGACGACTTTTTATTGCATTTATTGGCAAAACTAGGAATCTGCCCGCGCTTCGCGCGAGTTGTGAATATTTTTTTTAATTTTTTTAAATAATAATAATTTTTATTTATTTAATTTTAGTTGTAATATTGGTTTATTTTGAATTTTAATTATGTTGGTATTTTAAAATAAACTTTTATACCAAACAACTTGATAATTTATTTAAATTTAAACGTTATTCGAATTAATGGGAGGAGGCATACGTGATAAATGGGAATAAGGGGAAGAACGGGAGGAATTCGTTCTGATTATTAGTTTTTTTAGAATACATTTCTTCAATTTTCAATAATTAGAAGCATCTCTTAGATGTACAATTCTCATGGATTTTGTATTAATGTTGATTTTTCTCACTGCTCCATTTGTTAATTGTTTGCTTCCTGAGCTTGTTGGTGTTGGATTTAATATTCTTCATTACGATGAAAAACTTTTATACGTGTGTTGATTTCGTTAGAATATTTGTAGTACATATTAAATAATTTGTAGAAGGACCAATACTTTATTCAATTTTTTTTTTATTGAGAGATCGTTGGTACAAAAGTGATGCCTTATTTTCAAGTAAAGTAAAATGAAGTTTATATAGCTATATTTCTATTGAACATTTTACACAAGTGTTTCAAGTTCTTTCATGTGTTCAATCTCATATACATGTTATTTTTTAAATTGTTCTTATATTTTTTGTTCACGGCTTTCCATAAGCGTATGATGCGTACTTTGATGCTAACGTTGGCCTGGTTGACTTTGAGATTTTTGAGTAATTGGAATTCCATAATCTGTATATGAAATGAGTAAACACGCAGAAATAAATTTTTGCCATTGTTGCAATTTAAATAGAGAGTGAAATAACGACACATAAAATTGGAATGGGAAACAATTACATATGTAATTTTACCTGAAATTTTGGAAGATTATAACTTGTGTGCAGTTTAGTCGTGCAATCCAATCGCTCCTGTGATGCCCAAATGAGAATCCACTCACTTATATAGTAGGTGTGTCTCCTAATTCGGTTATTATTAATAATTAATACCAATTTCAGTTATAAGCATTAGTGTGTAATTTTCAATTAGTTCAGCCTTTTGTTAGGCTTATGTAACGGTAAATCAATGGGAAAAATAGAATTAATGTTAATTTTCAATGATAATAATTGTAGAAGAATGGTTACAAAAATTTAAAATTCAGAATGTTAACTTGCAAAATTAATGTTAATTTTCAATGATAATTATTGTGAAAGAATGGTTACAAAAAAAAAATTTAATGGTAATAATTGTGGAAGAATGATTACAAAAATTTGTTACTCTCAAGCATTTAATTTAGAAACAAATTCAGTTTTTTATTTCAATGCCCGCGCATTGCGCGGGTTGTAATATTATTGTATTTATTTTTATTTCAATTTTTTTGTTTTAACCCAAACCACGCAAAAAAACGAGGGATTGCTACCTCCATAGAGCCACCGATTCTTGTCTAACGGTTGCAAAGAACTGAAGTTGCTGTTAGGCGGTAGCTACGAGGTCGACGCTTATTGCGATCTTCGGCGCCTCCAGCCACTCCAGCTCAAACGAGGCCAGAAAAACCTTGTCCAGCAAATTAATCTTGCAATTTGGTCAGCATACAACATTAATTGATTTTGGGCTTTTAACATTAGGGCGATTTATTGTATCGAGCAAGTTAGGAACGGAGAATTTGAAGCATTAACACAGTTCCCTTGAGCAATTTCCAATTATTTGTGTGTGTGTATATATATATATATATATATATATATATATACACACACACACGCAATTGGAAACTAATTGGCAACGTCAAGAAATCCCATACAGCCGCAGAATGCCCCATTTGGTTTTTTTTAATTTCGGAAGATACTGGCTAAAATTTTCAAGCTTTGGAATCTCCCTACAATTTTAAGCTTGATAGCGTCAGAGAGATCGAGGATTCAGCAGAATTTCAGATAGTGGGTAAGTGACAATAAAGTTATAATCTATAAATAGGGTTTTTCACTTTTTAATGTATTAGAGGGCATTATGATCTTTTCAATTTTTTCATCTAAGTTGATTAACGTCCGTTGGTCATATTTTATTTTTAATAATTTATGAAAATGCAAAATATGAAATGTAATTATACTTATAAATTAAAGTGTAACAAGTAACTTCCCTTAAGATGACCGTCGTTTATATTTGGTATATCTCCTACAAAAGGAGTGACATGCTTTGCTCTGTGTTTATTCTTTTTTTTATGAATTATTTTATTAATCACTTTCTACTTTTTACTTATCTTTTATTGCATCAAATAGGTCAAAGATCTTGTTTTTTTGCCAGTCATCAATTATATTCCTTTGGGAAAAAATCGTCATTATGTGTTTCTAATGTTCTGTTATTAGAGAAAGCAAATTTTAAGCGTTTTCTTTTCTCTCTCTTTTTTTTTGTACATATTATTTTTTCCTTTTTCCGATACATGAGATATCAGTTCTCTAGAGCGACGACTTTTTATTGCATTTATTGGCAAAACTAGGAATCTGCCCGCGCTTCGCGCGAGTTGTGAATATTTTTTTTAATTTTTTTAAATAATAATAATTTTTATTTATTTAATTTTAGTTGTAATATTGGTTTATTTTGAATTTTAATTATGTTGGTATTTTAAAATAAACTTTTATACCAAACAACTTGATAATTTATTTAAATTTAAACGTTATTCGAATTAATGGGAGGAGGCATACGTGATAAATGGGAATAAGGGGAAGAACGGGAGGAATTCGTTCTGATTATTAGTTTTTTTAGAATACATTTCTTCAATTTTCAATAATTAGAAGCATCTCTTAGATGTACAATTCTCATGGATTTTGTATTAATGTTGATTTTTCTCACTGCTCCATTTGTTAATTGTTTGCTTCCTGAGCTTGTTGGTGTTGGATTTAATATTCTTCATTACGATGAAAAACTTTTATACGTGTGTTGATTTCGTTAGAATATTTGTAGTACATATTAAATAATTTGTAGAAGGACCAATACTTTATTCAATTTTTTTTTTATTGAGAGATCGTTGGTACAAAAGTGATGCCTTATTTTCAAGTAAAGTAAAATGAAGTTTATATAGCTATATTTCTATTGAACATTTTACACAAGTGTTTCAAGTTCTTTCATGTGTTCAATCTCATATACATGTTATTTTTTAAATTGTTCTTATATTTTTTGTTCACGGCTTTCCATAAGCGTATGATGCGTACTTTGATGCTAACGTTGGCCTGGTTGACTTTGAGATTTTTGAGTAATTGGAATTCCATAATCTGTATATGAAATGAGTAAACACGCAGAAATAAATTTTTGCCATTGTTGCAATTTAAATAGAGAGTGAAATAACGACACATAAAATTGGAATGGGAAACAATTACATATGTAATTTTACCTGAAATTTTGGAAGATTATAACTTGTGTGCAGTTTAGTCGTGCAATCCAATCGCTCCTGTGATGCCCAAATGAGAATCCACTCACTTATATAGTAGGTGTGTCTCCTAATTCGGTTATTATTAATAATTAATACCAATTTCAGTTATAAGCATTAGTGTGTAATTTTCAATTAGTTCAGCCTTTTGTTAGGCTTATGTAACGGTAAATCAATGGGAAAAATAGAATTAATGTTAATTTTCAATGATAATAATTGTAGAAGAATGGTTACAAAAATTTAAAATTCAGAATGTTAACTTGCAAAATTAATGTTAATTTTCAATGATAATTATTGTGAAAGAATGGTTACAAAAAAAAAATTTAATGGTAATAATTGTGGAAGAATGATTACAAAAATTTGTTACTCTCAAGCATTTAATTTAGAAACAAATTCAGTTTGCAAATGTAAATGCAATCATCTTTGCAAATGTAAACGGTAATAACAGCAATCATCTTTGAAGAAAACTAACCAATTTTATGAGGTTGTTTTTTTTTTTATAAGAATTGAAAAGTAAAATTGTAAGAATGTAAATAGTAATAATGGAATTAATGTTAATTTTCAATGGTAATAATTGTGAAAGAATGGTCACAAATTTTTTTTTCAAAATGTGTAATTTTCAATTATTTCAGCCATTTGTTAGGCTTATGTAACGGCAAATCAATGGGAAAAATGAAATTAATGTTAATTTTCAATGATAATAATTGTGGAAGAATAGTTACAAAAATTTAAAATTCGGAATGTTAACTTGCAAAATTAATGTTAATTTTCAATGATAATAATTGTGAAAGAATGGTTACAAAAATATTTTTTTAATGGTAATAATTGTGAAAGAATGGACAGGTAATAATGACAGGTAGTAAATTAATGGACAAGTAGCAAATTAATTAAAAAGATGGACAATTTTATGAGATCTTTTTTTTTTGTTTTTAAATAGATTGAAGGGAAAAATTGCAAGAATGCCAAGTAGGACATAAATTCAAGGGGAAGCTTTCTTTAAGCTTCCCCTGTATACTAATTAATTTTTAATGATACTAATTGTGGAAGAATAGTTACAAAAATTTAAAATTCGGGATGTCAACTTTTAAAATTAATGTTAATTTTCAATGGTAATAATTGTGAAAGAATAGACAGGTAATAATGATAGGTAGTAAATTAATTAAAAAGATGAACAACTTTATGAGACTTTGTTTTGTTTTTAAATAAATTGAAAGGAAAAATTATAAGAATGTCAAGTAGGACCTAAAATTAAGGGAAAGCTTTCTCTAAGCTTCCCCTTTATACTAATTAACAATTTTCAATGATAATAATTGTGGAAGAATGGTTACAAAAATTTAAAATTCGGGATGTTAACTTGCAAAATTAATATTAATTTTCAATGGTAATAATTGTGAAAGAATGGTTACAAAAAAAAAAATTCAATGGTAATAATTGTGAAAGAATGGATAAGTAATAATGACATGTAGCAAATTAATTAAAAAGATAAACAATTTTATGAGATTTTTTTTTGTTTTTAAATAGATTGAAGAGAAAAATTGTAAGAATGCCAAGTAGGACCTAAAATTAAGGGGAAACTTTTTCTAAACTTCCATTTTATACTAATTAAATAGATTATATGGAAATAAGAAGGTACAACGATTAAGATAAAAACTTCAATCTCAGTCTTTTTTTCTCTTGGTTGATAGATGCGAGGATGATTAAGATAAAATCTTCAATCGTAGTTTTTTTTTTTCTCTTTGTTGATAGACGCAAGGATTTCAAGATTATTTTAGCATTTTTTCGTTTGTTTACTATGACATTTAAAGTTGAATTAATTTGATTCATATATTAAATTGATCAAATCGAAAATCACTTTTAATGAATTCACATCGCACGAGAGCACAACTGAGGTAACAAGTTTGTTACAAGTAGCCATTACGAGGACTTCAGCATTAGTTTGTGCTTCTTTCTGGCTAACAACATTTCGAGTCTCAAGCTCTGAAAAGTGACAACAATGACCACGTTAACATAGACTTAATAATCAAGAAGAAACTCAAAAAGATACGCTAAAGAAAACAATAAATATATACTCGCAAGAGGCACTGACATTCAGTAGTTGAGCCACATGACGGTCAGTGGAAACAAGATTTCGCAAATTTTTAGTAATAAGGATGAAAATTTTAAGATATCTGATTATTTATTTATTGTTTTTTTACTGAGAAATGACTTGTGTTCCTAAATTAAAAAAAAAAAAACCTTTTGTTTCTATTAAAAAATTAACTTATTTTCACTTAATTTAAAATTTAAGGACTAAAAAAATATTCTTTTCATTGATAAAAAAATAAGAGTGCAGATATTTTATAATAAGATAATAGATTTAGACCACCAATGATATGGTCTAACTGGTTAAGACATTTGGTTTTAAATGAGAAATATTGGCCTTGAGTGGCATTAGGTGCAATCCTGAGATCATGATTCATTAGTGCAACTATGGGTAGGCCTTTCTTAATATGAGTTCTGCTGCAACCATTCAAATCATTTGTACCATTAAAAGAAGATTTGATACTTTAAAAAAAAAATCGTGGAAACATTATTTTTACTCTCTTATTTTTTAAACAAACTGAAAAGAGACCATAGACTGAGGCATACAAAGAATACCGATTTATGTGAAAAATTGCCGATTCAAATCTTAACAAAGTCCAGTAATGAAGTTTAATATGAAAAATATTATAATTATCTATTCATTTCACATCTTCTAGAGGCTTTTATTGCTCTCTAACGAGATTATTCGCAACCCTTACATTCTTATTCTGAAAAAAAAAAAAAAGAAAAATTGCGGCAGGTGTTACGATAATAAATTTATTATATAATAATGTAATTTTAATTGTATAATTTACCCGTTACAATTGTGTTTTGTGATTTCATGTCATTTCCACCTTAAAAATTAGGGTTAATATATAAAAATATTATTATTTTTGTTTAAAATAATAAATTTATTATTAACTTTAAAAAATAATTAGTCTAGTATTAATCTTATTTAAAATAACAAATTTAACACATAATAATTTTATATGAATAGAATATATTAGTTTCGATAACATATTTATATAAATATGTCTGTTTCGATAACATGATAATTATATAGTTAATGTCATATTATCATAACAGATGAATTTTATTAAAAAAATTTCACAATATACTAAGTTTATTATTTTAAATAAAATTAATGTAAAATTTATTATTTTTTAAAATTAATATTAAATTTATTACTTTAAATAAAATTTGTGATATTTTTATATATTAACCTTAAAAATCCTTATCCACCGTACATTTTTTAAGGAAATAATTACAAAAAATTGTACTTGAAATTACGGTATATCTATCCTTTCAGCTTGGGTTCAAACACCACCGTACGACAGTCCTGGGTATCATTTCCTTTTTTTATGGCCAATTTTGCTTAACTTTCCACCCAGTCTCTCACGAGTACATTTAAGTGGTTAAGAACACAGAAATTTATCTTCGTTTCTGGTTTTAGTCATATGAATTAAGGTATGGGAATTACAAGAACGAGACTCCTCATGATTCAATAACATTCATATATATATATATATATATATATATATATATATTTAAATTTCAATTTAGATCAGTACACAATTTTTAGGTTGAGGACAATTTTTTCTACACCAAGACAAAATTTCATTTTTCAAGACAAAAATAAATAAACTGGGAACCACCTATCCCCACCGTTGGAAGGAAGCCGGCGCGATCGGGGCATTGGGTATTTGCCCACCAACTCTCGGCATTAGGCCTTTGCAGCTCGACGTCATTTTATCTTAATAGCGTGCGCGCAACAGCTCCCAAGCCCTCTAACATAAGCAAGGCTTGTTGGAAGTAAGGCAAGTTCTTCCTCACAAGAGCATTAAAGAATTTGGCTCTTTAGTAAAAAAAAACATTGAGATGTTTGAGTGGTTTCACTTTTATAAAAAAAATTAAAATAATTGGAGTTTTGGACTGAAATTTTGAAAGAATTTCAAGACAAATGTAACATAGTTTGAGAAAGATTTTGGAAAAATTGTTGCACCAAGGAAGTGTCATTTTTTATTTTTTAAAATTGAAAAATATAAAATTTTGTAAAAAATAGAAAAAGGGGAGAAGCTCGCAAAATTTTGCATGGACTTTGAGAAAAATATTAAAAATACAACGGAACATGAGGGTCCAAAAACGGAGTCCTCTACCCCATGGGCTACGAAAGTCATCCATTCTGCTCCTATGATGTTAGGCTGCTTCGCAAATTGAAGTTGGATTTTCTTGAAAGTGCTGCCGCTCGGAGGTAAGTGGTGGGTTTCCTGAGGTTGACTTGAAATTAACGTCCAAGCCCACACTGGATTGATGACTTAGAAAGTACAGTTGGATCTGCACTACAAGGCTTCAAACCCCTTTCGCTTTTTGTTTTCTTGTTTGTTTGTTTGTTAGTTAGTTATTTTTTATTTTTTATTTTTTGTGTTTCATAGCTTAGCTAGGCTTTTTCCTGCCGTTGGGTTATCTTTATGGCATGGACCGTGGCGTGATGATTGGGCTTCCTGTAAGCCGAGCTAATCCGTGCATACAATATAATCCCATTTTATATTTTATCAACGGGAGAAAAAAAAAATTTATTACCAAAGGGCCTGCTTTCAGTTGGTTTAAGTGATTTGATTTTGAGTAAGAGATTATGTGATTTAAATACATTAAAATTAAGTAATAAGATTAAGTTTACTATTTATTATTTGATGTGAAAAATACTGTAATTTTTTAATTAGTTTGCATTTATTGAATACAAAATCGAATATTTTTTGATAAAAAAAGTGAATACTAAAATATATCATTTAATGAATGGCACCAAATGAGCCAGCAGGGAGATATCCTTTTTACCTCGGATTCTATTTATTAAAAAGATCATGCATTTAATTAATAAATATAAATATAAACTAACAAAATCTTTCAGATTCTTCTAACGGATTTTTTTTTAAATTTCATGAAGCCGTTGGTCCTTCGTAATTTTGTGTAATTTGCGCCCAACGTGCGCATGATTGCCCCCCGAGGATCCACTGTCACTGTCACCGCCACTCTGCTCTGGTGACCTGGTGCTACTACTGAACCCGGTACTGTTCCGACGGTTTTTACATGACCTGGTGCTGCTGTTGTCCAGCAGTCTTTTGTCTATTTTAGAACTAATTGGGAAGAAGATTATCGTCTAATTATGTGTTTTGTGTTCTGTAATATTGGTGTTTGTTTTACTGTTTGTAAGTTAACTGTCTCGAATTTTGTTGCTTGCAATCTCGAGTTGAATTTAGTTTTAGTCCGCCGTTGTGCGGTAAATACTGCTGTATGCAGTTTGTTATGGCTGAATTAGATCTTATTACTATTTCAGATTTAGTTAGACATTAGTGTCAATGTACTCTCCTGCTCTATACAGGTATTTTCGATTTTTTAGCGTCGATTTCATGTATCAATTCAATGAATTTTAATACAACAATTTCAATTCAGTAAAAACAAAAAAAATAGAGACCAACTATTTGAACGGCTCTTTTTACCCCTTTGTTTTTATCACTGGCAGCCAAATCCAACACGGTGTCGTGTCGGTACGGTAAGCGAACACCACAGCCATCGATTCCATTTCAATCTGATACCAAATCAACAAATTCTAAAGTTTGTTCAAGATGTGGAATTATCACCAAAAAAAAAAAAAAATCTGGCTCTTTGCCTCATTTTTTAATTTATGACCAATAAACTTTCTAATAGACCTAAAAAAATATTTATCCGCTAAACAATGGGCATAGAAGTAATGTATTAAACAATGGGTCTCAAATCAATGTATTTTTTTCACGGCCGATTTTGCCATTTGGATGATGATTACCTCAAAGGATTGGCATTGCTCGTAACTTGCCAATTTAAAAATTAAAATTTCGTGCCACCAACAATTTTGTTTATTTAACATAAACGCAAGTATATGCCGATGGGATGGGTACGGCGGCCGGTCGAGTCATGACACTGGGCATCGCTATGTGGTTCGTTTTGTTAGTTTTCACAAACAGTTGCAAAAAAAGAAATTTAACGATAGTTTTAAAAGTATAATAACAAAGGACTACACTCATATTTACTGAGCAAGCACAGTTTAAATTTGTGACCACTTTTTGTGCTAGTTCTTTGTTGCTCTCCATATGGTTTCTAGCATTGTTCATAGCCTGTTCCATACGGTTCAGGTTCTACACTTCTACCATGTGAACCAACCATCTTGATTTGATTATTGAGCAGTAAGCTGATTAATTAGGAAGGTTAAGATGATACCTATCAGTTACCTAATAGCATTACCACGTGGTGATTTAGGGAGTGTTTGGCTTTATTTTTTGGGATGCATTTGCTTTTCAATTTGAAAAAATAGGAGTATACGTGTTTAGTAAAGTATTTTAGGGAGTTGCTAATTGCTGATCATTAATTCAATCAGTTGCTGTTTTAAAAAATCAGTTAACCTTATTTTTTAGATTAATCAGTTGTTGCTGACATATATTTTTTAAATTAAAATACATTTCCTTCCTTTAATAAATTAAGATATTTTATTTTATACATAGTAAGTAGTTACTAATAGAAACAAAACGAGATATTAGGATCTATATGAAATTTCTGTAAACATAAACTTTATGGAAAACCCCAGATTCCTTTCTTTGTTCTAGAAAGTCTGTTCAACATCATAAATGGGCATAGCGAGTTGCCATCGGTCTTTACACTCCCTGAGCTGGCTCTACGTTTCTTTAGACTAGGTTTGAACATCAGTGAAGAAACATGTGACGTCCATTGCTGACAAAGTGGTCATCATTTGCTTCATCTCATGCACAACTGCTACTCACCATGTTTCCCGGGACGTTACCTAAGTGTGCATACAAGGCAGAACGTGTTTGAATACACGCGATGCGCAACATCCCTGAACGAGGCGGGCATCAGCTTTAAGAGGGAGACAGCTACAAATGCAAATCTTTTGGATTTGAGTTTCGAAAAGGGTATTTTCAGAATCCCTCAGATGTCTGTCCACGTCTCAACAGATTCACTCTTCAGGAATCTTGTGGCTTTCGAGCAATGTTATAGTGGCACCACAAAATACTTCACATCTTATGTCGTGCTTATGGATCGTCTGATCAACGCAGCATCAGATGTTGATATGCTCGAAAGCCAGCAGATAATTGTAAATAATTTGGGCGATGGTGAAGAAGTGGCCAACAAAATCTGCCAGCAAACTGCCTTGCGTGACTTCTATTTTAGAGGGTTATGTGAAAAGATCAATGATTACTATAATAGGCCGTGGCACAAATACAAGGCAACCTCGAAACGGGAGTATTTCAGAAATCCATGGATGATAATATCATTGATCGCGTGGTTTGCGCTACTCTATCTCACTGTATTGCAACCTTATACACTATACTTTCTTATTATCATGGTGGATCCTGATTACATACGCCTGTCCATCTTTATCAATTTGCATAACAATTTCATAGGTAATGTTCATAGGATTTCATCGGTTACGTTCATAGGATTTCATCGATTATTTCCATAGGTTATGTTCATTGCTCTTGGCCATGGTCACAGATTAGCGCACTGCTTAGTATGCAGTGACTGAAACTTTTTCATTGCTGTAAATACAATTGCCAAAAGGATAAGAGATATACTCAATTGCTACAAAGTTCTCCTCTCTCTCCCTCTCTGTTTTATAAATCTCAATTTAATCTTTTAGGAGACACTCAAATGATTAGAATTCAAAATCTCTATATTATAAGTTTTGTATTCAAATTCTAAGATGAGAGAGAATGAGTTTATAAAAAAAAAAAATTACTCTTATTATATAATTTATAATTTAATAAATTTTTTAATAGATAAAAAAAATCTCAATTTATTGGTATTCTCGTGGTCACGGCAGTTCGAGAGAGCGGCTCATTTCTCTGCTTCAATGGCGTACTTTTTGAAGGAGTTTTTGAAGGTGTTTGGTTGTACTGGATTCGGGGCTCCCTGCCTGGTTGGACGACTTGGTTCACCTGTATATAAATCGGGAACTCAGAGAAAATTTTAATTTTGAGATTTTTTTTATAAATTTATAAATTAAAAATATTAAAATATATTATAATTATGAAAATCTTATCAAAATTAACATAAAATTTTATAAATTAATTACTATAGATTTGATTTTAATATCGATTCCTATAATCCTACTTTATTGATATTTAAAATTTTATAATTATAAAAATTTCTTACATAAAAAAATAAAAGGAAAGAAAAGAGAAAAAACAATCTTTTTTGTTTTTTGTTAAAAAAAAAACTGTTATATTCACTTACTTTTTCTTGAGAAAGGAAAAAGAGCTATCACATCAATAGGAATGAAAAAATAGAACCACTCCCAAGTCCTCCCCCTTGTTTTTTTTTTTTTTCCTGAAGTCAATTTAATTACGCTTTATTTTTGTAAATCAAAATTAACTATTAAAAGCAAACTTAGCTTAGATTATATTTAGGGAGAAAAATTCATTTTAATTTTTTTAAAAAATAAAAATAATACCCAACATTGTTTTTTCATTTTAAATAAAATACATATGAAAATAAAATTCTCAACAATTTAATTAACCCGTGCACGCGTAGTTCTCAACTAAACTGAAACTGAGTGAAAATTTCAGCTTTCACTTATGTGACAGTTTATAATAAATTTAAAAATTAAAAATAATAGAAAATCTTAAAATTATGAAAATCTGATTAATCAAAATAAGATTATATAAATCTAAAAAAATATATTTAATTCATTTGAAATATAAGATTTGTTAATTTGTTATCGGATTGGACTGGAATGACGGGCTGCAGTGTTTGAGTACTTAAAGGACACTGTGTTAGATTTAGCGGCCAAACAGTGACAAAAAGGGGTAGGGATAAATAAAAAAAAAAAGAGCCGTTTAAATAAATTGTTATCTAAAAGAGTTATGATATGCATTTAGAAACCTAAATTGTAAAATATTTTCAATTCTTGTTATTATAAAAAAATTAATTAATTTACCTGAGACTCTTAAATTAAAAAAGAAAATAATACATAGTATATATAATATTTTATGATATAATTTTTATAATTATTACCGTTATTATTCTATCCAAAAATAGAATATTTGTGATCGAATCACGCGCACATCGCGTGCAAATGCACATAATTGTGAGGTACGAACGGCCTATAGATTTTCATATCCGCGAGAAGCATCTGCAAGATTTTGTTAATTTATATTTATATTTATTAATTAAAGAGCTAATATTTAAAAAAAATCATCATCTTTAATCAAATTAATAATTATACGATGACCTTAAAAAATAATAATTTAAGTTTAATAAAATTTTTTATAACAAATACACTTCCATATTAACTTAGTGAACGAAAAACAATTAAAACTGGTGATGTGACCCGCCACTGGACAAAAACAATGACGTGGATATAACATAAAATGCACATTAGACTCGTATCATATAAACAGTTTATTGGGCCAAATCCACCTTTTAAGTTCAACCACTTAATTTTTTTAAATTAAAATTATATTAAAAATTACAAAAATTTAAAACTAAAATTATGTAAAACTTAAAATTAAAATCAAAGAAAAGCAAAGATAAACAAAAATCAAATTCCAAAATTAGGTTTTAATTTTGAAATTAAAACGTTATTATTCCACACACACTGCTTCTCTCTGTTGTTTCCTCCGTCAGGTTCTGCACGCCGCCGGACTTGGAAGCTCTGTCAGCCATCAAGTCGTCGCTCAGCGAGCCTACTCGGGCATCTTCAGCTCATGAGCCGGCACCAACTGTTCCACCCGGTGCGCGATCAGCTGCGACCCCTTTCACCGGCCGTGTCGCCGAGATTAACCTCCGCAGCGAGTTTGAAGACCACATCTTTGCAAAAGCCGGCAGGTCCAGCTGCTACATGGTCGGCACTATCAACCCAACCGTCTGACAACCCGGCAAAAAAAATTGCTCTCATCATCGCAGACTTAGAAAGGCATCTCCGGAGAAATCCCTTAATGCGTTGCTGCCTCCCTCACTTCGCTTTGCATTCTTGAGAAATAAACGTTTCGGTACGATCCCAGCCGGCATCGGAAATTTATAGAGGCTCACCGTTTTGAACCTCGCCGACACTGGTCTCTCTGGAGAATGCTTTCATAACAAAGTTGTCCAACCTTAAGGCATTTGCATTTGGGAAATAATGGGTTATCCGGCGACTTGCCGGCTAATATCGGTAACTTGAAGAAGAGGCTTAGCCGTGCACTGCTACTGGGGGCTAGACGTTTCCGGTCTCAAATCTTATTTCGTGACTCTTGAATTTTGTTTATCTAAAATTTGATTTTAAATTTTAAGTTTTATTTAAATTTAGCTTCGAATTTTTGTAATTATTGTTGTAATTTTAATTTTAAAAAAATTAAGTGAATTGGACTTAAAAAGTCTTATTTGGCCTAATAAATTAATCATATGATATGGAGTTTAATGTGTATTTTGTCTTATGTTCATGTTATCATATTTATTTTGTCAACAAGACACATTATTGGTTTTAACAGTTTTTGTTCTTAAAATTGATGTAGTAGTATATTTGTTACAAAAAATTCGACAGAACATAAATTGTTACTTCTGTAAAATCTTAATATATTTATTAATTTAAATAAAATTGGTGATTTTTTAAGAGATTAATCCATACTTAAATGCGAGATCTTTCTTATTAAAGTGAATCCGATGTATAAGGGATATCTCTGAGCTGGCTCATTAAATGCCATTCATTCCCTATTCCAAAATAGAATTATATATGAATTAGTCCCGTTTCAAGGTTGCCTTGTATCTGTGCCATGATATATGATGGTAAGCATTAACCTGTTAATATAACCATAGAAGTCGTGCAAGGCAACTTGTCTGCAGATTTTGTTGAACAGAGCCGCCACATCTTCGCCATCGTCCAAATTGTTTAAAATGGTCTGTTTGCATTCAAACAAATCAACATCTGACGTTGTGTAAACCAAAATCCCTCAATTTTCTGCACGACAGACTCACTCACAGGCCATGAGATTCTTGAAGAGTGAATATGTCGTACAGGCCATTAAGGAATTCCGATTGATACAGTGTCAGATGTTGATTTGCTTTGAGTGCAAACAGACCATTGTAAACAATTTGGGCCACGGCCAAGATATGGCGACTCTGTTTAACAAATCTGCAAGCATATTTGCTCGTCTCTTATTATCATCATTGATCCTGATTACATGCACCTGTCCATCAATTTGCTCACCTTTGCATTAACACCCGTTTTCATTTTTGTTATTCCAAATATGTTTTGGATTTGTTTCATGGCTTATGGTCATGGTCACGGATTAGCGCACTGCTTCTTATATGCAGTGACTGAAACTTAACTTTTTCATTGCTGCAAGTTTTTTCTACTCTGGATAATGTGGAACCCTTCTCGTTTTATATCAATGCCAAAAGGATAAGATATATTCATTTTAGACAAAGTTTTCCAATCAAAGAAGAAAAGACACCTTCACTAATTCATGCCAGACGATGTAGTTTTCTCAAGAAAACTGATATGCATCGATCGAGGTACAATGTATGAATGATCAACTACATAATACTGCAAAGGCTGTTTAGAATTTTTATATATTTTTTCCCTGATTAATTAATCAGTTGCCTTCTTGATTAAATCATCCACCTACAACACTCAAGGTAGCAACAAATTATTTAATTAACAAAAAAATTATAAAAAAATTCTACAGTCATTGGCATCATTTCCTTTTTGATGGCCATGGGCAATTTTGCTTATGTTATTGCAAATATGACAGGATATTGCTCTAACAGGATTAGAAAGGAGGGATTCTTTGGAACTTTGGTTGTTTTTTGCTGCTAACTCGCTGATAATTTCCGGTGCCAGTCCCTGGCAAAGAATGTCTCTTATCATAGATGAATAATGTTCTTGATAGAGGAATTGATAGTTTAGGTGAAATGAAAAAATTCTATTTATTGTTGTATAGTTCATGTCTCAACAACTTCTTATTTAAATAAAAAAAAAACACTTTCGATTTAGATCAGTACACTGTACACCATGGGCTACCAAATCATCCATCCTGCTCCTATCTAAAGTGATGCTAGGTTGCTTCATAAATTACAGGTGGATTTTCATGAAAGTGCCGCTTGAAGATTTTTTTTTTGGTTTAAAGTGCCGCTCGTAGATAAGTGGTGGGTTTCCTGAGATTGACTTCAAATTAACGTCCAAGCCCATTTATTATATCAATTGAAGAACCACGGTGTAACTGGATTGATGACTTAGAAAGAACAGTTGGATCTGCATTTACAAGGCCTCAACCCATATAGTTTTTTTTTTTTTTTTGTTACATAGCTCAGCTAAGGTTTTTTTTTTTTAAATTTGCATTTATCTGCTAAATACAAAATCACAATATTTTTAATAAAATTATGAAATATCATCTCTATTTTCCATTTAATGAACAAATAAACTTGGTAACTCACTCTCCACCAGAATGGCATGTAATGAGCCCACTCAGAGATTTCCCTTTTAACCTCGAATTATGATTGACTGATTTCACACTTTAATTTTAGAATCAATCAAACAACAATTATAAAAAGTGAAGTATTTAAATGATTTCGACAAATTTAAAGGTACAAAAAATATTAACCAATATGTGTAATTATAAAATATACAACTTATTAATCAAAACATATATATATATATATATACACACACACACACACACACTCTAGACTTATAATAATAATTACACATATTGCATAAAAAAAGAGATCCTTAAAATAATTACATGATCAAATCACAACAGGTGTATAACCAATACCTATCATGGAGGGTACGATCTAGAGCGAACGTGATCTAGAAAGAATGTCAACTAGGGTCATCTTGCAGCAATGTTTCAGAGAATTATTGCAGGATTGGCATATTCCCAGCACATGACCTGTCATTGCGATTCAAAAATTAGTATGACATGAGAACGTATCAATGGCGACAAATAAAATGGCATATTTAACTGATGTCAAAAAAAAAAACAGCATATTCCATTCAACTAATTTTGTACTGCTTGTACTTACAATCCGACATGTCCCTGCCAAAAATTAGACTTTGAGGTGTTTTGAATTTAGCAAGACTTGAAGCTTGATCACTCATAGCTAATTTGACTAGTAAAGTGCGATGGCGTTGTTCTACAATATTAGTACCTCATCGTATCATGACATAATTCTATTGATCCCGTGATTAAAAAAAAATTATTTAGTTTTAATAGAGACGTGAAAAAAGTTAAATGCATTATTTGATATGGTAGTGTGATAGTAATTTAGTATTTTTTTTTACGTTTGATTCGACTTTAAATCTCAATAATTATATTTGGAGACAGTGCCTTACTTTAATCATCAGTTAAACTATGCGCGCACAGTACTAATTTTAAACTCACTAATATCATAATCAGTTTAAAAAATGCTCACTTAAACTCAATAGTATTCAGGTAGTATGTTCATCATATAAGGGATGGTTAAATGAGGATAGTAACAGGTGACTCTTGGCCTTAATCCACAAGTGTAATAATCGATATACTTACGATATACTTTTTTTTGTTCAAAAAAAATTTAAATACTGGAAAAAAAAATGAAAAACCTATCAAAACCTACTTGATGGTTTTTGAAAGCTTACTACAATTATGTGGCAAGGAGATTCATTAATCATTTCACCTCATTATACATAGAAGTGTTTTGTATTACAAATTTCATTTTTAAGTCAAAAATGATCTAATCTGGAAAATAATCTTATTCTTATTCAAAAATATTTCAAATAAAATAGAAATTTTTTTTAAAAAAAAAGATAGAATAGCATCTTTGCAATTCTAATCTTGAAATTTTCAAACTTTCTAACATAACAAAGAATTGAACAAGTGAGGGAAACAAAAATGAAATCGAGTAATATAGCAACATCACTCTTCGAACACTAATAATCTCCAAAACAGTGTCGAGGGATATCAAACTTCGACTTCGAGTATCTCAAAGACATGATCTTCGTATATCAACTATCTTTGAAAACGAAAATAACTGGATTTTAAACACCCATAGATGTATGCAAGACTTCATGTTTTCTAGGCGTAAAATAACTTTTCTATCCTTTTTTTTTTTTTTAATACCCCAACATTATACGCTGAATAAGAATATGGCACCATAATTACAGTTCTTCCTAGGCACAAAAAAATGATTTTTTTTTTTTTTGAGAAACACAAAAAGAAAAAATGATGTTGTAAAAGGAAACTGCTTTGTTCAAATACTTACCCGACATGGGATCGAGACCTTCCGTGATCATTAGACCATCTCTGGGTGACGGAGCGACTGCTTCTACAGACACTGACACGCGTGGATTAGAGGCAGATAATGCAATAGTGGTAGTTGTATACGACGATGACACTGAAAGTCGTTTCCCAATTGTGCGTGTTCTTGACAAGCGGCTTAAGCTATCCGAGTGTCCGAAAGAGACAGAAGCCAATGGGGCCGTTGATCGGTCGGAAATTGGGCTTTTGGACGGTTGACTTTGTGAAGACGAAGTCCCAGTGGATGAGGAGGGAGAAGTAGGAGGTGAGTTGGACCAGCCAGTTCTAGAGAACCCATTTGGCAAGGACGGTTTTATAACCAGTTCTTGTTTGTTAGAAGAGAGAGTTGCATCAAGATAAGATCTTTTTGGTGGTTTACCATCCGAAGATTCGGAAGACGGCGGCGAAGAAGAAGAAGAGGAAGAGAAGTTGGCCGCACAGGAACAATCAATCGAAGAAGAATCCAGATCCAAGGAAAATTGGAGCTCTTCCATATTAAGTGGAGTAGATTTCCTCGGTTCAATTTGCGGCGACTGATCAAGAAACGAAACTGGGAGTTCTGAGTATGATTTGGACGGATGGAGGGTGGAACGACAATTCGTCTCAGAAGCAGCATAATGCTTGAACGAATTGGGGAAAGCATGGAGGTTCGGATTGGGAGAGTTCCTTGGTGTAGAACTTGGAGACAGAGAAGGAGACGATAGTTCATTATGTTGGCCAGTGGGTATCAAGGCAGGGTTGGTGTTGGCTGGCTTTGTGTATTTCACGAACGAATTGGGGAATCCACTCGATTGAGGGGGAGAATTGTTCGCCGTGGTTTTGATAAGCGGATTTGAGTCGAGTTGCACCATTGTGAATGAACGATCTTGCTCTGCTGCTTGAATGAGCTGAGAGAGAGAGGCAGAGGCTTCTCATTGTAACAAAGCCGGGTAATTGGTAAAATTTTGTCTCTATTGACTTTGACTTTTCAGAGCCATTTTTGTCGTCGTGCCAATATTACCCTGTAACAAGAGGGGTTTTTTTTTTTTTAATTTTTTGTTGAGAAAAAAAGTTGAGGTGATACCAAATTATTTCGAATAAAAAATAAGGAACCACCTGGTGTGATTCAGTTGGCAACGCAGGCTGAGTAGGTGGGAAGAGCTCTCGGGTTCGATCCCCACTAAACACACTGGTGGCCAGGGGTGAGGAGCCTTAACTGCGACTAAACCCCGATTCCGAATTAGTCGCCGCCCACGAGAGATGCGGATACCGGGGGGTCTAGACCAAAAAAATAACAAGGAAAGCTACATTTTTCAAAAAAGAGTTACATTAAATTTATATATTATTTATTAAAAAAATTTGATAATAAAACTCAAATTTTGAAACTTTGTAAAGATTAAAGTCTTATTAATTGAGTTAATTTTATTGTTATATGCAGTGACAGTGACCGAAACTTCCTCATTGCTGTTTTTCCTATTCTGGATGATGAGGAACCTCTCTCTCTCTCTCTCTCTCTCTTTTTAACAAGAAAAAATATTTATTATAAATATATTAATCATTAGATCTATAAATTGAAATCGAAATAACTAACATTTTGAAATCTCATTAAACTATCTCTATAAGGGCAGACCCGTACTCAAGCATTATATTACTAAAGATCACTGCAGTTACATGAATTGTAAATCTGCGCTACGCTTCACGCATTCTACCTAAAAGAGCGACCTGACATCTTTATCATGAGGGAGTGCAACCATAAGGATTCGAATTCAAGTTATTAGTAAGAAAATAAATTAATTTACTACCAAATTATTATCTCAATTTTTTTTTTTTAGCCTAACTGGTTTTATATCATTGTTAAAAAGATAAGATATACCCAAGTTCGACAAAGTTTTTTGATCAATGAAGAAAAGACATTGGCAATGACTCTTTCTGTTGTATGATTTTGTTTTTCTGGTTAAGAGATTATTAAACCATAAAATAAATAACAAAAATGACTTTCTCTATTCTACACATCACATATTTTTCTCTTAATAATAGAACTTTGAGATTTTTATAATAGAAGCCTGAATTTTAGTTATGCAATTAAGCTGCATGTGGAGTTCCATTATGTAGACAATGCCATTTATTTTAGCCCATAACAAATTTTCAAATAAGCAGTTGAGGGGAAGCTTTAAATTTTCAGAAATTAATACCATAGTGCCTTTGTCATATGTATTTTATTAATAAATTCACTATGCAATCTAATTTTAAGTTACAACAAAATAGTCTTCTAATTTAACTAACAATATTTAATGACCTATCTTTTTTTTTTCTTAAATTCTAATTATCTAATTACTTATATTATTTTGTTATCATGTAAAATGTTACTACCTAACTATTATTTCTATTCTATTAAAGTATGTCTCCGAGAAACTCTAATTAAAGAGCAGAACATGTGAATTGAAGAATGAATAATTACATAAATATATTTGGTCAACAAAATAATTAAATAAATACTATGATAACTTATTCGATGTTATCAATTTCAAGAAAGAAAAAGCGGAATCCTGAGTTTCATTCGAGTTGGTAGTTTAATAATAAATCAGTATACTACTACGTACTGAGTTCTGAATTCGAGTTCTGAGTTCGAGTCCCTACGTTTGTACTTCTCCTGACTAACTCATATTGAGGACTGTTTCAAGTATAAACAATGATGTACAACTTTGAGAGTAGGTTCGATTGTCTGAACTTTAGTTATGAAGTTACTTTCGACTCTATTGGTGTTTAAGAGGTGAGATGATTTCTTTAAAATTGTTAAATAGAATTTTAAGAAACGAGAATTATCTCGACCCCTATTTAAAGATATGATAATTGACATATTCAACAGGAATTTTTTTTTTCTTTTCACAATTAAAAATAGTGGGGATCCTTCGCGGAGGGGGGACGTGTAAGTAGATATGTGAAATCTCAAGACCATTATCCATATTTTTTTTCACTTGTTAATTTTATATCTTTAAATGTAATTCACTTATTATTTATATTTTATAAATTTATTTTTTTATTTTAAATTAATCTTATTTATTGGATAATTTATTATATAATGTAAAATCACTTATTAACTATAAGTGTTGAGTAATCATTTTCATTTTATATATCCTATACAGAGATGTACTTGTCTGTAAGATCAGTTAAAACTGAGAATTGACTTAAGATTTTGAGCTCACAACTCAGCCCGATGATTGTAATTAGAAGAACAACCCGATCAATTAGAAAAAAAAGAATAGTGAAGTAGCTTCTGCATTTGAGTTAATTAGTGATAGCTAGATCCGAGTAAATCAACGATTAAGGAAACAATTTGTCGGTTAATCGTTACATAATTATATGGGTTTATTTGGGTCTAAAATATACTTTATACTTTGCTTGTAAAATTCATTAATAAAATAAAATATTTTTTTAGTACATAGAATTTGATGTCGTTACCCTCCAACATTTGTTTAGGAGAAGAGTATATAAATATATAATAGTAGGTATTAAGTTAGAATGTAAAATTTAAACTGTTAAATCATAAAAAATATATTAAATTTTAAAAAATAAATTATTAAATTAATTATATATTTCTTATATATTATCTGATTATAAATAATTTTTTTAATAATTTTCACCAGGCGGCTTTTAATAAAATAACATTTGACTAATAGAAATTTACCACCGCATAGCGGAATCGGCACCGACCATCGTAATGTCTCTGCAGCTGCAAGGCAATTACTCTGCAGCTGCAGTCAACCAATCAGGAAGCCCGAAAATCGCTTGCCGTTGAATTGTGGTCCCGAGTTTTGACGTTAAGGGCAGAAGGATTTTCCTCGAAAAACGAAGGGAGAGAGGACAGTCACAATTCAATATATTGACCCACTCCCTGATTTTGATTTAATGATTATCCAAATGACCATGACCATTTTTAAAAAAAATTTTGTTAAACGAACAGAACAGAACAGGACAGGAGCAATTCGATGTTTGCATTTTATTAGAGAAGAGTTACGTAATTATACAATAATAAACATAAAATTAAGAAATAAAAATTTAACCTATTACATTAAAAAATATATATATCAAATTAAAAAATTAATAAATAATTTAATTAACTGTATTTTATATGTATTAAAAATTATATGATTCCGTGGTAAATTTTTTTTAATTATTGAAGAAAGACGAGATGTCAGCGTCAATCTTTTTGTAGCATCCTGACTCGTAGCTTCGCTCTATTTCGTTTTTTGGTCCAATGCATGCAAATCCACGTCGCGATTCTTTTGTTATGAATTGTTTTAGCCAATTTGGCATTAGAAAACTGGAAGAACCAATTAACTAGGAAGCGTGTTCGCACACGCGATTTCCCTCCAGTGGTCGCTGAGATTAAGTCATTGGTTTTTCTCAAAAATCAAAATTCTGTTCTGACCTTGTCATTGGTTTTCCCTGCAATAGCATTGTAGTTTAACGTGAATAATAATACTAGCTGGCTTTACATAAATAAAAATAAATAATTACGTAATTTTATTTATTGACATTTGATAATTTTTTATTTTTTATTTTTTTATAAATTTAATTATTTAAGGATTTATATATTAAGTTATAATTTCTTTGAAATTATCTAACCAAAGTCCCTAAATGTTTTATTAATGTGAATTGGGCTTTGGAAAGAATGACGAGGCCGAAAGGATAAGGAGGAAAATTGCAAGAAGTAAGCGTAGCATACGAATCAATATATGATACATCCCAATGGTCAATTTTTGGATTTTAATTTTAGAAGTCTTGTGTTGTAATTTTGAAGAGAAAAAGTGTGAGTTTTTTGAAAAGGAAAAAATTACCTTCATTGTATAATTTATAACCAAATAAATTTTATTATATAATTCATAACTTATGAAACTTAATTGCGTAGTTTATAACCTAATAAATTTTTTAATTGGCAAAAAAAAACAAAGATGCACCAAAAATTGTCCTTTTCTAGGCGGGCAACTTGCGAGTGGCTCTAAGTTTCTTGTGACGGAAGAGATTCCTTTGTCTTACAAAATCATTCATGCTTACAGTTAAAAAAATTAGTGATTCACAGTTGAATCGGTTCAACCCACAAGTATTTCAGAGCTATTTTATAAAAAAATTAACCTTCGGTCTACAAAAAATTAAAAAAGGGAAAATTTTTAAAAAAGAAATATGTGTTAAAATTGATTAATATAATGTATTAATAGAGATATGATTTTATGTTATTCATAATTTAATATAAAATAAAATCAAAAATAATCAATTTAATACATTTATGAATGGAAATAATTTACAACAAATATATTAAATGCAAAATATTTTACAAATTTATATATTTTAATTTCAAAATAACTTATGAGAAGAAATTTTTTCTCTGGATTATATGGTTGATAATATATATTATTAAACACAAATGTGTATGTTTTGTTTTATGGGAAATAGAAGCATCTCGTCTATTATAACAATTTTTTTAATGTTAAGTTATGTTGATAATGTAAACTAATAAATAAATTAAGTTTGTATATTTGATAACAAAATGATGCTTTTAAAAGTGCAATAATATCAATGAAGTAGAGAACTTCAGGGGAAAAAACCAAAAAAAACAAACAAACAAAGATGGAAGATTAGCTGGGCGGCTGTGGCGTTGTAAACTAGCAGAACAATTAATTTTGTGTTTGATATAGAGGTAAGGAGCAGATTGGTGCAGGGGATAAGCATGTTTTTTGTCCTAAACTTTTAGATTTTTTAATATTTCAGTCCTAAATCTTTTTGACATTTCATTTGAGTACTAAATTTTTTAATTTTTTACTACATCAATCCTTTAAGTTACAAAAAGTAGTCAATCCATTAATAAATGAGTTTAACTTAATAAAAATTATTTAAAAAAGGTTAAATACATAAATTAAATATTTTTTTTCATGAACAAAATATACATATTAAATATTTTTTTAATCAACAAATATATGAATTAAATTCGTAACATGCATATTTTTAATAGAAAAGACATTCAATTCATATATTTAATCTTTTTTTAAATAATTTTTTGTAAAGTTAAAATTATTTTTTAATAGATTGATCACTTTTGTTAAATAAAGAGACTGATTTGATAGAAAATTAAAGAATTTAGAACTCAAATAAAATGTCAAAAAAGTTTAAAATTTAAATGTAAAAAAATTTAAAAGTTTAAAATTAAAAAAATACTTTGGTACAGTGCTTTGCACACTTTTTGTCCCATGAAAACGACATGAGTTCGAGTTGGAGGCTTGGCGTAAGTGAGACGTATTTTACAGCATTTACCAAAAGCTTGTTGTGCTACGTGGCAATCTGTTGACGTGCCACATCATAATTGAGAATTCAACCAAATTGGAAAAATAAAGATCAATTCATCAGTTTGCAGTCGAACTGATTTGGCTTACTGATTTCTGACTAGTTCATTGCTCTCTCGGTTTCAACATTTTAACCGGACCCAAAAGCATCATCGGTGTACCCCTAAACTAGAAGTTCCAATTAATTTCCTGGGGAAGCCCTTCAGTTTATAGCCAGAATCAAGGCCACAGGAACAAGTAACCTAAGAGCATCAACAACGAAAAACACTCGTGTTTCGGCATTACGGCTCAAGCGTGTCAGCACTTGTAATAAAATCCTTATTTTGGAAGAATTATTTGTTACCCAAACATAAAAATTTTAACCACCTGGCAGCTATCGCCATCCACACGCCAGCATCTTACCTTCCCATTGTTGGACCATCCCTCAATCCATAAGAGTCCTATGCCACAAAGGGTATCACTTCTTAGGTAATAATTTCTTTCTTTCCGGACCTCATATTTTTTTACCTTATTCACATATTATTAACTTAAGTATTTGAATGTTAACGTAAAATCTAACCTTAATACTCATAACTTTTTTTTACCTTTCATGTCATGATTTGAGTCCAACAATTATTTTTCTTATAAGATTAACCCTCTCCAAGTGTCTTCCTTTGTCATAATACTTTTAAAGCTATCATAAATTTTAATTTTTTGCAACTGTTTGTGAAAACGAAGCAACCTGGCAGTTCAATAATACTATCGCTCAAAATGAATACACCATAATTTTAGCTTGGAATATGCGGTGGGGCCACCGACATCCGATAAAGAACCCGCGGCAAAATTACATCAATGGGTGTTTTTGTTTTCGTGGGTTACAAAAATTACATCAACGGCTAACCAATCAGGACTGAACGTTTGGGTTACAAAAATTACATCAATGGCTAACCCATAGTTTTAAAAACCGGACCGGACTGGCCGGTCGGACCAGAAAACCGGTGAACCGGAGGTCGGACCGGTCCGATTCACTGATAAAACCGGAACAGGAAATGAACCGCCCGAAAACCGGTGAACCGGCCGGTCGGACCGGAAAACCGGTGAACCGGTCGGTCGGACCGGAAAACTGGTAACTCCAAAACCGGTGAACTGGCCGGTCGGACCGGTGAATCGGCAACCATGTCATCTTGATCAAAACGACGTCGTTTTATTTATTTTTTTGGATTAAAAATGAGAATAAATAATACTTATTTATATTAATGAAAAATGTAATTTTTTGAATTATATATTGACTCTATAATATTTATTTTTAGATATGAATATTCGATTAATAGTTCTATAATATTTTATTTTTGATATTTATACTTTATTAATTTATTTAATTAGAAAATTATCATAAATATTTTGTATTTTAATTTTATTTTAAATTTAAGTAGACTCATATTCTATTTTTTATGATTATACTCATTGTTTGTTATTAAAAAATGAAAAATTATAAGTATTAATTATTATTTTATCAAATCAGAATTGACCCGCCGGTTCAACCGCCGATTTTCCGGTTGGACCGCTAAACCACTAACCCAGTCTTCTTACCGGTTCAATAATCGGTCCGATTTTTAAAACTATGGGCTAACCAATCGGGACTGAACGTCCGCCGCATAAAACAATGTAAGAGATCAGTTACAGTCATGTTTTTCTCAAAATTTGCTCCAAAGTACCTTCACTGCAAAACGAAACACATAGCGTGGCTCAGTGTCATGACTTGCCACTGCACCCATCCCATTGGCATATACTTGCTTTTATGTTAAATTGACAGAATTTTTGCTCACACGAAATTTTAATCTTTAAATTGGCAAAGTCAGGATCTAAGCCAATCCTTTGAGAGCAGACTTTGCTTTGAAAAGAAATATAATTCCAGACCCATTGTTTAATATATTAGTTCGAAGCCCATTATTTGGCCAGTAATTGTTTTTTTTTTTAATAAGTCTATCAGAAGGTTTATTATTCATGAATTATAAGATAAGATGAGGCCAAGAGTTAATTTTCCTCTTCTTTCTTTTTTTTTTTTTGGGTGATAATTCCATACCTTGAACAAACTTTAGGATTTGTTAATCTACACGGTGTTTGATTTGGCTTCCAAACAGTCCTAAAAAAATTGCGCTGGAATCATGTGCGTACAAATAACACAGAATTATGGAGGACCGACGGCTCTATAGAATTTGAAATTGTTTCCGTTAGAAGAATCTGAAAGATTTTGTTAGTTTATTTTTGTGTTTATTAATTAAATGCAAGATCTTTTTAATAGATTAAATCCGAAGGCAAAAGAGAATTCTGAGGTGGCTCATTAAATGCTATCCATTTTCTATTCATAAATGCAATTATTATTATTTTTTTTTAGAAAAAATTTGTGCAACACATAGACAATCGTACTAAAGTCAATGAATACAATTATTTTTTAATAAAATGTAATTATATTAATATTTTGTTAAAAAAAGGTTTTTAATAAAAAATTCAAAAAAAAAATTTTAACTTATACAATATGTTATTTATATTTTAGATTTTAGAATAACACATGTCTAATTTTACGTTTTAGTTTTGTTATTTAATATTCTATCAATGCGGTTACATGTAGGGCTGCAAATGAGTCGAACTGAGTCGAGTTTGACCAGGCTCGAGCTCGGCTCGTTAAGGAGTTCTTCAGGCTCGAGCTCGACTCGAGCTCGGTTCGAGCTTTGGAGGTGGAGGCTCGATCTCGGCTTGTCACAATATTACTGAAACTCGGGCTCGACTCGAGTTTGGCTCGATTTGTATTTTTTTTTTTAATTTAAGCTTTATATATATATATATATATATATCCTTTTTCCATTTGATTTATTTTATTTATTTTCTATATATGTTATTTCTACTTTATATAAAAATAGAAAATTTATATAAAAATATATAAAAATAGAAAAATAAAAAAAAATAAAAATATTAAAATTACTTTTTTTATATAATTTTATATAAAAAAGGGAAATATATATGTGTAAAAAATGGATAAGTGGATAAAAGCCAATTATTCATTCAATCGCTATTTAATTGATTGAATTCCTAATTGTATAACTAGCCACATTATGATCATCAATCAATTTACTTAATTGTATTTAAATTTTCTCTAATTTAAAAAATTTATATTCTTTTTGCAAAGAAAAAATAAATATGCAAGTTTATTTTAATTTAGAAAAAATTCAAATAAAAAAAAGAGACAGGAGGAAATAATGGAGGTTGAGAGCATTTGAAAATAAATAAAAAATTAATCTTAATTTTATTAGTATTTATATTAAAAGTTAAATGATACAATTAAGTTTTATTAATATATTAAATGAGCCTACAATGATACATATTAAACGAGCTCTTAATAATACATTTATCGAACTGTTCACGAGCCTGTACCGAGCCGAGCCTGCTATTGTTCAGGCTCGGCTCGTTTATTAAACGAGCTTTGGTTTTAGGCTCGTGTATCGCTCATTTAGTTATAAACGAGCCCAAGCCGAGCCTTTACCGAGCCGAGCCACCGAGCTTTTAACGAACGTATCGGCTCGTTTGCAACTCTAATTACATGTTATTAGTAAGTGATTACATTCTTCGATTTGAGTATGACGGCTTTGTATATTTATTATGTGTGATGCAGAAACTTTGCTCTGTTTTTTAAATTCCATTATACGGATAGACAAAGAGTAAACATATTGTAATCGATTGATTGTTTTGTACAACCAAATAATTACTATTTATAACAAAATAAAAAATATATTTATTTTTACTGTAAATATTAATTATTTGATTGTATAAATCAAACGGTTGATTATTATGCGTCGGTTTTCATCTGTAATTTTTTGTCTTGGTATATATTTTTCCTTTTTTTTTTTTCTGACGGAATTATATTTTTTTGATCTGCTAAATGGAATTATTTATGGATGGATTAGCTTGGTTTATACGAAGACCAATCATCACACCATGGGCCACAACAAAAACCCAACATCGGGAAAAAGCCTAGCTAGACTGTGTAACCAAACAAACCGTATGGGTGGAGGCCTAGTAAACTCATATCCCACTGTTCTTTCCAAGTCATCAATCCGGTTACATAGATGTGCATGGTTGTTCTATTGATACAAAAAAAAATGGGCTTGGACGTTAATTTTAAGGCAACCACAACAAACCCACCACCAACCTACGCGCGGCACTTTCACAGAAGTCCAACTTTAGACCGAAGCAGAATCGATGACTTGGTATCCTATGGTATACAGTGTACTGATCTAAATTGAAAGTTTACTATTTTTTTATTAAGAAATTTATTGAGCCATAAATTATCATCTCATTCCCATTTGTTAATTTATTTATAATATTGAAATTCGAGACAAAAATAAATCTCTAAGTTCTTAACCATTAAGTTCTTGAGAGACTGAAAAGCCGTTTTCCTGTTGTATCTTCAACTAAATTATCAATTTGTTTATCAAGAACATTATTCATCTCTGATAAGAGACATTTCCTTGCTGGATTAGCACCTGCAATCGTGACAGAGCCAGTGGACAACAACCAAAGTTCCATCTGTAGAATCCTTTTTTGCTAACTTGTCATGATACATTACTTGTTCATTGTTATATCTTACTAGCAATTATCAATAAAACCCCCTCATCTTAGATCAATATCCTGTCATCTGCAATGATATAAGTAGAATTGGTCATCAAAGAAAATGGGAATAACAGATTGATATCAAAGGTTAAACTAAAAAAAAATTAACAAAGTATCGTGAAAAACTATGATTGACCGCACAATACTACAAATGGACTCTCAACTATTAGCGAGGCAGCAGTTTCCCCTAAAGCAGTGTTTCTTCTTTGTTCTTCGCTCATCACGAAGATTTCTAAAGCAGACAAAAAGTTGAACCACATCTGTGCCAGTGAAAACCTCTGAATTATTGTGTTAACGAGCTAATGCTACCACAGCATTAGGTTAGTCATTGGAACATAATCAATGCTTTTTATGAAGAAGGCGATTTAGAAAGCATGTCAGCTATGGTCACCCTGCAGCAATGTTTCAGAGGATTATTGCAGGATTCGCATATTCCCAGCACATGACCTGTCATAGCGATCCAAGAACAAATACAACGTGAGAATGTATCAATGGCGATAGATAAAAGAGCACATTCAACTAATTTTGTACTCTTCGGCCAGTAAACAACATATTTATACTGCTTGTACTCAAAATCTATCATGCCCTGTTTGTGAAAAGTTGGACTTTGGGATGTCCTTAGTTTAGCAAGACCAATCTTAGCTAATTTGACTAATAAAATCCATGTGTTTTCTACCTTTACAAGTAGACATGACATAAGAAGGTATACGGAAGCAAAGGCAGTCCTCATTGTATCATGATATAATGAAAAAAGTCGAATGTTGGAACCAAAAAAAACAAAAAGCCTGTCAAAACCTAATAATCTTCAACACCAAGAGAGAAAAAACAATGTTGAGGGGTATCTAACTTCGACATTGAGTATCTCAAAGACATGATCTTCTTATATCAACTGTCTTTGAAAACTAAAATGGCTAGATTGTCAGCACACACACATATATATACAAGAAAATTGTTATGCACAACCACTTTTTACTCTCTCTTTTACAATCGCTGTACATGACATGTATTGATTGGCCATAAAAAATGAATTACAAATTTATCATTAAAAAGTGTCCCTGATTTTTTATTGATAACTTTAAAAGAAGAAATAAAAAATAGTTGTCACTAGCAAAACTGGTGTATTGAAAAGTCCATGTTTTCTAGGCGTAAGATAAAATTTTATCTTTTATTTCTGTTAAAGAATTATGAAAATTTAAATGTGATCAAGCTGGGATTCTAACAAATTCTCTAACACTTTCATGTCTCAGCATTATTCTCTGAATGAGAGTGTTACACCACAATTACAGTTCTTCCTAGGCGAATATATATATAAATCGTTGTAAAAGAAAACTGCTATGTTCATATAGTTTCATCATATAGAACATTGAATTGAACCGAAAAGATGGACATCATTAAACTTACCCGACATGGGATCAAGACCTTCCGTGATCTTTAGACCATATTTGGCAGATGATGCAATAGTGGTTGCTGTATAACACGTCGACACAGAGAGTTGTGTCCCAATTGTGCTCTTTCTGGATAAGCGGCTTAAGCTATCCAAGTGTCGGAAAGAGACGGATGAAGTCAATGGAAGCAACACTGAATGGTCGAATGTCCCAAAAGTAATCGATCTCGCCGGCTGCTTCGGCTGTGGTTCTGACACCACTCGATTTGCGACGGAGGCTGTTGATGGGTCGGAAATTGGGTCTTTAGACGGTTGACTTTGTAAAGACAAATTGGACGAGCCATTTCTAGAGAACCCATTTGGCAAAGACGGTTTTCTATCCAATTCTTGTTTGTTAGAAGAGCGAGCTGCATCAAGATAAGATCTTTTTGGCGGTTGACCGTCCGAAGATCCGGACGAAGACGAGGAAGGAGAAGAAGAAGAAGAAGGGGAGTTGACCGCACAGGAATAATCAATTGAAGAAGAATCCGGATCCCAAGAAGACCGGCGGAGCTCCTGCATATTAGGTGGAGTAGATTTCCTCCCATCAAGTGGTGCCCTACCTCTATCGGACGGATCAAGAAACGGAGCTGGGAATTCTGAGTACGATTTGGACGGATGCAGCGTGGAACGACAACTCTTCTCTGAAGCAGCGTAATGCTTGAACGAGTTGGGGAAATCATGGAGGTTTGGATTGTGAGAGTTCCTTGGTGTTGCACTTGGAGACGGGGAAGGAGACGGGTTTCTATTACGCTGGCCAGTGGGAACAGAGGCAGTGTTGGTGGTGTGGGCTGGCTGTGCGTATTTCGCGAACGAATTGGGGAAGCCACCCGATTGAAGGTGAGAATTGTTCGCCGGGATTGTGACAAGAGAATTTGAATCGGGTTGCACCATTGTGAGTGATAGTGAACGATCTTGCTCTGCCGCCTGAACGAGCTCCGAGAGGGAGATATGGAGGGAGAGGGATAGGCTGCTCCTAACAAAGCCAAGGCAAAATGATGTGTCTATTGACTTTGACTTTTCAGACCCATTGCAGTCGTCGTGCCAAAATTACTCTCTAACAACACCGTGTTAATAAGTGTTTACATGAGGTGTTTTTTTAATCAGTTTTTTTTTTTATATTTTTAATAATAATTTTTAATTTAATTTTTTAAATAAATATGATTTATAATTATCTTATATTATATAATAAATAATATTTAATTAAATAATAAAATAAAATAATATTTAAATAATAACAAATAATTAAATTACTGTTATAAAAAAATAAAATTAACGAATACCACTTCTTTTATCTTAGTCGGAGTGGAGTTTTTAGAAGTGGCATGCCCTACTCATAAACTATTCAAGATAATGGAAGCCAGGAGACTGAGAGGAAGCCTGGCTTGCTCGTGCCAGCCAGAGTATACCTAGGTGAAGTGAAATCAATATTATTCTAATTATTTAGTTCCAAGCCTCCCCCAGGTAAGTTAAAGTTAAGAAATAGAAAAAGAAAACTTGGTTTCTACAGGTTTTTGTTTATACGGTGGTTGGAGCACTGAAGCCGTTTGTCGGTCGATCTGAACTCAATCGGTTGTTTTCATGGATGGATCGGCAGCAGATCATGCTCTGGCAGAGAACTGGCTGCAAGCCATCAGAGTTAAGCTTGGACAATTGTCCCCTTTGTCTTCCAGCTGGACAATTTTCAGAGTACCAAGTAAGCTTCGCACCATGAATGAAGATGCATACAAACCTCAAATCATCTCAATTGGGCCTCTTCACCGTAAATCAGTTAATGCTCTATCTATGGACCATCAAAAATTGCATTATATGTTATCCCTTTTGGAACGAACGCAGAGAGCAAGTAAGATTTTGGATGATTGTGGCAAGGTCATTCTGGACAACGACGAGAATATCCGTGCTTGCTATGCAGAGCCAATTTTGTACACCAGAGATGAGAATATCCGTGATTGCTATGCAGAGCCAATTTCGTACACCAGAAATGAACTTGCTGAAATTATGTTGCTTGACGGCTGCTTCCTGATCGAGCTTTTTCTAAGGTACTGTTTTTCTGGTCTCAGATTCCAGAACGACCCCATATTTGCCACTTCTTGGATGCTCTTAACCATTCAGCGCGACTTGGCATTGCTGGAAAACCAGATTCCTTTCTTTGTCCTGGAAAGTCTGTTCAACCTTACTGTTAGGCACAGCTCGTTGGGTCTATCTGTGTTTCCACTCCCTGAGCTTGCTTTACGTTTCTTTAAATCAGGTTTGAACATCAGTGAAGAAACATTTGCTGTTCATAGCAAACAAAGTGGCCACCATTTGCTTCATCTCATACACAACTGCTACTCACCACATTTCTCGAGCGTGCATCCAAGGCGGAAGGGAGTGTTGGAATACATACAATGCGCAACAGCACTGAACAAGGCGGGCATCAAGTTCAAAAGGGAGACAGCTACAAATCTCTTGGATTTGAGATTTGAAAAGGGTGTGTTCAGAATCCCTCAATTGTCTGTCCACGATTCAACAGATTCACTCTTTAGGAATCTCATGGCTTTCGAGCAATGTTTCTGCGGCAGCACACAATACTTCACATCCTATGTCTTCCTTATGGATCGTCTGATTGATACTGCATCAGATGTTGATTTGCTTGAGCACAAACAGATCATTGTAAACAATTTAGGCGGTGGAGAAGATGTGGCCGATCTGTTTAACAATATCTGCAAGCAAGTTGCCTTGCACGACTTCTATTTTGCAGGGTTATGCGAAAAAATTAATGCTTACTACAATAAGCCATGGCACAGATACAAGGCAACCTTGAAACGGGACTATTTCAGAAATCCATGGACAATAATATCATTGGTTGCTGGTTCTGCGCTACTTTCTCTTACTTTATTGCAAACCATATTCACTGTGCTTTCTTATTATCATCATTGATCCTGATTACGTGCACCTCTGCATCAATTTGTTCGCCTTTGTATTAACTACCGTTTTCATTTTTGTTATTCCAAACACGTTTTGGATTTGTTTACAAGTATGGTATGTGATGATTTCAGAATTGTAATAATGTCATAGGTTAAGTTCATGGCTCATGGCTATGGTCACAGATTAGCGCACTGCTTCTTATATGCAGTGAATCAAACTTTTTCATTGATGTAAGTTTTTCCTATTCTGGATAATGTGGAACCCTTCGCGTTTTATATCATTGCCAAAAGGATAAGATATACTCAATTGTGACAAAGTTTTCCAATCAAAGAAGAAAAGACACCTTCAAAAATTCTTGCCCGACGATGTAGTTTTCCCAAGAAAACTGACATGTATTGATCGAGTACAGTGTATTAATGATCAACTACATGATATTGGCAATGGCTATCTCGCATTTAATTTAATTTAATTTAATTTTATTATTTAAAAATTTATTAAACTGTAAATTATATAATAAATATAATTTTTTTAATTTTAATTTTTTTTAATTCTATAAATCTCACGTTATTCTCTTAGGATTAAAATTTTATACTTTTATAATTGAAATTTCAACGCTAATCACATGATTAGGCCGCATCTGGATGGAGTTCTATTATGTGTACAATAGCATCTACTTTTTTGGCATCTGCCACAGCAAATGTTTAAAAGAGCAGTTGAGGAATCTTTGACTTTCAGAAATTAATACCATGGCGCGGTTATTGGCGCCTTTGTCATATGTATTTTGTTTGAGTATGGCTATGAGAAACTCTAATTAAAGAGCAGAACATGTGAATTGAAGAATGAATGAATAAAAGCTGGCTATCGTAGTCCAGTTAATTATTGAATATTATATTTAATTAAGAGATTAAATATTTAAATTTTACATCTTATTAATTTCTTTCTTTTATGTAGATGTTTAGAGTTTAGACACTAACCCTCCTCACAAAAAAAAAAAAAAAAAAAGAAACCGGGATCCTTTGGGCGGGTGGGATGTGGGAGCCGATATATCAAGTCTCAAGACTACTAAATTGTTTCCATGCTCGGGGTTGACGAAATTGATCAGCAATCATTCATCGCTTTGATATTTTTTTTTCATCGTTTTCATTTTATATGCCCTATATCCAGATGTGCTTGTCAGTATGATAAATTAAAATTGATAATTGACTTGAGATTTTAAGATCACAACATAGCTTGTGCAATTAAATGAAAAACAAATGCATAAAGGGACAAAAAAGAAAAGTAAATTAGCCGTTAACCTCCGATACTTTTTTTTTTAAACAATTTTCATCTCGTGGTCTTTAATAAACTGACGTTGACCAATAGAAATTTACCAGCCATAGCACCACATGGTGGAACAGGCATGGACTGTCGTAATGTCTCTGCAGCTGGAAGGCAATTACTCGGTGGGTGCAGCCGACCACTCAGGAACTCTGAAAATCCTTTGCCGTTGATTTTTTCGCCCACTATCCAGAATAAGAAGAGCCGTTGATTTGAAGTTAGGAGCAGAAGATTTTTCCTCGAAAGACGACATTCTATTAAGGCGTCTCCTTGTCCTCGAATTCTAGTGATTTTTTTTTTCCTTTGCAACTTTGTAACAAAAAAAAACAAAAAGAGAAAGAGGACATTCAGCAGTTCACAACTTGCCGACGTTTAGGGTGTATCCAGTTGTGCGATGAAAAAGAGAATAAAAAAAAAAAAAATATAATTATTATTATATTTTTTTATATTAATTTAAATAATTTTATTTTTTCTCTATTTTTTCTCTAATAAATTATTATTTATTTTTTTTTATTTTTTTTATTACTCCAAATAACTTTATTTTCTCTTCACTTTTTCTCTCCTAAATTACTATTTATTTTTTTTTCATGTTCTATTCACTTTTTCCACCAGTACAAATAACTTTATTTTATTTTCTTTTCTCCTTATTTTCTCACTATTCTACTTACTCCAAACACACTCTATTAGTCAGTTGAAAAGAATTTTGTTTAATTTTAATAATATTTAGTATGTGAATCTTTTCTTATAAGTAAAATTAAATAGATATAAGATAAATAATTTTTAATTTAATTTATAAATATAATAATTAATATGTTTGTAATAAATTTTTTTAATTTAAAAAAATATTTAAAATTCATTTCATTCCCCTATCCCGTGATTTTGATTTAATGATTATTAAATGACCAAGACCTTTGTTTTTTGTTTTTGAAATTTTGTTAAACAAATAAAACAGAACAGTAACAATTCGATGTTGGAGGTTTGACTGTTTTTGTTTTGTAATTATTGAAGAAAGACGAGATGTCATCCTCAATCATTAACTTTTTAGAAAAATCTAAAACGACTGTACTTTTAAAAAATTTTCACAATTATATATATAACGTAATAAAAAAAATATAATGTATAAAAAAAATTATAATTTTTAATAATTAATTATAAATCATATATTTTTTTAATATATTATAATAAAAAATTAGAAAAAAATTTAATTTTTAATAATTAATTATATATCATATAATTATTTATAACATATTATATAATTTTTTTAATTTATTTATAATATTATATAAATTTTTGTGGTGTATAGTATATATTAATTACATAAATTTTTTAATAAATTTCTTAATATAATAATTATGTAATGATATTTAATATTTTATTGGTCCGATAATTGCAAATCCACGTTGCGATTCTTTTATTATGAGTTGTTTTACCCAATTGACATTATAAAGCTGCAAGATCCACTTAACCAGGAAACATGTTCACACACGCAATTTCCCTCCAATGGTCGCTTTTTCTCAAAAATCAAAACCACCAAATTGTCTTCTGACTTTGTCAGCACGTATTAGTATTTAGGAGTACATTGTATAGTGGTTTAATGTGAATTGGGCTACCGAAAAGAATGACGAGGCCGAAAGGATAAGAGGAAAAATTATTACAAATAAGCCTTGCATACGAATCTATATATGATACATTATTAGAAATAATTTTTAGATTTATATTGTAGAAATTTTGAGTTATAATTTTTAAAAAATTATAAAATTTATAAAAAAATATATATTTTTATTATATAACTCATAATTTAATAAATTTTTTTTTAAAAAAAAAATAGAGCACAAAAGATTATCCTTTTGAGGCAGTAACTTGCGAGTGGCTTCTCTGGTGAGTCGAGATTTATTGTCTTACAAAATTATTCATACTTTTTTTTTATGAAAAAAAAATATTATAAATATATCAGTTATTATATCTGTAAGTTGAGTCAGGAATTATTTATTTTATACCTATTCAACTCTACCTATAAGAGGGAACTCACCTCTCGAGTATCGTTAAAACCAAACGAAATTCTTCTATACTGACTAAGTGTTAATGAATTGTGAACCAGAGTCCGTAGGCACTAAATATTACTTAATAGTTTCAGAGGTCGTGCCTCAATAAATACAACTCACGGAACTTGAACTAAAGTCGTAAGTGAGAAACATATATTTATTAACTAATCAAATTATCAGCTGGAATGATAAATCATTCATCCTTATACTGGAGGAATTTTGGCATTTGCCAATTCCTTGATAATTTACGGGTCAACCTTTGATGTCTCTCAACATTCACCATTTCTTTCGAGTCTCCCCACATATTAGTCCCAATAAAAAAAAAAGTCTATCCGAACAGTAATATCAAAGAGGAAACTGCATTTATCACGACCAATTCTAAAAGACTTGAGTTGTAGTCGGTCAATTCCTTGACCGATTATGGTTCACGATTGAAACTAACCAGGCAATCCAGTCCAATATGAAGTCAGACTGATTTCGATTCGATTAGCCGAACTACTCCAGTAGTCAAGTATAACTAATGCACTATTTAGGTTGCGGTTTTGATGAGGTGGGAACTATGTTGTGCGGCGTGCTAGCTTATAGCTCAGTGGTATGCATTAATGATGCCCCCGACAGGTCGGTACTTCTTATCAAGGTAGTACGCGTCAAGGTCTAGGTAGGCTGCAGGGAGCCGGCGCTGGTGCCGGTGGTCCACTGGAGCTGCGCGGATGGCCAACGCGTGGTTCTGGCCACTTGTGCAGGCCCATTTCTATTGATCTTCGTCACTGTTCAATCTCATTTGCATTACATTATTGGTAATTCAACGTTTTCTTTTTTTGGGAAATTAAGTTAATTGATAGATTTTTTTAAAAAGAATTGGATTGCATTGCAGGAAAATAAAGATTGTGCCCTCAACCTGTAATTCAAGTATTCAACGCTTCCTTTTCTCCGGTAACTTTTGATTTTATCCTGGTGCCATATTTGAGTTTTTCATTGTCAAAAGTTAAACCAATATTTCGAACTTGAAATCTAATATTTCACTATTAGATATTACAATAAATTTAAAAGTTTCAAAAAATGGTGCCAGTCAAAATTAAATATATTGATATATATAATGTCTATTTCATCATAAGGGAGCCCAATGTATCATCGTGCATAAGAAAGCAAGATAAGTTAATTGCCTGACATTCTCCATCTGAGTTGGCTTTGAAGATTAATGTTGATGGTAGTGCTAAAGGAGTGAAGCGGACCATAGAGGATTTGTAAGGGACAATACTGGTAGATGAATTTTTGGTTTTTTTCGATTATGTTGGAACTTGTATGGCTATAGCGGTAGAACTTCGAGTTATTTGTGTAGCTCTATAGTTGGCATGATAGAAAGGATACAGACAAAAAGTTGTAGAAACAGATTCAACGCTAACCATACAAAAGATCAATTCGGTGGATTGGGAAATAGATGCATACAGACAAATTACTGCTGAATGTTTGTTGCTGCTCAATTAAGAATGAAAATGTTCTAACACAAGGAAATTTATGTGCAGATTTTTTGGCAAATTTAGGTGATCCTCACGGTGGTTCTTTAAAGTTGTGAAAAAAGCTGCCTCCAGATATAAAAACACTGTTATGAGCTAACTCGTTTGAGATAGTTATCCCTTGAAATGGTCTGTAAAGGCCTGTAAGGTCTTTTTTCTTTTGTTCATTCTCTCATGTGATAAAAAAAAAAGTTTCAACAATTATATCTGCACTTAATCAAAATTCTGGGAACCCAAATATGCATTCTTGATGGGATTATCAACATATCTAGTCAGCTCCACACAAAACCAGAAGACTAAGAGTTGTCAAAAATTGACCCAATACTTCAAACTTAAATTCTAATCCTTCAATCCACCCTAACCCTAACTCTCCCAAAATTTGAGAGCTGTAGCATTTGTTCAGCGAAAATGAAAACACTGCTTAATACTACATAAACAAAAAGCTGAAATTAAACAAACACAGATAAGACAAAGCACACCCATATGCGCCCAAAAGCTAATTCGTGGATAACATGATTGTTCTGTTCAAGCAAACCAGAAAGATTAAGCAAGCAGCGAATTTTAAACTTTCTCAATCGGTACAGAAAGGCCCTTTTTTCAGAACAGATCGCAACACATCTTGCGCATTCTGCACAAGCTTTTGACCTTCCTGCAACTTTATTACTCCCTCTCGACTCTTTTCACTAATTTCACCGAATTCTGCTAAATTAAGTTCATCGGAGGAGTACAAGACCTTCAAGAAATCGACTATGTCAGCAATCTCAATGCCGACTGTAGTTTTTACCCCCATTGCAGACAATTCCTTCAAACGTTTGACGATAAGAGGCTGTAGCCTGGAACCAAGATCTGCTTTTTTCTTCGGATCTGTGCAAAGATCAAAATCTCTGCGCGCAGCCTCCAGATCGAAATGGGTATTTGAATCTGCACAAGTAAACCAAAAATTGAAACCAAATCTCAACATAATTACACAAAAAAAAAAACATTGAACAAAGACAGAAGATTCCATCGTTTGTGTGTGTCTGAATCTCTCTGTGTGTGTGAGCGTAAAAGAGAGACAAAGACACATAAACAAATGTAAAAGCTGCAAGAGGCTGGCTTACCAGTGGGTGAAAGTTCGTGGCAAGGAAAATCTAACGATGATTTTGAGGAGCGATGGTCGCCGAGCCTACTGGGTTCGGCGTCGCAGTGGGAAGTCTCCTTGTCACGGTTGAATGATGTAGAGCGAGAGGGTGATTTGGCTGATTCAGCGTACTTGGTGAAGGAGTTCGGTTGTGCCGGATTCGTAGGTTTCATCAGGCTTATCTCCTTCTCCATTCTTTCTTCGTTTCTTTCGGGGGCTCTCTGCCTGCTTGTATCTCAGGCGACTCGGTTGACTTGTATCTTATTCAATGGTATATTGTATTATATGCTCTCAAGCAAGCTACAGCCTACAACTGATACAAAAACCAACGGGCTAACAAGCCCACACCCGCACACGGCACGGCACACGGTTACTCAAAGGAAAAGGCAATTCTAAATAAATTCAAACTTAGTGCACAAGGCAGCCAACCAGGCTTTGCCTAGTTGGCAAAGGAGGCCATCCTCCTTTGGGCCCACATAGTGGGCTCGAGCATATTTGTCTTCTTAGGTGTAGTGCACTCTCGTGATGTATGTAGGACTTTCTTTCTTTTTTTTTATCTGTCTAGTACTTAATTAATTAACTAATTGCTAACTCTGCACTTAAAAAAAATTAACTGATTAATTGTTAACTTTGTCCTAAAAAAAAAAACTTGGTGCGCAAGACAATATAATATACGTTAGAGTTCAAAAAATTACAGAAAGAAAAAGGTACAATACAATTGACCGATTAATTTATATAAGTAAATCATTTCTGTTTGCAACAAAAATTCAATAAAAAATATGTTTATTTTTGTTACAAATATTAATCGTCTGGTTATACAAACCAATTAATCAATTCCTATATCTTTTTCCGGTATGTTACTATGTTAGTATATCATATGTGTGTACATATATAAAATAAATAAAAATGTTTCTAATATTTTAAATTTTTTTGAAAATATAGCTTAAAAATTTTTATAATAATAATTTATAGTACAATTTCTATTTTATTAAGAATTTTATATAATTTATTAGACATACATTTAATATGATATTTAGCATATTATAAACTAATATATTTTGTAGTCGTAACACATTTATAAACAAACTATTTATCAGTATTCATAAAAAACTTATTGTATGTGTGAATTTTAAGAATTTTGAAATTATTTTTTTTTACATGTTTTAGTTTGATAGACTAATTAAAAATAGTCCGTTCAAAAAAACAGAATTGGCAAAAAAAAGAATTAAAATAAGACGAAATCAAAAATTGCAGTAGTTTTTTTTCCTCACAATTTTTGGGCATCTTCAAATGTACGAAGCTTTATTGCCCATTTTCCATAGAGATTACTTTCCATTTGCCTATTAATTAGAAAGATTTGATACTTCTTAGCTATAAAATATAAATAGCAATCTTGCATTTTCATCCCCTCCCGTGAGCTTTCCTAATCATCTCCACAATTGCACCCAGTCTTGGTATCCTCATCAGTTTATATGGATCACTTGCATGATTAATGCCCCTCTTGTGCCTCTTCTCAAGTGTACTAAGAACATTTTAAATCCCATAATCAAATAGGCATCTCCATAGATTAACATTGGCAAATTAAGATGGGCCAGTTGTTTCAAATTTCAGTTCACGTTTCAACTTTATGATAGGCTCCAGGCGATTCCTAATAGCAAATAGCAATGGTCTCTCACATTGAAATGCCTCCTAGCATGCAAGAGTGAAGATGCAAGCCTTTGCCAACACCCTCTTTTATTTAGTATACAATTTCTTCTTTGAGATTGGACTTTCCAATGGGATACCGGTTCTAAAAGAGCGAAAAGCCAACTCATCTACTGCCGAGTCCCATATGGATAGCTACTCCAACCTAAGATCAGTTCTTGCTGATCATCTCACAGAAGAATTCCGCTTTGGCTTTAGAGCAAGTCACAGAAAAATTTACCTTTGCGTTCCACTCCACCTTGGTCTTAACCGGCTTGCGATGTATAATCAGATGATTTCAAATTGAGAAGTAAATTCTTGCCATCAAATCCTGCTTACTTACCAATATTTCGGGAGTAAGTGTCGAATAACATGAGGAGAATCTAAAACTACTGAGAAAAGGCTAGAATTAGGGCAAGAAGGCTCCGACATGTCATAATTAGTGGTTACCTGATTATATTCCTAAATTCATCAGCGAAACCAATTGTACTGCACAAGACTTCAAAGGAATTCTAAAGAAAACCCTTTCAGCAACAATTGCGTGAGAGAGAGAGAGAGAGAGAGAGAGAGAGAGGGATCCAGAGTTCTTGAAGTCACCTTCTCATTTGCATACTTCACCTCACCACGTATTACATCGCGAAGTTACTCCGAGAAGAAACTGCCTCGAACCTCACAATTGAGTTGATTTGCAAGGTTCCTTGGGTTGTAATGCTCCCAAAAGAAGTTTCTTCTTCAAGTCCATTGTACACCAACTCACGCACTTCTACTGGATAGAAGTTGGCATTAAGATTTTATTAGCAGTTGAAACCTTTTAGCTCTCACCTTAACCCTGAAGGTGGATTGTGCTCAAAACCCCCGGGGACAAACACGGGAAGCTGGTTCGAAGCTGAATCTCTTTTGAATCTCGACTCCCGGGGTAAATTCAGCACCAACCTTTGTTGGCCCTCTCTTGAATCGGAACCTAATTCATTTCTCAAGCCATCCCTACTCGGGACAGTGAAAAGCGGGCCACCAAAGAAAATGGACTCCCCTGTGTACGTAAGCCTCTCAGGTTGCCGTTCTTGAGTGTTAGCTGCTGAAGATGAGGGTTCTTGAAGTGAAATTCCTGGCTTCCGACTATAATTACTCATATCAGCACTAGATTTTGGCAGTCCTATCTGTGTAGTTGACCTGTTCTGTGCTTCAGAGGTCGACAAAGGAACTGATACATACCTTCCAGCATCCTGGTCCCAAACAACGGATGTTCTTTTCACGTCTCTAACAAGAGATGTGGTTGGCACAGAGACAAGTAATGGATCAGTACTGCTTGTCTTCTGCATGATTCTTTCACCAAACTGTGAGATTGGATGCGATAATGGATTGCTGTCTGGCGGAAAACCCACTCTACCGGTTACAGGATTATCAAGAATGGGGCCAGAAACTGCAGATGCCGCATTAAAATGACCTAAGCCATGAGTTTGGGGAAGGGGGCTAAGTGTAACTGACTCGTGAATGTGGCTTGGGCTGCTGAAGCTACTAGTGCTCTGAGTTCCAGTTTCATGCTCATCACGGCTACCTTCACTTGGAGCAATTGAGTTTCCCAGCTGAGATAATCTCATTTCATTCTTGATCTCTTTGTTTGTCCCTATGTCAGTACTCGCACTACTTCCGACACTCATGTTACCACTAGAGCTACATTCAGGATCCTGTAAATGGCGGTTCTGGACTGGTTTTAAAACAGAGGAAGATGCCCTGGCCTTGGCTGCGGCTCTCATAGCTTCATTAGAGTCTAATTTAGCAAGTTTCCATGCACTGATTCTAACAGGCCTTTTCAGCGCCTTGTTACCATTTTCAACAGCACCAGCTGCATCTGGATCAATGGTTGATGGAATCATTCGAGGCTCTAGGTGAGTAACAACATCATCCTGAAGCCACCAAAAAATGGAGACAAGGTTCAGTTACACAGAAAGGATAACCCTGGACAAAGAGTGAGCACACATTCTATATTTTCAGGAGCAGCACCAACTATTATGACATGATGAATAGTAAAATTAATCATGCAACCACAAGGTGGAGCAGGAATAATACTTTTTGTTTTATATTTTCAGGAGCAGCACCAACTATTATGACATGATGAACAGTAAAATTAATCATGCAACCACAAGGTGGAGCAGGAATAATACTTTTTGTTTTTCTCAATATTTATGTCATTGTAACAGCTATTTGACATGGTGTAATACTCTTCTATGCATAAGGGATGTCAAATATCCTTTAGCCAATAATTCTGTTGGTCAAGGATACACACCCTGCACACACAAACACAAACACAAGAGGATGCGACAACAATTTTTTTCCTTCGTTGCAGGCTGTGTGAAGAAGTATCCGAATGGAATGATGAAATAATCACAAAAAAGGTAACCTGATAATCCACAGCCACTCTAGGAGGCGTACACCAAGCTCCCTTGTACTGCAGGCCAAGAGAACTTCCACGACTGAAGCCAGATGTTGTTGATCCTGTTGGAGAGAATACAATATTATTTGGCAGTTCCTCATCAACAGGCGCTCCATCAGGTGCCTCACCAATTGCTTTCATAGCCACAATGTACTCATAGGTTGTTAGACCCTAATTCCAAACGTAAAGCAACAGTGAGAACTTTTAAATGATTGAAATTGCCTCAATTCTTTTAACTTCTCGCTTCTCATTTAGACAAGAGGACGATCAAAATAGATTTCAAAATAAATATAATTTGTCCAGCTTTTCATTTAGACAAAAAAGAATTTTATTTAAATAAATTCTAAAAAGAAAGACAACACAAAAAGGGAGAGTTTTTCTCCTCAAGAGATAAAGGATACTGTAATTTAGTGCAACAGAGCACGCCATCTCATCGGACAACTAATGATACTCCTCTTAGTGAGCTTCATGATACCATAAAGAAGACTTAAAACAACTTTATTTCAATGAATTTGGTCTTAGAAAATCAATCTATGAAAATTCTAGTTCCTGTCAAACCATTACATACTGCAACATTCATTAATCACTTATTTATCAAAAAAAATTTTTAAAAAAAAGAACATCAATCAATTTCCAGAGACTGTGACCCCTTGTTCTTCTATGCTCGATTGCCAAAAAAAAATGTAGAGATCAGTCTTCACTCTAAAATAAATTATAGTTCTGGCATTTCAAATTTCAACAGCTCGCTTATATTATCTGCAGCCAGCAAGAACACTAGAAAAATGAAATGATACCTGAAGTCTACCACTAACCTTTCTGATCAATATCATGTGGAAAAAGAAGAGTTCACCCAAAGGTACACAGGCTAGGATCGAAACTGCAGTACATACAATCTGAAGAAAGAGAGATCCAACTTCAGCAGCGGAGATGCTGATAAATTTTGAATTAAAATATGATTTGACAACCTTTAATATATGGCTCATTCTACAAACATACCACAACTGCTGCAAAAGGAGCTTGAGAGAAACCATTTCCAAGAGTGTCAACAATTTCAGTATTCATGCTTTTCTTGTGGACAAAGCACCGAACTAAGACAGCAATGCCGACTGCAGCTTCAAGTACTAGCTGAACCACACAACAAGAAGAAAATATAAGGATCATTGCTTAGGGCTGTGGAAAACAAATAGGTATAATTCTAACTGAAGTACTTACCCAAACAAGACTAATTGCCATGAGCAAAATAAAAGTCAAATAATTTTTGTAACCCACACAATTGTTAAGCCACTGCAGCCAGACCAAAATTGAAGTTAGGTCCAAGCAAATTACATTGTGCCTGACCTCAAATAAGTTCAAAGGTATTTAAGCTTCATGTCCAACAAATAATTCAGGTAACATCATCATCCAAATTGAAGCAAAAAATTAAGAAATAAATAGATGATATACACGGCAATGGTGATCGAAACCAGCTACACATTTGTCACAACTTCGGCAGTGTTTGCTCAACTTGCCTACCTGCACAATTTAAAAACTTTCAGGGTTGATGCAAGAAGCCATTGGTAATCTTTAAGGTCCTTGTTGACATGCGACTGAAAAATAGCTGCAGAAAGCTATCAAACACTTTTCCTTTTTTTTTCCGCCAAATGAGCTTTAAGCACTAAATAAAATTGCATGCAAAAGGAAAAAATTGATCGTGTTATACATGCTTTGGCTAAGGGACCTCAAAAGCACACAATAAATATGCATCGTGAACAAGAATTTACTAGCACTTGAGAATCATGAACTCAAGGAGGCTTGAAACAGATTTCCAAAACAATATTTATGGTGGGTGTTGCAAGAAAAGGACTCCCACTCTGCATTATAGCACCATAATGGAAATATATTGAGAAAAATTTACAACGGTGAGAATCATATGAAGCAACAGAGAAGAATTCCTATCACAATCAATCTACACCAGGAGTTTGGCCAGTGCTCCTTCCTTTATAAAAAAGGCTGTCCCAGTGTAGTTCTTCGCAAGAGCTTCAGGATAAGCCAAACTAACATAAATATATGCATTTTAATTACAGTAATACCATTGGTAGAGATGTATGTGCCATTAATTTGAATGGTGTGGAGGTTCCAAAGTGACAACTTAAGATACTTGTACTCCATTATTCAAAATGGCGAATGTTAGGCAACAAAAGTCCTAAGAAATTTTTTGCTATGAATTTGTGGGAGCTTCAATAGAAATAACAATAAGAAGAATGCATGAAAAAGAGTAAATATTGCAAAAAGGACTAGTTCATTTTTAAGAAAGCAAAGATATCCCTTTAAAAAGGGCGTTGTGGGCACTGGGAAAGGGTTAGATATATGTAGCCTTACCCTTGTTTTCACAAAGGGTCTATTCCGACAACTCGAGCCAATGACCACCGAGTCACAATAGACTAACCTTTACCTTTACACCAACACTCACCTTCAAAGAGGGCTGTTTGAGATGGTATCAACAAATTTAACAAAGGTTATGGTTTCATCAATATCTTGGCAAGGTAACATAATACAAAAACAAAAGCCGAAAAGGACTTGGGAAGAAAAGATAAAAATGAACTTATTGTCACTTCTGCTCATAGATAAAAAAAGAAAGCTGAAAAGAGATTATGGAGGCCATGGAAACCTATTATTAAGATTAAGGAATATATCACTGACATATATAATATGTGGGACCCAAAGAAAAGATGCACCTCACTTGTTATACATACCTCAGCATTACACAATGTACAAAACAAATAATCTTCACCAGTCTCTTGTTCTTCAGCACCATGCCGTTTGCAACAATCCTCATGGACAAACAATCCACAGAATATGCGTCCAATATTGTTACCAGACCTTCTGGTTGGTGGCCGCGTCATAGTATCTACTCCCCCAACATCTCCCACTGGAACTTTCTGACTAGAATTAGCTGCGGCCACTGAACTTCTGGAAAGTGATGATATAGAAGAATGCATCGTACTACCAACTTCACCAAATTTTCCAGGTAAATCCTTAGTAGATAGACCACGATTCAAATTGGGATTACTTGGTGCATCTCGATTGAATCTGAACATGATGCCAGGATCTGCCGGGTTGATTGCAGTACAGCGCACATAAAGAACAAAGACAAGGATAGCCTGCATTGGCACAGTGAGTATGACAGTGTCACACTTATGTTTAATCAAGAGTTTCTCCTCAACAGAAACGGAGGCACTGAGTGGTTCGATAATAATGCATTCAAGGCTACTCAAAGAATCTGAAAATGGCCTTTCTGTTTTATTGTGGTGGATTATCAACTACACTACTGTTCATTATCAATGACATTGTCAGAAAGGGGAAAAGAAAACCTATAGCACTTAACACTGACAAATCATTTAACTCACGTACCACCGGAGAGTAAGCAGCAATCAGAGCATACTCCCAGATGTGGCCTCCAAGGAAAGGGGCAAGAAAAGCATAAAATGCAATCACCAATAAGCAGAATACAGTAATTGCAACAACCTGGAAAAGACAGGGAAAAACATTCAAATATGTTAGCAAATCCAACCATAAAACACCCATGGAGTAATAATTCAGAATGAGATTTCTAATTCGAGTTGAGAATGCTCAAGAAGAATGTGCAAAATGAAAATTGACAATATCAAAAACTCAATGAAAATTATTCATATTTAAGACTATATTTCACTTTGTATAAAACACAGTGAGTAACATCTTTAATCTAAATGCCTATGAATCAAGCTAATTGGCTAAAATCTTGGTAATTGTTGGGAGCAGGATGAGCCTAGGTCAAATTTATCTGAAATAAAAGGGCAGCCTAATTGACGCTCTTAGTTACCTCGATCTTGAACCAACAAGCTCAAACGTGACAAATCCTAACATATTATCACTTGAACATTTTATAAAGGAGGAAAAGACCAATGTCAAAACATGCATGAAATTTAGATTGCGAATTGAAAATGAGGCAGACTCTTTGTTGGGAACTAACCCCATTAGTGTTCCGCTTCCAATAATTCAATCCCAAAAGCTTATAACAATAATCAGCAAAGGAAAGATAGGATCAGTGAACAGTTGTAAAAATCATTTCTATTATTAAGGTCAAAACCTGTCTCCCAAAACTAATGTCGTACAGGTATTCCAATGTACCCGATGTCTGAATTATAGACAAAGACACAAGCATCAAAACCGGGCAATTCCATGGAAGATTCAAAGGCTCAAGAAACATGAACAAACACTAAACGTTCTCAAACGAGTATGAAGGTTAGTAGAGTAAAAACCCTAAAAAGAAATACACAAAGAGAGAAGACATAGCTATACCTGGAATGTGTGCGCAGGTAGCTGCCACCCATGTTTCCTCATCATAACTGCTCAAACCCTGATTAAAAAAAAAACAAGAAAAAAAAAACCCAAAACCCCAAAAACACTAACAGACCCAAGAATCTAGAGGGAAAAAACCAGAAACCTTTAAGCAATATGCAGGGAGATTCCCTCGCGATAACTTCAACCCAAATGGCAAAAAGACTGAATCTTTAAAGGAAAAACAACAGAATTGCCACTGGGTTGACTCAGGAACACCATAAACTCGGGCATTGTGAGGCCAAGAGTCAAACTTTAGTCAGAGAGAGTGGACAAAACAGTCTTAGTAATCTTTACACGTGAATCAGCCGTGGAATTTCCCAAGTTTAATCCCGCCCTTCTTTATGATGACGCTTGACCCTCCTGATGAAATGGAGTGAAAGGACGCCGGCCTAAGATGAACAATTATATTATCTTTACCAAATTCTCATTGGAACCTTGAAAGGAGTTAGGAGAGGAATGTAAGGAAGAACAGGAAAAAAAAAAACAGAGAGAGCAGTGAAAAAACAACTCAAGAAAGAAAACAACAAGGGAAAGGAAAGGAAAATTTTAAAAAGAAAAAAAAAAACGAAAAAGAGGAAACAAAAGTGACAAGCTGACGAGGCACCAAAGCGTTGACAGAAACACAACGAGAGAGAGAAAGAGAGAGAGAATCACTATAAGTAAAGGCAAGCAGTTAGCTCACCATTTTTTATCAAAAAACAAAAAAAAGTTAGTTCACCGGTCTCTTTTTAATTTTTCCATTTATTTTCCCATTTAAGAAGTTATCTTGTTTATGTTTTTATTTTTCAAATTTTATTGGGAAACAAGTCAAAATAAAAAAATTTACATTGAATTTAAGGATAATTAAGTTCGAACTAATGACTTTCACTACATCAAGGTGACACTCTATTGCTGAGTTATATTCCTTCTCTTGCCCTCACCGAGAAATAGAACTGACTAATCCTAAGATAAATGATCGAGAAACTTAATGCCATTATTCTTGAACAACTTAGAGTCGGATCCTCCTTTGCACTATTTACGAAAATAATAAAAAAATTGGATTCAATTGTCGGAAAAAAAAAACAGCAGTCTGGCGAATGACGTCAATGTTGGAAGGTGGGTGGTAGGACCCGCTGGAATTATTTTCCCTTACCCTAACACGATTCTTCTTTATTTCGTCTCGCACTTTATGGCATTTTCTTTGTTTAAGTTTTTTCTCTCATATTCCTGACGGATAACTTTTTGGCATGTTATAGTTAAAGCATCAAAATCAAAATGATGTTGGCTGTGTTTTTAAGATAGAAAAGTGAAATCAAATAACAAATATAAAGGATAAAAAATTAAATTATACCAAGTTTAAAAAATTTAAATGGGATTTATTTCTACAACACGTAAGTTTTTTTTGATATAGAGGCCAATGAAAAAAAAACAATGTCTAGCAAATATTGCACAAGTAGAGTCACCCTCTAACAAAAGACAGACTTAAGGAGAAAGAGAGTTAAAAGTGATGTCAAAAGTAAAAGAATCTATTTATTTTAATAAGAAAATCAGTGTAAAAATTTCTTTTCTAAAACACATGCTGTATTTCAATAAGTTAATGACGACCACATAAAAATCTTAATATCTCCCAACAAACCTATCAATAGACACTCCATAACTTGAAATTAAGAGGTGTAGCAATTCGAGAGAATCAATCTGCAAAATAACTTGTCTGAAATCCATGTTCTATGACATTTCCAAAATATCATAAATAAGTTTATCTTATACTAAAAAAAAAAATAAACAGATGTAACAACTATCATCAAAAAAAAAAAAAGAAATAAAATTAACAAGTACCTCAAATTAATGAAAGTTTATTCTATGGAACCAAATGTTGATTCATTACCATATTAGATCTCTTGGAAGCTAGCCATTCTAAAGTCGAGTCCCCTAGGATATGTCATTTTCCGGGGAATATTCAAACCCACAAGTACTGTTAACAGGCCCGTCTTTTATTTTCCCTCTTTTTTTTGAGCAAAGTTAATAGGCCCGTCAATCGGCCTACAATGTATAGCCCACAGGAATAGAATGGTCGTCAAAGCATTGTTATAGAGTCCAAATGATGGTCGCAATGCTGGTCCTTTTTTGGGTCAATTGTCGGCCTTGCTGTTGGTCAATGGATCTCTGTATAGAGATCCGCCCAGACTAAAGGTGTTTTTGGATTTTGTTGCGAGAGAAAAAAGTAGTGTGGGAAGCAGCTTTGCTGCATCGGTTGGAGGGCTTATCCTCCAACTGTAAGATCTGGGATTCGTACCCTAGACCACTCATTCTCATACTTTCATCCCCAACCAGCTGTTCTTCAGCTCCCTTAAGACTAAAAAAAAAAAAAAAAAAAAAAAAAAAAAAAAAAAAAAAAAAGGTTGTATACCGTAAGATGGGTTAGTAGATCTGTATTAAAAAAAAAAAAAGATGGGTTAGTAGATCTGTTTATTTTTGTAATCGGTCTTGAGCCCTCTTTTATTTATTAAAAAAATAAAAAAGTAGTAAGAAAAAAAATAATGAGAAAGAAATAAAAAGAGAAGAAAGAAATTTGTTAATAATTGTTTGAATATGTTAAAATTAAGTAAGAAAGAAAAGTATAACAAAGTAAATTTATTATTTGAATATAAGAAGAAAATAGAGAGAAAAAAATATTATTTATACTAAATAACAAAATTATCCTCAGTTTTCAAATGCCAATCATAACAGAGGAAAAAAAAAAAATTGTGCACAAAAGAGAACAAAGAAGAAAGTTAGAAAAGATCCCCAACCTGTAAAGAAGGTTCAGTTTATGATTATAAGAAGGAAATTAAAAAGGAGTCAGAAATAGAGATCTGATGTGTTCTTCTTCTTCGTTGGTAGTTTTGGATTTGAACAGAAACTCCAAAATAAGAAAGGAAAGTTAGCAGTAAAGTGACAGTAGATCGGTGATGGTAAAAGGACAGGATTCATGGGGCTTTTAGTAATTTTATTACTCTTATCAAATGTAGTGTATTGCAACATTCATTTCTAACCCAAAAAAAAAAAAGAAAATGAATTTGTGAGCTTCATCTCTGCAGGTAGGACTTTGATTCTACATGCAACTATCAATCTAAACGCAGAAAAGAATCTAATTCTTTTTTTGTCAATTCTTTCTTCACCTAATCATCTAATTCAAACATATTGCAAAAGATATTTACTTAAGTTTAGTTAATCAACCAAATACCTTTGTTTGAAGTTTAAACAACTACATGAAGAGATTTGCAGTCACTGAACGTTGCTTTAGTTTAAATTTGTTCTCACTAAAAGGGAATTTTCACTTTTTGTAAGAACATCTGATTACAGAAATATATTACGTTTATAAATAAAGAAAATAATATTAAAAATAAAAGAAAAAAAATTATTAAATTAAAAAATTTTTAATTTGACTTACTTAAAACATAAGTAAAATTAAGTCAACTACAAATACTAATCTCTCTCTCTTATCTTCACTTTCCTCTGGTTGAAAAGTGAAGGCACTTATGGATGAATCCCAACAAAGAAATAAAATTCAAAGAACGACCCAATTGCCCAAATTGATTTTCGTATGCATTTGTAGTACAGATCACAATCTCAAGCTCCCTCGCATTTCTTTTTTTTTTTTTTGGGTCGAAAATCAAGTCCTCTTGTTCTTTGTGACATGCTTGCAAATATGGGACCAAGAATGGAAGACTCGGATTGGTAATTCTGGGAAAATTCCAAAAATTTTCCCTTTTCCCAGGAAACAAACAGGAGTCTTCCTTAAGGAATTCGCTAAGATGAGGCGGAGAAAGGATGATTTTCGAAAGCCGGCAACGAAGAAGTGGCCCAATGTGGCTTTTCCAAACCTTATGCTTGTCCCGCTTCTGCCGGACCTGGATAAGGCCTTGGCATCTATTTCCAATCGATACCATTTTAATATTATGATACCATTTTAGGGGGTGTTTGGTTGGTTTTTGTTGAAGTTGATATTTTGCAATTGGAGCAAGAAACACATGCCTCTATTTTTAGTCCAACAATGACAAAGTTGAAGTTATCAACTTTTGACTAGCCTACCATAGTTGAAGTTGCCAAATTTAACTAGCCTACCAATGTTGAAGTTGTCATATTGGACTTTGAATGATCCTTTTTCAAATGGATGATTTTGAATATATATAGATGACTCCAATGCCTATATATATGTCCATGATTTTGGTAGAGATGTATCCAAGAGTGGGAGAGAATCAAGAGAAAGAAAGTATTTGAGAGAAATACTTGAGTGACATTGGGTGTATGTGGGATTTGGGCAGTGAGGTATATTGTGTGCAGCTTGTAAAATCTCCTGTTTTTAATAGTGAAATATTCTCTGATCGTCTTTGCTGTGGACGTAGGCTTTAGGCCGAACCACGTAAATTCTTGTGATGTGTCGTGTTATTATTTTTGCCAAATTTGTTCCGCAAATTTAATCAGGTTAGATCCGTGATCTAGTGGGTCCATTCGTAACAAACTGGTATCAGAGCCCAACTGATTGGTTGCAAGTATTTCGAGATGGCAGAAAGATCATCAACGAAATATGATGTGGAAAGATTCGATGGTAATAATGATTTCAACATGTGGCATATCAAGGTACGAGCGTTATTAGTCCAACAAGGACTAGCTAAGGCGCTCAAAGGCGAGCAGGAACTGCCAGAATCATTGACAAAGGAGAAAAAGGAGGAGCTCATGGAAAAGGCACATAGTACAATTTTATTGTGTTTATTTGATGAGGTTTTACGTGAAGTTGCAGATCAAACTACTCTTGATGGTTTGTGGTCCAAATTGGAGTCCCGATACATGACCAAGTCCCTGACCAACCGAGTGTATCTAAAACACCGTCTCTACGCTCTCCGGATGAAGGAAGGAACACCCATTCAAGATTATCTGGCCGAATTCAATAAGGTAATCTTAGATTTGAAAAATATTGATGTTAAAGTTGAAGATGAGGACCAAGCTATTATGTTGTTGTGCAAATTACCTCCATCTTATGACAATTTCGTTGATACAATGTTATACGCGAGGGAGAGTCTTTCCCTAGATGATGTGAAGGCATCATTAAACTCAAGGGAGCTCAAGAAGCGGATGACGGAAGAGGTCGTAGAGAATCAAGCAGACGGCTTGATTGTTAGAGGTAGATCAACACAGAAGGGGTCCAGTAGCAGAGGCAAGTCTAGATCCAAATCTAGATACAGTAAAGTAACGTGCTATCATTGTCACGAAAGGGGACATATCAGGCGAAATTGTCCCAAGCGCAAAGATAAGGGAAAACAGAAAGTTGATGATTTTCCTAACACCGCAAACATAGCCAGTGAAGTTGAAAGCTCTGATGGAGAGACTGTTCTAACAGTTTCAACTAGCAGCTCAATTGACGAATGGATCATTGATTCAGGTTGTACATTCCACATGAGTCCTAATAAGCACTGGTTCTTAACATACAAATCAATTAATGCAGGAACAACAAGGCACTATCTATTGTTGGAGTTGGTACTGTTCGAATCAAGATGCACGATGGCATTTTCAGAACATTGGAAGTTCGTCATGTTCCAGAGCTTAAAAAGAATCTTATATCTTTGAGTATTCTTGATTCTAATGGCTATAGGTACTCAGCTGAAGGTGGAGTACTTAGAGTTTGCAAAGGGGCACTAATCGTGATGAAGGGAAAGCTGTCAAATGGCCTCTATTATCTTCAAGGTAATACAGTTATTGGTGGTGTTAATGTTTCAATAACAGATTCAAGTTCCAGAACAACTCAATTGTGGCACATGCGTCTTGGCCACATGAGCGAGCGAGGCATGACTGAATTAAGCAAACGAGGTTTGCTTGGAGGTCAGAAGATAAGCAAGTTGGAGTTCTGCGAACACTGCGTCTTCGGAAAACAAAGCAAAGTCAAGTTTAGTACTGCTGTCCACAAAACCAAACAAACGGTGGACTACATTCACTCTGACTTGTGGGGACCTGCCTCTGTCCCATCCAAAGGCGGTAAACGATATTTGTTAACTTTCATTGATAATTTTTCACGGAAAGTGTGGGTGTATTTTCTTAAACAGAAGAGTGAAGTGTTCAACAAATTCAAAGAATGGAAGACTTTGATCGAGAAGCAGACTGGTAAGAAGATCAAACGTCTAAGGACCGATAATGGTCTTGAATATAGTTCTGGTGAATTTGAAAAGTTCTGCAGTAATGAAGGTATCGTCCAACATCGCACAGTCAGACATACTCCACAGCAAAATGGAGTTGCAGAACGAATGAACAGAACACTCTTAGAGAGAGCTCGATGTATGCTCTCGCAAGCAAAACTAGCAAAAGTTTTTTGGGCTGAAGCTGTCAATATGGCTTGCTACTTAGTCAACCGGTCACCGTCAACAGCTATCGAGTTGAAGACTCCTGAGGAGGTATGGTCCGGTTCTCCTGCTGATTACTCTAATCTTAAAGTGTTTGGTTGTCCAGCTTATGCTCATGTGAAGGAAGACAAGCTTGGACCCAGAGCGAAGAAGTGCATATTCCTAGGCTATGCAGAAGGGGTCAAAGGATACAGGCTGTGGTGTGTTGACCCAAATTCACCTAAATTTATTATCAGCAGAGATGTGACATTTGATGAGTCTGCAATGCTCCCGGAAAAGAAGGGGTCTATCATGGTTGATGATGACGAGGAAGTCAGCGAGCAGGTGGAGCCAGAGGTGAAGGCTTCAAAATTGGTGTAGGAAGACAGCATAGCTCAATCAGTAGATGAGAACAAAGAGCAAGAGGTTCACTCAGAACCTGCAGAATCTACGCAGCAGATGTCGAAAGCTACAGAACCAGAGGAGGACTTTTACAGTATTGCAAAACGTAGAGGTAAAAGAGAAATCCGACCACCTGTACGATACAGATCAGGATCAGCTGCATTTACATTATCTGTAGCTGAGGAGATGGATGATTCTGAACCCAATTCTTATAAGGAGGCTGTATCTAGTCTAGAATCCTCTAGATGGGTCACTGCCATGACAGAGGAAATTGAGTCTCTTCATAAGAATCAAACTTGGGAGCTGGTGATGCCACCGAAGGGTCAGAAGATCGTTGGGTGCAAATGGATCTATAAACGGAAGGAAGGAATCCCAGGAGCTGAGGATGCGCGATATAAGGCATGTCTCGTTGCAAAAGGCTTTACACAGCGAGAAGGTATTGACTTTCATGAAGTTTTTTCTCTTGTTGTAAAGCATAGTTCTATTCGAATGTTACTTGCAATAGTTACCTTATTTGATCTGGAGTTGGAGCAACTCGATGTAAAAACAGCATTCTTGCATGGAAATCTTGATGAGAAGATTTACATGCGTCAGCCAGAAGGTTTTGAAGATCCAACAAAGGAGGATCATGTGTGCCTACTGAAAAAGTCACTTTATGGTCTCAAGCAGTCGCCCAGGCAGTGGTACAAGAGGTTTGACAGTTTTATGATCAACAATGGTTACTCTAGAAGTAATTATGATAGTTGTGTATATCACAAAAGGCTGCCAGATGATTCGTTTATTTATTTATTGCTCTATGTTGATGACATGTTGATAGCTGCAAAGAACATGTCGAAAATTAATCAGTTGAAGATTCAACTGAGTGGTGAGTTTGAAATGAAAGACTTAGGCGCGGCCAAGAAGATACTTGGAATGGAGATTCACAGAGATCGTGGCGTTGGAACCTTGTACTTGTCACAAAAAAAGTACATTGAAAAGGTTCTGGAACGTTTCGGAATGCAAGAGTGCAAACCCGTGTGCACTCCATTAGCAGGTCACTTCAAACTCTCTGCAGCACAGTCACCTCAAACAAATGAGGAAATGGAGCAAATGGTTCGAGTTCCATACAGCAGTGCAGTTGGAAGCATCATGTATGCTATGGTATGTACTCGTCCAGACTTTTCACATGCTGTTAGCGTTGTTTCCAGATTTATGGGAAATCCTGGTAAAGCTCACTGGAAAGCTGTGAAGTGGATTTTACGATATCTCAGAGGAACCACAGACATTGGTTTGATGTACAGAAGGAATAGCAACACCGGTGGAAATATAGTGGGATACGTCGATTCCGACTATGCTGGTGATTTGGACAAAAGGAGATCCCTTACAGGTTATGTTTTCACTCTCTCTGATTGTGCCATTAGCTGGAAGGCAATTTTACAGTCTACAATTGCTTTGTCTACAACTGAAGCTGAATACATGGCAGTTACAGAAGCAGTGAAAGAAGCATTATGGTTGCGAGGTCTCGTTGGCGATCTGGGCTGACAACAGAGTTCTACTGTTGTGTATTGTGACAGCCAAAGTGTTATACATTTGACCAAAAATCTAATGTATCACGAGAGAACTAAGCACATTGATATCAGGTATCATTTTGTCCGTGAAATTATGTCAAAAGGAGAAGTCATGGTGGAAAAGATCAGTACAGTGGACAATCCTGCAGATATGATGACGAAGCCTATTCCTGCAGTCAAATTCAAACACTGTTTGGATTTGATTGGTGTTCGTAACAATTGAGGTATGAAGAAAGACGATTAGAGAATTATGATGACATTGTCCTAATTCAAGCCAATGTGGAGATTTGTTGAAGTTGATGTCTTGCAATTGGAGCAAGAAACACATGCCTCTATTTTTAGTCCAACAATGACAAAGTTGAAGTTATCAACTTTTGACTAGCCTACCATAATTGAAGTTGCCAAATTTGACCATGGAATTGAAAACCGGACCGGACCGGCCGGTTCAACCGAAAAAACCGGGAACCGGTCCTAGGTCCGGTCCGGTTCAAGTCTAAAAATAGAATTCGGACCGAACCGAAAAAAACCGGTCAAGAACCGGAAAAACCGGTCAAGAACCGGGAAAACCGGAAAAATCGGGACCGGTTGAACCGGGTGAACCGGTTCAATTTAAATTAAAAAATTTTAAATTATAATTTAACTCAAAACTTTATCTAAATTATAATTAAAATTCTAATTTTAACTAAAAATTCTAATTTAGTCCTCAATTGATTAAAATTTTCAATTTAATCTTTAAATTTTAAAAATTAATATTTAATCACTATTTATAAATATTATTTTTTAAATTAATTTTTATAAATTATATTTTGTTAAATATACTAATTGTAATATCTTTAATGTATGTAAATATTAGTATAATTCTTAAAATACACTTTATTTTAAATATTTATTATCATTCTTATATAATATAACATTTTATATAATTATATAAGCTATATAAAAATTTAATTTTTAAATATTTAATATTAAATACCGGTTTTACCGGTTTAACCGCGGTTTTACCGGTCGAACCGGTTGAACCTTGAACCTCTCAGTTTTCCGGTTCAATGACCGGTTCGGTTCTGAGAACCTTCAATTTGACTAGCCTACCAATGTTGAAGTTGTCATGTTAGACTTTGAATGATCCTTTTTCAAATGGATGATTTTGAATATATATAGATGACTCCAATGCCTATATATATGTCCATGATTTTGGTAGAGATGTATCCAAGAGTGGGAGAGAATCAAGAGAAAGAAAGTATTTGAGAGAAATACTTGAGTGACATTGGGTGTATGTGGGATTTGGGCAGTGAGGTATATTGTGTGCAGCTTGTAAAATCTCCTGTTTTTGATAGTGAAATATTCTCTGATCGTCTTTGCCGTGGACGTAGGATTTAGGCCGAACCACGTAAATTCTTGTGACGTGTCGTGTTATTATTTTTGCCAAATTTGTTCCGCAAATTTAATCAGGTTAGATCCGTGATCTAGTGGGTCCATTCGCAACAGTTTTTTTTTGCTTGGGAATGAGAATGAGAATGAGTGATTCTTATTCTTAATGTTTGGTAAGGAAAAATCTCATTTTCATTCCCTTATTTTTGGGAATGAGATTCCCCCATCTATAGGAATCACCATTCCCACCTTTAGGTAGTTAATCATTCACATTCTCTCATCTTCTCTCACACTTTGTAAATTATTTTATAATAAAATATTACAAATAAATATCATAAATAATAATAATCATAATAATAATAATTAATGATAATGATAATGATAATAAATATTTGTATATTATAATAAAATTAAATATTTAAAAAATTAGGATAATAATTGCATTATAAATGATAATAATATTATCTATATTTTCATAATATTAATAATAACCATAAATAATATAATTATTTGCATAAAAATTTCATAATTTTAATAATAATTTATTTATTAATAATGACTTATTTTATAATATCTACAATATCATTTTGATTATAATAATATTATTCATACTTTTTATTTGTTATCATTATTAATAAAAATTTATGTTATTTTTTAATTTTGAATTTTATATTTATGATTGTTATTGTGAACTAAATTATTATTATTATTATTATTATTATTATTATTATCATCGTTATTTAATATTTTTAATTTGAAATTATGTTACAATATTTTTGTATTTTTAATTTTTATTTTGATATTCATAATTTTTTATTTTTTGTATTTGTTGGTTATTTATTTTTAGTGAAATAAAAATTATCATATATTTGATATTGATTTCGATTCTAAACTAAAACAAACGACTACAAAAGAATTTGATTCCGATTCATGAATAAACCAAACATGTCATAAAAAAAATCATTCCGTTTCCAATTCCACTTGATTCCGATTCCAATTCCGATTCCGATTCCACCTTTTAAACCAAACGAACCTTTAATAACAATCCCTCGTTCTAAGTTTCCGGCTCGCTACCTTCTTAAAAAAACAAATAAAGTTTGATTTTTCTAACTGCATTCATGCTTCAAATGAAGTCCAGGGTAGAATATTCCGCTAGAAATTTCCAGATTTGCTTGAAAGGAAACACTTTTCTTCGAAGGTAGGAAAAAAAAATAAACTTCAAATTTTAGGTTATCAAATTGAAGCTAAAGTTTTTTTTTAAGCATCGAATTGAAGCTAAAGTTGGCAAATAATTTACACTCTTTCATTTAACAAGTGGGGAAATATTTGGTATACAGAAGAGATTTGTATACTGTAAAGTATACATATTTAATAAAATAATATTTTTAAATTACTTTAAGAAAAAAAATTTTAAAAGAAAATTTTTATTGTATAAAATTTCATATGATATATACATTTTATATTATAAAATAACAAAAAATTTTAATTTTAATTTTATAAAATTAAAAAAAAAAAACTATTGTAATAGTTCGAGATGCTATTCAGTGTACCATCTCGATATACCCAATAATACTTTAATATGTATTTGAAACACTCTTCATACTCTCAAAAGATGAGCCTCCGCTTCACAGCTTCTAGTCATGGATGCCATATAGTCATTTCGCAGCTTGCACTCCCTCTCCTTGATTCTAAATGATGAGCATAAACTCGACAAGGCCACAAGAAGAAAGATTGCCGGCAGCAAAGCACCCCTATGCTACGAAGTTTTAACAGATCCAATTTCTATTCCCAAATCTACCCTTTATCCTCCTCAAGCAAAATCAAGTACATTGCCTAATTCAAGGGGACTCTTCGGGCAGCACACTCAAATACGGATTAACATGCTGGCCTGTATCGTGTTTGCCGCCACTTTCAAATGTTTTGTTTTACTCCTATAACGATCCGTTTTATAACGACCAATATCTCCATCTTTTCATCAATTCTCTGTAAAACATCACAGAAACGATGAATAGTGACAATGAGACCCCGACCTCAGTTCAATATCCCAAGCAAAAAAGACCCAAATCCCCTGAAGTGAGCTCCCGATTCCTGTCTTCGCCTGCTCGTTCACACGGTAATTCCATCGCATCTCCTGGCCGATCTTCCTCGCCTGTTCATCAGAAATCCACGCTTACTAAGCACCAAAGCTTCGATGATTATGGTGGACTCATTCGAGGTATTTGGCCTTCTTCGTCGCCATCGCGGCCACCCAAGAATAAAAGTATAGGCTCTTTGGTCGGTCATATTCAGAAGGAGAGATTGGACAGTAAAGTTTTGGAACACAGTAAAGATCAAAATCCAGCGAATAAGCACAGCTTCTTTTCACTTGGCAGGCAAAGAAGCTACCGGGAGAATAGCAGGTTTGGCAATGAGGAAGACAAAGAAAGCGCAAAGGAAAATCACAGGCCAATTTTTGGAGGGTCTATGAAGTATGCAGGGAAGCTTCATTTTTGAAGGAAAACTTCATCTTCTTCGTCATCCTCCTCAAGTTCATCATCTAACAATTCTGGGTTTGTTCCTAGAAGACTTTCTGTGGGTGAAAAAGAACTGTTTAGAAAGCATACAAACTCTAGAGCGTCGCGGAGATCGTCAGATTGGTTCATGGACAGTTTTGATTTCGAAGTTAAGTGCAGTGACCTTGATTTGGGTACGGAGATAAACACAAAACTGAGAAAATCTGGCGTAGAGATTCCCTCAAAATACTTGACTGATATATCACCAAAGCCTCGTGGAGGTGCATCAGATTCTAGCTTTCAAACTCCAGTGCCATCAGATGCTTCAGTGACAACAAGGAAACCCATGTCGTCAAAAATTGTGATCAAGAGGACTAATTCTGTTGCTGTCTATGGGAGGGCCACATCACAATGGGCCTTGTCGCCGGGGAGATCATGGTCACCAACAAAGTCAGTGGAAAGCAAAGAAAAACCAATGTCGTTTACAAGTTTGAGGCCACCGAGTCCATCAAGGCATAAAGGTGAATTGCTGAATTTGGGACAAGACTTATTTAAAAGTAAGAAGTCTCATTCCATCACTTCAGTGGTGGGGCCTGTGCCAGGGAATGTGGAGAGCATTCATGAGTTGAGAATACTCCACAATCGGCTGATGCAGTGGCGGTATGCAAATGCTAGAGCTGATGCTGCAACCGAGAACATATACGAAAAATTGCAGGTACAGGATTAAATTTTCTATATAAGATATGTTGCTTTAAAGGCCCTCTGATCTTAATGATCCATATTGCCCCTTAAATCATTGCTATAAATTTTTATAGTCTAATCACAACAGAAGAATTTTGTGCTCCACCATTTGTGGTTGCCGTAAATTAAAATCCGGAAAAGTTAGAACAGTCGTTATGAAGTGGACCTTATGTAATGGGTTGAATGAAAGACTTGAGTTTGAAAGGCCAGCTGTGAAGATGTAGATATGGCTTTTAAGATAGGAAAACTGCCCGAAACAAATCTTTTTATGTGATCATGTGTTGATACTAGAAATTACAGCTCAAGCAAACAATTGTCTTTGATGATCTTGCAGAACAATGTATCATGTGCGTGCTTTAATTTGACAAGGTTGCAACATTCGGTGCTGCAAAAGAAATTGCAGCTACAAAAAGAAAAGCTAGAAATGAAGCTGGACAATGTTCTACAATCTCAAGTTAGTAAGATATGGCACAATGCACAATATCTTAGGGGTTGATGATTGAGAACTCATGCAAAACCAATAAATTAGAAAGTGAAGTCATGATTTGGGGTTAATGATTGAGAACTCATGCAGATCAAAGTGCTAGAATCTTGGGGAGATTTGGAAAGGCAACACTCATCTGCTGTTTCGATGACAAAAGAGTGTTTGCATTCTGCTCTTCGCAGAGTCCCTCTTACTGATGGTGCAGAGGTAAAGTTCACAGACAAAAGAAAAATAGCGAGGAATCATGTTTAGCAGGTTCTCTATAATGGCCAAAAAGAGAACCCAATCATATTAAGAAAAATTTTGATGTTTGTAGGTGGACATACAATCGGTTTCTCTAGCGCTTCGATATGCATCAGATCTCACAGATTCCCTTAAATTGCCACTAGCAGCTTTTTCAGGCCCAGTAAGTGGCTGTTGAACTTGGTGGTGCTGCCATTTTGCTGAATTTCAGTTTTATGTTCTTGTTTCCCTCCAGAAGCCATCTTTTCTGTTATGGCACCAAGCTTCCCAAAAAATCCAACAGTGGCAACTGTCAAAGCAACTGCCTTATATTGATGCTTTATGTTTTATTTAGCATGCGTTGAACTTGAAGCTGTATCTTCTTCAGGCCAAGAAGATGGTTATGCTACTCTCACAATTAGCAGAAGAAGTTGCGCAGGAGAAATCTCTCCTAGAAGAGTGCGTAGAACTTCTGCAGGCAATTTCTAGACTAGAGGTAAAAAAAAAGGCCATTAACAAATAAGCCGAGTACTAGAAACTAGAATATCTCTAAATGGAAATATTAAAGTTAACAGCTTTTGGGGTTACGGTTGCAGATTCAAGAGAGGAGTTTGAAGTGCTATGTAATTCAAGAAAACTTGTGGCAACAACAGCTGCAGTTGCAATCGCAACAACAACAACAACAACAACAACAATGTGGATCTGAAATCTATTTATCAGTATGACCTCTTAATGGTAATGGTTGCGGTTTCTAGTAGGTGACTGAAAGGAAGAAACTTAGTCAAAGAGGACATGTTCTAACGTAGACAGATGCAATAATTTGCCAGTTCATTGTCTTGTTGTGCTTTGATTATTAATGGTTTCCAAAGCTTCAGTGCTTCATTTGAAAAAGTAAGGGAGGCAAAATTTTCAAGACATCAATTTCACTTTCTTCTATAGTTTCTGCCCTACATATATGCAGCACTTGCGCATTGTTATGCAAACCATAAAATATTAGCATTCAGGCCCTAGAACTTATTTACAATGTTCTTACAATATAACAAAAGTAAGGGCAAGGTTTTGCTTACTTTGAAGAGCTCCCCTGAAGGCACCCCAAATCTGAATCTGTAAAGAAGCCAAAATTCATCGCCAAAATGAGCATTGTTCAAAAAAAAAAAGAAGCTCTTCAGGCATCTAATCCACATACCGATTGCTGAACATCCTTAATAAGCCAGCAATCAAAATAATGAGTATGTGAAGATAAGAAACTGGATATCTAGCAGTTACAAGCAAGCCACCAAAATCAAGAACCACGTGATAGGAGAAAGGAAAGGCAATGGAAAAGGAATAGAGCAAACTAATTGGTGTTTTTTGTGAAATCTCTCATAGATTTAGCAGCTTCATCCAGTTTCTTTCTCACATCCATTTCCTGCTCATTAGCTTCCATGCAATTAGCCTTCTTCAAAGAATATTTCAGCCATGGCAGTTTTTTTTTCCCCCTGCAGATGGCAGTAAGAAAGAATCAGCTCAATCAGAATACAGCTGTCATTATCCCAAACACAGACCTTTTTACAAGTTCGTGTCTTTGGTGGACATGCTAGACATAAGTTTAGCATTAAGGGTTTTCTGCAGATTCAAAGTAGCACCATATCTCTGAACAGCCTAATAAAAATTAGACCACATCTTTAAGAGAACTAGCATAATATACTGAACTTTGTTCATAAGGAACAGTGCTTCAAACAACAAACTTTGTCTTGAGGTGGGAATCAAAATGACAGCAAAATTGAATAAAAGACAAAAAAAAGGCCCTGAATCAAACAAATATACCACTTGCATATTGTAATCAAAAGAAATATCAAGAATCACCTCTGTTTAAACAAAAGAGACTCATTGACTCAAAAGAATTTAAGGGCTTTGAAAAAGAGAAAATAAAATTTAGTTGGTTCGCAAACCATAGACAGGTCACTTTAGATAGATATCACAATATTGTATGATTAACTTCCGGCTAGAAGGTTAAACTCTCAGTGTTTATATGCAATGACCTGAAATTCAAAACTGAGATCGTAAGCGGGTATACAAATTATCAATAATGCATTCCAACTTCCTTACTGCGTATCATAGAATTTGCTTTAGCCAAATTATTGACTAAATATTGAACCTTTGAACACATTCAGCGACCAATTTTATAGTTAGAACTGTCCTAAGCCAACAAATGGTGTGTTAAAGAAAGTTGAATGGAAAACTATTTCAGAATGAAGATAGCAGCAACAAGTTTCTTTTTTTTGTTCTTTTTTGTGTTCGACAAGATGAATTCTTCAAATTCTTCCATTTCCTGCAACATACCTACTTCACATGCGTTTGATTGTAATATATTGGCTACAAGACTATGAAGATTATTCACTACACACAAAAGAAAATGCAAATACAGTTATTAATACTTATGCCAGGCGCAAGTGTTATATGCCTGACAAAACTAGATATTGTACATTTTGGTGCAAAGAGAACAAAAAATCTCAACCAAAATGTGGGAATATCCAGATGAAAGAAACACAACCTGAAACACTGAAGTTCATAGCATTATCTGCGATACGGGGCATGTTAAAATTAAACTTGTCAGGCAAGCCAACAATAAATTTTAACTGGGGCAGACAGAACCATCCTGGATTTCTGCAATGCAACACCTAATGCAACAATAGCGAAAGAGAATATTCAGTTTCTGGTCAACATAACATGAAACAAAGAGTGACGTTATGTAAAATAAAAGCAAACCGTCAAACCACCCCTCTGGTTTGTTCAGTGCATCAATTGGATGGTAAAAATCTGATAATCTTTCGTGTTTTCTGTCCACCATCCTTTTTTATATCCAGAATACTTTCCACGGTTACAAAATTGCCCTTTCATTTGGCCTTTCCAGGCAGCTGCAAAAACAAAATACACAACTTTTATAATGTTTTCTTGCGTATTGGATCTTATGATAAATCAAACGAATGGACTTACTAATAAAAGGCTCTACGCCGAGAGCAGGAGCAATGGCACACACAATAAAACTCTTTCCCAAGCCGTTTGGTCCAATTACAAGATTGAAGCAAGAACACGGTTTGCAAAACAAGGGATCATAGTTCATCTACCGCTACAACTCAATTATCTTACCAAGAGCACAACGGTCTTCCCTTCAAAAAGAAATATTCAGATAATCATACGGCTACCAGAGCTACAAAATCATATAAAAAAATTGCTAAACTAAGTCCGAGTATGTGTAGATTTGATTACCAATTCTGCAAAGAGAAGGCTAAAAGACCGAGTAGAACGAAAAAAGAAAGAGTGAGATTGAGCAGACATAAAACAAAAATAAACTGCCAGAAAACATCACCGCCCAAACAAGATTTGGGGTGATTGGGAAACTGAAAAAAAAGAAAAGCAATTATGTTTCCCAATATCCCAAACAATCAAGAACTTAAAATTACCTCTGGCTGCGTCAATCTAACAAATGCTCCTCCTGTTCATGAGATCGGACAAAATAAGATAGCCTTTAAACATCTTTTACAAGAAAAAAAATGCAATAACAAACAACGCAAACCTATACAATTTTCTTGGGCTTCTTTTCTTCACCGAACCAAACCAATGTAAGCATACAAACACAATTGCATAGGAAATAAAAGCTTCCGGCAATAACAGGGGAAAACTTGCGAAAGGAACAGAGACGACGAAGAACTATCCCAAGGAAGGGAAAAAAAAAAAAAGGAACAAGAACCATCCAAGAAACATAAATCAAAGATCGACAATAATGCAAACACTTTAAAAGAAAAAAAAAATAAAAGGTTAAAATGCAACAACACCAAATGCAGGAATCAAGAATAGGCCAAAGACAGAACCGGTCCAAGAAATCCGGTGATCTTGGGCCGTTTCCAAGGCTACTCGGCCATTCCACTAAAAGAATCCTCCGTTTTCCCAGCCGCCTCTTTGAAAACCCAAGCGATAGCAAGAACACCATCAGAGTAGAAACTAAGGGTTTATAACCAAGAATCTTGAGACTGCGGAGAAATGCATTGTTGGAAAGGAAGAAAAGAACGGACTAAGAAGGAAAGAATTCAAGAAAGGATCTCCGGGGCTTGAAGCGGCAACAATGGAACAAAAGGCCATGGAAGACCGAGTGGGAGACAGAGAGAGAGGCGAGGGCTGGAGACCAGTAAAATTAGAGAATATTTTGGAGGAAAAGAAAATGAGCGCATTAGGCTGTGTGATTCTATATATATATATATAGAAGACCGATCATTCTGTATTACGAGCCATGAGGATTCCGAATTGCACTAAAACGACACGCGGATGCGTTTTATTTCAAAATTTTAGCCGTTACACCATTTGCTCTTTTTTTTTTTTTTTTTTCTTTGTCAAAAATTAGTAAATAAATAAATAAAAATGCTCAGCAAGTCTCTGACGGCGCCGTTTATGTTGTATACTGTGTCGTTTTCATAAGTTAGTATTCCAGTTTTTTCTTCTGCCCTTTTATGGTTAAACATTTTCGATCTATTATTAATTTTTTTTTTAAAAAGAAAAAACAAGGTTCATCTTTGATTTACTCGCCGTCTTCGATCGTCTCCGGCCGTTCTCTTTCTCAGAAATTCTCGAGATCGATCGGAACCATGGCTACTTTAGCGGCGGCTGCAGCTCGCGGAGCTGCAACTCTTAGCCGAATCTCCACTCCCAAACCATCGGCGCAAGCCGCCTCTCTGATCAACCGGCGCGGACTCGCAGGCGCTGCAGGTGATCTCAATCTATAATGCAATCGCATTAGTCGCATACGAGCCTATTCCTTACAGATTCGTCTGTTCTTTTTCCGAGAAAAAGAAAAAGAAATAAGAAAATTGCATCGAAATCTGAAATCTCGAAAGGATCAATCTGCGATTTCTAATCGTTGATCGGTTTGATGATTGCAGATCTCCACGGGCCTCCGAAGATCAACTGCTGGCAAGACCCTACCAGTCCTTCTAAGTGGAAGGAAGAGCATGCAAGTCTCTACTCTTTTTCGGCTTTTTTTTTTTTTTTTCTAAATTGTGGATTATCCTTCCTGAACTTGCCGAACGAAATGTCCTATTTTACTGCAGCCTGTTTTAGTTCTACAGAAAAATGCGTGCCTTATAGTCGTTTTTAACACTTAATTGTCTGTTCACAGAAACTGTTGGAAGCAGCGCACTGAGATTGGGGGCCTCCTATCGTTGCATGACATCACTGGTGATACGGTGTCTCATTGGACTTTTGTCTTGGGGATTCTTCTTCTTCACAGATAGTTCTATTGAGTATTGACCAGATCTTTAATTTTTCTCGGCAGAAAATGTACATGAATTTGATGCCTGACCTTCTATGTCCTAATAACATGATGGCATCGTCTTGAAGTTCTCAAGTTGATTTGTGGATTGAATTTAACAAATTTTGGTTGTATGCAGCATTTCCTGCATCAGCCTTTGAACAGACAACTCTAAGGCACGCCAGCATGACCGTCACCTGCATATACCCACAATAGTGAGTTACCTGGCTACATATATCGCGCAGAATGTGAAGATTTTTTAGATAATCGCAACTTGCCAGATGGCCTACCTCCTACCCTTTTTTTTTTTTTTTTAAAAAAAAAAAAAGAAAGGAAGAAGGGCTACCTGTCTCAAAAAATTATGTTCGAATATTTTTTTTAAAAAAAAGAGCTTATTTAATAAAATTGAAAAGGCAGAAGTACCCTCAGCTGTACGTCTAGGAAGACTAATTGCAAGCCCATTGTAATTTGTTAAAAAGGCTCCTTATCCTAAGTTGTTGATCAAAGCCCATAAAGAGCCCAATATACTTTCAGAAATCACAATTCATTGGGCGGAGGAGAGCCATTCCTATACTGCCGAGAAGGTGGAGTCCTGAAATACACCGCTAAAGTAACGGGCAGGTGACTAATGCCATTGAACCCTTTCTCCTTTTCGGCTTATTTTATTATTTTTGTGTGCAATAACTAAGCAAATTGAAAACCAGCAAAAGAAACGGATTAATCAAGAAATTATGGAGTCAGTGGAAGATATCTTCGAATCCTCGTTGAATTTAGAGGAGACCCAGTTCAATGGAGGCTACAAAGAAGGCTACCAGCACGGCTTAGCCACCGGCAAAGAGGAGGCTCGCCAGGTCGGCCTCAAGACCGGCTTCGAAGTTGGGGAGGAGCTTGGTTTCTACCGGGGCTGCGTCGACGTCTGGAACGCCGCCATCCGGGTCGACCCATCACGATTCTCGGCCCGGATCCAGAAGTACGTGAAGGACATGGAGGATTTGATTGAGAAGTACCCGGTTTCAGAGCCGGAGGATGAGAGTGTTCAGGAGACAATGGATAGTTTGAGGTTAAAGTTTCGGGTCATAAGGGCGGGTTTAGGGGTGAAATTGGAGTATGATGGGTACCCGAAACCCAAGGAGATTGAGTTTTGATAATTGTGGTTTAGTGGGTTTAGAGTGCAGAACTTTGTATTGTGTAGATTCCCTTTTCTGTTCTTTTAATTGTTCAGGTTGCTCTGTTTTTTCAGTTAATAGAGGAAAATTGATATTCTGATGATATTTAGAAGACAATGCTGTCGTTCTTTTTTTCTGGTTAGTGTTATTGACTGTGTTTGCCATTGAAGTGGACAGCCATTCGTTGCTGCTAAAATAAATGTTTACAGACAAAAACATAATTTTCTTTTGCGGTTATCTTGGTACAAGGTTACCAGATGATTGGGTAAAAACTTTGGATTTTAGATGTTGGAAATGAATGAAAAAGATTAGTTTTCTGCACAACAAGATAATAGAGTGAATATTGGAATTTTGATTGTATAACGTTGTCTGTTAGATTTAAATGCCATTTCCTTGTTGGGAAGAATATGTGTGAAGAAACGACTGTGAAGGTAAGATAATTTTCCTAAGGGGCTCCATTACATGTCTGGAGGAATTTTCCGGAATAAATTTTTGTAATGCAACTACATAGATTCATTTTATAACCACATTGATTGCAGGTGCAATGAAAAAAAGGAAAAAAAAATACTATGTTTTTCGTTGCATGATGAATGTGTTTTTCGTTGTATAATGAATTTATATAGTTACGGAAAATTCGCAACTCGTTGCATTATGGAAATTCCTCCGGACATATACTTTTTTTTCCTTTCCCATGTTGGTGCCTGCTGCTAGGAAAATAGAAGCCACACCTAGGAAGAGACGGCCATTCATCTGTTTGACGGATTGGACTTCGTTCGGTTTTACTTGAGTTATTTGCAACCAGTGAAGGATTAGGATCCTTCCAGCTCATTTGTAGACCAGTGGATTTAGAGCTGTTGAAACTGATTTTTGTGTATCTGACGTAGACCTGTTCTGGTTGATGTGTTATTTGTTTTCATTCCAATTTAAACATCAAATATTGTTAGCTGTGAATTTACGGTTGTGTTGCCTTTCATATAAATACTTGGGTGGGAAATTGTCACTTCCGAAATTTGGCTCTGGTATAGGCATTTGGGCTCCCCGGAATTGTAACCATTTATGTTCTTCATTATCATATCATATCCCAATTTATCTGCTTGCGCACTTTGCAGCTTTTCGAAGGTGGAAAAGTGCTTAAAATATGTCAAAATGGGTGCTTTCTTGCTGCAAGGTATATATTTCTGAGAGCTGAAACAAGACTGCATTGGAGTCGATTGAAAGAGCTGCAAAGCTTTTCCCTGAAGCAAAGCTTATCAATAAATTTGAAGACATTACTTACAACAGAGTTGGTTATACCCTTGTGTCTAGTTTAGCTCCAAAGCCGTCTTTAGAATCGTGCCCTTTAAAGAGTGCAGTGTTTGCCATGGTTAAAGCTGCTTTTGGAGCAATTAATCTTGAATTGCATTCTGGAAGTCATCCACGGCTTGGTGTTGTTGACCATATTTGCTTTCATCCCTTGGCTCGTGCATCTTTGGACCAGGTGGCTGGAATTGCAAGGAACTTAGCCAGGGATGTAGGCTCCAGTCTCGAAGGTATGATTTATCTGAGTTCTTTCTTTTTTTTCCCCACACACTACCAGTAGTACCAGAAACCTCTTGCCAGTGATGAAATTTTACGTTGGTTTAAAGCCAGTCAATTGTGTATGTTAAGGCATATCAATGGGTTTAAAACCGTAGCCCTGGCACTTATTCTTTATCCGTATCTAAAGATCTTAGATGTAGCCTGCAGTTCCCACCTTTGTATATGGAGCTGCCCATCAAGAAGGGAGGACGCTTGACTCAATAACAAGAGAGCTGGGCTATTTCAAGCCAAATTCTGGAAACCAATGGGCAGGGGGACCAAAATCACAGTCCTTACATTTAGAACCAGATGAAGGTCCAACCCAAGTGACTCGAGAGAAAGGAATTGTTGTAGTTGGAGCAGCCCGGTGGGTTGATAATTACAACGTACCTGTCTTCTCTGCAGACATTGCTGCTGTTCGTAAAATTGCAAAACGGGTAAGTGGGAGAGGGGGCGGCATTCCTTCGGTACAAGCCATGGCTTTAACGCATGGTGATGATGTCATTGAGGTTGCTTGTAACTTGTTGGAACCAAACCAAGTTGGCGGGGACAGAGTTCAGCAAGAAGTTGAGAGGCTTGCAGAAGAAGAGGGGGTGGCTATGGGGAAAGGATATTTTACTGATTTCTCGCAATTAAAAAAATAATTGAAGCCTACTTTAGGTTGGATACCTAGTTCTTTTTTTTGTGCAAACTGATTTTCCTCATCAAAAGGCATTTCTAAACATCGGTTTCTTTACTTTTCCAAGTAGTTAGTTCTTTTTTTGTGCAAACTGATTTTCCTCATCAAAAGGCATTTCTAAACATCGGTTTCTTTACTTTTCCAAGTAGTTAGCAGATATAAATGGATGTCTAGCTCTCACCTCTCGTACGTTCTGATAATGCAGAATGCTACTGATGATCCCCCTTACCACCCGTTGTGGCATCAGGTAAAACTAGTAAATAAATTATGATATTTGGATGCTAAACTTTTTTTTTTCCTTTTTTTTGAACACAAGTAATAATTAACAGTTAGTTAATATTAACTGTTTGAGGAGATATGAAAGTGACAGGTCAAAAGATACTACACGGAGTGCCTGTTGAGCGGCGTTGCTATGTAAGAACACTGTAAAAGGCTTGGGTAACAGCCTACCAGCATCAGAAGTGTAAACTATTGTTTACTTAAAGCTCGGAGATCTGTTGAAATATTTGTTGCGATCGATCTGTTAAAGAATGCAGTTGATTAAAATCTACCTAAACTTAGATGGAGAATACGGTTGCGTCGAAAATGTCCCATATGATGTCAAGTGTTGGTAGGTATGATGGGACGTATAACTATTCAATATTTAACATCCATTGGAGTAAATTTTACTGGTTGGCAGTTTCCAAGTGGTACAGTTTGGATTTATTCATTGAACTCATAGGGAATGCTATTTATTGTCACGACGCGAGTGCATCATCAAGCAGTTCTGCTTCTGTGAAAAGTTTATCGGTGCCAGTTAATTCTAATCTGTCACTCTCAATAATGCCTGAGTTTAGAGTGCAACCTCTGAAATCGTTAGAAGGAAAAACTTTTCGTAAATTATGATCATTCTTCTCCCACATTTTATGTACTTTGTGTAGACCAATTATTAGAGTATTAATCACTGTATCTGCTTTGTGATGCATCAAAAGTAGGTGGCAGTTCCAACTATGTGAAAGCTGCCATGTGAAAAGATCCACATACAAAGGTTAAGGAGAAAGTTAGGTTTACTGACTATTATATTATTTTTTAAAAAAATTGAAGAATTTGTTTTTTAAAATTTAAGAGTTTAGAATATAAAATTTAGAGTTTATCGATGTTTAGGGTCTAAAATAATACTCATTTGGTGTGAGCAGTCTCGGTAAACTTAATCGTGGCCAAAGGTGAAAACCTTTCTTCGACTCATTCAGCAGTTGATAGCTGGTCATGGCAACAATATAAATGTTGTCCTTGCCGTCAGTCTAACGAATTTGTGTGACAAGAGGCACTTGGTGGAGCAAAGCTGATCTTGTGGTTACTACGCATGTAAGAAGACAATATCAGTAGTTCAGCACATCAACTTGAAGGTGAAACAAATATCTTATTTCGTGGATAAGAACTTCCCATGTGATTGCAGATAGGTCATGCATGCGTATCTATCTACCTGATCACTTCAACTTTTCAACTAACCAGCCAACTCTGTGAACTAGCTTTTGTAGATGGTAAGAAGTGGAATATAACCGTTTATCAGTGATGTTAAGAAATGGAAAATAACTGCTTATCAACGACATTAATGGACTGTGACCCAATTTCAGAACCATGTGAATCATGTGGCTTCTTATCCAAAACTGCCCCATCTTCGGTCGGTGGGGACATGATATTGGGTATTAAAACCTTGACTCGTTGTTTTTTTATTTCTACTCTAGTAGCTTGATATATGCAAGGAATATTATCTTCTTTTTCCCTGAAGATTGAAACAAAGACATAGCAACAGCAACAACAACAAAAAGGGATAATAATTCTGCAGGGCAAAGTGGAAGGGATGGAGTTCAACTCGAGCTGCAAGGTAAATAATCTAATCCTTCGAGTTGATTTTTTACTTTCTGTCTCTGTTCTGCTTCTGGGGTTTCATTTTCTTTTGCACTGTTCTTCTGCTATTCTTTGGGACATTAGACCACCTTCAATAATATTTCTTACATGGTATCATAGATTTGTTGATTCTCGACATACCCATGTCGAGATGACTCATTTCAACTTTCAAGCTTAGACAATTGGCTTAGGAATGATATAATCTAAATTGGAGTAATATCTTTCCATTAAAGCTTAGAGTTTTGTAAACGAACAATTGCAATCAAAATTCTTCACTTACCAACTACCTCTCCTCACAAAAATCACACCCGTGGTTGAATTAATGCTCTAGCAAAGAAAGAAACTTTGCCATTACTCTGTTAGTACATCCATTTTGTTACTCTGGAACTGGAGTGTTGTTTGCTTCTTGTGTTCTGTTTCATTTGTTGGAGTCCCTTTCTTATTGGTACATCGTCTGGCAGAAATATGAGCAGCGTTTAAAGCCATGCCCCACATTGAAACAAACAAACGATGAAAATATCTAGCATCAATGCATCATAACTCACCTGCCACACACATTTTTCCACTCATTAATTACCATAAGCTAAACAAAACCATCTTATACTCGCGCTAAATTTGTTGATTGGTGCTTGAATTTGTCAATGACCACGTTTGTGGATCAAATAAATGCATAAAGATAGTAGATATATGGTGTGCTTGGCCATGAGCCGGTTTGGTTTCAGGGTTCATATGTAGGTGAACCAAACTGAGCCGAACCCAATTTTATAAACATTGTCTAAATTAATAATTATCTATCTAATGTTACATTATACAATGTTAATTCGTTGACACCACCTCCTTTGGCTTCAATAGAACAACAAAAGAGCTGCTGCACGTCAATCCATGCTGCTATGTTGCAAGCTTTACATATCCGAGTCACGCAACCGCACAGCACTCGACTCAATAGAACGAGCCGCTAGACGTGACCCAGAAACCGTTATTGTCAACAAGTTTGAGGACCGAGCTTACAATAGGGTCAGGTACACCCTTGTTTCATATGTTGTTCTCGATACCACGGGGACTGCCATTTACAGCCCATTACACCAAACCGTGCTAGCCATGGCTGAGGCTGCCTACGGAGCCATTAACCTTGAATTGCACTCCGGGGCGCACCCCCGGCTCGGTGTTGTCGACGACATTGTTTTCCATCCTTTGGCTCGGGCATCACTGGATGAAGCTGCTTGGCTGGCCAAGTCTGTGGCTGAGGATATTGGCAGCAGATTCCAAGGTTAGCCCTAGGATATGCAGTGGGGCCACATTTTTGTTCGGAAAAGTTTTGGACGCACATAATTTAATCATCATTTTTTCTAAGAAGTAATAAAATATAACGAATTGTTAATTTTGTAAAATCATATTAATATTTTATATAATAATAAAATATATTTATTTTTTATATAATACAAAATATTAATATAATTATATTAAGGGTTTGTTTGTTTGACTGAAAATGTTTTATAGGAAAATTTTTTTATTATTTTTCGGCGTTTGTTTACATAAAATATATTATAACGGAAAATTTAGAGAAAATTTGGAAAAAATTTTGAGATTTTTAGAAAAAATAACTTTTCCTTTTGCTGAATTAATATTATTTTTTGAAAAAAATACAAAGTATATTATAAGTAAGTAATAAGAAAAAATTATTATTTTTACTATAAATATTTTTTTTTATAAATATTTTACAAAAATAAATTATCTTATAGTAAATAAATAGATTCTAAATTATTACATTTTGATACTTCCTATAGACAAATTGTGTGGGTCCGAGCCTTTATTATTATTATTATTATTTTTGGGGTTTTTGATGTCGTCTGTTCTTTTTTTGAGGCCGTCTGTCCTTAATATATTGCAGTGCCGGTGTTTCTTTACGCAGCAGCGCACCCAACAGGGAAGGCCTTGGACACCATCAGGCGAGAGCTGGGTTATTACAGGCCGAACTTCATGGACAACCAATGGGCCGGATGGACTATGCCGGAAATTCTCCAGGAGAACCCTGACGTAGGCCCAAACCATGTATCTCGGGCCAGAGGCATCGCAATGATTGGAGCACGCCCGTGGGTTTCGTTATACAATGTGCCCATAATGTCCACCGACGTGTCAGCTGCCAAAAGGATTGCCCGGATGGTGAGTGCTCGCGGCGGTGGCCTCCCGACGGTGCAGACATTGGGCCTGGTTCATGGTGAAGATTCAACTGAGATTGCTTGCATGCTCCTGGAGCCCAATCAGATTGGAGCAGACAGGGTCCAGACGAGGGTTGAGACGTTGGCGGCCCAAGAAGGCCTGGATGTTGAGAAGGGCTATTTTACTGATTTTTCACCAGAAATGATTGTTGAAAAGTACATGAATTTAGTCTCTGCTATCAGAGACTGATCAAAGACTTTCTTGCACATTTAAATTGTTGGACTCACTCTTAAACTGTGGAAAACTAAACAACGCAAAAACTTGAATTGAGCCAAAATAAAAAAGAGCCTACGAGAATTGAGTCCATGAAAAAAATGCCTATCAAAATTGGACTTTTCACATTTTATGTTACAGCTTGTAATGTTTGGTCCATACATATTGAATATTCCGCTACTGTATATCAGCCTTATTATGATCTATGAATACAGCAAATGTACACTTGGGTTTGAACAAAATTCCGCTATTATGAACACTGCTGTTTTCGAAAATCTTCAGACAGCAAACTCTGAAGTAGTTCTTGCAACCTCTCGGCGCCAGGACCTGGCCTGAACACCGAATAATTGCCGCGCACTGAGCATGGATCAGCCCCATTTTCAGAGCTGCCAATGCACCATGCTCCAGATGTAAACCGGTTCGATCGGCCTGGAAGCTCTTTATCAATCTTGTCTAACACCGGGTCATCGTTTGCAAATTTCCGAGCAAACGGGGCCTTGCTTTTAACCATTTTTTCAAAGTCTTTGATGGTCAGTGAGATGGGGTGCTGCTTCAGAGGAGTGTCCCAAGCAATGCAGTGGAGACCATGGCCTAGTGCTGTGCTTCTGAATTCTTCAGCATTGAAAATAACAGTGTGGAAATAACCTTCCGGAGAGGATATGAAATTCGTGTAATACATTAGGACAGTTCGAGGGAAGTTATCCCCTCCCATTGGACAGTATTCAACAAATCTTCGGGTTAGCATTACCCACGCAGACCCTGCATGCCAGAAGGATTCCAAAAAGAAGTACAAACTTCATTCAATACAATCCCTCGGAGATTCAAACGTGCAAATTGCATGGTTACAGCAGAAATGCAGCATTACCTTGTGCCAAAGTAACCATGCAGTTCAAATAGACATGCGCAACTTGAATGATGTGGGAAGCGATCCACGTTGAGTGGTTAAATGAATACCGGATTTCTTAGATAAGTATAAGCCAGGATCAATAATAATTGGTCTTGCTCTTCGGTTCCTGCATAAATTTAGCAAACACAACACGCTGAAAGTGAATTTCTTTTGAAAATGTAGGGGAAGGAAGAATATTTATCAGGATAGTGACGATAAAGAGGTCTCTTTATTTCACTTACAGTTTCCAACCAGTAAGCTGTGTATGTTCAATGAAATTAAATGTCGTAGACAAATTTGAGAGTGCGTAGAGCAGGTCTGTGAAAGCAAACACGGAAAAAGAAAGAGTAGAAAAGAAATTAAACTCAAGAATAAAGGTTTAAGTCCCTCAAACATCAAGACTCTCTTTAAGAAATCTCAGATATGCCGGAGAGCATAGATTTTCTAGACCATAGACATCAACAAAGAAACCGGTCAAACAGAAAACTTGCACTTTAGGGAGGAGAGGCCCAGAGTAGCACATTAAGCTATTATGTGTGTGCTAGACAGTTCATAGCATACACGGAGACCAACATAAAAATTTCACAGGTGAAACATATGGCGTGCATTTCATGTAAAGAAACCACAATATCATAAGGAGGAAGACCAGCTCCGATGTAGTCTAAAAGCTTACAGGCTCAAAGAAGGACCAAAATATAATTTCAGCAACATAAACCCACTAAAATAATAGAGTGAAGGACCTAATAGATTCTAGCTTTCGTGGCTTATCTTTTTGATCAAACTTTGCAGGACTTCTTCGACATGACATACACCTAGCTATAGCCCTTTTAGGGAATGAACTCAAGTTCAAAACGAAGTCAATGCAAGATGAAAGGTGAAGAAAACAGACTAGAATTCTACTCCTAGATAAAGTAAGAACGGAAAAAAGTCATATCCTAAAACGTTTTGGCAAAACGATGCGTTTAAATTAAAAAAAAAAAAACAAAAAACAAAACACAAAAAACAAAAAACTGTGTATGATGACAAAACGCCTAAGCCAGACTTCAAATTTCAAAAGTCTCTGTGCCATTTGCAGCCCCATTTCCGGCAGGGCTGATATTGTAGACTCCTTAAACCAGATGAATGGATTTTGCGGGCCCACGTAATTTGCAACTCCATGTTTATACAAGACAAGAGCCGCACTCTGCTAAACTCTAGTATCAAATTGCCTTGAATAGGACTCCATGTGCAACTCCCACTCCACATGATTGTGTTTCTCAAAACAATAAAAAAAATTAATACCCAATAAAACAACCATTTGCCACAAATGTCTGACTCCAAAGCACTGAAATTGCTAATTGCATGCATTTATGGTTTAACATAGCCACTGTAACCTTATGATGTTGACGAGATGGCTGATTTCGTTATCAGCGATCTATACCGAACAAGACAATATCGCTTCAGTAGCCTTTCTTCTCAATATCTACGACAATCAAGTCACAGGGAAAACATACTGACACCTAAAATACCATAATCAAAAAGCTCACCCTACAGTGATCAAAGTTGTGGCAGAAGAGACCAGTGTAGTGTGTTACAGTTGTCTCAAAGTACCAGCCATACCAAACAAAGAACAGCGGAGGAAATTTCTGGCCACAGGAGATAAGGTTATGACTGGAACTGATGCCATGTATATGTTACCATTGAGAAGAATATCAATCATTCACCAGAAACCACTCAATGCGAAAGAAGACTATACAAAAACACAGGGAAAATTGGAGCAGTAAGAAATATAAAACAAGTACTAACCATCTTGTGTCACAAGAGGATAATCCGAGGCACTGTGGTTGATAAACCAGTCCCACTCCAAACTCTCCCTCAACATGATTGCAATTGCTTGAAGGGTACACGCAATCATGGTAGGTCCCTTGTAAGTAACCAAATTGGATTGCCCCATTACACGCACATTTCCTACTTCAACAAATGTTGGGTCACTTTTCACAGTAATTCCCAACTCCAACCTTTCACGGGGAGGCGCCTGAAGATCTAAATGCAAAATGTACTGATTTCTGGGATGATAAACAGCCTGCAAAGTCCTCATCATTCTGCGACTATCACCCCTTGTCCCCGAGATGAGATAAGCTAATCTAGGTGCTTCCAAATTCGAATACCCACTTTTGTTGAACGATTTCTTTAAATCAGATTCTACAAAATACCCACTTAAATTTTCTGCACTTAAAGATGAAACCATATCGAATGGCAACTGATCTCCGTTACCGGGAGATGTAAACGGCCCAAACGTGACAGTCAATAACAAGGTTAAAGACACAAGCAACCTCGCAAAGAACGGAATAAGCCATTTTCTATCAGTGAACACCCCTCCTGAGTGAGAATTAGAAATTTTTGTCACACTCACATTTGGGTTTTTCATGGACATGAATTCCCTATCGGCAAAAGACTCAAGCTTTTACTAATTAGCTGAGAACCACAAAAGTTCTCCACCAAAAAAAAAAAAAAAAAAAACCCAAAAAAAATTAAAATGTGGAAAGTCTTCAAGATAGTGAAAGAAAGAAGAAAGAGAATCTAAAAGGGCCCTCAACGGAATCAAAAGCATCCCTTAAGACATACCAAATATGCAAGTGTGCATAACTCTAAAGCTGAGACTTAAGAATTGAAAATCCCAGTAGAGCAAATCAAAAAAAGATCCTCTTTTTTTTTCCCCCTTCTATGAGGAGAGTTAAGGAAGAAGTTGAAAATAGCTTTCCTGATATTGAGAAATAGCAGCTGACACAACCATTGTAATGATTTCTTCTAAAAGCTTTTAAAGCTCTTAGCTTTAGCTTGCGGAGTTCATGAAGTTGGGACTTTTGTTCTAAAGTGACCCCCAGATCCAAATATCACTCCCATAAAGTTATCCAAAAGAGTTGATAGAGAGAAGAAGAAGAAGATAAAGAAGAACTGGGTATGCTCTTTTTTTTTTTTTGGACGAAAAACTGGGTATGCTTAGTTTCTAAGTTTTGGACACTTGAAACACGAAAAAGATATTTAAAGAAATCACCCCCCAAAAAGGAGAAAAAACGACTCTAATGAGAAAGAAAATAGAAGAGAGACAAGGATTCAAGACTCAGGAGCTGAAGGCTCAAGCAGAATAATCTGAAATTGATTTTATATACTTTATTCCATTTCCTTTTCTTTTGTTGGGAGAAAAAATGGACAGAAGAGAGAGAGAGAGAGAGGCGTCAAGAAAAATTGTTAGGTACCGACACCGTGCAAGAAGCAGTCGAAGCAGTTGATTAAGATTTGGCGGAAAAGCCTTTGCATTTTTCATCTCGAAGGTCCCTCGTAATTACCTATTCTATAATAAACGAAAAGTACATAGCTCATTTATTAACTTATTTATTTTATATTTTTTTAAATTTAATATATTTTTTATTATTCAATCATTTATATCTTGTATATTAATTTTATAATTATTTTTACATATATTACACAACTTTTTCTTAAAAAATTATTTATCATCACCTGATTTAAATTTTCTCATAAAACTGAGCCGCCGTCTAAATATTGATTGGACTCAGCAGGCTTCCTTCATGCCTGAGAATGGTGTGAACTAGTGGAAGCAAAAGAGTAAGGGTGTATTTGTTTTTTTTGTAAAATTAAGTACAGAAAAAATATTATTTAGGATATTAATATTTTTAATTTTAAATTTTTAAATTTTTTTATATTTGAATTTTAAACTTTTTTGACATTTTATTTGAATTCTAAACCTTTTGATTTCATATTACATTAGTTCTTTAAGTTACGAAAAATGATCAATCGATTAATAAATGAATTTAACTTAATAAAAATTATTTAAAAAAGGTTAAATATGTAAATTAAATATTTTTTCATCAATAAAATATACACATTAAATATTTTTTTAATCAATAAATATACAAATTAAATAAGTAATATGTATATTTTTGATAAAAAAGATATTCAATTCATATATTTAATTTTTTTAAAATAATTTTTTTGTAAAGTTAAAATTATTTTTTAATAGATTGATCATTTTTGATAAATAGAGAGAATGATTTGGTAAAAAATTAAAAAATTTAGAATTTAAATAAAATATAAAAAATTTTGAATTCACACATAAAAAATTTTTTAAAAATTTAAAAATAAAAAAATTAATACCCCAATATTGTCCCTATTTTCCGACGTTCGGCGCTGTGAAAAATAGAAATCCAACGGTCAATATTATCCCAGTCAACGGTTAAAAGCCCTTAATTTTGGAAAAACGACGTCCGCTAAAAAACAAAGGCGGACGTCATTTTCCTCGGTCCCTATCGATAAATCAAAACAGAAAATGGCAAGAGGAAGCAACGAAGCGCCGGAAGCGAGGAGAGTTCCAGATCTTCGAGCTCCAAATCCATTTTCTTCCTTCAATTGATTCTTGCTCCAAATCCATCTTCTTCCTTCAATTGATTCTTTATTTTATTTTTTCATTCGTTCCACAAAAAGTGTCGTTAACTAAAACAAAAAAGAAACGCTTGTGGCCTTCAGGCGGCGTGCAACGAGGAGAAGGAGAGCATACGAGCTAGAGTGAGAATGGGTCACCTGGAAGCCATCTTCGCCTCCACATTCATCAGCAGACTTCGTTGACCCAGCCAGTTATTCTATCTTCGCCCGTCGGCAACTTCATCACTATTCGGTAAGCTACTTTTTGTCTAATTTTTTCTATTTTCCCCAGCATGTTGCTCCATCTTTTGCATCTTGTGGTCTTTCTAAATTGAAGTTTGGGGTAAAAGAGGTTTGGGGATCCGGGCATGTGGCTAATTAGGAAATGGAATCAATATTTGGAATGGGTTTTCATTCAATATAACTTCCGGTTGGCTCAAAGCAAAATTTTGAGCATAATGACTTGGATGGATGGGTAATATCAATTGCCTCTCAGTTTGCCCCAGTAACCAAAAATTGAACAATAATTAAAAAAAAAGGGTAGTTTTATTTCATTTGGAGACTTTGTTCACAAAAAAAATGTAAAAATTTCTAGCGATGGCCTTGCAGGGGAATGTATGACCAATGACTCTTTGTTCTATGTTGCTAGCTATATTGGTGCTTGTATTGTCTCGCATTGGGCCTCAATTACGCAAAACTTTCAGGCATCTAGACTCATTATAATGATGGACAAAGCCTGGCAACTCCGTTCATTCAAGGCACTTGATGATAGAATGTAAAGCTTACCAAGTCAAGGTTGCTGCCAATGGTATGGCTATTTTCAACTTTGAATAACTCTTTGTTTGTGACTCTTCAGGAGAATTGAGTGATATCATTGGATTATATGATTGACTGGGAAGTTCTTCCCTTGAATCTTGTTTGTGCTAAATTTGCCAATGGAAAGTCTGAAGAATTGAAGCAAAATATATCGTATGGTCTCGTTGAGAGGGGGGCAGATTTATGAGATCTGTGGAACCAAATGCTAATGCAAATGGAGAACATGGTTAACATTCTCACGTGCTAAGACTATATGTTCGATGACTAGATAATGGACGTCAGATTAGACACCTTAATGTAATAGAATTACATACTGAATATTCTCAAGTTCTATTACCCTTTTGCATTTGTGTAAACTTTTATCATCGACTGTCGTTTGTGTTAGTTTTAAGAGATAATGAATTTATGAATCGGACAACTTGAGGCAAATGTAAATACTTAAGATTATTGATAGTTTTTTTTTTTATTTAAATGATAAAGTGTCGTATGTGCTAGGAGATTATATTCCGTGAATTAAGATGTTATGTATGAATGAAATTTGAGTTGTGCTTTATTTAAGGGCATCAATTCTTCATTTGTTGTCTCAAGAGTGGAGTATAACTTGGCACTAACATGGCTGCATATACAATCGTATAAGCTCATATTGAGAGAGATTGCTAAAATAAAACCAAAAAAAAAAACAATAATGAAGAGACAAAGGGGAAGAGAGAGAGAGAGAGAGAATTATGGGAGAGAGATATGAGAGAGAGAAGGAGAGAAAAATGATAGGAAGAGAAAATATGAAAAAGAAAAATTTTGATAAATGTCAAATTTTTAATATTTTATTTTACAGAATTTTATTAAATATAATTAATTATTTTTAAAATTACAGCTAAATACTGAAATAAAAAATAATATTCTAAAATTTTATTATTTTCAATAAATAATATTTTAAAATTTTTTTTTTTTCAATAAACAAACGGGCTATCGTCATAAAAGCCAAGGACATTGCGCTCGCTCCGCCTTCGAGTCGCTCCACCATCATTCCTTCCGAAACGGTTAGAAGTCACGATTCTCAATATAAAGAGCTACAGTTCCTTCCATTTTGGGGTCCCTGTTTTGTGGGAGCTGTGGTTTCCTAACAATGGTCTAAGCAAAATGAAAGACGTACTGTCATTGACAAATTGATAGCACTATCAAAAAGGTGATTTATTTTTATGAAAATAATTGATATATACGCATTCATATATATATATAATTATTTTTTATATAGTATTAATAATTTTTTTTAAATTTATATAATATCTATACATTATATTTTAAAGTAATATACTCAAAATTTCATGGTTTTTGTATAATTAAGACAAAGAACAATAAGGTAAGTGGGACGCATGCCATTTAGACGTTGATTCACCGGGACCATGTTAAATTAATTAGAGAGTATGTGGAAAAGCCAAAGAAAATTGTCAAAAGCCTTTGAGTTTGGTTTTCTTTCATTCATAATTTTTAAGCTTAGGCTGAACCTTTACTCGATTTCTGTTAATTTCAAGCCTAAGAGTCAATTCTTATTTTTTTAAAAAATAATTAATATTTTTATATAATATAAAATAAGTAAAATGTTATTAAAATAATATTCAAGCATATCTATAAGTATTATTAATAAAATAATATAACTATATGTAATATCTAAAAAATAAAATAAAATGTTTAGTAGACTTGACCAATTCATTGATTTGAGCCAATCAGTCTAATCATTCGGACCAATCAGATCAAACAATTATTTTTGAATCATTTTTTTATTCTACTATATGAGAAACTTAAATCATTTAAATTTTAAATCACCAATTCAGTCATCTAATTTTTTAATCAGTCTAATTTTTAAAATTATGTTTCACTTCATAAATAAACAAAAACATCGGCATCCAATGGCACTGGCTCTCTGGTAGTCAAGACGTGCCGGTCAATCTGGTCTAGGAAGCTACTGCTGCTGCCTGCAAGTTTCCCCCCGTGCGTCGGCGGGAGGAAGTTGACAGAGGCTGTGAGGTTTATTGGTGGAGGTATGCGGTGGAGCCCACTTAGCAAAGGGTGTATTATTATTCTGTACACGTGGTTGGAAGTACATTGACCATTTGATTTACCAATCACGATTTGCTGTTTTTTTTTTTTCTTTTTTTTCTACAATGAAATATTTATATTAAACATAACATATCTAATGTCACCAAGACTTATAGTTTAAAGATATCAAATGTTAATACTATGAGAATGGAGAGTTTTATAATAAATATATCAAATCTTAATATCACAAAAGATTAAAAATTTTTATATTAATGATATCAAATTCTATTTTTTTTATATACTGGATTTTTCATATATGACATACCAAATCCTAATACTAAATAAATTAGGAATTTTTTATATTAATTATATGAAATTCTGATACCACAAAGATTAAGAATTTTATATTAAAAAGATATCAAATCTTAATTCCATAAGAATTAAGAATTTTGAGTTAAAAATATCAAATCCTAATACTCAGATGGATTAGAAATTTTATATTAAATATATCAAATCATAATTCTACTATAATTAGGAGTTTTTATATTAAAGATATCAATTTCTAATAATATAAGGATTAAAAATTTTTATATTAAAGATATCAAATTCTAGATCCACAAAAATTAAGAGTTTTGTCATTAACATATCAAATGTTAATACCACAAGGATTCAGAGTTTTTGAATTAAAAATATCAAATTTTAATTCTACAAGGATTAACAATTTTTATATTAAAGATATCAAATCATAATTCTACAAGGATTAACATTTTTGTAAGATATTAAATCTTAATATTACGAAGATTAGGAGTTTCCATATTAAACACGTCAAATTCTAATATCACAAAAATTAAAAGATTTCAAATTAAAGACGTGTAATCTTGATTCCACAATAATTATGAGGTTTTATATTAAAGTTATGAAATTCTAAAATTATAAAGATTAGAAATTATATATTAAAAAATATCAAATCATAGTTTAATAGAAATTTTTATATCAAAGATATCAAATGTTAATGTTATTACAATGATAGGAAGTTTTTATATTAAAAATATTAAATTTTAATGATACATAAACTTCTTATATTATAATTTATAAGAGTGCCATTAGAAGGAAATGAAAAATAAGCATACAGCAGTCATAAGAATGAGTTTAGTTTCTAATAAATAATTACAAATTTATTTTTTTAAAATTAAATCTTAAACATGTTTAATATTATCTTAAAAATACTTAGTATTACCTTAAATTTTGATTTTAAAAAAATTTTCAAAAATTTTTTTTACTATTTTTTTGCTACTTATCGTAACTTTATAATTATTTTTTTTTTATGTCTTCTTAATTTTTCTCAATTTGTAAATGTAAAATTTAAATATTTGGAGGATTCTTGAGGGTCCTAGTTAGTTTTCTATTCTGGACTTCGCGTCAATATTTTAATATCAAATTTAATGGAACAACTAAATCGAATATTATCTTTCTTTGCCCTTACCGCAATCAGACATAAAGGAAAACTCTTCAAATATATTTTTTTTTTTTGTCTATTTAGAGGTTCATTGGGTCGTGAGTTATATAATAAGAGTAACTCTCTCCTTTTATAAATCAGATTATTCCCTTCCTAAAATTCGAAGTCAAGGTTGGTAAAATAGAGACTTGAGTGCCATTAATAGATGTTCTTGTTTCCTCTTGTTTTACTAATCTTACAATGAAAGACCCAAATATTGGTATTGTTTTAATATCTAATATAATTTACTGTGCTAAATGTGTCTGTGTCTGAATGATTTTGTCGACTGGATTTATTATCTTAAGTGTATCCAAATAATTTATTTTATTAGAGAAACTAACCTAATTAATAACTATACTATGTCGTTTTCTTAGGAATCAAAACTACAATAATTAAAAAAAAAGAAAAGAAAAAACACGTTCGCCTGCATACACACAAACGGTGGAAGTCTCGTATCTTATGAATCCTTAAACATCACAAATGTTTTTCTTGTGTCGTTCTTCAAGTAAAATTAATTATAAATTTCTATTATCTTTGATTCTTAATAATTATATTTTTATTTTTTGGCCTTTTGACTTTTCTTGTATACAGTCGGGATTTCCTCGTCAATTAGCAGTCAACTAATTTTACGGTGATCAATCAAGCTGCAACTGCAACAACCTGCACTTCAACATTTGTGAGACTGAAAATTTTCTGTCTGAACATCATCTTCTCATTCATTTTCACTTTCCAACTCCAATCACGAAATTTTTCTGCTTTTTTTTTTATTCTTATTAATAAACAGCAAGAAGAGATGTTTCCTTAGAATCTTCAAATGGGGTTCTCATTCTTTTCATTTTCAGTGCATCGTTAGGCGAAACAATTCTGTATGTGCACACTAGAAAGGAATTATCGTTCATTCAATCCGTATTTGTTCCCCAGCAAATCGATAAAACTAAACAAAATTTACTGTTCACATTTTATTCCTTTCATCTTAAATTTTAAAATGTAGATGTGCATTATGACAAGTCTATAATTTTTATAATAGCGATGACTTATTTTTGTTTATAAGAAGCCTTTTTTTTTTTTTTTTTTTTAAAAAGTTCATGGTATCTCTTTTTTATTGAACTTCAAATAAATAGGATTAATGCATAACACAATCATTTGGAAACGTCACATTTTTCTCATTCCAAACAATAAAAAATGTAAAAAATTGATATGCAGATCACTGGTTTATCAGCTTAAACTGGTCTTGGCATTGTCTTAATAAATGTAATGTTTAACAAGAAATTTTGCTTCCTCAACCCTTTACTCTGGCTTTCCAATTGTTCCTATATAGCCATGGACTGCTAAATTGTGCCAACATTTACACTGGCCAAAAGCATCAGGTTGGTCACAAGTCACAACAGAACAGCCAGCCTGTCAGCTGTATTACACAGAATGAAAGAATGCGTTCGATCAATCAATGTGCCCAGTTCCCTTCCTGTAAAAAACGCACATTGCGGGAAATTTTAAAAAGAATAGTAAAAATATCGACAAAAAAAAAAAAAGACAATATACAATCGGAATAAATAGAAAATAAGGCGTCAAATTAGGACTATAAAGAGTTGATGGGCCATGCTTTCAATTAGTCTTTTCTCTTGAACTTTTCTCGTTCTAAATTTTCAGTCTTCTGGTTTTGGTTTGGTTGACAGTGAAATTATGCAATATAAATAAAAGAATTTTATAATGAATAAATCTCAAGTGCTGCAAAAGTTGGTACACCCGGTACCTATTAGTTAATACGTCCAATGATTTTATAAGAACAAGATTATATGGACACGTTTAACGAGATATAGAATTTGCAACCTACAAGCTAATCAGGTCCATTGATTTTATAAACATTGAAAGTTTGCAGCTTTTGTGTTCTGCTTTCATAAATGAAGCCGGCGAGGAGCAGGAGGAACAGAGTTTGCATTGCCCACAATTTTGCAGCCCATTTCTGCATGCATGTTGGCTTAGAATTCTATCACAAAATGCATTTATGCCTGATCTGAATTCTGACGTAATATGCAAGAGATGGCCCAAACGAATTGTTGTGTTCAGGGAACTGCCAAAAATTATTTGTGTTGAAAACTTGCTAGTGGAGGTAGAGTATTGCCTTTGCACTTTCAACTAGCTGGTAGGCGTTGGCCAACTAATCAAGTTTGTGTCTAGGTGGTTGGTGGGTGGTCCACGGCGGAGACTCCAATGAGCGGTGGCCAGGAAATGTCGGCAACCCAATGGTCTAAAACTTCGGCTCTCTTACTTTTGTTGCAGGTTCAAGAATAGAATTCGATTTTATTGTTACATCAAACAACATATCCCAACAATCAAACGGAAGACAAAGAACTGAATTGTATTTAATAATTGAATTATTTCAATGGTATCAATAGTTCTTAATTTGCACATGTTGAGGAAAATGGTTAGCATGACTCGAGAAAAATCAAACTTTTTGTACACAATAAGGGCTCCTAGCAACTTCTTTCTTATGGATTGCATGGCACTCAACAAGGCACTTAATAAGAACACAACTTTGCAGCCGCAATACATTTTTTTAGAAAGTCCAGTATATGTTATTCTTACTGAGTCTTAGGTCACTTCCTATGTTGATAAAAAATTGATCGTGTTTTGGTATAGTCTATTGAGGAGTATTTTGGTTCATAACCCAAAACACATCGTGGGATATAAAAACCTATTTAAGTTACCGAAAACCTAATTGAGAAAGAGAGAGGCTATAGATAGGAGAAAAAAACTGGCTGTTGGAGATTTTTCAGTTTGAAGCAACAACTTTTTATCTCATCATCAGAAGGTAGTCCTAGTCCAATCGAATTGAAAATTGGATAATCAATAAAGAACAGATCGTTCTTGATTCTGAATGGTGGAGATCGTGTTTTGAGAAATATCATAGTTCTCAATATATTTCACGTTGCTCATCTAGGGGAAAATGGTCAGCATGACCGGTGAAAAATCAAACATTTTGTACACAATAAGAGCTCCTAGCAACTCCAGTCAAATGGATTGCATGGCACTGAACGAGTATGCTCAATAACAACACAACTTTGCAGCCACAATACTTTTTTGGGAAAGTGCAGCAGTATATGTTATTCTAAGCATAGTATATTTTAATTTTTAAGAAACTGCACTCACCCAACATTTCGCATAATTCATTGATCAAATCCTTTCTGTTCCTTGCTGAACTGTAAAAGGTGAGGCAACAGAAATACTAGTCAATGGCCAATATATGATGGCAACATTAGTGAAATAAGCCAATATTTTAATGAAATCCTTCTTTTCAAGTTGGTCCCCGCTGGCATTGAAGTTTGTCCGTTTAATGACCTCAAAGAATCATGAGTCGGCAGAAAAGCATTCTATTGGAGCCAAAGTAAAAGATAGAAGTAGAAAATGAATCTGACACTGACTTCTTTATTAATTTTTTGTAGATAAAAAAAAAATGTCCCAACTTTGTTTTACCCTTTGTACTTGGAATAACTATGCAAAGATAAAGGGCAGCAGTTAATTATCTTGAAGCAAGCAATAGGAACTGTAGATCCCAAAACCTCAAAAATTCCTAAACTTAAGTTGGGAATCTAATGGGAATCTGTTCAACAACAACAACAAAAACTACATGACGCTTGTTAAAGCTGCCAATTTCATTACAACTGTTTTTTATTCCAAAGGTTGATTTTAGATTATCATTTTTCAATAACAGAATCCTATATTACTTAAAGAGTTAAAAATGCCCATTCTTACCATGATAATTGGGTTGGAATGCTATACATTTATGTGCGGTATGAAAAATATATCTGCAACTAATTGCATAAGTACTGCACAAGATAATTCTATAGCCACTATAGGGTCCACAGATTGTAGTGGAGCTATTTTACAATGGAAACTGAGTCACAGATCATAATCTGTAATCAGTTGAGACACAATGCATTATGCTAGTCTGCAGACAAAAGGATCAACGACATGATGTTCCTAATTCATGGCTTCTTTAGACACAACATGACATGCTTCTGCTAGAGCCTACGATTACACACAAAGGAAATTAAACTAGGGGGAAAAAACACGAAAAAAGCCAACTGGGATTACTAATGATGCTTTGTTTTTGACCAAGAACATGTTAATTGAAATACAGAACATGTTAATGATGCTTCATTCTTAATGTTCTCGTTAATTTGACAACCTTTTTCCTGGCAGTACCATTGCAGGAGTGGCATGGAAAGTGAAATAGCGGTGCACTAACTGCCAGCTTGTAGGCTAAAATATGAGCATGCGGGCAGCCGGGCAGCCAAAATTAGGAATAACATAGTTTTGAAACCCGCAAAATCTAGTTCATCAGATACATTCATTACACATTTTGCCTCAGTTTCAAGTTTTAACCAAAATCATGGCAGTTCTGTTCAGCCTTGTCCACAGCTGGAAAGCTCTTTTAGAAGCATATATAATTCTTATCCGCGACTAAGACAAGAAATTTATAGCATGGAGGCAACTTTCTTGCGTGCTTGTAGTTGCAATCATTCATTTCATCATGATATAAATAACCACACCGATTGCATACTTTAAAAAGACTGGAGAAGAAGATCAATACCCAATTAAGGGGAAAAAAAAAAGGGACATTTTCAGAGGGATTGGCCACTAGAGTTTTGTTATCCATCTGTACCTTGTGCTGAAAGGTCCAAGTCTTTCACTTATCAATCTATGCTTTTAGCGAAGGAGGTGTGCCCCAATTATTTTTTGTTTGAGACCTCTAGTATCAAGAAGAAGCTGTATTAAACATTAATTAATTTAAAATTAAATTATAAAAGGACCCACAAAGAGAATAAAATTCCCTTAGCACCAAAAGAAAGAAAAGGAAATGGGCCATACCCAATAATGCTTGGCTTCGCAATGGACATCACTGGTTATCTGTTTTGTCATTCCATCAATGAAAAGTTGACAACTATGGCAATGATAAGCCATGAGCCCAAGAAAATTAAAGAATGGAGGAGAAAAAAAAAGTTCAGTGCATGTATCAGAGTTACATGCCTCGATGCCTAATACCAATACTATCATTATTTCTTGTCATAATAATTGATGACCATGTTGAGGCTAATTTATCGTAAAGCATGACTTCTCCTAAATTTAATGTTCATTATCTTCTTTTCTTTATTATTAGGTTACCACTCCGATGGACCAAAATAAAAAAATGACTTCTCAGTGGTTGCCTCATTATCATATTCTTGACTTCAAATAATTAAGAGGGTTTTAAAAAATAATAATCATGCATATATTCCCACAAAACATATATATTTATATAAACATTTATTTATTTAGGAAAGCGTTGGCAATCCTGGTCAGCCTCACGCTCAGCTTTTTGCTCCCCACATATCATGTGTAGTCGACTAGTCGTCTGTGCAAGCTTTAAAAGGTCCATGCTGCTGCGATATATGTATCTTTCGGGCTTACTTTATAATTTTTAATAACAATACAAATATTTAAATAATAAAAAATAAAGTAATAAAATTTTATTATTTTAAATATAAATGTTGTTATTTAAATTTGATATTTTATGACAATCAAAATACTGGTCGAATATAAAAATAATCGGGCACTATAACTTTTTCCACATCATTTTAAGGTACATCAAAAAGATTTATACTGTGTACTATATCTTTACTTATAGACATACTAATTAATTATTATTAAAGTCTAATTAATTAAATATTTATTAGAATCTTGCTGCTTCAAATTTTAAAAGGAAAGAGTTATCTTTCTTATATAATTTATAAGCTAAACTGACCATTATTTTCAAAGAAAACAAGAAAGATTTCACCAAAAACAATATAAAAACTAAAGGAAACGCGAGTAAATTGATAAACATGGAACTTTAAAGTGGGTGGCTGTTGTTACGAACTCATATCGACATTTTCACGCTGTCTATTAGTTAGTCAAGAACAACATCCTTAGTGTCTATATAGCCATGTTGCCACCGTTGTCAAAAGCTCAAACCTAAATCTTGATCAATCCCAAGCCGTATCCCATTTTGTTTCTCTTCCTTACCATTAACTTTTTCCTGGTGTGATGAAAAACGGATCACCAATCTAATCTAACTACAATTAAGTCCAATGTCAACTAATTTGGCCAAAACAACGTAAGTACCCTTTTTTGGTCATTTATTGGTAAGATTTGTGAATCATAACGCTTCTTATGTACATTGCACATCGACCATAACGGCAGCATGGTAATAAAATTGGACCGCCAAATTCGTTGTATAGAGCAACCAAAAGAAGAATTAATTGCACCAATTTAGCAACATTTTTAGGAACTTGATTAACTTGGATTGACGAACGAACACATATGAACTGCACACACATATATTTGATGTACAAACAAACACATGGACTGACCGCATATGAAACATATCATAAAAAGTTTTGATAGAAATATGATGCGTTTTTGTTTCCTTTTGTTTTGAGACTCTGCCATTGTTTTATGAATAAACTGAAGCATATGAAGCAACTCTCGAGCTACTCAAACCAAAATAGCTCCGCACATGCTGGAAGTGAAAGGCCATAGAACTGTGTCTCATAAGTCGTAAGTCGTAACGCCATTTGGCACATTTCACCACCGTTACTATCGTTTACTTTTACCATTAGGGTAAATCACGTGAAATATATGTGCGCGGCATCTCGGTGGCCCACCGAATCCCCCGCCTTTGGGGCCTTTTAAAAAGCCCTTCTCCAGAAACAGTGCAAACCAACCAAAATAGGAAATTTTACGATTTAAAAGAGAAGGCGAAATAATCAATGGGCGCTGGTATGTATAGTAAAGTTTTGTTAACATTTAATTAGATGTTTTAAATTTAAATTTTTTAGAATACAGTCACGTTAAATATTTACTGAAAGACGTTTGCCGCATTTTAAGATCCTATTCGGATCGGTTCATATTAATCACCCCATTAAACTAGAAATTTGACGGTTTGAGACAAAAAAAAAATAGAGAAAAGGTGAAATAAGAAATCAGCCTAGCTTTTGATCGAGTGATATTATGAAAGATATTGAGTATTATTACGGAAAATATGTGAGAATGAGTTTAAATTTTTAATTTTTTTTAAAAAAAATATTATTTAGATAATAATAAAGTGATATAAATAAAAAAATAGATAAATTTTTATGAATAAATTGTGCGATTAATTGATTATTATTTAAAATTAAATTAAATTGTGTAAAAAAAAAGAGTAAAATACATCAATGAATTTTCTACTAAAGTACTATCCTTTTTTTTATCCTTTGCTCTTTTTCTTTAAAAATTCAAAACCCAACATTTTTGTTGTTTTCAATACGAACTGAATAGATTATAGAAGAATTGCACATAAAACCTCATCGCCTTCCCATGCGAGGGATTTTCACACTAAAAAGCCACCAAATTCCCCTTGACTGCAAATCATACCTCTCTCTCTCTCTCTCTCTCTCTCTGTCTCTGTTTTTTCTACCTTTTTCTTCTCTCTCTCATCTCTTTCTTTTTTTTTTTTTGGTGTCTCGTGTCACGTCAACATGTCATGCAGCGAAGTATCAAAGCGGCCATAGCTCTCTCTCTCTCTCTCTCTCGATAGACATTAAAAAGGGCTCATAAGCCTTTCACTTCTCTTCACAAACCCACGAACATTTGTTTCTCTCCGCCAGCTCATTCTCTCCCTTCCTCAAAAACACCAAACTTTCAATACATCCCTCTCTCTCTCTCTCTCTCTCTTTCTCTCTCTCTCTTCTTTCTCTCTGCATATCAAGCGACACTTTCAACGTTTTCTCCACCAGATCTCTCTGAGACTCGTAGTCGGAGACTCGTACTTGTTGAGTGGACTCTTTTTTTTTTTCTTCTTTTTTTCCTTCCCCTTTAATCCTTGCGGCTATCCGGTCTTTTCCTCCAGTACCCACCAACCAAAATTGTGTCTTTCATCGATTTTGGCTCAAAGATCTCGTGGGGGGTTTTGGGTTTTGGTTATCTTTTCGTTTTCTTAATAGTAGACAGAGAGAGAAAGAGAGGAGATAGAGAGAGAGAGAGAGAGATGGCGGATGGGGTAGAAAGAGAGATGTTGTTCGGCGATGAAGAGTTGAAAGAGATTAGTGGGGTTATGAGAGGTGGAGATTATGTAGAGGTAACGTGTGGGTGTACCAGCCATAGGTATGGTGATGCTGTTGGTAGGCTTAGGGTTTTTCTCAATGGTGACCTTGAGATCACCTGTGAATGCACCCCTGGTTGCGATGAAGGTCTTTCTTTTTCCCCCCTCCCTCTCCTCCTTTCTTTTTTCTTCTTCTTTGTTTGGGGGTTTCTGAAAATGGGTTTTGATTTTTATGCATGCTGACTGTGTCTTTATGTGCTTTGACGTTGATGGGTGTCGCTTTCTGCTGTTTAATCAGGCGGTGGCTGGAGATTTTTGCCAGTTGTTTCGTTGAATTCTTTTGTTACAATTTAAGTGTATGTTGTTTGGTCTCAATGAGCGAGCTTTGCTGCCATTGCGTAACAAAATAGTGCAGTTTTAATCTGGTAGACCTTACCAAAATCGTGTCTTCCGCTTCAGATTGAACCATGGCTTGTTTTCTGATTAAAAGACTGTCCTTTTTGAGCGGCTTTCTTAGAACTGAAAACTTCATTTTCTGCCCTCTTTGCTACTGTAGTAGGTTTTACTTCGCATATCAAGTTTTAGCTTTTTTTGGTACCACTGTTCTGTAATTCCTGTCAGACAGAGTAAGGGCTTACGAGTTTGTGTGGAATCATGCATCTCTTTGTACATGTACGCTAGCATCCTCTGCGAGACTTTATGCGATCGTCTAGCCTTTGGCTTTACAATTTTAAGGTTGACGTTATGAGGAAGACATTTCTTTTAGGCCAAAGGTGTTCGCTGGCTAAACTTGAGCTTTGAAGTTGAAGTCTAATGAGCCACCTTGGGTGCAACCTGTTAACTTGGGTTGTGTTTGTTCCTGTTCGTTTTATGTGCATGTGATTCTAAGTATGTGACTAAGTTTTGGTCCGAAACTACTAGTATGAAGTTTAAAATCTGCCCACTATCTATTATCTTTCACATTGTTCTAGTTTCAGTTTCCACAGTGCTAAATGGAAGACCTTTACTTGTGTGTAGAACTGCTAAAAATTGTTTCATTAATTTCTAACACAGAAAATTAATTTCAAGGTAATAGGCGTCGATATGTAGTTGTTTTAGTTGCAAGAGATTTTTTGGGGGGCAATTTCGCAGAATGCAATGTGCTTTGAGTATCTGAAAGAAAGTTAGGTCCATAAAGAACAGGAACGGATCCTATTTGTAAGAACAATGCTTGTAGCCGATAAGAAAAGGCAAAGTAGTCACTATTATCTTCATTTTTTCCAAGGGAGGCTACCATCTGGCGGACCCACCTACGAACTACGTGGCCCATGTTTTTATAATTTTTTCTTCAGCATCTAGTTTGTGCAGTCTGTGCTCCTACTAAAGAATGTAGGACATCTGAATCCAGTTAGAGCCTGTTTTCCTGTTATTTCTTGCTTTACAACTATTCACAGAAAGGGTTAGTTAGCGCCTATTATTGTTGTAATGTGTTGCATCCTGAGAATCCTATCATCTTTCTTTGAGAGCTTTTTTCTGTTATCTGGTTGTGTCCGGTTGTCTTCTCACATGTTCTTGTTGAATCTATTGATTGATGACCTTTTCGGTTATTAATTGTGTGAATTGTGATTCTGATGTCCAGACAAGATGACACCAGCTGCATTTGAGAAGCATTCTGGGAGAGAGACTGCTAGGAAATGGAAGAACAATATATGGGTCATAGTTAATAGCGAGAAGGTTCCCTTGTCAAAAACGGCACTGCTTAAGTACTACTATCAAGCGTCTAAAAATGGCAATGGATCCCACAGGTCCCATAATGGGCGAGTTTGTCACCGGGATGAGTTTGTTTGCTGTAGTAATTGTAACAAAGAACGTAGGTTCCGCTTACGGACAAAGGAGGAGTGCCGAATTCACCATGATGCCTTGGCTGATCCAAACTGGAAATGTGCTGATTTGCCTGTCGATAGGTATGTTTCCTTCCCACATTGAACAAATACCTGATGAATGTCTGGGGATGATTTGCTTTAAATTATCCTCTCTATGAAGTCCAAGTCTTGATCTTCTTCTCCTTCTTGCATCATTACAAAATTGATACGAAATTTGTGCATATTGTTCATGTATCTATTAGTCTATCTGGTCTATGGGGAAATAATTTGGAGGGTTATTGAAAGAAAGACACCATTGCTGGAGATTTAGTCAGTGGAAGAAATGGTTGAAATTGTGAGATAAGAGAGGGCTTTTGATAGTTACATTTTGGTAATGAACTTGCGTCATTTGAGTGGGAGGCAAAACCTCTTTTTTTTTTTTTTTTTAGTTGCTTTAATTATGGACTTTTTAGCAGTTGTCAACTTCAATGTGATAAATGGCTAAAATTTTTCAATGATATTTTATTTCACTCTAAAATTATAAGCTTTCTTTTGAGATGTTGCCTATGGGCACTTCACGAAGGATGACATGGTTTAAAAGTGTGTACGAACACTCTGTATTCTCATTCCGTAAGCCTAAATGAGTTCCTCAATTGTAATTTCATATACTCGTTGTTGAAGTGTTCAACTGTAACTAATGCAAGGATCTTTGCATTCTTCTCCAGAATTACGTGTGACCAAGATGAAGAACGAGCCAGTCGAAGGGCTTATAGAGGCTGCACTCGCTCTCCAACATGCAAAGGTTGCACTTCCTGCGTGTGCTTTGGATGCGAACTCTGTCGATTCTCAGATTGCAGCTGCCAGACGTGCACCGACTTCACAAGAAACGCAAAAGCTTGAGTCCAAAGCAATGCGTTCTTTCCCCCTTCTTTTTGTGGCCCTTTATGGCCATCATCTCTTCATCTATAATCCGTTTCCTTCAGAAAACAACCAAAAAAAAAAAGTTTCAGTATCTTTACTTCTGTTTTTTTAGATTCCAGCCCCCTGCAACAATCATTCATTGATATGATCGAACCGATATTAAACATTTATATTTAATCAAGTATCTCTCAATTTATTCTTTTACGTGTGCATATCAAACGAGAAAACTTCCTTGCCGGTTGCCAACTTGTGTTAAAGTTAATTATTGGAGGTAGCTTTTTGTTGCGTAAATCGGCCAATAATGTTGTGGACGTATATTGGGGTTCAAGTAGGTACTAGAATTCGCGAAAGTCCAGTAAGCGTGGTAGATTTGATACCACCGAAAGGTTCTTTGTTGGTGCGTCTAATTGGATGCACCTTTGTACGATCCAGACTTTAGGTTTAGGTGAGTTTGGGGTGGACCATACTTTAGTCAAGAAGGTTGGTACAAATTGGTACGTATTTGTTGCTTTGTTGCTTGCTCCTGTTACCATATTAGATTCTCTGTTTGCGAAGTCATTACCTGCTATTATTTTTCATTGTGGTGATTTATTTTGCTGCAGCTGAAAGTTCTTTAAAAACAGAGTGACCTCCCCCCTCCCTCTCTCTCCAGCCAACACCCTCCCCACCCCCACCCTTTCTCCCCCACCCCCCCCCCCCCCCCCCCCCCCGGGAAAAAAAACAACAAACAAAATGGGAGAGCTTTGGCCGTATGTGGTCTTCCCCTAAGTGGTCCTCGCCTAAGTCAAATCTCAATGTAATTTTTTTTTTTTTTGTCTGAAACTCTGGTATTTAAAAGCACATTAGACTTTAACTAATCCAGTTCGAGTCGAGTGGACTCATTAGAGAAGATAAAACTCTTTCAGCGTCTATTTTCTCTATACACAAGACTCGAACTCGAGATCTTATTTAAGGGAAATCAAACTTCTCACCATTTAAATGAACAAGCGTTGGTACGTCAATGTAGTTTTTAGATATTAGAGTCTAACATCAAAAAATTTCTCACTATCTTTTTTTTTTTTTTTTGTACAAAAAATTTTATTAGGTATTCGAAGAGGGAGAAGTGAGATTAGGTGAAATTTGAACTTCCCAACTTCTAGCCAATATGTACACTTCTGTTGGCCTTCTTTTTTGCAAGGCCCATTGGACCAAGATAGGTTGTTGGCCCTCTTCCTCGATCCAGTTCCTCCACAAATAAGAATTTTTTATAACCATTTAAAGGGTTAAACCCCAAAAAATATATATATATATTTTATAACCACTAAATTTTGTCCGCATGGCAATTGACCTCTATGATAAGGAGAAGATGGAGGTTTAAATCTTATTTCTCTCTTCTCTCTCCTTTTGAATATAAGTTTTTCAATAGATAAAAAAGGGAAAAAGACTTTGAAATTTAAAAAAGACATTTTATTCATATCTTATATTATAAGATAGTTAAAGTTTTTGCCACTCTTGACCCACCCTTCTTCTTAGGGCTCAAAACTTTCCTATCAAACCAAAGAAGAAAAAAGTTTTGATTTTTTAGGTTTTCATTACAAACTTCCAAAATTAGTGAGATTATCATATGATTGGAGGGTCACACCCTAATATAAGATAGTAACAAGGCTATTTAAGAGGGTGCTTGACTAAGCACCTGCCTATTTTCATAGAAGTTGGTAGGAATTTAGGAACCAAAACACCGTTCATGCATCGTTTAAGGAAAAAAAAAAAAAAAAAAGACCACGTTCATGCACAAAGGAGAAGTAACCAAATATTTGACTAAGCACAGAACGTCATCGCAACCAATAATACTTTATCATCATCCACTTCCAATTTCTTCTCAAAACCTTCCATGTCAACCTTTACTTAAACCAACCCTCTCTGGGTCGGAATTATCCTTAAAATATTCCTTAATGGAATCAAAATCGAGAAACTTATCTGCAAAATGGGAATCTAAAGCAACAATATTGGATTTCGAAAGGTCAAGCAGGCATTTCAAAGTTCTGGGACTTAAACTTAAATTGAAGTCTTCTTCAATCCGAGATTAATTTTTACTAGCCATATCAATTTTTTTTTACCTCCTCTTTTATAATTATTATATGTGATAACGTATTGATTGAGCATTAAAAAAAAGAAAGTAAAATATATTAAAAATTTTGTCATTAAAGAGGGATTTAGATATAAACCCCACTATCGGTGTTGGGACAACAAAGGAAGGTTCGAGTCTGGGGGTCCGAAATTCAGGCACAATAAAGAGACTTCAAATATCATAACTACCGGCAAGCAGGAGAAAAAGAAAAAAAAAAAAAAAAAAGCAACTTTATGTACGTGTGGTTTTCTGTACGCGTCTGGTTCTTCCCTCTTGGGCAACGGTTAGGGTTTTTGCGGGTTAAACGGTGCCGTTTTTTCTCTAGCAGACCATTAATCCCACTCCCAAATATATATATATATATAGTTCCAATTGGCTGCTTGAGGATTACAGTCCGATGGTTTGTTAGGGAAATAACAATATTGTAATTTTTAATAGCAACGAATATATATTTATTAATAAAATATTTATTAACTTATTTTTATTAATAAAAAATTAAATGATAAGGTTTTGTTATTAAAAATATTAATATTGTTATTTAAAATTCTAATTCTTATTACTTTCGGATACATTACAGGATTCAAAAACCCTCAGAAACTTTTCCCATATATATATATATATATATATGTATACAAACAGGTTACACAAGAACGTTAACTAAAACAAGGTGAATTGTCCATGAATGTGTGTCTGCACCAATTTTGATGAAGCTTTTCTATATAAAGCGGCAGTGCAGCACTTTAGCTGGATTCAATCTCAAATCCATTCACAACCCTCGAGCCAGAGAATCCAAAATACTGCAATACTGCAAGTCTGGGAAACTAATTAACGCAATTCACCTGTTCAACACTTTAGAGTGGACGAAGCTTTCTAACAAGCCTTTCTTGTTCGCTTCTCTGTTACAAACTTGCATTCAAGTCGTCTCTTTCAATCACGGCCTCCAATTCCATGCCCATGTCGTTAAGTCGGGTCTCGAAACCGACAGATTCGTGGGCAATAGCTTGCTTGGACTTTATTTTAATTTGGGTCCTAATTTTTTTGAGGCAAGGAGAGTCTTTGATGCGCTTTACTATAAGGATGTTATTTCTTGGACTTCGATGATAACCGGTTATAATAAAGTGGAAAAGCCGAGCGAGTCGCTTGAATTGTTTTGGGAAATGTTGGATCTTGGAATTGAGCCAAATGGGTTCACTTTATCTGCTGTGATAAAGGCGTGTTCTGATCTTGGGGACCTGAGGCTGGGGAAATCCTTTCATGGGGTGGTTTTGGTTCGTGGGTTTGATTCGAATCATGTGATTATTAGTGCGTTGATCGATATGTATGGGAGGAATCACGGGCCGGTTGAGGCACGCCAGTTGTTTGATGAATTGCTTGAACCAGACGCCATTTGTTGGACATCGGTCATTTCGGCTTTTACGAGGAATGATATGTTTGATAAGGCTTTGGGATTCTTTTATTTGATGCAAAAGGAACATGGGTTGTTACCGGATCAGTACACTTTTGGGACTGTGTTGACTGCCTGTGGTAATTTAAGGAGGTTGAAGCAGGGAAGAGAAGTGCATGCCATGGTCATTACATCTGGATTTACTCGAAATGTGGTTGTTGAGAGCAGTCTTGTTGATATGTATGGGAAATGTGGATTAGTGGAGGAAGCTCAACGTGTTTTTGATGGGATGAGCCGGAAGAATTCTGTTTCCAGGTGTGCTTTGATTGGAGGCTATTGTCAAAAGGGGGAATTTAATTCTGTTATCAGAATTTTCAGGGAAATGGAAGATGCTGATCTGTATAGTTTTGGAACAGTTCTTCGAGCTTGTGCAGGCTTGGCAGCTGTAAGGCTAGGGAAAGAAGTTCATTGCCAGTATGTGAGAAGAGGTGGTTGGAGAGATGTTGTCACAGAATCAGCTTTAGTTGATCTTTATGCAAAATGTGGTCGCATTGATTTTGCAAATAGAATTTTCAGGCAGATGCCAGTGAGAAATTTAATAACGTGGAATTCGATGATTAGAGGTTATGCTCAGAATGGAAGAGGGGAAGAAGCTCTCAGAACATTTGATGAGATGATTAAGCAAGGAACTGAGCCGGATTGTATTAGTTTTGTGGGGGTTCTTTTTGCTTGTAGTCATGCGGGTTTGGTTGATCATGGACGGAATTATTTTGTATCAATGACGGAGAAATATGGGATCAAACCTATAATTGAGCATTATAATTGCATGGTTGATCTTCTAGGCCGTGCTGGTCTATTGGAAGAAGCTGAAAATTTGATAGAGAAATCAGATTGTAAAGATGACTGGTCTCTCTGGGCAGTTCTTCTTGGCGCCTGTGCAACCCATACAAATTCTGCTGCTGCAGAGCGCATCGCAAAGAAAACAATGGAATTGAAACCTGATTACCATTTAAGTTATGTTTATTTAGTTAACATCTACAGATCAGTGGGCCGATGGGATGATGCAGCAAAAACTGTAGGATTAATGAAACATAGAGGGGTCAAGAAGATGCCTGGCAAAAGTTGGACTGAGAATAACAGCCAAATGTTGCTGGGCTTTGGATGATCTCTGGATGTCTATGGGCAAGTTTTTCATGTGAAGAGACTGGGGTCATTACAAGAAGAAAGGAACATGAAAAAAATCATCACACCAGCTTCTAAACTGAAGACACGCGTTAATGCCTCTTTCTTTGCAATCTGCTGCCTGATGGGAGCAAGGTGCTTTCAGGCATGAAGAGTCACCAAAGACATGCAAGCGACTTATACTTAATGAAAGAGTCAAGAACACAGCATTAATCTGTGTTCAAAATGGAAAAGAATGCAGCAGCAATTGGCGTAGACTGGGTTTTCCTCCAACTGCTGTCTATGAGCACCAAACTTCCCTTGTCAGTTATATAAACGGCCAGAATTTTCTGGCACTATAAGAAGATGCTGATCTCTTATATTTCCTCCAAGGGGCAATTAGGCTATTCAGGATGGGGCCTGCTGAAAACTCTCCTGTTGTGCCCACAACAGTGCAGACTATACAGAATCTGGTATCTGCCATTAGGCGCATGTGAGCTTAAACTTAATGATTTTCTCATTCTTTTCCAATGGAGAAGTGATTTCCTTATTCGTTTATGACTTTATTTGCACAGTATCAATTTTGAGAAATCAATACAGTGAACAGATGACGCTGGTAGCAACTGTAAATTCCTTGTCTTAATGATTGATATAGTCAAGAATAAAGAAAATTTCTTCTTCCCTTCAATTCACATCCTTTTTTTTTTTTTTTTTAATTAATGTTCTTTTTCTTTCCTTTGGATTTCTCATCTTGGAAAAAAAGAAAACGGAACAGAACAGTTAAAAATTGCTATTGAATACAATATAAGCAACAAATAAGCAGGCAGAATGCATGCATTTTGCATAATGTGCATGCATTTTGCATAATGTTACATCAAGAATCTAGCACTATTCTATCAACTCCTTTGTACTATAGAGTATACACGCATCCAAAATCTTCTGTAATTAATGAAAGTGTCGTCTCTGTACAGTGTAAACAAGAAGGAGTTTCTCGACTCAAGCATACAAACAAGTTGCAGATTCTAAAGGCCTAAAGTTAGTTCTTCAGCCTCAGCTTCAGTTTCATAATCAGAATACTGTGCTGAATCAGAGTCACTACATTGTTCCATATCAAAGCCCAATCTCGATTCTTTGTTAACCAATTCAGCAAGATCGTGTCTGTTGGTAGTTTTATAGCCATCTATAAGAGCCTTTAGCAAAGAATCACTGGGCTTGATTTCTCCATATTTTAATTGGCTATAGATTCTTTTCATACCTTCAACCATGCCAGCTTTTCCATAACAATGAACCAAACTAACATAAGTACAAAGGTCAGGTTCAAGGCCCCTATCCTGCATTTTCATGAATGTGTTCAAAGCCTTATTAATCTCGCCTGCCGAGCCATATGCATATATTGCGACATTGTAAGTGAAGGAACCGACATCTGTATCTGATTTTGCAAAGGTCTCGCAGATTTCCAGTGCTAAATCGTGCAAACCCACCACAGAGAAAACAGAAGCGATGACAGATAGTGTAGCATAAGGTTCTCCTTTCTGAGAAGATGACTGCAGCTGGTCCACAGCCTCAGTTGCAAAGCCTCCTTTCCTCAGCACAGTGAATAATATTTTCAAGGTCCCAAAATCAGGCAACATTTCCTGGCTAACCATCTCATGCAACAATTCACCACATTCTCGTAACTGACCATTGTTCACATAACTTGCCATTACCTTATTGTAAGATACACGGTTCCTCAGTAAACCAGACTGTTTCATCTCCTCTGCAACATCAACGGCTTCATCAAGCATGCCCATACTCTTGTACAGATACATCATGGTTGCGAAAGAAACCCCATCTGCCTCTCCCTTTTCTTTCAGACTATTAAAAATTGATTCAGCCTCAGAGACCATCCCGAGGTCTGCATAAAGATTTATCATACTGTTCGATGCAATGATATCTGGGCCACCCTCCAACTCCTTTATTTGCTGATACAATTGTTTAGCTCCATCAAAGTATCCCAGCTTACCATAAACCTTGATGAGGGAAGTTAGAACTATCTGATTTGCTGAAATCCCACTCTCTTTCATCATGCGGAAATACCGAAGAGCTTCTTCAACTTCTCCATTCTCTGCAAATCCATTAATTAAAGCTCCATAAACAACTTCATTAGGTTTTACACCTGCCTCCACCATTTCTTGGTACACATTGACTGCATTGGAAAGCTGGCCAAGACGGGCATAGCATGCAATGAGGGATGAGAAAGTTAGACACTCTGGTTGAAATCCCGCTCTTTTCATTTCATCTAAGAGATTTCTTGCCTGATCAGCTAAATCACCACTGGAGAACATTTGTATCAGCGAATTGTATGTGCATTGGTCAGGCCAGGTTCCCTGATTTCTCATGCTCTTAAAGAGAAAGTTGGCTTTATCATAAACCCTTCCCTTGCCATAAGCTTTGATCATGACATTATACTCCAAAATGTCATTCTTCTGTCCCGCCTGGTCCCTCTTCCAGTTGAAAACAGTCTCGGCTTCAGCCCAAAGCCCCTTTTCAGCATAAGCATCCATAATTGCCGCAAGTACCTTTGGTGATATTTCATCTTTTAACTGACACTTGTCTAATACATTCCTTGCCCTATCATAAAGTCCTTCATTAACATACATCTTAATGATAACAGGAAGAGAATGCTCATCAAGGCAGTGCAAAGACTTCTCCATTTCTTCAATCACAGTCTCCACTTCTCTGACCATATTCCTCTGACATAATATATGAATAACGGCTCTGTGGGTCACAACATCAGGGAAAAGACCCACCTCCCTGATTTTTCTGTAATACCTCATGGCTGCATCAATCTTGCCAGCCTCGGCATACAAAGATAACATGATATTATAAGTTTTTGTATCGGGAGAGATTCTCCTTTCTTCCATCTTATTAAGCAAAGACTCAGCTTCTAACAGATGGCCATGGCTTCCACAAGTAAAGATCATGGTATTAAAAGTAACAGTATCCATGGCCACCCCAGACTTCAACATTTCATCAAATACATCAGCTGCATCCTTCAGGCGACCTGCCTTACCATACAAATCAATCAGTGTATTGTATGTAGATGTCAGACGTGGCTTCCTAGCTAGACTTTCCTCGTCTGCTGTATCTGCAATACTGGGAATAGGAATTCTCCCACCTGTCTTGAAAAGCTCCGTCAACAAGAAATGCTTAACACTAATTGGTGCAGATGCAGACCCATTTTCAAAATCTATCATGGAATCTAATTCAAGGGCATCCAATTCTACACGTCCAAGGCACCAACTTTTATAAAACATATCTGCCCTATCAAACTGCCCCGCATTTTTCAAAACCCTGACAACAGTACTCATGGTGACCTCATCGGGGAAAATCCCCCTAAGTCGCATATGTTTAATCCACAAAAGTGCTTCCGCAACAATACCTGCTTTGCCATACACGTCAACAAGCATTCCATAAGTGTTGTTTGTAGGCCAAACACCATTTTTTGCCATTTCAATCCAACAACGCCTTAATTCATCCCATCTTTGAGCCTTACCCAATGCTCGAAGCACAATGTTATAGTGAATTACATTCGGCACATAATCCTTTTGTGCTTTGAAAAACTCAAAGACCCTAACAACTCTCTCCCAGTTTCTCTGTTCCTTGAGAATCACAGTCTGCTCTTTTGCACTCAAATTATCCCACAACGAATTAAGGGTTTTCTCAACATCATTCTCAGATTCCATGGACCGCAGAATCGAAGGCAAAGCACCTCCATATCTCTTTTTTCTACCACTAACTAAACAATTCTTTGTGGGTAAAGGCAAAGCGTCTAAGTAGCAGTGGAGCTTAAAACCCCAAAAAGCCCCGCTTCCTCGAGGGTTCTGCTCCTGAGGATGCCACAGAAATTGGAGAATTGGGCGAGCTTGTAACAAAGGCAAAGGGTATAGTTGCCCTTCGAAAAAGTTGTGGCGGTGAAGCTGATTAAACCCTAGAGAAACCCTACACTGAAAAGGAGAATCAAAAGAACGAAGCTTACTTGGGGAAGACAGGTGGTTGTGGAGAGTTTTCTGCCTTAGTTCCGCACCATAACTGTGACTCTGGCTGTAACTGTAGCTGCAACCTTGTAGCATCTTTTGGGTTTGGGGTCTTTTGGGTTCTCCGGGCAAAATTAGAGGTTTTGGAGAGGTTTAGTGATAGTGAGCGGTGACTTCCACTATAGCTGCGGCACCCTCTGGTGCTGCCAAGTCCCCCCAGTTGTGCAATTCGACACAGTTACTTTTTCTTTTTCGGCCGGGAGTTGGAGACACTTCAAGATAAAAGTTCCAAGAATGATTTTTTTTTTGGTTCCTTAGACTCTTCGATATCCAGAAAGTCCAATTAAATTAAATTCTGATTAATTCGATGTGAAGTCTTAATCAGTCCAACGAACTGAAGTTCACCCCTTCCAGCGAACATTCTTTCCATCCACAAGACTCGAAACTAAAATCTTGCTTAAGGGGAAATGAGCCTGCGTTACTCCTACAAACACTCGTTGGTAAAGTTCTAAGAATGATAGCTCTCTAATAAACGATAATTATTTTTGTTGATTTGGTGATTGAGTTTCAAATTTATTAGCGTCATGGTGACATATTTATAATATAAATTTATAAATTTTAATAAATTATTTTTTTTTCTTTTTATCACAAAAAGAAAGTCTTTTCATTAAATAAATTTAAATAAATATAAGATCAGCTCAAAAAGTCTACACTCAGAATAAAAAAAAAAAATAGGCCACCTAATATAAACACACAAACCACCCCCCCCCCCGGCCCCCCAATAGCTCATCCCAAATAATAGCTTGCAATTCGAATAAACCCCTACTCAGATCCATAGCTTGAGAGAGACAGCAACCCACAAGAAGGAGATGTCTAAAGGCTCGAAGAAAGGAATTGGGAAGCAAAAGCAGCCCGACCCACCATTGCAATGATAGTGGTGAAACTTGGCACACCGAGGACGGCGAAGGCCCCATTGGGTCGTTGACTGCATCAACAAAGCTACCAGAACGTGAAAACTCAACACAAGGCGCACGAAAAATCCACTGCTACGAACCAAGGACAAACCAAGAGCGAGAGAAGACCAAAACAAAAAGACACCCTGAAACGCAGCGAAAAAAAGTGCAGGACACCATGGGAGCACAAGCTTCTGACTGTACAAGAGCAACCAGTAGCAAAAACCCTCCCTTCTCCCACCTCCCCGCTAGATAGGAAGAAGGGCATGAGGTGGAGGAGCATATTAGCAAACTGTCGACGCGACCACGCAACAATGCACGAACAAACCCTACACAGTAAACACCACTGACTAGCAAACATCAGGAGCACAAAAAAACCACCAAAATAAGGCTCAAAGAGGAACACGAAGCCCACACGGGGCACTAATGCCACAAAGCATGCCAGAAGTAGCCTGAAACCCCTCGGCATACGGTAGCAAGTACTCGGCGCATGATAGAGGCAAACTAGCGGCACTTTAACAAATTATTTCAGACATGCTTATGCTTATGATGTATCTTTTAAGTAATTAAAAAAACAAAAAAAAAACATATCTCGTTGTAATATATGGACACAAGTAATTTAATTTTGAAGTCTTTCATCATTAGCCAGGAAGGAAGCTTTCAAAAAAAAAAAAAAAAAGCCAGGAAGGAAGTAAATTAAGATTACTCCTCTTCCTTGCTTTTTACTTTTTTCTTTTTTTGGGGAGGGGAGAAGATTCAAGAGAGAGGGGGTGTCCATTCAAGTGACTATCAAACGAAGGAAGCTAACTTCCACCAAGTTTTCCAACAAAATTTGCCTAAGCCCAATAGGAGGCTGGTCTAAGAAGCGGAACCCAAACGGAAAGGAAATGACATATGAAGTGAGCTAATCAGCCAATCTGTTAGCTTTCCTGTGTATATGAGAAATGTGAATTTCCCAAAGGCTTGATGTCAAGTCCTGACACTCCATAATAAGATTCGATTGGGGACGAGAAGGATGCACTCCCTTTGCCAGAAGAGTCAAGACCAAAGAGGAATCCACTTTAAATGAAACTCTTCGTAGACCCAATGTCCAAGCACAGCTCATTGCATAAAGGATGGCCCAAAGTTCAGCAATAGCGGCAGAGGCACTGCCCATGTTGCATACAAATCCCACCAACCCTCTGCCTTTTTTAAGATTTGATTTTAAAAAATAAAAGTAAAATTATAAAAAACACCTTGACACATCGGCAAAAGAAGTAAATTTTGAAGAATCATGAAAAAAATTTTATATTATATATCACTGTTCTATATAAAAATAAAGTTTGAAAATTTTATTTGAATTCTATATTTTATATGTTGTTCTTCGTAAGTCCTTTTTTTTTTTTCAATGGAATGAGTGGCCTGTTAAAAAATAAATGTGATTTTAGACCAAAAAAAAAAAAAAAATCTGTTTGACCCAAGGTTGCTAGAACCGGACCGGTCATCGAACCAGAAACATTAGTGGGTCAAAGTTCAACCGATTCAACCGGTCGAACCAGTATTTAAACCGGTATTTAGTAATATATATATTTATAAAAATAATTTAAAAAAATAACACTTATACACATAGTTTTAAAAACCGGACCGGTTATTGAACCGGTAAGAAGACTGGGTTAATGGTTTAGCGGTCCAACCGGAAAATCGGTGGTTGAACCGGTGGGTCAATTCTGATTTGATAAAATAATAATTAATACTTATAATTTTTCATTTTTTTATAACAAACAATGAGTATAATCATAAAAAATAGAATATGAGTCTACTTAAATTTAAAATAAAATTAAAATACAAAATATTTATGATAATTTTCTAATTAAATAAATTAATAAAGTATAAATATCAAAAATAAAATATTATAGAACTATTAATCGAATATTCATATCAAAAATAAATATTATAGAGTCAATATATAATTCAAAAATATTACATTTTTCATTAATATAAATAAGTATTATTTATTTTCATTTTTAATCCAAAAAAATAAATAAAACGACGTCGTTTTGATCAAGATGACATGGTTGCTGGTTCACCGGTCCGACCGGTCGGTTCACCAGTTTTAGAGTTACTGGTTTTCCGGTCCGACCGACCGGTTCACCGGTTTTCCAGTCCGACCGGCCGGTTCACCGGTTTTAGAGTTACTGGTTTTCCGGTCCGACCGACCGGTTCACCGGTTTTCCAGTCCGACCGGCCGGTTCACCGGTTTTCAGGCGGTTCATTTCCTATTCCGGTTTTATCAGTGAATCGGACCGGTCCGACCTCCGGTTCACCGGTTTTCCGGTCCGACCGGCCGGTCCAGTCCGGTTTTTAAAACTATGCTTATACATAATTATTAAATATTACTTTTTTATTTTTAAGGATTAAATTAAAAATTTTGATAAATTTAAAACTAAATTGAAAATTTTGATAAATTTAAGACTAAATTGAAAATTTTAATTAAATTTAAAACTCAAATTATAATTTAAATAAACAGTGAGATCAAATTATAATTTATAAAACTTTTATACCGGTTTAAACCGGTTGAACCGATCCGATTTTTCACCGATTTTCACCGATTTTTAACCGGTTTTGACCGGTCCGAATTAAGGGGCAATAATAACCATGAACCGGCCCGGACCTTTGGCCGGTCACCAGTTGAACCGGTCGGACCGAACCGGTTTTAACAACATTGGTTTGACCATAACAGAATATACTTCAAAAAAATTAGTCTCCTTTGAGACTCTATCTTTAAAATTCATTCGGTGGTAAAGCCCAAAATGAAAAACATGCAAAATAAACACAAACTAAAACGGTGCAGAGTTTTATCTTTCAAGGAATATGAAGAGAGATTTGTGAAGCTCTCTCTCTCTGTGTTTTTGGTCTGGAAGAGAGGGCAAAACCGTAGAGAGAGGGGATTCGAACCCCGCCACCCTAGATAAGGCCACTGCCTCAAACCGACTCAACAGAGTCCTCACGAAGCATTTTTCTCTAGCAAATAGTTCAGAAAACCATTTAAAATGCAACAGAGCAGACGCAGGGTTGTACGATGTTCCACCACACTTGGACACCACCCCAAATGCCAATGCAGTTAAAAAGTATAAACAGAAATGGATTTAAAACAGCGGATTACAAATCTCAGCACTAATTGGACAAAACCATTTATAGGAACATCCACATTACACCAAAATTGCATTATCAAGAAATTTGTAACAAATAATTACTCAGAAACAATAAAGTTAGCTGATTTCTACATTAACAATACATCTTCAAGTAAATTAATGAAAAATGAAATTAACGAACAATTGAGAGAAGAATTGGATTTTAAACAGTACTTGCTGCGGAGTCCAGCAGCCAGTTACCTTGGAAGACTTCTCATAGGTAAGTAATTGGGACATGAACAGTTGCGCGTGTTAGCCGGAGCAGCTGTTTATAGCAGATCAATCCTCAAGTTGGCATTGTAGCAGCCAAGCTTTTTGCACCTTCGCCTTTGCAAGTCAAGATCAACATGTTTCTAGTTTACAATTTTTCAGTCAGTCCCCAATCGATTCGTAGCTCGGGCGTTCTCTCCGTATCATGTCTGTCAGATCCTGGACAACTTCAGACATCGGTGGCCGGAATTCTGGCTCAGACTGCAGGACATAAATAAGGTTATGCAAGCAATTCTAAATCAGTGGGAAATGATATTGCCTACCAGGAGTATCTCATAGTATATCCCTTTCAAGTTTTAACTGTCGAGGCAATTGAAAAAGATACCAGCATATAGAAATACAGATAACAGACTTGTCCGTTAAGAAATTTATTGCCAGTTGCTAAACATATGTACTTCCCCATATTGAACATTAATCTCAAACAAATTAGAATTTGCTATTGTACATCTTTTTTGCAAGAGAAAAATGACACAACTTTTCAAGCCAAAAGATGAAGAGAGTAAGCCTATCTCATTTATTAAAGAACTCATGTTCAACGATACTAAATTCTCTCGGCTTATTTTTCCCGGTTTGTATCAACATATATATGCATGAGGCTATGTCATCTTCATGCCATGCCAACTAGACAATCTTATATTGATCAATTCCATTCTCCCAACCACTAACTACACTGTATGGAAATTATGCCCTCCAAGTAGACAGAAAGTTGCTGGACAGTAATCCCATTTCGTGCTATCCTCTCCTATGAAACCTTCAGTGTTCAGTAAAGTGGAAATGACCAATGTAAAGACATAAAGGGAGCTTCAGTTGGCATCATAAGTGAATTTCTCACCTGAACACAACGAGAAATAATGTCTGCAAAGTTTGACAAGGATTTAGCAGGATATTCTCCATTAAGAGTAGGATCAACCATCCTGGATAATGCATCAATGTCATGAAGCTGTGGGATTGCCCATCTCACCAGAAACTGCTCCCCTCGGTTACGAGTCCTGTCAAAATTGATGAAATTTTTTGTCAAAAAATGGGAGAAAAGTACACTGCAACAAGCATGACATATGTTCCGCTTTCTTACCTGTCATAAGACTTCCGGCCTGTTAATAGTTCTAGCATAACAACCCCAAAGCTGTAAACATCACTCTGGGCAGTATAGATTCCTGATTCAAACTCTGGAGCCCCATAACCATATTGTGTTAGTAGCTGTCCTGACAACTGAAAGAAGAAAAGATTCAGATATAAGTACCATAAAGTTGAAGGACAAGTTATCTAAATAAGACTAGTGCTAGGAAATTTCATTTTGGCCATCAGTCTATTCTTCACTCAACCATGGGATGGTAAAACCATGGAAGTTGACTTGCCCGCTGAACCATCACCTCCTGTTTCACCAGTTAGAATTTCAAAGAGCCAATGATAGTAGGCCTGATAGGATGTCATGCACAACACTTTAAGCCAAGACTTTAAAGTGATTTTTGTTGGCAAAATATTTTACATATCGCATTGCTTAATTTCCAACTCGTCCAATGTTTCCTCTTACTATTCTTTTTAGCTATCTTCATCTGTTAAGGTCACTTTGTTCATAATTTCTAACTCTGATTGTTACAGTGCTAACACTGGTTTGGTCCAACCATTTGTAAGCAGTCTTTGTAGTTGAGGACTAAAAAAAGCCAATCATATTCCTAAAATAATCATATTGGGAAACATTGAGGAGTATTTCATCAATATGGAACTCATATTGTACATTTAATCGTCTTGGAATTATAATTATCCCTTCATGTTCCGTAAGGTCCATCCATCATTATATCGAGAGTTTGTTCTTTCTAAAGTACCATCATGCTTTGCACCAAAAAAAAAAGTACCATCATGCAAATATCCTGCCCATCTTTCCTTTTCATCTCAAAATTTGACACTGCCACAAGCAGCTCAGCTAACACAACTCTGAAAGCAATCCTCTAACAGAGTTCATGTTTGCAACCTTGGCATAACCCAAGTAAATGTGAACAAATTTCAAGAGAACCATGACTTACCTGACTCACAGAGCCCGAAGATATTAATGGAGCCAAACCACAATCTGCGATATGTGCTGCAAAATCATCATCAAAGAGAACATTTGCAGACTTGAAATTTCTGTGCACGATAGGTGGCTGGCAGACCTCATGCAAGTACCTAGTCCCGTGAAACAACAAAAGCATTATTCCAACAGGAAAGAAACAAGCATATCTCCCTTCCAATCTCCATACCCATTGAAATAAAAAAAAAAACAGAGTCCAACCTACCTTTCTATCTAAGAAAGTAGCCACAGAACTGCATAAGTTGAAGCAATTTTGTAGCACCATAGTTTACCTAAATGCATCTCTCAATACTCCCTCGGAAAAAGGATAAGTCACATTCCTCATCTCTTCACAGAGCTCGCTCACCCACTCTCTCTTAAACCCCCCCCCCCCCCCAAAAAACTAAAAAAAAAAAACAGTGCACACGATTCAAGCTGAGAATGGATATAAGTCCAATAAAATTTGCCACTCTAACATAAGTTCACTTATGCTAATTTTCATGTATGTCCTAATTGTCTTCTTGCCCTCTCAACTTAAAATTTCTAGTTCAGCACTTACTGGAAGCCCACAGATTCAGTATGAGATTATCTTAAAGGCTACTTCACTTACTCTAAAGCCCTGGCAGCTCCAAGCGCTATACGGACACGAGCATTCCAAGAAAGTTTCCTTTTTGATTCATCATCTGAGTGTAATGCATCCTGCAGCGTCCCATTGCTACAGTACTCAAAGATTAGAAGCCTTTCACCATGCTCTGCACAGTAACCCTTGAGCTCAACAACATTAACATGTCGGATACGATCAATATTGTTGACTATTTCAATAAAGTCATCGTCTTTCTGCTGGCTTGACACTTTCTTGTCCAGTTTCTTGACTGCAAGAAGCTACAAAAGAATTGAAAAAAAAAAATCAAATGTCAAAAGCTAAAGCCATCCACATGCACGAATAGAGAATGATTAGTGACACTGCACCACATAAAAGAGAAACATACAGCTACGAGAGAGAGAGTGCTACCCCATGAATTTAAATTAGCATAATTTGTTTGGAAAATTTGCAGAATACTGATATTATCACTTATTTAAATTTTCAAATTCAAACAATTAGGGAGATGAAGCACACAAAGGAACTAACAAATGCATAAAAACCCAAACTGGTACATGAGGTCGAAAACTAGCAAACCAATTCCATAGTACTTATTAATTCATTCATAGCAATCTTAATCAATATCCATACCTTCCCATCAGGAAGCTGCGCCCTATAAACGGTTCCAAGCATGCCGCCTCCAATAAGATTTTCTTGAGAAAAGCTGTTAGTATATAGCTGAAGTGATGCAATAGTGAAAGATCTAGCAGATGTGAGAGGCTTTTGAGTTTTAGCATGGGACTTCCCTGAACTTGCTTCAATAGGCACAATTGGCTTAACAGTAACATTCTCTATGGGAGGTGGAGGAGGTGGGGGTGGGGGAGGAGGAGGTGGAGGTGGAGGTGGAGGTGGGGGAGGAGGAGGTGGAGGAGGAGGAGGAGGAGGCATGTATAACATATCTAGCCTGCTCAGGTGTATTTGACGATTGTCCTGCTCCATTCTAGGTTTATTTCTCTCCTGCAAATGCTGTGGCTTTGAATGATCCTCCTTTGCCTGTCCAGCAGTATCCTTCAGAACTGTCAGCAAAGGTTTACAATTCATCCTTCATCAAAACAGCTAAAAGCCTCTCCACATACCAGACTTGAAATTGCAAAAACGTCATTACCTTCTTCTGTTTGATTAGTAGGCACTAAGGACCCATCGTCCCTCACGTTCTCTCTGTTGCCTCTATATGCACCAACTTGATGCCGCTTGAAAAGTCTGCCAGCATCCTCCCTCCTTCTACTACATTTTGGCATAAAAAGTATCAGCGCTAATGCTAGGATAACAAATCCCAATGCCCCTGCAATTGATATCCAAACTATTTTTTTTCTAGTAAGTGTCTTTTTCCCTAGAGAATTTGATTCCTCTGATGAAGATGGTCCATCAGCCTTCTTTGTAGGCGCTTTTCCAGATGATGGAGATGATGGTGGCCCTGAAAGCTGTGGTACTGGTGGTGGTGTTAATGGGGATCGAGGCACAGGTGCTGGAGTTGTGGTAGCATTGAATGGGTTCCCATCTTTTCTGCACAAAAAGAATCAAAATTAATTAAGAAACGAGTAAAGTGACTAGCAACCAAAACATTTGAAAACCTCCATCCAACCAGTAATAAAATTCAAAACATTTCTATAAATATTGATGCCACACAAGAAAGACTCTGAACACAAGCAAATGCATTGGCAGAAGTCATTGACAATTTACTGTCACTGTGCCACGCATGTTTGACTGCTGCTTCAAGAGTCATAATAGGGTAAATATGCCTAAGGGTGGAAACCCCACAACCTTAATGAAGGTATCAATGACATGCTTCACCGGAAACCTATGCACAATAACAAAAGGAAGTCACCTCAAACTAACTTCCAGAAACCGTGATAATATAGTTGCAAATGTTGGTATACAACACTGTCACTGTTTATAAATTTGTTGACATCTGTATTAGCATCCTCTTTGAAAGAGAAAATAAAAAAGTCCAAAAAAAAGCACTACCCGGAGATCCTATGAAGTGGTTAGGTCAATATGAAATGATTCCAAGACCAGTGTAAGGAAACTTGCATCCATACACACATACACAGATAGCAGCTGTACAGATGCAAAGTGCGACCATTGTCAACATCCATAATAGATCTAGTCATTTGATCATTTGGGAGTTTCATGAACCATCCACGTATACAAAACAACAGAATGCTCCTGATTGACAAATACAAGATATATTAACAACATCAAAATTATCTCCTACTCCTATTGAGTTGCCCCACAGCATGACCCATAGAAACATGACAACTTCCAAGTTGCATACAAATGCCAGTGAATTCTTTTCCACTTACCTGAAGTTTGGTATAGCCAGCAACTTGTCAGGTATAGGTCCTGCGAACTGGTTATTCTCTACATTCCTGTTCAACAACGGGGGACAAAAATATGAGATAAAAAGTCATCCCCACAAATTCCTGGCAACTGTAAAAACATCAACAGCTGGATGAGTTGCTACTCCACTACAAAAACTTTGAAAGAGACACGTTTGAGAACAGTACAAATCTTTCAGTTGAAGATCCTGTAGAACATCCAGAGTCCCAGAAAGCTGATTGTCCTGCAAACGTCTGCCAAATAAGACATTAGCTTTACTCATCGGGATTAAATATTGTAATAGAAAGGCACTGCCAGAGAAAACTTACAGGGTCGTTAGACTAATCATGTCTTTAAAAGAGGGAGGGAGTTGCCCACTCAAATTGTTACTTGATAAGTCCCTGGCAGACATAAGTGGTCCCGGTAACATAAACAAACAGTCAAAAGGAAATTGAAAATGACATGCATGTCAACTTCAAAATATGAACCTACAGATTGATTAACCCAGTAAGAGATTGAAAGGCATCAGGTATATCTCCACTTAAATAATTATTGTTCAGAGACCTGAGAGAAATAAAAAGCTTTGATTAAGAATGAAAATAGACAAATAAAAGAACAAGAAAAGCAACAAAAGATCCAAGAATTACATGGCCGTCAACAGAGTTACAGAGGAAATAGAATCTGGGATGCTTCCAGTGAAATTATTTGCTGCAAGGAAACTGTCAAGAGGTAAAGATTATCATTATTTTGTACCATGGTGCATACAAGTATATCAAATCAAATTAAGCTCACAAGAAGGCACTTGATGGAGTAAATGCTGATGCATAAAAATTTATGTAGATAGAAGCATACAAATTTTGCATGGTGACAGGCAGACTAGATGGGATACTGCCCCCAATGTGATTGTTGCTCAGATCTCTGAAAAGCAAAAGACAGTGCCAAAGCTGATATCAGCAAATAGATATCAAAAGGAAATTGTTGCCTAATACTCCAAATTTAAAATGTGTTGTTCTCAGCATCAAGTAAGTAACATTAATGCATGTATGGAGGGGAGAGAAGGGGTGGGGGGGTGGGGGGGAGTAACACTTACATTGCTCTGATAGAAGTAAATGTCGCCAAGTTATCACCAAGTACTCCTCCCAAATTAGCGCCATTAAGAATTCTGTAAACCCCCGGCAAATAGGAAAAGAATAGAGGAAAAAATGTGTATGAGACCATGATATCACAAATGTCACATTATAGTATCCACACAAAGAGCCAGAACAAGGATCCCATACATGGACAATATGTCTGAAACATTGCATTGAACGCCTTGCCATTTATCACCACACGGGTCTCCCCCAGAAGCAACCCACCCGGGCAGTGTGGGAGATCCAAGAGAAACATATAAGCTATTGATTGCAGCAACTAATTCAATCAAACAAATGTAAATTATGAGGCACAGAAATCCACGTAACCCCAACAAAATCAATTCAGCAAACAATCACAATCACCGGCACTCAAACGTAATAAAATGAGGCATCAAAGAAACATGAACTGAAGGAATAAAGGCTTCTTCGTCAACTTCAAATTGTTTCTCAGTGAAAACAACAATTGGGAATTAATGTTCAATTATTGTTGTAGAAATAATTTTGTTTGCACAAAGGGTGATAAAATTATCAGAATTTTTCTTTCAAGAACCCACATTTTCCTGGAAACCAAAACGGAGTAAGCACGAACAAAAAGCTGAAAAGTCATGCTCAATTACCATCACTAGGATTAGTAACTCCATGAGAAATCCTTGCAGCGTAGATCAAAAGTAAACCCACGAGGAACTGAAGATAGATCTCCAAATTCAAGCACTCTATCTTAGATCTCTTCAGTCCCATTGACCTCAAATCCATTTTTCTCGCCCTCTGCAGCATCAATCATAAACACACAACTCTCCCACCTAAAAATCACACCACAAAATAAAATAAAAACACAGAAATTAACAAAAGACCAGTGATTTTCACCCAGCAACAAAATCCAAAATGCTCCCAAAGCAAAGACCCAAGTTCCAAAAAAATAATAATAATAATAATACTAATAAAAGAAAGAAAGAAAACCCACAAAGAGCAACAGAAAAAATAGATTACTGCATGCATAATTACACATTTGTAAACACCCAAAAAAAAAAGAAGAAAAAAGAAAAGTCAGAGAACAAAGAACTTACAGAGAAGCAGGACAAGAAGCAGAAACTTTTTACCAACAATTGGACGGAACCGAAGCGAAAATTTTTGTGCGATGAGAAAAGTTTCAGAAGCTTTTTCCTGGAAAAAGACAGAGAGAAGCTTAGAGGCTAAGATTCAACGAACTTGTGCCAGATTATTTTCTTTAAAAAACACAGAAAGAGATGTCAGCATAAATTGCATCAGAATTGTGTTGGCACTGTGGAAAGAACTAGAAAAAAAGGCCAAGGTAAAAAGAAAGAATCTAAAGAATGAGAAAGAAAGACAGAGACATATAGCCTGAGAAAGAGCACTAACTGATAATTAAAGACTTCTTTTTCTTTTTTTCTTTGTCCTCCTATTGCAATTTTCTTGTTTTTTCTTTTGTTTTTGTTGTTCTGGTAATGTTTCTCTCTCTTATTCTTTTTCTCCCTATCTCTCTCTAGAAAAGCAAGACTGTTTGAGTGCAAGCAAGAAACACATCTGTCTTCTTTTCGTAGTTTCTTGGCTATTTACCGTTGCCGTCAGTTGTCGGAAGCGCGTGTATAGTGCGTTTTCTACACGTCAGTGTCTGTGCTTATCACTGTACTGTAGATTTTTGTAATAAAAGTGTAAATCCCTATAAAGATTTTCACAGATACACCAAGCTAAAAAAATATATAAAAAAATATATAAATACATAATAATAGATATAAAATTAATATGTAATAATTTATATTATTAAATTATAAAAAATGTATTTAATTTATAAATAAATAAATAAATTATTAAATTAATTATAAATTTTTTAATATATTATAAATTATGTGGCTGACTAATAATACCTAAAAAGATATATTAAACTAAAATAAATAGGTTTTTTTTTACCAAAAAAATAAATAGGTTTGATAGCTTAGAATATAGGGATTTTAATATTAAAATTTATTAGACTAATGTTTTCAATATTGGTTATGTAATATAAATGAAACAATCATTGTTAAGTAATATTATTAAAATAGTGATACAAATTATTTATTAATATATAATAATTTATCTGTTTTTTAAATTTATTATTTTGAAATTTATTATATGAAGTTTTCAATTTCTCTTAAGGACGAGATTTAACTCTTTAATAATGGATATTGTTCTTCACGCTGTGCTGTGGCGCGTCGTAAATTAGATATCGAAAGTGATAACATTACGTACCGTACTAATATGTCAATAATAATTGCCATTTTTCCTATGAACTTCACGTGCGTGGTCAAATGATCGTTGTGGGCTATGTATTTATAGCCCATTTGAATCTTAGCTGACAATAATTACAATATATCTATAAAAAAAAAAAAGAAAATAATCGCAATATAATTTCTGAATCTAAAAAAATCTTTTTAATATTCTCATATTAGATTAGGGAAAATGTCACTAGATCCAGGTTTTTTTTTTTTTTGTATTTTTTGTGATGTCTTCATGACTTGCGAATCTTTCTTTTTTTTTCAAGACATCATCGAGCGATTGAAAAGTTTTTAAAAAAATGATTTAAGATAACAACTAGTACTTATTATGAATGTCCATAAAAAAACTTCTTATCATAACTCAATTAGAACGACAAAAATCTCGACCTCCACCCCACCCTTTTTTTTCCGAATTTTATTTTATTTACAAAAGTTTTTCCTTTTTAGTGAAATAGTGAGCGATCGAAAAATAAGAAAAAATAATTTTAGGTAATACCACACCACCAACAAGTCTGCTAAATTGAGGGCTTGTTTAGTTTATTTGTTATTGATTATTGTTCTTATTTTTTCTTATTAATTATTGATTGTTAATTATTGTTGCTAACACAAAAATAAATCTATTATTTAGTTAAATTGACCTTGCCTGTCACTATTTCTAATTTTTCTCATTATTAATTGTTTATTTATTTATTTTCAAAAAATTACCCATGATTCAGTCAAAAAAAAAATTACCCATGATTCTCCTTAAATTGGCATATGAGGGAAAAAAAGATAATAAAAAACAAGGATGAGATTGGAGTGGAGGGATGGAGAAAGAGCGAGAGACTAGTACGAAACAGGGGTAAAAAAAGAGATAAGAGGGGGGAAAGCTCAATCCAAAAGAGGTGGGTGCCACAAAGATAGAAAAACAAACAGGAGATTTAAAAAACAAAGCTAGTAAAAAGGAGACGTAAAAGATTGGCTACATAAGTTAGTTGATTCATTATTAGTATAATATTAATAAAGAGATTGGGTTCAATTTTGTTTCTTTCAAATTTTTTTCTGCCTTCATAGTAATATTGATTTCGTTACTCTTTAAGGCAAAAAAAAAAGAAAAGAGCTAGGAAAACAATTTTAAGAATAATATTGAAAATATAAAAATTTACTGACAATAGTTTGATTCTTTTGTTGAGAAAGCAGTAACTTTTTTTTGAGTAACAAGAAAACAGTAATTTGATTCTTAAAAGTACTTTGTTGATATTTTTATATCAACACTAAAAAAATATTGCCATACCCTATATTTACCGTTGTTTACAACTAAACAGTAAATCGCAAGGTTGAAAAGTTAAACCAAATTGCTGGGTTTGCCTAGAAAACAACCGAAAAAAAATTAGTCTCACAAAAGCTGCTTTTGGGAAAAGCTCAAAAGAAAAACATACTTTCTATCTCTTTCAAGTTTCAACGGCAGAAAAACGGAAAGCATTGAAAAATAGAGACATTTTAAATATTTGTTTGCATTATAAAGCTAACCGGTCTTTTTGTCTCCTTATTATCCAAACCCACCCAGCTGTCATTCATCAATCGCCGACCGACCAAAAACTTAACATATAAAGAATGACCATGTCGTTCTCATTGCTCGTATGTTGAATTTGAATTAATATAATAATAATAATACTAATAATAATAGTAACTCTCGTCGAAAAATATTATATATTTTTTTTTATTATCCATTATAAAATGTAATAAGTTGTGAGTTACATGATAAAAATAGTTTTTTTTTTATAAATTCTACCACTACTTTCATAAATTTTAATCTTTTTTCGGGTGCAAGGGAAAGCATTATACCTTATTGAATTCGTTCTTGCGTCAATTGTGTTGTGTTTGGATATAAGTACTTGATGAAGACAAGACAAGATTATGCACATGGCTTGAGGGAAGGAAATTACTAAATAATTTCACACTCATCATTTTATTTTAAAAATAATTTAGAAGTATCAAGCCCTTTTTTTTGTGTCCTAATCTTGTGGTATTTTGGGTCAATTTCGCGCGCCAAATGAAATTCAATTAATAAATAAATAAAAGTGAGGGAATTATTTTATTGCGTCCATTTGTAGCATGTTTAGTTAGGTCTAATTAGACTTTTATGTTTATTTTACTTTAATTTGGATACGTACACCATGTTTGGGTACCTTCTAAGAGAAAGAAAAAATAAAAAAAAAATTAAAATTTTTTACTTATTATTTATTTATATATTTATTAATTTAAATAATTATTTTTTTACTTTTTTTCTCATAAATTATTATTTATTTTTTAATTATTTTTTTAATTATAATAATAATATTATTATACTATTATTTATTTATTTTTTTTATTTACTTTCTATTCAATTTCTTATTATTTAATCACATTCGGAATGGTGCCAAAGTTTTCAATAATTGCAATTTTTTCGGCGGTCTACGCATTTAAAGCCAGCACAAAATGGCGGCTAAAACAAAAGGATTGTTCTTTACATTTCAATGCATTTTTGGCAGCTGAAAAGGAAATTTCGTTATTGAGTTTTCGGGCACAACAAAAGGGGGCATAGGGGCTGCTTGCTTGTTATCATTTATCCAATTTTGACCTGTTTGACCGCCACCAATATATATATATATATATATATATATATATATATATATAAATAATAGATTGAGCTTTTAATTCAACGAAAAGAGAACTTAAACGGAAGAGAGACAAAGACGCCAGCGTGATAAGGCAGTAACAAGGTAGCTTAAGTCACTCTCGTTACAAATATTTGGAAATACAAAATTCCCTGTCGTGTTGTGACCTAATCAAAATGTTCGTTTTTCAAGTCAGCTTAATGAAAACATCAATAACGTTCATGCCAAATTTTTGTTGCTAGACCGCTTAAGGGAGAACATATGTCTATATAATAATATAACTTTTACATTATTGAATTTATAAAAAAAATTATTAAATATTATTTGAGAATTGTTTACTCTTTAAATACTTTCATTCTTTAAAATAAGTCGCATAATAGAACTTCTTTTTATTGTAATGCCTCTCTCTGAAACAACGCAACCTGCCTCCCTCTCCTGAAGCCAACAGCAGCAAGCAGCCCCAACCTTTGTTAGCTAACGGTAGTGGCCACCCTCCTCCATCTCCTCCCTTATTACCTCCTTCACCCCCTTGCCACTCATCAACCTATCTTTGTTTCTTCTTTTTCTTCATCTCCTTTCCCACCATGGTAGCTTAGGTTACTTCTCCTCTAGCTCTAGCAGAAATAAGGACACCCAAAGCCTTTCTATCACCGGATTCAGCCTCCTCTTGCGACGACCATCATGTCTACGGTATTGGTCGTCACTTCTAGCACTGGCGTCGTTGCCTGCAGCGGCACCACTGCCCTGAGCCGATCTTTGGGAACTGAGGGTATCGGTGCTCATCTTGCTGAAAATGGCGCCACTGATGACCTTCATGACATGGCCAGAGCAGCCGTCGTCCTTACTGTCAAAAATGATACAGCCATGGACCGCCCTATTGCCGGTATCTCCTCCCTTGCTACCGCCGTCACCGCCACCACCCGTCGTCCGCTGGTCTGCATTTGATGGATGGAGCTACTATGAATTTATTTTGTATTGGGTGTTAAGTAGTGTTTGGATATTGTGTTTTAGGATAAATAGCCTGTTGTATTCGTATTTTGTACGATTTGTTACTAGTTTAAAAGTAAGGAAAGTCTTAGCCGGGTATATTTTGTCGTTTTTTGTCTTAAGCCTATCGAAATACGGTATCTGCTATCTTATGCAGTTTAATTGAGTTAGTCCGATACCTACTCTCATTTGATAGTTTTGTCTAATTAGATTTCAAGTCTAATTAGTAGATGATCTTTTAACCATATTTGTTATAGATATTTGTTTCCGATTATTCTTATTTTGTGTAAATTATTCCGACGCTTTCTTATGAAATTTATATGCAAAATTTGTATAAATTATTGTAATAATTGTTTTTCATAAAAAAAAATAGTAGAACTTCTTTTCTAAACCGATTGCGAGTTTGAGGTGGGCCGCCATCTCTAATGCTAATTGCTGCCTTAGAAAAGGACCCTATCCACATAGAGCACGAGGCATACAATGAGATATATAATTTTTTAATTTTTAATTTTTTATTTTTTAATATTTTATTTGAATTTTAAATTTTTTAATTTTTTACTAAATTAGTCTTTTTATTTATAAAAAGTGGTCAATTTCTTAATAAATGAACTTAAATTAATAAAAATTATTTAAAAAATGTCAAATAAATGAATTAAATATTTTTTTCATCAATAAATATGTACATAAAATATTTTTTTAATGGATAAAATATACAAATTAAATATGCAAAGTGCATACTTTTTGATAAAAAAAATTTAGCATTTTTCAAATAATTTTTGTAAAATTAAAATTATTTTTTTAATAGATTAATCACTTTTCGTTAACAAATGAACTAATTTGGTATGAAATTAAAAGGTTTAGAACTCAAACAAAATTTTAAAAAAGTTTAGAACTTATATATAAAAATTATAAAAATTTAGGACTTATAAAATGAATATTCTGACATGAGATAGAGTTAAATACATTTTGCTAAAGTCACTTTGCTCTCTTGATTTTAGTTCAGACTTTCCAATGTTATGCTAATGCTGTCCACCTTACAAAATAAAGCCCAGAAGCTGTTAAGACTTGAAACGAGGGTCCTCAATGTTACAAGACTTACATTATCCGTCTCATAATCAACCCTAAATTTATTTCAAAACATCATTCTAACTGAGCTAAATGCATTCTTAAATTTGGTTAGCGTAACGTGCTGCTTCTTTGAATTCATGCTCATAGCATGATATAGTCTAAAATATCATTCATTTATTTTTTCGAATTAGGAAATTAAGCAGGACCACAATCGCGGATCATCATCATCACTGTCTTTTCCTGGTTGGTGGTTACAATGGATGGGCAAGGTTTGGGGACTGATAAGCATCATAAAAGTGCCTCACCAATCACAACTAGTAAGTCTCGATTGGTCCCTTCCGCATTTTTTCTTAGTCAAGTCGCACTATCATGTATCATCAACTGAATTTTTAGTGGGTCTTGATTAAATGCATACGTTAGCAGCAAGCACCTTTGTTTACATGAGATGGTGACGGGAAAATGCACCCAAAAAAGAAAAATTGGGAAGGTAACTAAGCCATGGAGAGGAGGGGCCGGAGGCCTTGAGTGTTGAAATTCATTTCAGGATCAAGTAATAAGTAGTTATACAATTTATACAATTTCATCCAACAATTCATATTTATTTATTGATACTTTTAAACTATTTAAACAAAATTTCCAAACTTTTTTCCTTTAGATTTTACTTGAGGAGATGTTTGGAGAGCATGTAAATTAATTTGACTCCTTGCTTGGAAAATGAATCAATTCGATCCCTTGAGGCTGTGAGATTAAGACTCGGCAATCGTTAAGTAGGCTGTGACAGAGTTACATTCTAACTCATTAGTATTAGTATTCGAGTGATAAATTTTTCTTATGGGAGAGATTAAATGGAAATATCAATAAATAATCTCTAACTTTGGATTGTAAATGAGATAATTTGCATACTCACTATGCATTTTTTTTTTTACAAAAAAAAAAGAATCAAATTTTGTCACGAGAAGCCGTCAGCGAAAGTGACCATCACATGCAGGAGGGTTAAATTCTCTAAGATATCTGATCTTTGGGGGCCGACTTCCAGGAGAGTTCTATCTATCATCTATGTAAGTGCGAAATCAGGATACATGTGGGAACTCTTTGGGCTTATTTGCTTTTACCCAAACAAAACAACATGCAAAAAACAAAAAACCTTGGGCTTGGCATACTGAGTGTAGACAGTGGCGTGAGTTGGGTAAACGCAGTAATATTTTATACATATAATGTTGTCGTTTCATACTTGCATGTGGGCGACAACTAATATTTCGATTTTCTATGAGTATGTTTTGATAGTCAATGATATTTTTCGTGACAAAACTGAAGAAAAAATTGAAATTATGATTATGACTAAGAGAGAATATTACATCCTTCGGCACGGTCCTCCAATCACATTAAATTAGCACAATAAGGGTCACAAACTCAAATTAATTAAGTTTATGTTCAATTACAATCTTTTTTATTGATTTACATAGAGTCAGAGAGAGAGAGAGAGAGAGGCGTACATCAAGAATTTAACCACTTGAACACATCTTGGCGCATGAAGTTAATTTTTTATTTAATTTTTGCGTTGTGAGCTAATATTTGTGATTTTGGTAGAGTTAATAACCGTTAAATGTGGTACAAAATGGAAAAAAAAATTCCACACGCAACTCGGTTTTCATCTCAAATAAACAATTTTGCTGATCCAATCCAATAGAACAAGTGGGAGATTTTAGAAAATAATACGTACGGTTACCTGATTTCCACTAAAATCCACCAAATCATCCAAATAAGAGTTTGAAAAAGATTACGTTTTCCGATGATTCTTAACAATACTCACAGAGAAAAATAAGAAAGCAAAACATTATTTTTTGGCATCCTAAACGTGCAATGGGGTCGAATATTGGAAACAATATCTATGCTAAAACAAAGTAAAAATTGCGTACATTGACTAATTTCTAAACTTTATAAAAAATTAAAATATTGCTCTCGCATATGGCAGCATAGGCACACAAAAATTATACTTAATCTTGATTTGCTCACAAGATGACACGACATAAAGCCATGTAAATTATAAGAACTTGACAAAATCCCCTTTATTTTTTATTTTATTTTATTATTATTAGTATTATTTTTTTAAGGATGCTTAAAGCCAAACAATAACAATCAAAACTACACGTCCGCCTTACTGGCCAGCTTACGCCAGCTGCATCTTGTTGCAAAATTCCCAGTAATCCAAGTGGAGGCTCAGTGAACGTGTCAAACCCTAGTCCTCCATACGAATTGTGTTTGTTTGTTTTATCAAACAGTGGGCCGAAGCCCAAACAAGAGAGTAAAGCCCTGACAAATCTGGGCCATCCATGCGAGCCCCAGAGCTCAATTACTGCGCCCCAAGTCCAACTTCCAACTTCTTTCTTATTTTTTTTTTCAGACACCAGCGATCAATCATTGTGGTGTAGTAAGAAAAATGTCTTTTAACAAGACCAAAAAAAAAAAAATGTCTTTTAACAAGTTAAGAGTTTGAACTTCCACCAAATGATCATGATTCACGAAGTCTGCTCTACTTTTATATTTTATTTATCAAAATAAAAAAGAAAAAAAAACTATCTGTTTATAGAGATTTATGAGATGGTTACAATAGTGATGAGGAATGGATGGTGGAGAGACATCGAAAAATGGAGATCCCATCTTTTTAATATAAAATTTAATATTATCTTCTTATGCACGTGCAAAACGTGTAATAAAAGAAATTAAGGAATAATTTATAAATAAGATAGGGTTGCTGATTTAGGAAAGAGAGGCAAAAGAAATAAAAAACAAAGAAGAGGAAGGGAAATTTTTAAAATTTAAAAGGATTCAGATAGAATGTGATTGGTAGCGGACAAAAGAAAGAAGAAAAAATGTGTATATTTTATTTGAATTATAATTATGTTGGATGGAATATTAATGCTCACGCTTTTTATAAGATACGTAATAAAATAACTCTTTTTTTTTTTTAGGATTTTCATCACTGTTTCATTTCTATAAGTCTCAATTTTGTTCTTAATAGGTCTCTTGGCCCATTGGGCGTGCTATCCTTCCTGAAACAAATTTGTGCAGTTTTCATGAGGGCCAGACCAATGGTTCTTTTGGCGGGCCCCCCCGGCCACTACAAAAAATAGTGGTAGACTCTATTTCCACCGAAGTTTGTGTTGCCGAATGCCATTGGCGAGCTTTCAATATTCTTTGTGGAGGATGACCAAAAAAAAGTCTTTATTGTGGTTAAAAAGAACAAAATCAGGGTCACAAAACTAGTGAGAAATACCTCCTTTTTTTATTTTAAAAAAATTGATATCAGATTAAGATTTCATGATTAACCATCCATCAAGATTTTATGGAAACCTTGATCATATACCGTCTCCTTCTATTGTTATGGTCAACGATTAACGACTGAAATTTTCATTTTTTATATCTTAAATTTTAACTTTAAAAATAATATATCAGATTTATAAAAAAATATAAAAAACTACGTCTCAATTATATAATTAACAGCACATTGGGTCTAAAAAAAAATTAAAAAAAACAGATAAATAACAGTCCATAACAGCCAGCAGACTCTCACCTTGTCTCGATCTGTTGTCAATGCCCCCCATCCCTCATCTACAATCCCTAGAACAGGGGAAAAAATAGACGGCCCTTAATGAAAGATGATGCTCCTGAATGATGAATGGTGGCAAAACGTACTCAAACCTTATCTTTAGTTTCTTTCGACGGCTAATTATAACTGGAGAGGCGGCAGGGGTTGCGCTTGCCATCAAGGAGACAATAGAATATAATATGGTGTGAATATTAATTCATGGGCTCCATCCCCATTTGTTGGTGTCTGGAGTTGTGGTCCATCGCCATCTGTATTCCTATATTTTGAGTTTTCATTCTTTTTCCTTTTTGCTTCACCATTTGAGATAATTTGATTTGCAGGGACAAGCAAGTTCTATCTTCAATGTAGATTTTAGCACGCTCCCGCTCACACGATCTGAATTCAATGCAAAGATTCGGCGGAAGAACAAGGAGCTCCAGCAATTGACACGGACAAAATATTCCGATTGAGCTACTCAGAGTCCACTAAGAGAAAAATAAGAAATGGGTCGTACCAGCGTTGAGGTGAAATAATTGTTGTTGTGCTGTCAATTAAAACGTTAAATGTAAGAGTGTAATTACACAATTTAATTTTTATTAATATTAAAATAGTTATATTTTATTTAGTAATATATAATAATTAATTTATTTTTTATTAATTTTAATCATCAAATATCTTATATCATTTTGTTATTTTTTTTTTTAACAAAAGAAAATTCATATTATAGATAACCAAATCAAGTACAAAAAGAGTCAGTTAAAAAAAAAACCTATAAAAATTTTACAAAGTCACGTAAACCATACAGATATACATATATAACAAAGCCCAACATAGGCTGAACCCAACCCAGAAATTTTACAGGAACCTTGTAGTACACTGATCGACCCGATCTAAGCCCATAGCCCAAGAAATCGACCTGCAAGAAAGACTGAAACAAACACTAGAGAGACCATCTTTTCCAGCCATCCGCAGCCCACAAGAAGTAGTACCCCTGACCATCGGGGAGAAAGGCTAGTCCCAAAGGGTTGTCAGCCGCTAGAACCCATCCTATAGCTGGTCACACGCCGAACACGCTAAGCACAAACACAAAGCGCATACAACATTGAAAAACCACAAGGCGCTGGCGAGCAGGACAAAAGAGGCCAACCAAAAGGCGATGACTGGCGACCAAATAAAGGCTACTGAGAAGCATACTAGACTGTACGCAGCGACCTTCAGATCCAAAAAACACCCCTTCCTCCACCGTCGAAGGCAAGGGAGACCACCGGCGAACCAGGCACAACGCGGAAGAAAACCGCGATTCATGCAACTACTCATACCAATCACAAGAAACGAATCAAACCAGGATCACCAAAGGGGATGGGAACCCTTATTGAACTCACAAAGAGTATTAAAGCCACAATGGAGCACAAAATGCTCAAATCGGGACCAATTGAGTGACAGAGGTGGTAGAAGAGCTCTCAACGCACAATAGTAGAGATGCACAGAATATCAATTTTCCCTCCTCTAACAATTGGCTACTATTTTATTAGCACCCAAATATTAGTATATGGTATTTCCTTAAACATAATTTGGTAAGATATTGTCCCTACGTGGCTATACCAATATAAGGACTTCCACACGAGGATATTCTTCTGATGCTTATGCTTAGACAAATAAATGCATGTATCCACCATCAATAAGAAATTCAAAAAATATGTCGTCAATTTGATGGCTTATGCGTAGATTCATTTTGCACAGGTAATCAAAATTCTTTGTAATTGTTTTTCCAACAACCCAACTTATCATAGTCGACAAAAAGCTTAGTGAAATTTGATGACCTTGACCTGTGCTCCGCGAAATCATTGACTGATTGAGCAACTAATCTCTCTTTCTGTTTTAACCCCACCCCAAAAAATCGCTTTCTTTTTCTCGTTTTCTTTTCCTTTCTTTTCTTATATTTGGTTCGTATATTTTGGAAAGTTATTTTTCCAAAAAATATTATATTATATTCTATATATTTTTTTAACAGAAACAAATAAATTCATAATTAAAACAACACCATGTATAGAAGGGGTCAACCTGACCCACATAACCCACTACAAGAAAGCAATAAAGTACAAAAAAAAAAAAAAAAAAAAAAAAGTCATCTTATCATACAACTCTAGTCTACAGCCAACCAAAATCTTGGACCTGCAACTAACCAAACAAGCTAAGGCTAAAAACAGACTTGGGCCCAAAGTTTAGAAAAGAAGCAAGCCTGTTGGAATAGAAGTCAAAAGCCCAAAGCCTAATTACACCACGATCATAAAACAAATCTCCCACCGTACACAAGCCGATGACGTTAGCGATCGGGAATAGTGGGAACCAAAGGGGCAAGCGGGAGGCCGACACACAGCTCGAGGCTAGAGGCATGCTAGAGGTTGCCAAATCGCCACATAAGAGTGTTGAAACGGACCTGAATTGTAGAGAAACCAAGGACAAAGCATTGGAGGATGACCAAAGTCGGTGAGACGATGACCATGATCAGAGAGTAGAGTAGGCGCGGCGATGACTGTATAAGGCCACCCTTAACACAAAAAAGTCCACCTCCCTTGTCCCCACCCATCGAAGTGAAGGGGAGAGGCAAGGGAGATACCCAAGCACCCCCAAACCAAAGCCAGAAGGCACGCAAACAAACAGAGCCGTACCAACAGACTGCAAATGAGGTGACACCAAACACCAGAATCACCAACGGGGACTAAGTTCACCGAGGAAGCAACAACCACTAGTAACATTGCTAGGGAGTGAAGCAAACAGTCAAAAAATGCAACCAACACATAATAGCACGACATGGTGCACAATAGCCGCCACAGCGAGTTTGTTTTTTGATATGATCGACTTTAGCATATTTAATTTTATTTGTCACCTTAAAAATTAAAGAAAAAAATAATATTCAAATTAGATTATAGTCTATAAACATATGTGTGATTATTTATACTTTTTTTTACCCTAAAAAAGAAAACTATATGTTATCTTTCATACTTCGATATAAAATATTGTGTCCATTATTATAATAGTGATGTGAAGTATTTTACATTAAAAAATTACTTTCATTAATTCTTTTACTTTGAAATGAAAAAGAAATTGAATAACTTATATTATAAAGAGATTTCTATAGCAAACTTAACCTCGTGTGTGATTACAGAGGGGATGAAAGTAATTGTAAATATATTTTGAGCCCTAAAATACATATATGCAATTTTTTAACATGTACGATACAAACTCAATAATTGAGCATTAGATTAACCCAGAACTTGTTAAGAAGGTCTCATAACAGTAATATGCACATGTTGCTAAAAAAACAATTAGAGTTATTTGATTTTTTATGATATAACTAAAATTTACTAGAAAATTTTATTAGATAGATAGTGATTAGTATTATTAGATTATAAAAATATATTAAATTTATAAAATAAAAAATAAATAAATTATTAAATAATATCAAATTATTTATGTATTTTTTATGTATTTTAATAAAAATTCGTCTGCGTATTGTTTTCCAAATTTAATATGCGATATAGGGAAAAGGAGAAGAAAATTTAAAATTGAATCATAAAATCTCAGTAAGCTGTTATTCTAAACGGTTCTAAAATGTTTTTATAATTTCTGCCTCTGGTGACTGGTGACTGACTGGGGAGACGTAACTTCCTTTCAAGGGCATTTATTTATCGCATTACAAAGCTATTCCACGAAGGGTATATGTGTAATATAGCCAACCAATAATGCACATAAAGCTATCTAAAATGGACAGTATTGTGCGTGTCAAAATCCCATTGGACCAAGCAAAAATAATATCAGAAAATGGGACCCACCTGCAATCAACGCCCACCACACTTATACGAATGGCCGCCTTCTCCATTTGTGCTCACCCAATCCAACTCTTTCCTTTTCTGGGAAAAAGAGGAAACTGAAAAGAATTCTGTAGAAGAAGAAGGGCGAAAAAATGCAGTCCCGCTTGCCTTCCTTGTTGGCGCGCACCCTGCGGTCCCGATCCTTCTCCGCCACCGTGGAGCCGACCAGGACGGAGGCCACGGCGGCGTCCCTGGCGGCTCTCCGCGCCCGATTGGCCGAGGAATCGCCGTCTCTCGGCGACTTCATGAACCTCCAGTCCGGGTACTCCGTGGAGGTCGGCAACAAGAAGAAGCCCATGCCCAAGCCCAAGTGGATGAGGGAGGCTATTCCTGGAGGTGACAAGTACGTCCACATCAAGAAGAAGCTCAGGGAATTGAAGCTCCACACTGTCTGCGAGGAGGCCAAGTGTCCAAATCTGGGCGAGTGCTGGTCCGGCGGCGAGACTGGTACCGCCACCGCCACGATTATGATCCTCGGAGATACCTGTACACGTGGCTGCAGGTTACCGTTTTTTTCTTAACGAATTTTCATTTTGCTTTATTGAAACAATAATTTAGGGTTTCCTTTGAGGCGGAAGGCGCCGATCATCCGTCTGCTGAAATTCCGGCAGCCGGAAGTGGTGCCAGGCGCGTTAACATCCGTGCACCGTTTCCCGAGAGGTTTTCCCGGGAAACGACGGTATACCAGACGAGGAAATTGCCGATCTGTGGAACGGCGAGGTTCACGCGCCGAATTAGTTCCAGATCCGGCAGAATCGCGGCCAAAAATGTGGTCTGCGTTCTCTGAGCCGTCCGATGGTGACTCTTGAAGTGAAAACTCGCGCGTTGTCGTTTTAGCTTGTTTGTTGCGTTTAAATTAGTGTCGGATTTAATGAACGGGTGTCGGTTCTTTTTTGTTAGCTCATCAAGTTCTTTGTTTGACAGGTTCTGTAACGTGAAGACATCGCGCACTCCTCCTCCACCGGATCCGAACGAGCCAGTCAACGTTTCTGAAGCAATTGCTTCATGGGGTTTGGATTATGTGGTGCTGACTAGCGTCGATCGCGACGATTTGCCCGATCAGGGAAGCAACCACTTCCGGGAGACTGTTCAGAGGCTGAAGTCACTGAAGCCAAACATGTTGATTGAAGCCTTGGGTAATACTAATTATTTATCCAACCTTAAAGTTTAAGCATCTCTTTCCTATTTAGTTGATGCTTACAATAGCGAATTATTCTGTTTGATGTTGTTGCCTCCATGTAGTTCCTGATTTTCAAGGAGACAAATCCTGCGTGGAGAAAGTTGCTACGGCAGGATTGGATGTGTTTGCCCACAACATTGAGACGGTTGAAGAGCTGCAGAGCGTGGTGCGCGATAACCGTGCTAACTTCAAGCAATCTTTGGAGGTTTTGATGGCAGCCAAGGAATTTGCTCCTCCTGGGACACTCACCAAGACTTCCATCATGTTGGGTTGCGGAGAAACACCCGAGCAGGTTGTGAAATCAATGGAAAAGGTGAGAGCAGCTGGTGTTGATGTGATGACCTTTGGTCAGTACATGAGACCCTCAAAGCGCCACATGCCTGTGTCCGAATACATCACCCCTGAGGCCTTTGAGAAGTACAAAGTTCTTGGCGATGAAATGGTATAATTCAAGATCCAATCCTTTTCTTCTAAAAATTGTGGTTTATTTACTATTTTTTTTGTGCGTTTTTTGACCCTCTCTTTCTATTGATGTATTGATTTATTTTGGGCGTTTTGCAGGGATTCCGTTATGTAGCATCTGGTCCCATGGTAAGGTCATCATACAAAGCTGGGGAATTTTTCATCAAGAACATGATAGACCGTGATAGAGCTGCAGCTGCCCAACAGAAACTCTCTGTTGCTTGATCCAATTCGATTGGATGCTGTATCAAAGGAGCCAGCCACGGTCTCTTCCATCACCGTGGAAGCTAGAATTCATTGTGGCTGGTAAATAAGTTCATGTATCTGTGCTTTTAAATAAAAGCCTACTGCTCTTGTTGTATGTCTACGTTCTTGCAACTTCCTGTTGCTCGATATCTGTGTGCTTTAATGTTTTCTCTGCCATGCTTTGATTATGGAATCACCGGCCAAACTATATGGCTTGTTGTAACTCTATTACTGGACCAGGACGATGTACTGTGTAATATATGTATGTCCCTATGCTTGTGGTTCAAAGACTTGGTGTTAGACTTTTGTGTGTATGTGTGTGTCTGTGTGGACGATAAGACCTTTGTGTTTGTCTGTGTGGACTAAACCAGAGCCTTATCATCATCAATAATGCATAATTGGCTGTATTATATTGCATGCAGACGGTGATACATTTGGGTGGGACAGGCTTTGTGTATTATTATCTAATAAGTAATATATGTTTTCTACTCCTATTTTTTAATTTATATGTCTGTTCTTTCTCACTTTCTTTTCTTATCCTTCGATTAGTCCTTCAAGGTGGTGCATTGCCTTTTCCTATCTTATTCCTCTATTTTCTTATCTTATTCTTTAGTTACAGCTACTATCACCATCACCGGCTTCCACAGCCTTCCACGGCTGCATAAGAAGATACTATAGTTATCTCTACTACTATAAATTTTACATTTCTCTTCAAGTTCTCACTACTATAGTGTCAGACTGTTAGTAAAGCACCAGAGCTTTCCTCTCTCGCCTTCCGTGAGATCACAAAGCATCCTTTCACTCTTTCCCTAAGATCCACAAAGCATTGACCTACGGTTCTTATTCTCTAAAGTCAGTAACCCTCGAGAGTTCTTGAAAATGCAAGTCGGGCAAATTGAAATTTGGTGGTCGGATAGGCCGATTAAGCTTCGCGATTTGGGGCTTAAAATGTGTCATTGGGCAGCTTGCTGCTCGGATAGAACTTTAGTTTGATTCCGAGATTTGGACTTGTAATTTCGGCGAACTCCAGCGCCCGGGCGGGGGATGGGTCTTGTTTTTCAGGGTAGATCTAAAATAATTTCTGTTAAGCCTCCTTCACACGTTCAGCTGAAAGAACGTTTGTTGGTCCAAATGGTCGAGGTTATTCTCTTAAGTGAGATCTCAAATTTAAATTTTGTGGGTTATTTTTAATTTAAATTGAATTAATTAAATTTTAATATAATTTTTAAAAATCAAGATTTAGTACTAAAAAAATTATTAGATGGTACTCAATAAACGAACATGATCAAAAAGAAAACACACTAGGGGGAGGGACCGACTCTCTGCTCTCTGCACCAATGTCTATAAAAATTAAAAAGAAACATTGAAAGCTAGGACAAAAAAAAAAAACATTGAAAGCACATAATCACATGATTACAAATTTTTTTAGTGCAATTAAGATTTTTGTTCAGTGTAGGACTTCTAATTAAGTGTAGAATTTCAATTGGATTATAAATCATCATTATAATTTTTTTAATTAAATTAGGATTGCTATTGAGTATAGGAATCTTCATTGAGTGTGGTATTCTAATTGGACTAGAAATCATGATTAGAATTTTTTGTTAAAGCAATTAAGATTCCTATTGAGTATAGGAATTCTAATTGATTATAGAAATTCTAATTAGATTAGGAACCATGATTAGAAATTATTTTTAATATAATTAGAATTCCCAGTTGAGTATAGAAATTCTATTTGGTCTAAGAATAATGATTAGAAATTTTTTCTAATTCAATTAGAATTGCTATTAAGGAAAGAAATTTTAGTTGAGTATAGAAATTCTAATTGGGTTAGTTTTCATGATTAGAATTTTTTGTTCAATGCAATTATGATTCCTATTAAGTATAGGTATCATTGTTGATCATAGAAATTCTAATTGAGCTAGGAATCATTATTAGAAAATATTTCTAATGCAATTAGAATTTATATTGAGTATAGGAATCCTAGTTGATTAATAAAATTTCAAATGGGTTGGGAATTATGACAAAAATTTTCTAATTCAATTAGGATTCCTATTGAGCATAAGAATCTTAGTTCAGCACAAAAATTCCAATTGGGTTAGGATTTATAATTAAAAACTTTTTCCAAGTACAATTAGGATTCCTATTGATAGGAAGAATCCTAATTGAGTATGGAATTCTAATTGCACTAAGATTGATAATTAAAAATTTTTCTAGTGCAATTAGTGTCCCTATTGAGTATAGGAATCTTAATTACAATTATAATAATTCTAATTGATAATTGAATGACTGAATTTAAAAAAATAAATAATAAATAAATTAAAAAATATTATTAAATGAGACTGTATTGATATTTTAATATTATTCAATCAAAATTGTGCAGTGGTTCTTTAAAAATAAAGCCCCACAAAGAAGATTTAAAACTTGTGCCTAATTTTAGGAAAAGTTTAGAACAGGATAATTACAATAATACAACGCGGCATTCTCCAAAGATTAAGGAACAAAACAAAAGACATTAAATTGTGTGTTTGCTGTAAAATATTTTATAGAAAAAAGTTTTTCACATTTTTCAGTATTTGTTTTATGTAAAATATTTTACAACAAAATTTCGAGGAAAATTTAGAGAAAATTTTGAGATTTTCAGTAAAAATTGCTTCTTTTTTTTTTTTTTGAATTGAAGTTATTTTTTTTTAAAAAAAATATAAAGTGTATTTTAAATAAGTGATAAAAAAATTATTATTTTTATTGTAAATATTTTTTATATAAATATTTTATAAAAATAAATTATTTTATAATAAATAAACAGATACTTTAAAAAAAATTTATGGAGAGGGAATCTTAAAAGTAACACCCCTTTTGTCAAGAACTGTAGGTGTGCTGGGCCTCTTATAATCGAGAATAATTAGGGTCAGGATGCAGATTCTACTGCCCAACGAGTCACAAGTTTGACACCTAAAAATTGAAATTATCAACTCAGCAAAAAATTAACTTAATAACTTATGATGATGATTCCAACTATAATTCAACCTCTGGTGCTGTGTCCCTCGGCCTCCAAATTCCATTTCCATCTTCTCCCTCTTCATTTTCCTGTGGATATCTCTATGGGCCATGGGCCATGGGCTATGTCCATGGCGTTAAACTTTTAGGATTCATCAAAAACAGTTGTCACATCTACCAATTTAACGTTTTTTTGTTTTTTTTTTGGTTAGACTCCAAATAAAGCTATTAATTATAGTTTGCTTCGAACTCAAATAGTAATGGAATATAGTACTTTTGTACCGACATAAGGAAATGGAATGGATACACATATCTATATGCTTAAACAAATTAAGAAGAAAAATCATTGCTTTGTTTCTGGCTTCTATGGCACGATTTATTTGAAATCAACGGTATTCTAAATATTCAGAATGCTCGATTATTTTTCTTTATGCTCTGTTTGGATTGGATGATTGGTGAGGAAATAATTAATTGGGAAAGAATTAGAATGTTTTTTGTTGTTTGGATTGAAGAATGTATATGGAATCAATTCCACGGCAGGAAAGCAATTTAGACTGAGACCCACAAATTCTTTCTCATTCTTTTTATTTTTGGTTTACAATTTTTCTTTCTTTCTTGGCATGTTTTTTGAGAAACTTAATAAAATTACAAAAAAGTCCATTTATCTCATCCCACCACCACTCATTTTCTCAAAAAAAAAAAAAAAAAAACAATTTATGGCATTTTCTTTCTCTCTTTATCTAAACAACAAGTTTACTTTCTTATAATTTTCTTTCTCTACTAATTTTAAGATATCCAAACAACTATCAATAATTTTTTTTTTTCATTTTTTCCTTATAATTTTCTTTTTCACCACTTTTTTTCTTTCCTTCAACGAAATCCAAACACTTCCTCACCAAATGAAAGAGAAGGGATGCAGTAAAAAAACAGACAACCAGGACGACGCCGTTTAACCTTTCGCCGCATGGTATTTATTTCGTCGAGGTGTCAAATTATGATTCGTCGAGTCTAAAGCTGGCGTATAGATACGTTATACTATATAATTTCTTGATCACCCACTAATTGTCATTTACTGGCGTAGCCGTTAAAAAAATTCAAAAACCAGGAGGCAGATTCTGAGTATGATATTATTGTATCACTGACACCAAATCACCACCACCACCTCTACTACCACTACTAGACTTCTCCAAATGGGCTGCTGTATGAGCTCCACCACCAAAACAGGGTCCCATCAACCCAAAGCATCACCACCGCCGCCACCGCCTCCAAGCCACCACCGTTGTCCACCAAAACCCCACAAGACCCACAAGACCTCGGCTCCAAAACCAGCTTCATTTGAAGAAGAGAGTGTAAAAGAAGTCCTCTCTGAAACTCCCGTTTCGAAGCCAGCAACAACGATCACAGGGCCAACACCAAAGACAAACACCGAAAACCCGATTTCCCAACAAACTAAAGCCAAAGATCTAAGCTTTTTGTCTCAGAAAAGCAAAGAAGAAGAAAAACAGAGAACCCCAGAAGTCTCTCAAGCCTCAGAGATCTATAGCAGTGTCACTGATACTCTGTCTGCTGCAACAACGGCTACTACTACTACCGCTACTACCACTACTGTTACGGAGATAAGAGAGGACGAGGCAACGAGCAAAAAGAGAGTCCTCAGATCCCCATCTAAAGTACCCAGGAAGCGTCTGTACACCGGCGAAAGGGAAAGGATTTCAGCATCTACGGCGACGAAAGAGAGAATGCCAGTGAAGAGGGAATTATCCGGTCAGATTACGAGGAATGCGCAGCGGAATGTGGGGTCCAGTAGAGTGAGAAGGGATGTTCATGGGGAAGGGTCTGGCCGGAGGTCAAGGTCATCGGCGGCCAGGACGGCTGCCGGAGTGGGAAGGGGTCGTGGGGTTGGGACTCAGGCGAAGGTGACTGGAAAAGCCGGTGGAAGGTCAGTTGGTGCGGGAGCAGCCGCTGGTGGGGTGAAAGAAGAGAAGGAAAACGACGGCGGTTTAAAGGAACAACAACAGCAGCAAGGAAATGAATCTCTTGAGAATCCACTTGTTTCTTTGGAATGCTTTATCTTTTTGTAAATACATTTTGTTATTTCCTTTTCAGAAAATTTTCATCAGCAAGGCTTTTATTTTTATCTTAATTTTGAAAGTCCAAGGAACTGCTTGACACCGGTTATGGTTAACCTTTTTAGTTTAGGGAAAGCAATTATTTTGAAGTCTAATCTGAGAATAGGAAACAAGAGTAAACTGTTTTTTGTTTTAATTCATCGGAGCTGATAGTCCAAAGAATTGCTTGAAAGCGCTAAAAAGAGAGAGAGTGCACGTCAAGTTGAAGATTCGAATCCGAAACCGAAAGAGTAGAGACATCAAGTCTCAATCAATTGGGCTATACCCAGTGCTTAGTAAACTAGATTATGCTGTGAGTTCACTTTGATTCTAATTTAGTGCCCACAACGGCTTCTCAGCCCCCAGACGCCAAGTGCCGTTGCCGTTGGAAGCGGAGTGGGAAGGAGGAATTAAAGAGCTTTATGTGGGTTTTCCTTCTTGAATTTTGGGCGGCCTTCTCGAGATTGTGGTTTATAGTCTAGGGATAAGAGATTGAAAACTGGAGCATTTTCTCTTCTGGTTTGGGGATGGGAGAGACCAAGGGTGGACAGAGACTTCTCTTCTTTTCTTTGCCTCGATGTTGGTGCTCGTGGTGCACTCTCAAAGGTCTTGTCTGCTGCTTTGTTACGGCGTTCGCAAAGGCAGCTTCCAATTAGGACTGTACTCAGGACTAACTTATTGGTAACTTTCTTTTCTTGGGTTTCTCCAAAGAGACTGGAAATGCACACATTTACAATTGCGATCAGCTTTAGACAGATCAATAAAGACTAGACACAATAGCCTAGGAATAAAGATAACAAGTTTTAATTGCGAAAAAAACGTGAGAGATTTATAAGAATAAAAAGAATTAAAAAAAAAAAAAAAAAAGCTAAATACTCACCAATTGCCAACATAACAGCCACTTGATCTATGACAAACAGGCATCCTATGAATTAAAAATTTCGGCCGTGTGATAGATAAACTGACGAGGTTACCTCACTCTTTACCGATCAAGCTACCACGTTAAGGTGGCGATCAAACTGAAATTAATTTCATGATCTTACAACAGATATTTTAGGTTCAGTGCAAAGGCCATTCTTTTGTATGCAAAAGATTCTCAGAGTTAAGAAATTCTTTCCTGTCAAACCAAAAGAAGAGAAGAATTCTAAACTGTGTGACGCGGGAAATGCATGCACACAAACACTAGTTATGGGGGAAAGAGCGAAACAAAAAGACATGACCTGCTTCATTCTTAGATTCTAGTTAATGTCAACCATGCCAAATATTAGTACATAGAATTTGGCAAAGGTAATCTCAGTTTTCAACAAAATGACCAGGAATAAAGATTTGGACATATGTCATATAACTTGAAACTGAAATCTAATTGTGCGGAAAATATATTACTGTTTTAGATCAGTGTACATTTCACTATTCGAGTAAAGAGCCTTTAGAAGAATTCTCGCTGACTTGGTTAAATGCCCTCCCAGATCAGCAGCATCACCTCGTTACTTTGTAGCTCTACATGTTGGAAGAACAAAAGGCAATCAAACAGATTTCACAAAAAAGGGTGGCCAGTTCACAGAAATGCAAAAGGAGTATCAGCAAATATATTTTGCAATTAAATTCCTGCCCCACCCACATCCCCGGACATTTTTTTCTGGGCTTTTGCTTAAAAACAAAATTTAGAAGGCACAGGTAAGAATACAAACCAGGACTCGCTTCCGCAGATCTTTGGCATTCCCATCATTTTTGAAATGTTCACGTACAGGCTGCAGTAAATACAAAGGATATGGCTTAAAATAGAATCCCGTGTAAAATAATCATCCTTTGGACACATCAAAGACAAAATACTAAATGAATTTTAAGCAAGAAACTGATGCATATGATACCAGGTAATCAAACCTTGTCCTGCCATACATGCAACAGAGGAACAAAATTAAACAGGTGATTTATTGTCCTCCAAAAGATATGAATTAATTATGAATTTGTAAGACCTTACAAGAACTGACTCAAAGATTTACAGCATAACATCTGATCAGATCTGAGAGCCAGTTGCAACCAATAACATACATAGTGGTATTATGCTGTGACCCTGTGAACCCTCGTTATGAATCAAAATTCTTTTCCTTAGTACCAGATGTTTTGGTTTAGCATTGCACCATCATAGGCCTCACCTGCAGTATGCTGTTTATTGCTTTTGACAGAGACGGTTTCAGATCAGCAGGATGCAATTGACCACTTTCATAGTCCTCGACAACTTCTTCAAAGCTAGTGAAGATCCTATATAAAATGCAAGTATACGGTAATCAAGTAAACATTATGAGCATTAAACCAAAAGCTATGACCAACGAACTTAACAGAAAAGAAAAGAAAAGATTTTTTCTGGTTATGGATACGGGGAGAAGGGACTTACTTCAGTCCACCATTTTTTTCACTGCGCTCAACCCTAAATTCTTTAAACCAAGGGAAGACGATGTATTTCACATACTCCAGACAAGGATTTCCTTCAACAATATTTGGGGGACAGAATGCTTTCTTTATCTTCACATTTACTTCCGCCTATGACAAGAGTGTAAAAAACTAAGCCCAAAATGAAGTTAAAGGAATGCAACATTTAAACGAGACAAGTCATTTTGTAAAGCAGTCAAATTCACAGAACGTTAAATTTCTTAAACTATCCTCATACCACATAAAAACTTACCTCTTCATCCTCCATGAAGATGGCAGAAGATGGATCACTTTTTGACATCTTCTCCTGCCCTTCCTGTAAACCTGGTAACATATCTGCAATCTTGCCAACCAGAGGTTAACTCTAACTAAACGAGTAAAAAAAATCATGATAGAAATTTCAAAAAAAATATAAAAGAATTTAAGCATACGATGAGACAAAATGATGGGCTTCCATTTCTTCTTGATGTCATCACAATATTCTCTTGCAAGCATGTTCACTTTCCGCTGATCCATGCCTAATTGACAAATGTCAGCCTGTTGTATAGGGAACCAAAGTGAAAAAAATTCAATACAAAACTAACATAACCAAGATTAAATTTAACAGGGAAATGGATCTTAATGAATGCATGCACTTGGCCACACCAATTAGCACAGCTGTTCCATGGTCTTTACTAGTATTGCAATTGGACACATAGAGTTCATACCATAAAAGGCATCAAGCTGAATCTTACAATGCAGGTTAAATGTGAAGTGCATGTGTGCTAGTAATCCTTTTATTTGAGGGCATATAACTATTGAGGTATTGCTCGATAGTAGGTCACTCTAAAATTTAATGCACTAGAATATAAAACTTAAATGACCGACTAGCATGTCAACCAATTTTAATACCCTTCAGAGTACCAACTCAACTGAACTTGTGTCAATAAAAAATTTTCAGATTGCAAAATGCCCATTTAAAAATAAAAAAATATTTTTTGACATCATCATGTTTTTCAGCAATATTCTGCCTTTTCATTGTGTTTAAGCCCGTGTACCTTAAGAAAAAAAATATCGGCGCATTGCATGCAGGGATAGAGAATCTGGGCTGCGGTCAATTCATCCTGCTCACTTCTGCCCATTATTTGAACACACCTAAAAAGAAAAACGGTGCAATACATTTTCTCAGTTTCTAAACAAACTCAAGGTTGAAGAAGCTCAGAATTTCAATCTGCATCTGATACCTCATTATCCTTGGAAGCTTGTTCCTGCGAGCTATATCCATGACAAGAGGCCAATACTCGGATGCCTTGGAGTTAATTTCATCCGAAGACCACAGAAATTCTACATTACCATTCCCAAGATCCATCCCAGCGGCTTTCCATGTTTCAATCATATAAAGTCCTACTGTTCGAATTTTGTCCAAGTTTCCGCCCATTTTGTTGTTTAGCTGTGCAAACCAATCAGCAATCCAAAGTTTCACTTTGCAACCAGCAGCAGTCAGTCTGTTCACATTTATTGTCTTCATCACTCCCTGTTCAATAAAAGGCATAATAAAGCAAATCAAAGAAGAAAGAACACAAGAAAAGACGAAACTAAACATATTCAGCTGAATCAATCTCATAAACACAAACAAAAATGATTGAACACAAAAGCCCTTATTTAAAATAATTACAATAAATTGGACCAACCGTATGCCAGACCTCGCAGAAAAGAAGCCTCTTTATGAGATAGCAATCAAAAGAATCATCTTCACGAGATAACAAACTGTAAAATTGTCCGAAAAACAACAGCCCAACATTGAAAGCTTCAATGTTATTTTTCTAGCTAATATAGTGAAATATTTAATCTTTTATATATATATATATAGCCAGAGAGAAAGATTCAGTCTTGGTAAGGGCAGTGGCAACATTTCCAAATAGTCACAGCTACAAAAAGTCAACCAAAATCCTTTTACAGACAAGTACAAATCGGACAAGAACAGAATCATTAATCAAACACAAAATGTCTAATCCAATCACGACAGCAGTTCCACAGGAGTTGGAAGATTAAGGTTAGCATTCCTCAATCTCAATTGCCTCAAAACAATGTATCTGGCAATAGTCTCACGAACTAACCGCTAACTGCTGAGAAGTACCTGAGCAATGTGCATTCTGCCAGAAGGCTCGAAGCCGTCGTAGCAGATAGGGTGGGGCTTCTTGGCGAGCAGACTCATGAGCTCATCTTCTTGTATGCACTCTTCCCCAACGCTCCTCACCAACCGAATCCTCTCCTCCAAAGCCATCGCCGGCGCCGCCGCCCCGGTTTCGTCAGCGTTTTCGCCGTCGACACTGAAAGAAAAAGATCGGAATTAAATTTTATTATTTTGTTTACAAATTCCAAACAGTGAAACCGAGTACAAGAGCGGCGCTCACCGCATCTGGTCGGCCGCCGGCTGGTTCTTCCCCTCCTCTGCCATCGTTTTAGGAAGAAAATGACCGCGAATGTTTGAGATTTGTAAGAAAGAGAGAGGCGGCGTAAATTGCAAAACCCTACGACAAAATGGCCTACACTAAAAATTGATTAATATAAAAAATAATAATAATAAAGGAGAGAAATTTTTTTAAATCATTTTTTTTAGAAAATAGTAATGAAATGAAGAAAAAAAAATCGAAATACAAAAAATGATACCTATTATAATATTAATTTTATTTTAAATTTGGTGCTCTAACAGGTTAAATTAATAATTTAATAAATGAAGTTAAATAATTAACATTTTTTCTTCTAAAATGGGAGAAATAAGTTTAATGATTCAGGAGAAAAATTCTTCTCCTATCCACTCACCACAAAAAGTATATAATCCAAATAAAATAAGAGAATTCTTTATATATTTTATTTCTTCCTCTACTTTTTGTTTTTCCCTGTTATAATGTACAATATTAGAGGGTAACAGAAATTTTATATAACTTGTCGCTATAAAAATATGTATATTTAGTTATTTAATTTGAAAATATTCTTTTTCTTTCTCTATCGCAATGCCTTCAAATTTATTTTCATATTTTTTATATTAATTAATTTTGACTGAAATTGAAACATAACGCTATTGGCACTAATAAAGATTAAAACGCAACGTAAGTGTTAAGTTTCCTGATGCAACAGATCTGTGATTCGATTAACGTGGTTTAGTTTTTTTTTTTAATTAGAAAGTCTTAATATTCAGAAGTTTATTAGACTATGATTAATCTAATTTGAGTTAGGTGGATCTATTAAAGGAAGTAAAACTCTTTTACCGCTTATTTTCTTAATACACAAGACTCGAACTCAAAATTTTAATTAAGGGGAATTAAACTTCTCGTCACTTAAATTGACAGGCGTTTGTAACGTGATTTAGTTTTATGGGCCTTTTTCCTTCCCGCCTCAGCCCAATAACGATTACGGCGGAATTGCAGCTTTTGCTTGGCTTTCGGAAACCGAAAGCAAAAATGGGTTCAGAAGTTTTCCTTTTTTTGGTCTTAATGGGTTCAGACTTTTGTTTTTTTTGTTTGGTCGAATGGGTTCAGATTTCAATGTTCGTACAAACCTTTTCTGTTTTTGGGCGGGCCTAATGCTGCACATTGGCACCCTGCATTGGTCCAGTAACTCTCTTGATCGATGGCCCAGTACCATCTGCAAAGCCGGTCTTTGCGGGGATTTATTTTTCACAATTTAAAAATATAGTAGTAGTTATAAAAATTTGAATAACATGTTGGAACCCTCCAAAAAAAAGAAAAAAAGAAAAACATGCACATTTGAGGTGCCATCGATGTTCGTGTTTGATAAAACACATCTTCAACTACCGTAAAACTGTTCAAAATACGTTTTAGATTCTGATTTAATTTCACATCTTTTTTTATTAGAATTTAAAATCTAGTTACTAAAATTAATTAAGATTTCACTAAGTCTACTACCAAACTTTAACACTTGAACCTCCCCAAGTACCATGTATGGTACGTTCAAGTAATTCAGTTGTTGCAATCATTCAACTGATGCCTTTGCCGAGTGTCTGTTCAGTCTGCACATAAAAACCTGCGATAGGGTACCAACTTGGTCACTGATTGTTGTGGAATCGCAGGTACCAACTTGGCCACTGGTTGTTGTGGTGGTCCAATTTGCCGCGGTTTTTGTATGGTGCTGCTGTGCTCGACAACTGCATCTGACCAAACAGTACGCTAATAACCAACCAGCCTTGTGCTTTTCCCTTGGTGGGTTTTCCACAAGCACAAGTGAACGGTGAACTCTGAGGAATTCACATGGTTGATCTTCCGATTTCCAGTACCACTTGGTCACTACCATCTCTTGTTCCTGGGTAAATACAAAAATTAATTACTTATTAGTTTTGAGTGCTGACATTGATATCAACGGATTGTAAAAAAAAAAATTGATATTTTTTTATTATATAAAAATAAATACAATGTTACTAAAATAAAATTTAAGCATATAAAAGTTAATTTTTATATAGTAATATAATGATACAAATTTTTTGCAAAAAAAGCAAAAACTCATACGGTAAAATAGTTTGGCCAATCGAAACCGTCCAAATCAAGAACAATTTTTTTAGTTAAATGTCTTAACTGATTTTTAATCAAACTAGACCAAATCCACAGTTAATTTATTGGTTTTTCAATCGGACTATTAATTCGGTCCAATTTCAAAAATTATAATATCGACGAGAGAAGGTAATTTGAAAGGTTTAAATGGATTTTAACTACATTGGAATTATCGATTAGTTTTTTTTAATACAAAAAAAAAAAAATCATCCCGAGCGATCATCAGATTTGTGAGTTGAAACTAATTTTTAAATTATTGACGTTATCGTTCAACTTCCTCCATATAAAAGACCACTACCGAAGTACTATTAGGCTTGGAGTCCCTCTAAACTCAACTACGGTATTAATAAATTTTAAATTTATATATTATGTTCATACTGGATATCCCTAATTGTGAAAAAATGATAATACAAGAATTTAAACTCGGATTAATATTAAAAATAGTACACTAGATCACCACTAAATTGTGATTTCTAGTGATAAATTATTAATTAGTTTAAGTTTAGTTTCACACAATTATTGAACTGATATTTTAAAAAAATGTGGGGCACGAAGATGCTATGGAATATTACGCATGGGCACCATGTCGAGGGACCACTGCAGTCACTGACATTGTGATGCGTCACTGCGTTAGGCATCCAGCAAAGTGGTAAGTCTACAAATCCATTGGATATATACATGACTGCAGACTTTGCACGGGTTCCCTTTTAGCTGCTTGCTTGATTGCTTTGACACGGACACAGTTTCTTCGAGTCATGACTTTTCAAAAGTTCTGATTATGTGTACGATTTCTACGTAGACCCCTTGTGGAGTCTTCTTGGCGATTGATAAACAAACTTGAATTTCAAACTACGTACTGAATGAAAATGAGAGGGTTGCGAAACAAGGGAGAAATTAATGATTAACGTTGTAGTTCTAGTTTAGTTGATTAATTTCTGAAGAATTATGAGCACGTTAAGATGTGGCTTTTAATTAAAAATGTTTCACATTTAGGAAGTAGGAACTGATGGATTTAGAATGGAAGTGGTCAGTGACTCAGTGGCCACTGGTGGTCAAGAGCCAGGGTGGCTTTGGGGCTTGCATTAAAACCGCCTATGCAAGTTGCATTGTACCAACTTAAGACTTCATATGGCCATTGGCCCGTTTGATAATTTCTCAACTCTGGCTGGCCCCTGAGGACCACCTGCTGCATGTGTGTTTCAGATTTGCAGAGCAAGACCAGGGCGCACCATTTCGATTTTGCTGGCTTGATATGGCCTGGGACAGTGATTTTATTGCCAATGGGAAGTTAAGCACAGTTAATTTATTTCTCTCACTCGAATGCCAGACTGGAGAACCTGTGTCTTCCAGTGGATGTGTCATGGGTCCGCAGATCAACCGGACTCCATTTTCTTCCCATTTATTGGCTCACGGTGCCAGCTGGATCCGACCCGTTTTGCACATTAGGTCAAAATGGCCAACTAGGCAATTACTCAGCTGTTATGATAGCATTGTCTCTCGCTAACATATATACTATGTTTTACGTTTAATTTCTTTTAAGCGGGCGGTGTTAGGTGTACGTAGACCGGCACCCTAAACAGTTCCTCAAGAGTTATTTTATTATTATTATTATTTTTTACAAAAGTAAAATTTAGATAGAAAAAATTCTTATTTTTAAATTTAAAGTGTAGAATTTAAATAATTTACGTTAAAAAAATTGATATCATATTTCTCAAACTCTTTTTGATGCTCGAAACTTGGCAAATTTTTCCTTTAAACTTTGTATTTGGCGACAGATTTAACCAATTGGACAGCATTAGTTTAATAATTAATGGCCTACTAGTGAAGTAAATTTGACTTTTATAGTGTATTTGAATTATGAGATTTTTGTGAGAAAAAAATTATGAAAAAAGAAAGTTATAAAAAAGGATAAGAAAGTAAAATTTTTTATTTGTATTATATGAGAAAATTATGAAAAAAATATAAAGATAAAATTATAAAAATATTTTTATAAATAATTAAATAATAAATTAAAATTAAAAAGATAATATTGAGATTATTTTAATCGTTACACTATTTTTCTTTTCAAAAGTAGCTGCTGGCACTTCTCTTGTTTACTAATGATTATGCTTTTCCAATCAAAATCCTATGTTAACCAAACAACGGATTGTGCATCAATTTCATCAAAATTCTTTTACTTTCTTTTCTAACAATAAATCCAAACATATGGTTAATCCGCGTGACGGAGTAAAACTGAAATCATTTAGGTCAAATTCGTTAACATTAATATCGAAAAATTTTCAAACTTATTACCACAGTAAATTCTCAATTTCTAGTGAGGTCGAATGAGTCAAGGAAACCCTCGTTTCATGATTTTGGGCACATGTTTTACAATTAAAGGGTTCCAACCTTTCAATTTCACTAGTCAAGTAGCATTGGCTCTACTACCTTATCAAAGCTCTACCCCACGTCTCCCGGATTGAAGGATGTTATTATTTTCGTTTCAATTTATATTCTAATTCTAGTTTCGTGTTATCGATGATCATCGAACCAGGCCAACTGATTGTTAGAATTGTTGTCGTGAAACATGCTGAAAGAATTTTTTTGTTTTTTTCAGTGGACTGAAAAATTGTTAGTTGCCTTTGCGAATGTGATTTTGCAGAAGTTGGTTGGTGTGTGTATGCGGTTTCTTTAGAGCACCAGTACATATTTTTGAATTTTAGTATATTGATTGAAATTAAAATTGATAATTTTAAAATAAAATTGATAATTTTAAAATCAAATTGATAATTTTTAAAATATAAAAATAACAGCTGTTAATTTTTATTTCAAAAATTATTTTTCTTATTTTAAATTTATCAGTTTTAATTTCAATCAAAATCTTAATCATAACATGAAGATTCAGCACACGAATATTTTTTTGTTTCAAACATCGCAACCAGAAATAGATCAAACATCCCAACCACCTGTTCTGTAATTTTTTTTTATTCCCTCTTTTTGTCTATCTTAGACTTAAGGTGCAAGTGGGTCAAGAGACCTAATAGAAAGAGTAAGCCAGAGTAAGCCGAAACATCAGTCATTACGGTCATACTTGAAATATAAAATATATATAAGAAAATATAAACCTTAAAATAAACCATTCTTTTTCATGTAAGACTTTTCTTATGAGAATTTATTTTTCACAAGACTCTACTCTACATAAAGATGAAATTTAAATATTAATCTCAGGTTTATGAGTACTAAATTGAGTAACTTTATCACCCTGTATCGGTGCCAAGGAGCAGGAGCTGATTTTCAATCATTTGATGTATCAAAATCGACAGCAATACTATTGACTGTGTTTAGACCACGCTCATGGGTTAGACACCATAAAATAGCCTTCGCAATCAAAAATGCGTCATGCGTGACTATATCTTACATAACTAAATAACAAGAAATACTTTCTGCAGATATCATGTTTTATAATTATTAACACACTGTCGTATTTTTTGAACTTAAAGTATGGAGTTTAAGTCATAATTCGAGTCAATCAACCAATATACAAGCGTAAAGTGAAATAATATAATTAGATTATATATTATGTGTGTTTTTAACGTGTACTTTAAAATTTTAGGAAATCTTCAGTTAGGTAAATCTTTATCCTGTTATAGGTTCTTCATTTAGGTAATTACTCAATTCACAACATGAAAATTTTTCTTTGTACCAGAAAAAAAAGATGAAAATTATTCTCAAAGTAAATTTTGGTTCAAATTGATTGTACAAAACAGTAAACTTTACAGGTTACTGTGGAATTTATTCCAGGAATAACCAATCAAAGGAAAAAAAAAACTATCTGAATCAGAGTTTTTTTTTTAGCCATAAGCAGTGCTGCGGAACCTTTTAATGGTGCAAACTTTGAGAATTCTCAAGAGGACTTGATCGCTGGTGCATCTAGGTGTCTTGAATTGGCTCAATGCTGCCCCATTGCCAATGAAATAATCCAATATCTTCTTAAAGGTGCCTTTCTCCACAATGCAAAGCTCAAGGGGCCCAATTGAATTGGCCTTCCTTGACACCACATAGCCATGGTCCACAAATGATGCATCCATTTCTCTGCAACATTCACCGAGGACCCCCTCCTCCACTTCTCCTTTGATTTCCCAGTAAATTATGTAGTGGCCGGGCTGGTTCGCCACGTCCGCGTGGCTCGTAAAATCGACCACCTCTGCTCTAGCCTTGCTCAGTAGCTCAGACCCCCTCTCCACCACGAATTGAAGGTCTTTCTCTGTGTTCTTGTCAATGTTCACTGTCAATATTAGCTTTCTCCTGCATATATAGTTCAGCTTAGGTGTCCCTTTGTGAAATCCGGCCACCTCCACCACGTCACCTAGTCTGTATCTATAAAGTCCTGAGATGGAACGGATGCAATGAATAGAAAAAATTTAATTGCAAGACACTTAAAAAAACATAGTTAAAAGGGTGTTATAATATAACAATAATCATCTGACCGTTGTACTAAAATTTAAAATTAGATTCACAATTTTTTTTGTGTGATGTATATAAAAATTGAGTTTTATATATTTCTTAGATATTTTTTTTAGCTTGGGACAGCCTAACATTCAATTTAATGAACTTACTAATTTGGATCGATCTAAACAAGATTCTGAAAAACGAAAAAAATCTCTTAATAAATATTTAACGTGACTGCATTTTTATAAACTCAAATCTAAAATTTTTAATTAAATAATAACAGGCTAATGTCATTAATACCAATACCTACTGATATTATATACCTTTGAGATGTTACTTTCACAGCTAAATTATAGGACCCCTCGGCACTTGCTGGAATTAGTAACAAAAAAAAAAAAGTACGACACTGGTGCACACCAATAAATCAATCAATCCATGGTGAACTTGATTTTCGCTAGCGAGTTGTGGACAGTTCACGTCCATGTCATCAAATCGACGGTTGGATTTAGACATGCAATGCTATGATTCAAGGAGTAATTGAATATGCCTGGACAACGTGTCCATTTTCTTGACACTCCTATCCAGTCTTACCAATCAAATTAGAGAATCCCATTTGGGACTTTTTGAAATCAACGATCTATAACCAATTATTATTCCCTCCCCTTTCTTTTTAGTTCTTATTAAAATCGTCAAAACCGGACCGATCATCAAATCGAAAATATTAATGGGTCAAAGTTTAATCGGTTCAATCAGTTGAACCGGTATTTATTAATATATATATTTATAAAAATAATTTTAAAAAATAATACATGATTATTAAATATTACTTTTTTTTTATTTTTAAAGATTAAATTGAAAGTTTTGATAAATTTAGGACTAAATTAAAAATTTTAATTAAATTTAAAACTCAAATTATAATTTAAATAAATATTGGGATCAAATTATAATTTATAAAACTTTTATACCGGTTTGAACCGGTTGAACCGAGTCCGATTTTTGATCGGTTTTTATCGGTTTTGACCGGTTCAAACCGGTTTTGACCGGTCCGAGTTAAGGGATAACTGTAGTTATAAACCGGCCTGAACCTTTAGCCGGTCACCGGTTGAACCGGTCAGACCGGCCGGTCTGAATCGGTTTTAACAACATTGGTTCCTATAGACTAATAATTGACTATTGTACTTTGATAATGAAAAAAAAAAAAGTCTTATTTGACTTAATATTTTTTTAATATAATTTATTTATAATTTTATATTATAGATAAATAAGATCTAATTGAAATAAAAATACGAAAAAATAAATTTTTATGATATTACATTAGTAGTGAGTTATATTTATAAAAAATAAAAATAATAAGTAAAAAAAAAAAAAAAAAAAAGGGCATTTTTGCTACAAGTGTATAAAGATAAAAACAAAGTAATTTGAATTGCAAAAGACCAGAAGAGTTTTAATTTCCTAACTTACCAGTAAAAGTTGTGAGGATAACTTCGTACTCCTGTCCAACTTCCACCTTCGAGAGTGGCACTGGCTCATCTTCTATGAAGTCATCAATGGCTGAAGTACTACTGCCATCATGCTTCTGTCTATGCAGTGGCATGAATTCAAAATAGGAAAAAGCTGGTATTACTGCAAAAGTAACATTCTCTGGAGGCAAAGAAGGGTCCACATTAACCCCAATCCAACTCTCTGTGGATCCATAGTCTGCACTAACTAGAGGCAATCCCCCAGCATAATGCCTCAGTTTTTTCAAGTAATGAAGCATTGACCCTGTCATTATAGAGTACAGATACTTGGAATTTGGCCACAGCTTGGGCACCAGACCAAGCCAGTCTTGATTTTCAAGGTCCTTGCAGCTTTCTTCTATTCTGGAAGCCAAGCAAGGACTTGGAGAGACGATTTCCAGTACTGCTTTCCTCATTTCTGGCAAGGTGATCCTTGGACTCAGAGTACCTGTTCTAATGTCATTGCATATGTCTTTCCATAGCTCTTCAAGCGCTGTAAGGGCTTGCACTATGCTATAAGCAAAGGTGGAGGCTATGAACTCTAGATCATCACAGAAAAAGAGACCAAGGAGAAGATGGCAATATGTGGATTGCTTGTAATCCCCACCAGAAATTACTTCCTGTGGGCTGCAAGTGAATGAATTTGTCCTTTCCTGCTTCATCTTGAACTCCTCACTTGCAAAATAGTGGGTTGTTGCTGTTCCTGCTGCTAAGCCCCCTTCAGTTTTGAACTGTTTGCTGCTGTATATGAACTCAAGTATTTTCCCTCCTTCCCTTGTTGGATAAACCCTGATGAGAGTTTTTGATTAATTCAAAGATAGAAAATTTATAGCCAATAAACATGCCCATGTGAAAGTATGAAACAATTTGGTACCTTGATCTGTAGGCTGCTGACAATGTAAGAATCTTAAGAGTAGTCTGGGAACTGTGGCGAGTGAAAGGAACATACTTCTGCTTGCCTTCCGTAGTTCCAGAGCTACAAGACAGTACAAAAAACATCATGAGAATCATGAAAATCAAACAGAAAAAAAAAATGTTCAAGTTCCACATTTTGGAAACTGGAAACTGAAAACAGGAGTTTTTGCGTGTTAGATGTCCTTCAAAGTTTCGAATCAACCTATTTTAGGCACACCCCTCAACTTGGTTTACTACTTGGCTGTGTTACAAACAATGTTATCTTGTATAGTATTTTGTAACTGTTAGTCCTGATGTAGCCTAAGAGGGGGACGTATCAAAACATAATGTCATGATTATTAATCTTAAAAATGACTATAATAACCTATCCTATCTACCTGACTATCTTGAGGTACCCAGAGGATAATAAATTAAGGAGAAGAAAAAAAAAAGAGCCTCCAGCTTAGACAGTAGAAATATTACGTAATTCATATTCTGTATTCTGATTCATTTGCAATTTTGACATTATATTCCAAACTGGTACAGCCCATGTGGCGGAATAGTAATTTAAGTCCAAACATTTGGTTTTAAAAAAAAAAGGTTAAAAAAACCAAAATGGAATAATGGAAATTGGCACCAAAGCAAGTCTCATGCACCTTAAAGAGAGAGTTGTTATGGGTTGTTGAGTGAGTAAAGGAGCTGTATCCCCATCTGCAATTCTCCGAATATAAGGCAACAAGTCTGAGTGGGAGGCAAGTGGCACCAGGGAGGTGTAGAGAGATTCCAATGCACGTGCATCCATGTCTTGGACATTGAGGTCCCCCAAAAATTGTCTGAGATATTCGACTCCCCAGTTGAGCTCAAGAATCCGGCGAAGTGTCTCCGTCTGGACGTCGGCAGCCTTCTCCGATATGTCCTCAAACCAACGGATAACGTCGCATTCATGGCCTGTATTGCCATTAACGTTATTTCTCGCAGCCAATTCCATTGGGGATGGGGGAGGTATGGTGTGGTGATAGTATCATATATAAGTGCTGCCAAATGCCAATGCAATATAATGTTGATAGTGGGTGGGGGTCACTCTGTAGCTTAGCTCTCTATCTATGCTTCTTTATATCCACAAGGAGCCCACATATGAAACATCATTCTCTTGGTCATGGTTATTTATTTTGTGGTTTGTCCCTAGTGGAAAAAGCTCAACAAGATTCCCAAAGAAATCACATTACACAACCCCTCCGTTGAAGCTCCATCCGAGAATTGTACGATTCTATGTAGACCACAAGATCTGGTGTTATCCATTTAAGAGAGGAAGAGGGGGAAGGAACATGGACAATGTGCCGCGGGACCAATAATCCAAGTAGACAGCTTGGCAATCAAATGATCAATGAGCCTCCATCTCAAGCCAAATTCCTCCCGTGGATTTTGTAAAATTTTCAGACTCAACTTTTGTTTCAGCCTAAATTGCCAAGGGATTCAAACTTACCATTTCTGAATTCATATGATGTTATATTTCCTTCTTCAAATTTTCCGCTCACTATATATATTTAGAATGGAAGCACTTAAGCGGAAAAAATGTGATTGAAAGAACCCAATTCATCATTAGAAACCCCAATAATTTTATAGTTTCTGTCCTACAACCTTCCTTCTCACGGGGAAATTCTGATCTATTTAAGTTCAAAGTGGTCAGACCCAAAGAGGGCATGGTAGTTCCCACTCCAACATCGTCTGTCAATTCATCTTTTGTTCTTGCTTTAATCTGTCCCAGCTATAATGCCAATGCCTGGTCGTTTTTCCACTCTGCATTGCAAGTGCCACCTCCTATCAGGCCTCTCAAATGCAAACCTGATCAGACATAATCGTAGTATTGTCACTTTCTCCTCGTGTTATCAGAAAATTCTGTTGAGCATCAAACTTAACTAGTTAGGTCCCTCGATTTTTAATGAAATTCAACGACCATTTATCTGTTCCCCCTTTACCGAGCATTTGAGTATAAGACTGACAATTTGTGTGGGAGTGGCCTGGTCTAACAATTTTACTTGTTGGAGTTTTGAGCCTCAAATTCAACAATGATAGGATTGGACTAATGGGGTCTTAGTATTTATAGATATCGAACTGTTTTTTTATTAGTACATGCATTAACATGCTTGTCAGGCACCCCCAGCCAGACAATGTCCCAAGAAGGCTTTCTCAACAAACGGCCCATTCATCAGAACATTGACATCTTGTAGTACTGAAATCAAGTTACTGGGAGTGAGTGGGAGACGTAAAGTTAAAACCTTCTAAGATCCATTAGTCGCTTCAAATCATCTATTAATGTCTTTCTTTTTGGCCAACAACTTACGTGAAACAAGACTTGTCCCTACGGAAAGAAAAATGGACCCTTTGTCAGCAATTCTATCCCCCACATCCATTAGTTCATTAACATGTATCACGCAGAGATCAAAATTCCACTTTTTTGAGATCCTGAGGCCCACTCGAAATCATGGGTCACGGTCGCTTACCAATGCCAACCGTCCAAATCTGACAAAATATCTAGATATTTGCTTGCTCGACAAATCCATATTGCATAATCTGGAAAAAATTTTCAATGATGTTCGTTGAGGTATCCAAATCCCAGTAATAAAGCATCGGTCCACCTCCTGGACATAATTTAAATGGTCGAGGACCAGAAGTGGTCAATTACAAATCCTTTGAAAGAAAGAAATAAACAAACACAACATGCATCTGTACTCAGTGTCACATAATGCAGATGCTAAAGGATTTTGTTTTGTTCCTTGCAAGTGGAGTTTCAATGTCTTTTCCATTGACACTGTTTTTTTTTTCCTTCTCAAAAAAGAGGGGAAAAAAACATATGATAACTATGTTATATTTGAAACTAGAATATGCTGAATGACCCACCTATTTTTGGCATTTTTCCCATCGCTCATTTCTAACTGCTGTCCACTCATTCATGTATCACTCATAAGTGGGAAAAATGAAGCAAGACGCAGAAGATGCGATTAAAAGACTGTGCGGTCCGGAAAGCTTGATAGAGAGATGCACTCAGGCCGGTCCCGAGAATCTGTCAATCATCTGTAGGACCCTAATATTGGTGTTGAAAGAGAAAAATAATGCAATTGGGAAATGGGAATTGATTGCAGATGGCAACCCATGGACAAAAGACAGCAACAGAGGAACTACGAGTGGGTATCCGGCATTTGTTTGGACGGTACCATTCCAAGCAATTGACAACCTGAGCAGCAACATCTGATATCAAAGCATTCATAAAACGAGCCCCAAAAAAAAAAAAAAAAATCATTTGTCTGAGTGGATCCTAGTGAATTTTCTGAAATCTGCTATTTAGCTTTTCACTGTTTGTGGGGGACCCTCCCTTCTGTTGTGTCCATCCAACTGCAAGCCGAGGTGGGGCATGGGAATCGGATTATTCCATGTTCATGAAGAACTGGCTTAGGAACCTAGCATTACTTGACAGCATTTCAGAACAAAATCAGCAAAAACTTTGTGTGACACCTTGTGTAAATGGTTGCTCCCAGATGTGCTTGGCTTGGAACAAACCAAAATTCTTTACCAGATAAGTTGACAGAGTCAGTGTATATCGTTGATTTGTGAAGTTAAGTAGTTTCCATATCAACCAATTTACATGGTAAATAAATGTTTGCTAAACATATATAATAATTTTTTGAGGAAAACCACGGAAAAAAGGCACTTCTTAGTGACGGCTTGACGTCAAGATCTCATGAACTCAGATTATATGATATAACAATGTATTGCGATTTCTGTTTATTCAATTTTTATGTTGATTAACAGACATGGTATAGACTAGAAATTGTTACAGTATCTGGCCTTAAATGAGAGGGTAGAAATTTGCTAGCCCAAAATATGATTAAGAAAAAAAGTGACGAAACCCCCCTCTACCCTACCCCAAACAATAAACTCAATGACTTGTTTTAAAGCAGAAAAAGGGGTGTGGATCGTACCTCTGTATCAGGTACACCAAGCAATTTGATAAGAACTTGTCACTCTCTGAGATGAAATGGATGTGCCCAATGCAATGGTCAGAACTGACCACATTTGGATGCCAGTGATGCACAAGCATCTTCATAAATTGAATTATATCTGGTAGAGAAGCAAACTCAGAGTGTCGATAGAGGTTCTGTGATTTTACACTGTAAAGGTGTCTGGTTCTATTAAAAACAATTGAGTTAGAGGCAAAGTAGAAGGGTGAGTCTTAGTGTAACGGTAAAATTATCTATTGTGACTTGTGAGCAGAGGTCACAGATTTAGGAAAACATCCTCTTTGTGAAAATAAGGGCAAGAATGTGTACATGTAACCATTTCTTAGATCCTACAATGTGGGAGCCTTACAAACTGGGATGCCCTTTCTAGAGCCTGAGACGAAGTAGCTCATATTTAAGCGCCAAACTTTGGGCTAAATAATCAATTTTCAAACAGCGTGCGAAACTTCACTCGCCTCCTAATGCCACCCATTCTATCATAGCCGATACCTATCTTGCTATGCATCAACTTCAAAGCCAGATCTGCATTGCCTGCTTTCCTCAAGGCATTCAACAGAAGGGTGCGGATCCGTCCTGGTATTTCTCTTCCCCTATCCACAATCCCATCAGCCAATTTACAAGCTTCCTTGACGCGGCCAGCTTTGCACAGTACATTAAGCATATCTTCAAAGGCTGTCTCAGGAATGACTCCCATTGGGGCTAGCTCATCCAAAACCTTACATGCTCTGGCTACCTTGCCTGATAGACAAAGCCCAGTTGATAGGGCCCTAAAAGCAGCTGCAGTTGGTGTGATGCCCTTATCAATCATCATCTCCCACAGCTTTATTGCCTCTTCATTCTTATGTTCTCTGAACAATGCGCTTATGAGTATTGTGTACGTGTAGACTGTCTGATCACAGCCTTCGTCTTCCATTCTCTGAAACAGAGCTAATGCGTCATTTGTCTTACCACACTTAGCATGGGCATCAATAAGGGCATTATAGCAATAAGAATCTGGTGGGCATCCTTGGTTTACCATATCTTCAAAAAGTTTTTCAGCTTCATCCACTCTTCCAGCCTTGCCTAGACCATCAATAAGACTGCAATAAAACGTAGCATTAACCAAGACTCCGCTACTTCTACAAAAATGAAAATACTCCATAGCCTCATCTAGTCTCCCACTCTTGCACAAACAATTAACAATGACCCCATAAGTTACCTCGTCTGGTTGGAGGCCTTCCTTCTGCATCCTTTCAAAGAGCAACATTGCCTCTCCCATGTTGCCACATTTTGCATTCGCATCTATCAAAGTTGTATATAATGCAACATTTGGTTTACATCCCTTTACAATCATAGTCTCAAAAACAGCATAGCCTTCCACACATTTCCCATCTTTACAAAGCCCTCCGATCACCAAAGTATAGGCATGAGCAGGGATTTCCAGCCCCTTCTCTTCCATTTCATGATAAAGGCTCAAACACAAATCAAAAGACCCCTCTGCATAACATGCCTGTATCAAAGTCATATATGTAATCTTGTCCGGCTCCACACCCCGTAACTCCATATCTCTAAATTTCTCAATGGCTCTTTGCGTTTTCCCCACCTTGCAATACCCTTTGATCATAGTATTATACGAAACAATATCCGGTCCAATTTTTCCACTCTCCATAACATCAAAAACACGCTCGGCAGATTCTATGAACGTGCAATTAACCAAGCCATTAATCAGAAAATTATAAGTAAACAAACTCGGCTCAATCCCATTTTCCTTCATGCTACGCCACACCCACAATAACTCCTCCACCATCCCCAAACTTCCGAAGCTCTTAACCAAAGAATTCGCCGCGGAAACAGTCATTAAAAGCCCCATTCCTCTCAACTTACCAAACACAAACTTAACACCATCCAAATCACCATTAAAAGCCAAAACATCAATCAAAGAAACATAACATTCAAGATTGTGAGTGTACTTCTTTTGCTTACCAGCCCAAGCAAAGAACTTTAAGGCCACGTCAGGTTTTCTCTGCAGCTCCAATGATTTCAGGACAAAAGATACAAAATTTGGGGACAGCTTGATCAAGAACTTGTGGCAAAAGGAGTCGAGATTAGATTCCATGGTTGAAGACCCGTCTAAGAGATTAAGAATCTGAGGGACCCACGGAGAGGGTTGGAGGTTTTGGTGGGTTTTTGAGGCTACATCGGAGAGATCAATCAGGGGGTCTATCCATTCTGGAGGAGGAATAGAGTGAGGAGGGTTGGCCGTGAAAACCCACCTGGAATTTTGAGTGGAACTGAATGTAGGGCCCAGTTCTGTGGGAGACCCACCATGGTTGTACGGAAGAGGAGGTGGAAGCGTGCGGAGAGTTGCAGGGAGACGGACGGGAGGCCGCAGCAGGGCTCTTCTCATTAGAGCTTTCTGGGCGCTGAGACTGAGGCATGAATCCTAGTCAAAGAAAGAAAATAGGTCAATCAGAAAAAGGGTATTATTATTTAAAATTTTAGTGTTTGTTAATTTTAATTTTTTAAAATAAATAAAATTTATTTTTAATATAATATTATAAAAATTTATCTTTTTATTTTTTATTTTAAATAAATTTTACTTAATGTGTTTAGTAATATTATAAGTATATTATACTAATTGAAAAATGTAAGTTGAATTGATATTTTCTTCAAATTTTTCATATTTGTATTTTTATTTATGTTTTTTATATTTGTATTTTAGGTATGATTAAAATAATTATTCAATTTATTTTTTCTTAAAAAACAATTCAGTTATCTAATGAAACGCATAACACGTAGATTTTATTTAAATGATTGCACCAAGTATTTTCAATTTTTTAACGGAGAAAAATGATACATTTTCAAATAAAGGGGACACTTCAATTAATTTTAAATTTATTACCAAACATCAATATGGAGAAATAGATGTTAAAAAAAAAACTAGAGAGAAATAGATGTTATACAATAAAAAAAAAATTGAAAGGAAAAAAAAAATATTTTTTCTTTGTCTAACGAAATTCTTGTAGCATTTGTTTGAAAGATTGTATCTCTTGTAATTAAAAAGGAGAATTCTTGAAGTACAAAAGAAACTGAAAGTGCTATTTGTGCAGGAAATCCGAATGCCTTTTGGAATAGGATAAACAACCTCCATTTCATGAAAGTCAAATCCTACCAAAGCAATAACCTATTTATTTTTTTGGGTGCACAAAAATTTATTAGATTTTAACTAATTCAATTTAAACTATTATCTGGCCCCAATTGAAAGAATCTCTCTCAGTTCCGATTTCTTCATTTATAAGATTTAAACTTAAAATTTTTTTTAAAGGATACTAAGTCTCTTTCACTCTGATTTGATTAATTAGAGTTGATAAAGCAAAAATTTATTGCAAATGGGATCAATACAATGAAAGTTAAATTAAAAGACTTTCCACAAGGATGGACTCCCCCGTTAACAACCAAAAGGATCCCTCTCTTTATCAAATGGAACTATTTTATAGAAAATATTATACGCTCACACATATCATTCAGTACATGAACTCTTACAGCGATTGATCCAAAAAAATTTTCAAGGAAACAAATTTACATATACAGTAAGAATAAATAAATAGAAAAATATTTTCAAAAACTTTAATTAGAAAAATAAACAAATTTTATGCAATAAGAATAATAAACAAAAAAAATAGAAAAAATTTCAAGATTCTATAATTATTCTACACAATAAACATTATTATTGTTTCTTTAATAAATTTCATATTTTAAAATCTCGAAATGATATTTTCAATTTTTAATTATATATATACATATATATATTATTTTATATAAATAATCTTACAGTTGTTCTTCTCCAATCAGATTATGAAATCGATCGAACGACATATTTTGCTTATGTTTATTTACTTCAATTAGATTTGTTTCAGTTATCGGCAAAATTTACTTGGAAATCGAGAAGTGGCTAAATTATAACGTGATTTTCTAGGTCGACAAATTATTTGAGGACTAAATCTTTGTTATTCTTGTTGTTGTGGGCCTGAAATTTATTTGTGGGCCGACTAATTAATGTTATTTAGTGGAAAAAAAATCACTAAAAGAACAAAAAAATTTCCGAAAGATTTACGAATGATAACCTTAAAAAACTGCATGGCACAAAAATCCCAATATCAAAACAAAAAATCCTACCTCCAATTCTTACTTTCGAAGATCCAAAAAAAAAAAATGTGTACGTTAAACAAAAATGGTGATAGTGAGGCAATTTTAAAGAAGAGTTAGGACCAGAAAAAATCTTAAAAGGGACAATAAAGGAATCGGAAAATAATTCTTGAATGCGGAGACAGACGAGTGGATGCGGTATTGACCGTATTAGTATATTGTTGTTATATTTATCGCGTACCGCATACCGCATATCGAACTTAGCTGTAAGTTTTAAGAGTTTCTATAATTTTTTCACTCCATTGACTTATAATGTGTAATAATACTAAAATTAATATGCAATAAAAATAAAAAATATATGTAAAAAAAATAAACCCAACAATTCTACGTCAATAAATTTTTTTTGTGCATGTGTATCAAAACTTAGGATTCACGGATACGGATACGAGATATGGACACGATACGACACGGATACGGGGACACGAAAATTCTAAAAAAATTAGGATACGGACACAGCGTAAACACGAATATAAAATATATTAAATATTATATATGTATGTATGTAATTTAAATATTTTTAATAAATTTTAAATTTTTTTTACGTATAGTACATATTAATTATTATTATAATATTTTATAATATAATTTGTATTTTATTTATAATTCTTTTAAAAAATGTTATATATGTGTATATATATATATATATATATATATATATATATATATATGTATACATAATAAAATATTTAAGCAAATAATATATATATATATATATATGTATAATATACTAATTAAAATATCAAATACATATAAAAATATTTGAAACGTGTATTGCAAGTGTCCGACACGTGAATTACAAGTGTCTGACACACGTGTCTGATTTTTTTTTTAATTTTTTTGTTAGACACGTTTTAGAGTGTTTTACACGTGTTCGAGGAGTGTCGGGCGAGTGTCGTGTCCGACACGTGTGTCCGACACGAGCACTCACCATTTTAAAAGTGTCTGTACTTCCTAGATCAAAACTCAAAAGAATTTAGGAGGCAATTTTTTTAAGTTCATCAAACAATTTGTAAGTTTTTTTTTTTTTCAAATACAATAAAGAAAACATCAAATTACACTATAACAACACACCTGTATAATGTGTTTTTACAGAGTTGCCACCAAAGTTTCTCTTTCCAAAAACAAAGAAGGTGGGGCCTCTCAGTGGGGTCCGGCCGTGAAAGCGTAAAAGGAAGCCCAGTCAATAACATAAAATAAATAAAATATAGTTCTCCACTCATACCAATTAAGGTCCCATGGTCTAGTGGTCAGGACATTGGACTCTGAATCCAGTAACCCGAGTTCAAATCTCGGTGGGACCTAAATTCCTAATCATTTTTTGCATTTTTCTGCTTTCTGCGAAGCAAGCCGATTTGACTGCGAAACGAAATTAGTGGATCTTCCGCAAAAAATTTGATCACGAAATAACTGGATCTTCCCCAATTCAATTCACACTACAAATACCCAGTTGCCACCATCGTTCCATGGCCACTCTCAATTGCTTCACCATTCACAAAGTCTCTGCTTTAACCAATAAACCCATCAAAAATAGGCCCCATGATCCTCACTCCTCTGCCCTTCTCCTCTCCTCAAGAAGAAGAACCTGGGCCGTTGGATCACTCACGGAGCAGAGGGAAGCGGCGGATGGTAATGATATTGATAACCCTTCTTTAGCTTCAAAGATTAAAGCTAAAGATCCTTCTTTTCTTGATGGGTCTAAATTATTGGAGGCTTTTTCATCTTCTTCTATTGAAGAGAAAGGAGGAGAACAAAGTGATGGTGATAAAGAGAGGTTGATCACCAGATCAATTAATGCTGCTGTTGTTTTGGGGTTTGGGACTATTGCTGTCACTAGGTTGCTCACCATTGATCATGACTATTGGCATGTAAGCGGGGTCTTAATACTTTCAATTTAGAATTTTTAGTTGTAATTAACATCTGGGTGTTTCTCTTTTCATGTTTTCTTTTGTTGCTCCTCTTCTACTAATCAGGTTCCTGCTTACTGGTCTTCTTAGTGATTTTCAATTTGAGATAAAAAATGTTTTTTTTTTTTTTTTGGATTTTCTATTTTTCTTCCTCGTTCTTATGTGTTCAATCACTTGGTTTATTATGTTGAAACATCTCATTTTGTTTGAGAATCATGTCATGAGAGGTTGAGCTCAATCGCGAAGCTGTAGATTAAGATCATCTGATGTGCTTCCCAAGCTAAAGATACTAGTCCTACTGAGAATTATAAGATGTGATAAAAAGTTAGGATTGGATTATTGTTTATTTTTTCGGCTTTCATCTGCAACGTGTGGGAACTGCGGTCCTAATTGCTGCAATGCATTTATTTTCTTTGCCCTTCCATTGTTAATTATTCTCAATATATTTTTTTTCCCATCAATTTGGACATTGCTTAGGGATGGACCCTTTACGAGGTTCTGAGATATGCACCTGAGCATAATTGGATTGCATATGAAGAATCTCTCAAAACAAACCCTGTTTTAGCCAAAATGGCAATTAGTGGGATTGTCTACTCTATAGGAGATTGGATTGCGCAGGTAAGGCTAATTTTATAATCCTTTTCCCTCTTTTTTTGTTTTTTTAGCAGTATCATGGTTTTCAACCTTTTATTACAAGTTTAATGCACCAAATATGCAGTGCTTTGAAGGAAAACCCCTTTTCGAGTTTGACCGTAGACGGATGTTTAGATCAGGACTTGTTGGGTTTACTCTTCATGGATCACTTTCGCACTATTACTATCAAATTTGTGAGGTATTGTTGGATGATTTATTGTTTCTTTATTTTCATTTTACTTTTTGAATATTATGTGCATAATTGAATTCGTTTAGTTTGTTTCCAGGCTCTTTTTCCTTTTCAAAATTGGTGGGTGGTCCCTGCCAAAGTTGCCTTTGACCAGACAGTATGGTCCGCCATTTGGAATAGCATCTATTATGTTGTATTGGGTTTCTTACGATTGGAGTCTCCAGCTAATGTGTTGAGCAAATTATGGACAACGTTTTGGCCGTTGTTGACTGTAAGATGCTGTTCTGTTTTTCGCTAATGCAAGCTATGTGCTTCAATGACAATTGAAGAGCTAGTTTCTGATGCCCATTTATGCTTAAAGATCAACGTAAATGAAGATCTCATTTATTTTTTCTCTAGTGATTTACCAATTCAATGTAATTTGATTGGTCGCTCCCCCAATTGAGATGCTTTATAGGCAGGATGGAAGCTTTGGCCATTTGCTCACTTGATCACATATGGCGTTATCCCTGTTGAACAGCGGCTGCTTTGGGTGGACTGCGTGGAGCTCATTGTAAAGCGTAAATTTCGAGCCTAAAACAATTAAACTCAAAAATACAAAAATAAATTACAAATAAAATTGTAAAGTAAAAGAAAATTTACGTGGGGTCGATCTCCGTAGATCCTCCGATTAGTGTTCCTTTTTTGACTCCGTCAAGGGCTGCACGAGCTTGATCTTAACAGAAATAAATTCCACAGATTTTTCTTGAACTGGGTAGACTGAAACCGGATTTGATTTGGATGTTTTGGCTACGGTTAAGAACCGCAGAGACCTGATCTGAGCCGATCTGGCTTAATTTCACCGAGGGTCGAAGAGACTTGTTCTCGGATGAGCTGCCTGGATTTTGCTGAGGGCCGTATGAGGCTTAATCCCAGCCGGATTTGTAGTAATTTGATATTTTTAACTCTATATTCTCAGAAATTCAGATCTAGAACGATCCAAGAATATAAATTTAAAAAATAACTTTAGAAATGGAAACAGCAAATTTTTTGGGCTTTACCCCTGAAATATCTCTCAAAACGAAGTTAGGAGAGTATACTGCTAAGTAAAAGCACGTAAGAAAAGGAGAAATTTTCTTGAGAGATTTTCAAAATTTTCTTTTTCTCTCAAATTCTCTGGATTTTTCTGTTTACAGATTTGCTGAATCTGTTTTGAACTGAGGGGCATGGGCCTATTTATAGGGTTTCCCCTCTCGTGTGAAAGCACGCGTGTGAAAGGCATAAGTCGACTTTTCCGTGTGAAAGGCATAAGTCGACTTTTCCGTGTGAAAGCACGCGTGAGAAAGGAATAAGTCGACTTTTCTGACTTTTCCGTGTGAAAGCATGCGTGAGAAAGGAATAAGTCGACTTTTCCGTGTGAAAGCACACATGCGAAAGGAATAAGTCGACTATTGACTTTTTTTTTTTTTTTTTTCTTTTTTTTTTTTTCTTCTTCTTCTTTTTTTTTTTTTTTTTTTTAATGTTTACAAATGCCCCCACTTCAGGGGTCGGTAAGGAAGAACTTTGCAGACGTGATCCGCACCGAGTCTTGAAGTCCAGTTTGAAACTTGGAAACGTCCTGATGAACATTGAATCTTGGAGTCTTCTATCTTTGACCATGCTTGCTGTTGTTGGATCACAATAGGAACCCGATACGATCTTGAGAAAGTTAGCACCCCAGCCAATATAAAAATTGATATTCTGGTTCCAGGTGCGTTCGAGCTTCCATAGCCCGCAAAGGATTTTTTATATCTCTTAAAGTTCCAGAGCTCTGGTGAGGATGATCCAGTAGGCAAAGAACTTCAACCTCCCCAAGAGAAAGGCTCAGGACCTTGGAACTTCAAGACCGGCTCACAGAGAGACTGACTGTAGTGATGATTTCCAAGTCTGCTTCGACGTAAGGAGAGTAGTTGGAACTTCCCTGTACGTCGCTGCATCCAAAGAAAGATTAGGATAATTGCAGCTTCTCATCCCTCTGTGGTAGATGTGAACTAAGGAGAGTAGTTGGAACTCCATGACACCGATGGCGTTGGAGATTGAGTTTCGAGGGCTTTTAGGGATCCCTCGAAGAAGACTACTCCTTCTTTTCTTAGCTCGTGCGCCTCCAACTTCTTGATCGAAGAACTTCCTGAGACAAGTGTAGAGACTAGCCATTTTCTTTTGAGAAAGAAGAGCTGAGGGGTGAATATTACAACTCGGGCACGCAGGATATATATACAAATAATAAAGAGTTTTTTTTTTTTTTTTTTTTTTTTTTTTTTGAAAAGTCAAAAAAAGGTATGCAGAATCGGATAGGGCCATCCACGTCCCTCTCCTGCATAAGAGACAAAAGAGGCAGCGGCTGACGCGTGTCACGAAAGTCGTTACCGTGTGTGGCAGAAGTCGTTGCCGTGTGCTGCGGAAGTCGTTGCCGCGTGCTGCAGAAGTCGTTGCACCTTATCTTGTCGGCCGTCCTAGCGGGGCCCGAGGTGCAACTCCAAGTCAAGCTCGACCTCGTCCGGTGGGCCGATGATGTTGATGTCAACGTCGACGTCGCTTTCCGGCTGGTTGATGCTGCCGGAATATTCTGGAAAGAGAGGCAAAGTTTCGCCGGAATGACTCCTTTCTGCTAGAAAATGTCCTCCTAGACTTAAGTACCTAGAAGGGATGAACCCTTGGCTGACTCCGTAAGACCACCAGGACCAGCGTGCATGCTCCCATGGGCTACGGCTTTGATGAACATACCGTGGAGAGACTATTGCGGTGGAAGAACTCGGACCTGCTTCATTTGACGGCGAAGTTGTACTGGTGGGATCTACCATCGGAACAGCAGACTGTTCTTTGGAAAAATCAGCTCTCAGTGCTGGTTTCTTCCTGCTTCTCCGATTCTGGAACCAATAAAACACATTTTTTCCTTCGATTGCCCCGAGTGGGCGCAATCGTGAGACAAGTTGGTAAATCTGAGATGCATTAGGCATAATACCTCCATTGTTGTGGAAGACTTCCTCTAGAATTTGCAGTTGCGCCATGGTTGGTTGCCACCTTGTGCGGGGTGACCTTTCTTCTCCCTTGTCTTGAGGTTCTGCAACTGGTTTCATCTTTCTTGTGGTAGAGGAGCAAAGGTTTGGTGTGTGGTGAAGATCGATTGAGACTGATGCTGAGTTTCAGACTCAAACCCTCCGTCGCTTTTATATTTTTGGGCCGTTCACAGTTTATACTCATGCGGGCCAGGAGTTGGATTGGATTTTGAACCTGGTTTCTGGACTGTGTTTAGAACTTGGAATTTTTTGGGTTTTGGGCTTTGAATTGAATTTGGGTTGATTTGGATTTGGGTTTTTGGATCGAATGTTTGGGTTTGGACTTTTGGATTTGAATTGAGTGTTTGGGTTTTGGACTTAGGTTTTGTGTTTTCTGAATTGGGCTCAAGTGTTTGGGTTTGGATTTTTGGGTTTGGATTTTCGCTTGGACTTTCAGATCGGGACTTCCGATTTTTTTTTTTTTTTTTTTTTTTTTTTTTTTTTGATTTTTTGATTTTTTTTTTTCTTCTCTTCTTTTTTTTTTTTTGATTTTTTTTTTTTTGATTTTTTTTTTTGATTTTTTTTTTTTCAAACATATTTACACATAATATTGTTTCAGAAATTTACCATTGATTGGGCCGATTCGGACGCCTTCTTGGTCTGACAGCATGTAAGCGTTGTGAGTGTAGGCCTCCTGCACTAAGTATGGCCCGTCCCATTTGGAAGTAAGCTTGTCACCAGGCCGATGCTTCATGTTGATGGGCCGTCGCACTGCAAGAACAAGATCTCCAACTTGAAAAGATCGAAGACGGACCCTGCGGTTGAACGTGTTGGTGAGCCGGGCTTGGTAGCACTCAAGTTGCTGTTGTGCTTCGAGCCTCCTTTCATCGAGAGCTTCTAACTCATCCAGACGTAGGCGAGCATTCTCCTCCTGTGTGAGTCCTTCCAGAACAGCCATGCGCAGGGATGGAATCTGTGTTTCCAACGGCAGTATTGCTTCGACACCGTAGACAAGTGAGTATGGCGTCGCCTGTGTTGGAGTCCGGTAAGTTGTACGATACGCCCATAATGCCTCCGGAATTCTGTCATGCCAATCTCTTTTGGATTTAGAGACTACCTTTCGCAACAGGTTGCATAAGGTCTTGTTGAATGCTTCAGCCAAGCCATTTGCTGGGGCATTGTATATGGATGACTTGTACTGCTTGAACTTGAATTTCTCGCAGAGCTTGTCAATTAAGCTGTTATAGAACTGCTTACCATTATCAGTGATGATGAATCGAGGGACTCCATAGCGATAGATCAGCTGAGTCCGGATGAAATTGGCAACATGCTCCTTCTTTACCTCTCTAAGTGGAATGGCTTCAGCCCATTTTGAGAAGTAATCGGTTGCTGCGAGGATGTACAGGTGACCTAGGGATGACTTTGGCAAGGGCCCCACTAAGTCGAGACCCCAAGCTTCAAAGGGCCAGGATGAGACAGTTGGATGCAGTGGCTCCGGTGGTTGATGTATGTAATTCGCATGAAATTGACAAGCTTGACAGGTTTTAGCAAACTCAATTGAATCACGTACCATAGTTGGCCAGTAGTATCCCATCCTTCTAAGTTGGAAGTGCAACTTAGGCCCTGATTGATGTCCGCCACAAACACCAGAATGTGCTTCAGTGAGAGCCTGTTTTGCCTCTTCATTGGCTAGGCAGCGAAGTAGAACTCCATCAAAAGACCTTCGATACAGAGCATCCTTGAGATATATGAAGCGGGGAGCTCGTCGTTGAATTTCTGTCTTATGACGACGATCTTCGGGCAGCTTCCCGTGCTGTAGGTAGTCAATGATTGGTTGACGCCAGTCCTCGTCCTCCGCGAGACGTACAGATACAGTGTTGGCTGCTGTAGTTTCTTCATCATCCTTTTGTGGCACTATCCATTTCTGGCATACGGCAACAACTGTAGCCTGGATTTCTGACTTTGCAAGAGAAGTGGCCAGGTTAGCCAACGCGTCTGCCTGAGTGTTTTCTCGTCGAGGCACATGCTCCAAGGTGATGCTTTCAAATTCATCCATTAGCTGTCGAGCAAGTTGATGGTAAGGTGCAAGGTCCTCTTTCTTCACATCATACAATCCTGTAAGTTGGTTGATGACGAGCTGGGAATCTCCATGGACTTCTATAGTTGGAATCTTCATATCGACAGCCATTTGAAGACCAATGATCAAAGCCTGGTATTCAGCAACATTATTTGAACATAACTCACCGAGTATGATAGCATATGGTAGTATTTGTCGCTGAGGAGTGACAAACACTATACCGGCACCAGCACCATCACGCCTTGCTGCACCATCAAAGAACATCGTCCATGGTGGCAGTGTCTCAATGTAAAAGACCTCTTCATCTGGAAGATCATCTGTGAACTCCCAATCGGATGGGATAGGGTGATCTGCAAGGAAGTCTGCTAGAGCTTGTCCTTTGACTGCTTTTTGAGGCACATAGACAATGTCGTAGCTTTGTAGGATTACTGCCCACTTGGCAAGTCGTCCTGACAAGATTGGTCTAGATAAGATATATTTGACAGGATCAGCTCTGGCAATGAGACGTACCGTGTGAGCCTGCATGTAGTGCCTCAGCTTGTCAATGGCAAAGAACAGTGCTAGACATGTCTTTTCAATGGGCGAATAACTCAGTTCCGGACCGTTTAGTGTTCTGCTCAAGTAATACAGGGCAACTTCCTTTCCCTGCTCGTTTTCCTGTGCAAGCAAGGCTCCCAAAGATCTTTCCTGCGCTGCAATGTAGAGAATCAACGACTTTCCTTGAATTGGAGCTCCCAGGACTGGTGGATTGGAAAGGTACTTCTTTATGCTCTCAAAGGCTTTGCTGCAAGCTTCGTCCCACTCGAAGTTGACATCCTTCTTCATCAACCGATGGAAAGGTTGACATCTACCAGCTAAATTGGAGATGAAACGGCGAATGTAAGCCAGCTTTCCTTGTAGACTTCGCAGCTCGTGCAGGTTTTTAGGTTCAGGCATCTTTTGAATTGCCTCAACCTTTGACTGATCAACTTCGATTCCACGATGGCGCACCACGAACCCAAGAAACTTTCCTGATGTGACACCGAATGCGCACTTGAGAGGGTTCATTTTGAGCTGATGCCTCCGAAGTCTTTCGAACACCGTCTTGAGATCCTCGAGATGATCTTTGCGCTTTTTAGTCTTTACAACTAAGTCATCAACATAACATTCTACAATCTTGTGCAGCATGTCATCAAAAATTTTTTGCATGGCACGTTGATAAGTGGCACCAGCATTTTTTAATCCAAACGGCATAACTTTGTAGCAGTATATACCTTTTGGGGTGCGGAATGCTGTCAACTCCTCGTCTTCTGGTGCCATTCTGATTTGGTTATAACCTGAAGAACCATCCATGAAGGACAATGCTTCATGACTCGTTGTTGCATCGACTGTGATCTCCGTTATGGGCAATGGAAAGTCATCTTTCGGACAGGCCCTGTTAAGATCTCGAAAATCAACACATACCCTCAACTGTCCATTCTTCTTTCTTACCGGGACAATGTTGGCAATCCACGTTGGGTAGGTGACCTCTCGGATGAAGCCGGTATTGATCAGCTTGTTCACCTCCTCCTCGATTTGTGGAATGAGTTCCGGGCGGAACCGTCGTTGTGGCTGCTTGACAGAACGGACACCCTTCTTTACTGCTAGACGATGCACCGCAATTTTTGGGTCAAGTCCAGGCATTTCTTTGTAACTCCATGCGAACACGTCCCTGTATTGACTTAATACCTGAACATATTCTTGCTCTTCTTCTGCAGTAAGTAAAGCACTTACAAATGTAGGTCGAGGATCTTCCGGAGAGCCAAGATTGACCTCCTTGAGTTCATCAACAGTTGCTTGGCCACCATCTTCAAGTTCCGGGGGAGCCTCCTTCACTTCACCATCTGATGAGTCGGAATCAGCCTCCTCGCTAATTGTGACATGAAATGTAGAACCTCTGACTTCACCTTCTTTGTTTGACTGGATAAGCCTGTCTTCGAAGCACTTCTGACTCGGGTTGGGTATGTCCTTCCTCCTATTTAAGATTAGTACAATAATAAAAAAGGGAAAAGGGGGCTAACCTTCTAGACGTCGTGACTTCGACACATAGTGCAGGAATGGGATGGTGCTTGCAGATAGAGCCTCCTACAGGCAAAGTTCGGCAGGCTGTGGCTGCTTCTCACCTGTTAGGGTCTGCATTGTTGTATTGTCGCCTTTTATACTCGTGCGAGGCAGGAGTGTTGAATTGTGGTGTCGCCTTTTATACTCGTGCGAGACAGGAGCGTTGAACTGTGATATCGCCTTTTATACTCGTGCGAGACAGGAGTGTTGAACTGTGATGGATTGATTATCGCCTTTTATACTCGTGCGAGGCAGGAGTGTTGAATTGTGGAGCTGTTCGCCTTTTATACTCGTGCGAGGTAGGAGTGTTGAATTGTGGAACTGTTCGCCTTTTATACTCGTGCGAGACAGGAGTATTTTGTTGAACTGGTGAGCTGTGGAGCCGGAGAGTTGGTGAGCTGCTGAGCTGTTGAGCTGCTGAGTTGTTGAGCTGTTGAGCTGCTGAGCTGTTTGGTAAGCTGCTGAGCTGTTGAGCTACTGAACTGTTTGGTGAGCTATTGAGCTGCTGAGCTGGAATTTGATTCAGGGTTTAAGTTTTACCCTCGAATCTGGATTTGGACTTGGAATTTAGATTTGGGATTTGAGCCCGAGTTTAGCCGAGTTTATGTTTGGCTTTGAATTTTGTTGACTTTTGAGTCGGGATTTGAGATTTGTCCCCAAATCTAAATTTGAATTTTGATGAAGGGTTCTGACAATGCACAAGAACTTCAGACATTTTTTTTTTTGGCCTTTTTGTGCTTCTCTTTTTTTTTTTTTACCTTTTTTTTTTTTCTTTTTTTGAATTTTTGGCCCCTTTTTTTTTTGTCTTTTTTTTTTCTTTTTTTGTTTCTTTTTTTGAGAATTTTTTTTCTTTTTTTTGTATTTTTTTTAATCTTTTTTGATTTTTTGGGATCTTTTTTTTTTTTTTGCTTTTTAATTTTTCTTTTTTTTTGAATTTTTTTTTTTTTTCTCTTTTTTTTTTTTTGAGAATTTTTTTTTTTTTTTTTTTATTCTTTTTGACATAACAGTAGTTCTGAAATTTACCTGCTTTATTGGGTCAGGTCGAAATGCATTTCTGACCTGATAACATGGAAGCATTTTTTTTGAACTAGACATGACCCCTCCCACTTGGAAATGAGCTTGTGGCTGAGTCGGTACTTTCGTCCTTCTGTTGGTCCGATTGGCTAAAAACTGTGTCCCCAAATCGAGATGATTGAGGACGATCTTCGCGGTTGACTGCATCAGCGGGTTGGGCTTGGTGAAGCCCTTTGTTAACGTCATCTATTTGCTGTCTTAATTCCTTCATATTTTCAATCAACTGTGCATATCCGCTAATCAGCTGTGAATATCCGCGGTTTAAATCTGCAAACATTTTTTCTATTCTGGTAGTGTTGGTCAGCCTGACATCAGCAGCGGTAGATGGTTCTCCACGGAAGACTGTTGTAGAGGGCCCGTCGGATCTTTCCTGACTTGTTTCAGCACAACGCGTTGGATTTTGCTGTTCAGCAGAATTTGATGCTCTATAGAAGACTGGAGTAGAGGGATCTTCTTCTTCCTCTGTGTTCGTTTGTGCAGAATAGGTCGGATTCTGTTGTTGGGCAGAATTTGATGCTCTACCCCTAACTTCGGTAGGGGTAGGTGATCGACTCCTCTGTTTAGTGACAGAGTCACGTGAGAAATCTAACTGCTGTGTGAACTGCAAGTCCTCAATTTTAACTTTGTTGGTGGCGAGGAACTTTGTTCTTGCACGAGTCTGTGGACTCAATTGAGTGGCAAGAAACTGTGTCCGTCCGCGGGTTTGTGGTCCTACGTACCCAGGTAGGGTAGTTGATGCAGGCAATGGAGCCGTTGTCTTCTTTTTTGTGGCAGCAGTTATACTCATTTTTGGTGCCATTTGATGTGCTGAACACCTTGTTAAATTTTTTTTTTTTTTTTTTTTTTCACTTTTTTTTTTTTTTACTTTTTTACCTTTTTCGTCTTTTTCTCTATTTTGTCTTTTTCTCTTTTTCTTTTTCATTTTTTTTCCTTTTTTTTTTTCTTTTCTTCGGCTCTTTTCTTTTTTCCTTTTTTTTTCTTTTTTTTTTTCTTTTTTCTCGGCTCTTTTCTTTTACCTTTTTTTTTTTTTTTTTTTAGGAACAAGAGATGGGAGGTGAAGTTGTCCCACCGAGCGTGCCAAAAATTTGTAAAGCGTAAATTTCGAGCCTAAAACAATTAAACTCAAAAATACAAAAATAAATTACAAATAAAATTGTAAAGTAAAAGAAAATTTACGTGGGGTCGATCTCCGTAGATCCTCCGATTAGTGTTCCTTTTTTGACTCCGTCAAGGGCTGCACGAGCTTGATCTTAACAGAAATAAATTCCACAGATTTTTCTTGAACTGGGTAGACTGAAACCGGATTTGATTTGGATGTTTTGGCTACGGTTAAGAACCGCAGAGACCTGATCTGAGCCGATCTGGCTTAATTTCACCGAGGGTCGAAGAGACTTGTTCTCGGATGAGCTGCCTGGATTTTGCTGAGGGCCGTATGAGGCTTAATCCCAGCCGGATTTGTAGTAATTTGATATTTTTAACTCTATATTCTCAGAAATTCAGATCTAGAACGATCCAAGAATATAAATTTAAAAAATAACTTTAGAAATGGAAACAGCAAATTTTTTGGGCTTTACCCCTGAAATATCTCTCAAAACGAAGTTAGGAGAGTATACTGCTAAGTAAAAGCACGTAAGAAAAGGAGAAATTTTCTTGAGAGATTTTCAAAATTTTCTTTTTCTCTCAAATTCTCTGGATTTTTCTGTTTACAGATTTGCTGAATCTGTTTTGAACTGAGGGGCATGGGCCTATTTATAGGGTTTCCCCTCTCGTGTGAAAGCACGCGTGTGAAAGGCATAAGTCGACTTTTCCGTGTGAAAGGCATAAGTCGACTTTTCCGTGTGAAAGCACGCGTGAGAAAGGAATAAGTCGACTTTTCTGACTTTTCCGTGTGAAAGCATGCGTGAGAAAGGAATAAGTCGACTTTTCCGTGTGAAAGCACACATGCGAAAGGAATAAGTCGACTATTGACTTTTTTTTTTTTTTTTTCTTTTTTTTTTTTTCTTCTTCTTCTTTTTTTTTTTTTTTTTTTTAATGTTTACACTCATCTGGGTTACCATACTTTCAACGTAAGTATCTGGCATCACCATCCGATTGGATAAAATTAAAAAGGTTGAAACAACGAAAACCAGCAGAGTATCCAACCTTTGTCAAGGCCACCTTCTCGCTTTTAGACATGTGATGAAGCTGAATCTTTATAGTCTGCTTACTCAATTTTATGTCTGATGGTTTAGGTTTTTGTTAAAAGTTTTAAGCTTTTGCTTCAACTTACGTGCATGTCCATTTCTTTTGAAGTGTGCCATACATGTGTCTTTTTGAGCTTCTGCTTGTGGTCATCATTGTATGACTATTATTGTGTTTACTCTCTTACTTTCAGTCTGATTTGACTTGTTTTCCCATGAGCATTTCCTTCCTTTTCTCTTCAGCTATTCAAATGAGAAGTCAGAAGCTCGAATCTCTGAGGCAACAATTGACACGAGCTCTAGTTCTTCTAGCGATCCTTCTGAGATGGACTAACCTGTTTCAGTATTCCATACCACAGGTGCCAAAACAAAAGGCATGTGGGTAGCGCAAATTATATGCAGAACAACAAAACTTCTTTTATGTCCCTCTGGGGTGCTTTCCTTGTAAACTGACCATGTCTGAAATGTGCTCCTTTTAAATTGCCTATTTGCAGGAATAAATGAGTTTGGAGACCTTGACAATGGTGGTCCTCATTTGTAGACTGATCAACTATGCATGTGAACGTTTGTGGCCAACAAAACTTCAATGGAAGTGCATATGGTCAGTCCACTTAGTTCACATTACTGTCTTCACATCCGTTGTTCCCCAATCACGCTTTTCCTGGGTATTATGTTCTTAAACTAAAAATTGTCGACTATGACCATCTTTGTTACTTATGTTCTTTTTCATTTTTCCATATTAGCTTCAGAGGATTGTGTTGTTTTCAAGTAGAATAATAGAAATTGACCTTTAAATTTTGTAACTATTCAAAGGAACCATATTTTAAAAATGTCAAAGTCAGGCAGTGTAGGATCGTCTTTGAGTGGAACAGTTAGTCTAACCTCCTTAATTGGATGGTTGTTTTCTTCCACCTCTTGCAAAAAGTGATTGTCACAACTTTCAAAATTCTAAAGCGGGCAAAGCTAAATTTATTTGCAGAAGAAATCTATCGATTTAACAATTTTAAGATAAACTTGGTTTTATCATTTATTAGACTTGGAGACTGACAATTATTACATGAATTAGGTAATAATTGTCTATGACCAAGTTCAATATATGATAAAATAGAGCATATCTTTAAATTGCTGAATTGATAAATTTTATGTAGATAAAATTTAGTTTTGGCCCAAACGTAACATTTTAAAAATTGTGGTAATCGCTTTTGCAAAAGGTGAGAAGAAAAAAGCGACCATCCAGTTGATTGAGGTTAGACTGACGATTTAAATCATGGATAATCTTATTTTGGCTGACAAAATTTTTTAATATGGTTTTTCAGGATAAGTGCAAAATATAAAGACCAAAATTTCCTTATTCTATATGAAACCAACATAATCCTTTAAAGTTCCTTTACAGATAATATAGAAAAATGGGAAGGAATATGTATGACAAACATGGTCATAGTAACCAGTTTTCATTTTTAAATATCTATATATGTTTATGCAAAGGGGAAAGCATAATTTAGGAACAAAAATAAAGCCTCGAGTGAATAGAGAATGATAATCTAAAAGAATTAAAAAAAGTATATACAAATCACAGTTAGAATGGTTAAAAAAAAAAGACAAAAAAAAATCTAAGTTGATGGGGGAGCAGGGGTGGCAGTGAAAGAGCTGAAACACACACCAGGCACGCCAACGCCAGAAGAGCGCAAATACTTTTTTTTTTTTTTTTTTAAGTTTTCTTAAATTTAAACTAATTAGTTGGGGGAAGGAAGACACTTGAGAAGGTTGAGAGTTTGAACCCTCGACTTCACATTTACTGGCATATTATCAATGTCATTTGAACTAAAAATTCACAGCGCATAAATACTTATTAATGAAACAATGTCATATTAATACAAGGTAAAAAGTTTAATGCTTACTTTTTCCAGGTCATATTTGTAACTAATGATACCCAAGAGCCCGTTCAAGAATCAATATAGAATCAATCAATATATGATTCTCACTACATCGGGAATGGGTCAATGGATCAATCAGATGTTTTCTCTATGTCATTTAGCTCGCCCATTGGTAATTTGCAGGTAGTTTTGGAAGATATTCGTTGGGTTTCTATGCTCCACTTTATAGCCATTTAGGCTGAGACTTCTTCCTCTCCTGGATCAAAAAAAAAAAAAAAAAAGAATCAATATATGATAAAATATCATATAAACATGTGAAATTCTATTTTTTCAAGTATAGTAAAAAGATATCTACTTTTATTAATAGTTCATAAAATTATATTATCTATGAAAAAAATGTTGGATACATATATTAATATTATAAAAATATTGAACATCATTAACTATGACCATTGAGTTGATGTCTTAGCTAAGTTTAGTAACTATGTGCTAATGTGAGTGGCCCTAGAAGACCAAACCAAAAGTAACGGTTAGAGAGCTTTGACACCCAAAGTTACTCCCCAACAAAAACAAGAAAAGGTCACTGTAGTATTAATATAAATTCAACAATTATAATAATGATTTTAAAAGAATTATATTAACAATAAATTTATAATATTATTTAAACATTGTACTTATCATGAATGTAATATTATAATTAGCCATATATATGTGGAATTTTTTAAATAAAAATAATATGCTTTTAAATAAACATAATACATGTTATTATTAGTTAAACAATATCCCAATAAAAAAAATGCATTAATAATGTTTCATGAGAACAATTTTCATTTTATTGTGCCTATTACGTAGAGGGGAAAAAAAAAAGAGAAAAAAAAACACTCAAAACACAAAATCTAAAATAATTAAAACAAAAATTGGAAAAAAAAGGAAAGATCCCAGATATCCAAGTTTTGAGGAGGCCAGGAGAGTACAGATCGGAGAACAAATCAGAAAAGTTCTTTTTTTTTTTGTTTTTTTAATTTTAAGGAATAGAGGAATGACGAGCTTGAATTGTTAGACAGCGAACCGAAGCAGAAAGACCAAAGACAAGAAGAAAAGGAATCATGGGTCGACCACGGTTTTCGTTTTTGTCGACTACTTGTTTTCTTTATCTTTCTAGGATTCTTTTGCTTCATTCTCTTCAAGATTGCTGCTCGGAAAATTTTCTTCTTTAATGTTGGACACCTCGCTCACTTGCCCCTCTAATTGGGTACGTTCTTATTTTAGGCAACGGAATCTTTTTTTTATGCCTTTTAGAGTTTTGCGTTTTGTTAAAAAAAATTAATGTGCTGTATAATTTTATGGAGATAGTAATCAATGTTACGTATAACCACCGCTCCTGTACTATGATCGGTAAAAGAGTTTGAATCTACAAGTAAGCGAAGTGGAATCCTATCAAAGTTGAGAAACAGGATTAAACTTAAGTTTTACTGTCCGATGTGAAATATCTCATAATCCTTCAAATTCTTGTGAGATAGTCATAATTATCTGGTTTCTTCCCAACAACCTTGGGCACAAAATGGCTCCTTAGACTTTGACGTATCACTTTTATTTTTCATTTTCGACGCCTTAAAGAGAAAAAAAAAATCAACGTATAACATGGAGGAATCATCTTTGTGGGTTCGTCCAATCCAACCTTTGCGATATATTATAATCAAAATACGCCTCGACTGCACGAGACACCCACTTGTTAGATGTAACCTTATTCTTGTTTTCGCCAAAAAGGTTGTTTCTACAATCAACCAAGGTTGTCAGAACTGGACCGGTCATCGAACCGGAAACATTAGTGGGTCAAGGTTCTACCGGTTCAACCGGTCGAACCGGTATTTGAACCGGTATTTAATAATATATATGTGTATAAAAGTAATTATAAAAATAATATTTATAAATAGTGATTAAATATTAATTTTTTTAATTTTAAGGATGAAATTGAAATTTTTAATAGATTTAGGACTAAATTGAACTTTTAAATTAAAGTTAATGCTTAAATTATAATTTAAATAATATTTGGAGTCAAATTGTAATTTATGAATTTTTTAATTTTATTGGACCGGTCCAACCGGTCCGGTTTTCAACGATTTTTACCGGTTTTGACCGGTTCTTGACCGGTTTTTTCCGATTTTGACCGGTCCGAGTCACCCTTCAAAATTTATCAAAACCGGCCCGGACCACCGACCGGTCCCCGATTCAACCGGTCTGACCGGCCAGTCCGGTCCGATTCTGACAACAGTGCAATCAACTAATCATAAATAAACAGTAATCGCAATTGTGGAATGTACCTGTGAAAGGTAGTTCAACTAATAATTAATGTTGATGGGTTTGTGAATCGTATCGTGGAGTGTGGTCCTGAAATGAATTGAAATATGACTCGAAAGCGAGGCAATTCGCTTCTATTGTTGCTCAAGAATGGGGGAACAAATTAGTGTTGAGGACCTATCTCTTGGAGGCAAGTTTCTTAAAGCTTCAGTAATGGGAGACAACCACTCGTTTCAGTTCACAGAATTTGGAACTAAACTAGAGTTCATGGAGAAAATGGATTCACGACATTGTTCCCGATATGTCGATATAGTTCATAATAAAGCCATTGGCATTGAGATTTTACATGTTTATGACTGAATTGGGTTAATTTACATCATGTACTCTTAAAATCAAATTTATGCATGCTTCTCTCTGTTGGAGTTGCATTTCTTCATCTTTGCTGCATATTATTATTAGAATCGTCTAGACCTCGAAGTCGGACTGTCCAACTCGAGCATTTGAGATTTTGCCTAGAGATAATAATCCTGAATTTAGAACATTGTGACACCAATTTCTTAGTATTTTTGGGCTTCAATTTCTTGAATGATTTATTCTTGAGGTCTTGTGTGAATTTTCATGTTTGCGAATAAGTTGATTTTCCAACATGGGAATCTTCAGATCTCATTAAAATTATAGCTTAAGTAATAACCATAAGAACAAAGTAGGTAGCTTTTAATGTTATCATTGTAATGAAGATGGTTGATGAACAAGTAAAATTCTTTTATTAGAAACTAGAAAGTGCAGCCTACATGTAACCGAAGCAGCAATTGAGATAGGACATGCAAAAGCGTTAAGGTTCCATTACAGCGAGAAACTTGAACTAGATATCCTGCATACTTATTTTGACTTACGTAAGGAAGTTTAAATGATTCTGGAAGACTTCCTTACAACTTACATGCAACAAGACGAGAGAACCGCAGACATCTAACAGACTTCCACTGGAAAAGAACTATTACATGTTTAAGGATGATTTGGTGCAGGAACTGAACCGGCAGGACCGGGATTCGGGACCTCGAACCCAGGATTCGGAACGAATGTATCATCTCCCCCTGGTACATAACTGCCTGGCCCAGGAATAGGATTGTAAGAAGGAACACTGTGCACAGGCGGCACCAGGACCCTGCCAATGCCTGGAATGAGAAAGCTGTGGTCAAATTTGAAGAACTCGGGCTGTTTCGTGTCCACATTCTTCGAGTTTTCGGATATTTGGCGCCCTGCAAGTCCTTGCCCGGCAATTGCAGCTAGGACAAGCAGAGAAAACAGAATGACTTGGGTTTTGTAAGCCATCTTAAGGAGGAGCTGAGAACACTGGGATAGGATTAGGCTGCGTGATGCAGAACTGGAAGGAGAGTTGCTGTTCTTATAGTTCTCATTTCACCGAGTTTGGTGATCATGTGACGGTGATTTAAGTGAAAACAAACAGCTGTAACAAATTGATGCAATTAGAGATTGCAAGAGATCTTATGCTTTCTCTACTAACATTTCGGCGTGTTGGGTGGATAATTGCAGTGAATTAATGTATGTTTTCCCTGTCCCTCACGGAACATCCCAATTATTAGAGTTTAGGATTTGTATTTTATAAATCTTGGTTTTAAATTCTGAAAAAGATGAGGTGAAATTTATAGAAGGGGAGAGCTATTGAACTATTCTCATTGTGTAGCTTACGATCCGATAAATCTGCTAATGAATCGAAAAAAAAAAAGAGCATTCATGCTTAAGGCAGTTGGAAGAAGCAGATTTGCATCTCCATGTTGTGCCCTTCATAAACGAGATGGGAAAAAGTATTAAGCTTGTAAAGAAGTTTTCCGAAAAATTCATGCAGATGCAGAACTCTGTTGTTTGATGACGAGTACGTCACTTGCTATATTGATCCCATTTTCCTTCACCAACTCTTGGCGGCCACTAAAGCCATTCTGTACTTGGTTGATTTATGGGCCCCCAGAGTCGAATGTGCTTGCATGGGTGGCTCCTTTGTTTTTGTGGACTTTTAGTGCTGCACTTCAGTGATAAAAATGCTGTTTTACGATTATATATTACTGTAAAGCTTTAGAACAACAACAGCCGCTATCGTGTGCCGTGGCCTCGGCTAATGTGCACCGAGAGAGTGTCTGGTTTGTACTCCGCTCCGGGAAGCTTTGTCGGCCGATTTCGTGGCCGTTTTGTGTTTTGTTCCTCTTATTTGATTGTGGTCGTTTATGTGGTGGTGGTTTCGTCGTTGTTTCTCTTTGCATCTCAAAGTTTTTAGTCCGATCCTTCTGCTGGTTGGGTCTTCCGGTGGCAGTGCTCTCTCCCCCGCTTTCCCCGCTTACTTCGGCCGGCGATGGGCGGTGGAGGTGGTTGCTCTCTTGGGTGTTTGGGTTGCTTGTTGTATGTTTGGGCCTCTAGTATATAGTACTTAGTTTTGGGTCCTTCTGTACTGTTTATATTTAATTAATGAAATAGTATATAGTGTTAATTTTGGGTCCTTTCTGTGTATTATTTATGTTTAATTAATGAAATGTTATTCCCTTTATTATCCCCAAAAAAACAAAAAAAAAAAGAACAACGATAGAAACCTCAAAAAACTCGTTTTCTGAATTCATCCACTTGGTTTCAGTACGAAAATTCTCTCTTTCTTGCTGATGCAAGTGCATGGAAAAAAAAAAAAATCATCACTGCTGAAAATTCTGCCCATAGTTTTTTTGATGCTACAATTTTTTCTTGGTGGGGCTGCTTGGAGGAGCACCGGAAGAACCATACCAGTTCTTCGCACTAAAACTTCAATTCTCAATTTGCAAGCTTTTTTTTTCATTATTTCATTCCCGTCTCCCAAAAAAAATAAATAAATAAAAACCTTACTTCATTATAATTGAATTTAAGAGCACCACAAACTTGTAGCCCCAATGACACTAATAATATATTAATAAAATAGAGATTAAGAGTTGAATTATTGATTTTCTCAATTGTCTCATTTTTTTAAATTAATTGATCTAAGTTTAAGATATGAAAAAAAATAAATAAATAAAGGAGAGGTTTTAGCAAGGGCATTCGTAAACTGTTGCAAGAGGATAAAAAATGTGACAGGATAATAAATCATGTGAAGTACACACCTATATTGATTGGGAATTTCCTTGAGAACTGTCTTGCTACATTCGTTTGGCATACTACACATAAAAAAGTGGCGTGGCATTGGTCCATGAGCACCAACTTTCAACACAATGTCAGTAGACCAGAATGACCTTGGATAAATTTCGTGAAGCTCAACAGCCGAAAAAATATTGCTAATCACTCAGCCCCATCACATAAATTACGCGTTTGGTCTTTCCTGAGAAAATCTGGGAAGCTGAACGAGTGAGTTAACTCGCGTAACGCCTTCCAAGCCCGACCAGCTCTGATCTTCAGCAGCCACCATTTCCCCATTTCCATCAACTGCAACTGCTAGTCTTCCATAAGAATCGCTTTCCTCTGATGGTCTCACTGTAAAGTTTCTTTGCAAACATGGTTCAGACTTCTGGCCATCATCCGATTCAATTGCATTACCAGAATGATTGCTCTGAAGAGTTGCTGAAGAAAAGCCTTGTTCTTCGTTATCAGATTCTGAATCCATTTTCCCATCTAAAAATAAGCAGACCACTGCACAATCATCCATCTTTGAAGTTGGGTATTTGAGCTTCCATTCACGAGCTGCAGAGTCAACCAGAATTCTAGCAGCCGATGACCGTGTTGGAGCTGAGGATATAATCTCAACCACCTCGTCATTGCTCAAGACATCCCAAACCTGCAGAAGGAAAAGAAATGATTTTTAACAAACAAACAAAGCAATTTAGAATTTAATACAAGCTTGTAAAGAATATTTTATAACGATATGCCCTTTAAAAAAAGGACCATCCTGAAGATAACAGGCATAGCAAACCTATGGTTGTGATTCACAAACCCTCTATTTAGCACTGCATTCAATTCTCCCTAAGAACATTATTCGCTCAAGCGCTTCTATTGCTTACTTTATTCAGAGATTCAACCCACAGTTTGAGCCATCCTTTGTCCCCCAAACCAATGGGTTGATAGAATTAAATTTGACCAGATTGACCTTTTCTTGGAAGAGCATCAATACATGTGCCGAATTTTGGCGTTCCGATTAATATCCCAAATAAAACTAAGACTGATAATTTTGAAATAAGACTGATAGTTTTTGCAATGAAAAAATAACAGCTTTTAATTTCTATTTCAAAAATTATCAATCTTGTCTAAAAACTATTAGTCTTAGTTTCGTTTAAAACACTAATCAGGACACCAAAATTCAGCACACGAACATTCTCTTATTGGAAACCATAATTCTGAGGAACTTGTCAGGAACCTGATTTTGTATTCCACATTCACCAAGATAGTCCAAGAAAATGAAGTGCTTCAATACAAGAAAGGGTGGCTTCATTTTGACCACCAACCCTTGCTATGACCTACCCCACCATTTAGTAAGCTCTCCATAAGAGCTTCACATAGGATTCAAGCACCAAAATTTATAAGCAGTAACAATGCAAAACGAACGACATTGAGACCATCATCAAATTTGTGCCTGCATGTGCATGATAAGCTCTTTACTGATACTCGTCGCTGCTATTACTATTTATCAATGATTTGAAGATCACATCAATACACCAAGCCTTGTAATGTCCACTGTCACTTCACTTAAACTCTAGCTGTTTAGTCTATATAGGCCAGTAATCAAGTACTCTGTTTTTTTAATGTTCCCAAAATTCAATGACTAAGCAGTACTGAACAAACAATATTGACACCGATTTTTTTCAGCTGCACAGCTAAGCAAGCATGTTGAACATGTATGAAGTTAGCATGAAACATTTTAGCCGAACAAGGAAATATAAAGCATTGTTTATGATGATAATTACATTATCTGGGACAATTTATGCATGCTTTTTATAGAATTACAATGAAGGCACAGACTACATCCAACATATCATCCTGGCTATCATTTTAAGATGCAAAATCTCTGAAGAAAGTGTGAACAGGAAAAAAGTGTCACTTAATTGTGCAGCTCAAGCCCGGCAGAATGCCAACTGTGCCTACACAAATCTCCATATGATTCGAAGGAAATTAACACCTGGATATACTACCATGGCTATCTAGAGTTCACGTTGTCAAAGCACAAGCCAACCACAGAGGTGAATTCACTATATCAAGCTTCACTGTTTATGCACCCAAGGAAAGTATACTTAGTGATGCTTTAGTAGTAAACTTTGATGCTAAATAGTGTTCCTGGCCGTCGCAGCATCCAGCGTTGGATGGTAATATGGTCACTTAACAGTTTATAACAAGGCATTTTAAGATAGTAGTTAAACATACTTTAATTTTGTTTGGCAAGATATGGAGCTGCCTCACAGATGTCGGATTAAGAGCATATAATCATGAATTCACAAAACTGAAGATGAAAAAGATCGATCTCTCGAGCAAATAATATGTAAAAGAAACAAGAAATGAGATCATACCCCATCTGAGGCAAGAACAATAAACTGATCTCTGTCCGTTAGTAATCGATGAGAAAATTCAGGTATGGATATTACTCCATATTCCTTTAAACAGAAGTCCCCAAATGCTCGTGCCATCGCTAGGCCAGGGGCATCATCAAATGGCAACCAAACTCTTTGCACTTCAGGCTCATCTTGCAATGCAAAAACCCTTCCTTTGCACTGCTTGATCCTCTCCGCTTCCCCTGTAACAATAAGGCTTCACATCAACTGTTGGGTTCACACACAAAGCGGACCACCCAAAGAACTGACTAATCAAAAATAACATATGACCTACTTGGCAAATCAGGCTTCAGATCAACAGTCAACTGGATTGCCACCATGGAGTCATCGATATCCTTTGATCCCATGATTGCACGAGAATCCCCAATATATCCCATGAAAAGATTCAAGCCCTTCAAAATCACAGACAGCACACACTATAAGACTTGAGCTAACTGAACTGACTGTGAAAGTATTCAAGAAAGTACCTGTTTTACTATCGTTACAGCAGTGCTACCACTACAGAAGCAATCCAAATTAGGATGGGATCTAAGCTCTTTGTCCATCGACTTGTATGCCTTCAGGAATGCCTCTCTCCACAAAAGACTCAATTTGTCCTCAGCCAAGCCATCCTTCTCTCTGTATTTGCAATCTGGTTTCTTCGATGTCCCTTTGAAACAGCCTTGGGAGGACCCATTTTCCCTCGACTGAGAGGAACGCAAGAATGACAGTAACTTAACAGGAAGGGCATCCCTGACCTTCCGAGCAACAAGATGGCCTTGTGGACCATGACCATCAAATACACCACAAAAAGTGACGTCTTCTGACAATAAGTCCTGCAGATATTTGTCATTTCATCAAGCAATCAACATCCAAACAGTATTAGATAAATCAATCCCAATAAAAAGGAACCAAACTTACTTCCCAAACAATCATTGCATCCTGATTTATACCCTTGCGACCCTGCTGCGTGAATATGCATGAACTTCGGCTCTTTCCATTGGCAACAATCTTGTTGGGAACGGAGGACAAGCGCTGCAGTGCAACTACATGGTCAGAGAATGTTCTTTTAGTTCTTTTTGAACCAAAGAATCCAATCTCCAGGCAAGAGGGAGGAACTGGCTCCCGATTGCTTCTGCTACTGCAAGTACTCCGATTACTAGTCGAAACACAGGCTCCCATTTGCTCAACCCCAGAACTAAAACGACATCTACTCTCTAATTAATCGGCAAGTTTCATACTTTTGCCAGAACAGATCTCACCTCAATTTTCACAATCTGCTAGAAAGTCAACCATTAAGGTGATGTCCAGAACACCAAAGATTCTTGCGTCATGAAACCACAAATACTTCACGTTTCAAGACAGAAAACTGGGGTCTTTTAATGCTAGTCAAATACCAACAATTGGCCATTCCGTGACCGGACAACGAAACCAGCTGACATAAACAAGAACAACATTAGTTAATTCAATTATTAATTCTATAACTTGCTAGAACCAAGACAAGAAACCCACTGGAGGAAACTCTCAACAAATCAGACCAGCAAAAATTATATAAAATCTGTCATGTGACCTTGGAATAGAATATAGTTGAAGGGTTGTCTTAATACTCTTGTCCTTTACGAGGATCGGCATTGCACAGAGAGAGAAGTTCCATAGCTAAAGAAGACAAAAAAAAAAAAAAGAAAGGAAAAATCTGAAGCATAAATACAAAGACCACCCAGAAAACAAGAAATCAGTCCCCTTTTTGATAACAAATGACGTTTTTGATGACTTAATATTCGCTACTCATTGAGTACAGCAAGTAAAAAAAAAAAAAAAACACACACACACACACAAAACTAAAAGGACTATGATGGGTAGTTCCTAAATTCTTACGCACTGTTTCAAATCACGCCAAGTAAAAAGCTTTCTTCTCTCTTGTTTGAATGCCCAGAAAAGCCGGAAAGTGGAAGAAATTAAACAAGCTAACCGCGGAGTCCAGTGAATTCCATGTAGGAAAATAAACCCACAAGGCAAGAAGTGCACTTTTTGACAGGCGGGAGAGAGAGAATTTTAACAAACTTTGAATACCCACAATAGCTAAAATCGAGAAGAGATAATAACGCAGAACAGAAAAGCAGAAAAAGGACGAAAAAAAGGTATAATTTTGTCAAAACAGAATCAAAGATGACGTTAAAGAGAGAAAAGGAAAAAGAACAGTAGGAAAGAGATCAAGCAACTTTTTACGTTATTATCATTAATTACAAGTTTACAAAACAACAACGAAGAAGTAAAGAAACTAATAACTGAAAAAAAGCAGAAAAAGCTAAAGATATAAAGAAGATCACTTTCCATTCAAAAAACAACCAAAATACTAAAAACAGGTGAATTTAGTGGGTAGCAAAAGCAAGTCTGTGCTTACTTTTTCTTTCCTTCTTTCTTCAATTTTCTTGGGAAACAAACGGAGTAATAATGAGAAATTCAATAGACCCAGAAGCAAAAATCAACTGTAAAGAGACATATCTTGGAAAGAAACAGACAACGATCTTGGAAAGAAAAGACCAAGAATAATAGAGTTAAAGAACGACATTTGCGGCATTCAAGACTCGGGAAAAAAAAAAAAAAAGACTCGTTTTTGAAAAGCTGAAGTCTGAACCCAAGAAACCAAAGGCTACCTTTTTAGCAGCGATTTGAAACTCTAGGACCAGAACTTACAGCAAAACCGAGACCCAGAAGAGAAAGAGAGAGAGAGAGGCCTCAATTATAAGTTATTTATAAGATCAAGCGAGGGAGGTGATGTGCGCATTCATTGTCAAGCGCAGAGAGCGCGAGAGCGATGGCGAGTCGTGTGCTACACGCGCTCTCTTGCGGCGCAACTTGGCACCGGGGGTTTGATTTACTGGATTTTATTACTTGATTTACTAGATTTTCCCTATTATCCTTTTTTAATATTTTGGTTGAATTTAATAAGCAATAATTACATAATATTCCCGTATCATTTTTTTTTATTTTTTTGGATTTTGTGATTATTTTTAATTTAAAGAAAAACTTTCGTAATTTTTTTTGAAAAAAAAATCGAAAATTTTGCATTAATTACTTTTTAATTAATTTTTTTTAGTGAATGCATTAATTACTTTTTAATTACTCATAGATGATTGAAATAAATCAGTCTAAAATTAGAATGTAAGATATTTAAAAGGAAGAAATGTCAGTTTAGTGACAAATTTGAGGTTCTTACGTCGGCCGCCTAACAATAACTTAAAAGAAAGATTTAGTTTTGCCCACTTGTCCACTTGTTTGCTTACCCTTATCCACCAAAAATGGTCCGTCAAGCAAATTACTGCAGCTTTAATTGCAATTATTTTAAATATGTCAAATTTAAAGTAATTATTTATGTAAATTTTTTAGCCTTTTTTTTTGTAAATTAAGGAAATGTGGTGGCAAGCTAAACTTGGTAGTTCTAAATGAACAAATAATTAATATGTTTGGACGTAAACAATATTATAATAATATAAAAGTGAGTTAATAAAGAGTATGTATTATTTTAGCAATTGTATTCAGTTATATTTTTATATATATCTTGATCCCTGCTTAATAAAAAAAAAAAACTAGAGACTCATCAAAGCTCCTTTCCAGCCACACTTATGAGTTATGACTTTTTTTTTTCTTTAGAGCTGTTTGGCAGTTAGGATAATTAAGAAGGCTGTTATCAAATAAAAAAAAAAGTTGATTAAGAAAGCATAATCCATATGAACAAAAAAGTTTGACTCTTGTAACGTCGACAGTAACCCTTTTTTCTCTTTTTTTTGCTTTTTCGTGATATTCTTTTTTTATTTTTTTTATTGTGTATCGATTTTCTTTTATCAATATACATTACACATTACAAATGAGCATTGGTAGGAGTGGTGCAGGCTCCTTTCACTTTAAGTAAGGTTTCGGGTTCTAGTCTTTGGATGGAAAGAACGCTCACTGGGAGGGGTGAATCCTAATTCGCTGAACTGATCAGGACCCCACACCAAATTAGTCGAAATTTGACATAATTGGACTTTCTAGATACCGGAGAGTCAAAAAAAAAAAATACACATCACACATTATATGTGGTTGATTTTCACGCTGCCCCTTACAAGGATACAATTAAATCTTCATTAATGCGTCATTAATTACAATAGTGGCATTCAATGAGTGGTTCCTCGTAGAAACTAAGTGGTGCCGTATGAATAATTCTATTAAGAGCGAGGATGGGTGGATGAGTTCAAGTAAACTGAAATAATAATGTGATTTTATCTTGGGGCAGTTAACAGTCTCTTTCTTTATATAAATTTAATTATTAAATGATACGTATTATTTTGTTGTTACGTTAAAATCATTCTTTTAAAGTTATAATTTTTTTTTCTTTTTTTAAGACATAAAACCAATCTCTCCTAAACATCTCACTTAATATCAACTTTTTTATATAGCAATGAATCATGTATGTGCATTATAATATGAAGTATTTTTTCTAAGAAAAATGTGCATTTAAGAATTATACTTTAAAGAAAGATTGAACCTTCACATTACTAAACTTGTCTTACACTAAAAATTGCATTATAAGCTGGTTTAAAGCATTTTTCAGGATTCATTCGAATCCCAATTCGCGTTTTGTTTCATCTCTTGTTTGCACACTAAAACTAACAATATCTAGCTTGAATCGAGCAAGCTAGATATTAGGTGCACTTATAAAGTCAATAAAGAAATAAACTCTTCATATGTCAGAGACAGCATGCTGGTTAAAAATTTATATTATTTGAGTTTTTATCAGGTGGAGGAAGTTTAAAATTTATAAAAAAAAAACATATATAAAATAACACAAAAATAGTATAATAATTTTTTTATAATTAAATTTATTTATTTTTAAAATTAAATAAAATGTAATTAGTTCCCATATTTACTTACTACAACATCCTCTCTAATTTATGGCCTAGTTTTTCTATAAGTATTGAGTCAGCAACTTCTACAGTAGAATTTAAAGGAAAAATATATATATATCCTTAATTGAGTTCACGAACACGTCCAAGTGCTATTCACGCTTGGGTGGAGAGCGTGAACTAAGCATTACTCGAAAATTTAATTTCTATGGCTAAAAGTAAAAAATAAAAAATAAAAAAAGAGAAAAAAGCAGGGCAAACCTGACACGCAAATTGGAGTTCACGTAACGTAACAAAGGCACTCATAAGCAAAATCTTATTAAATGTAACTCCACCCCATCACGCCAGTGCAGAGCTAACAATTAAACTATTAAAGGTTTTTGGCAGAGCAAAGGCAGAGCCTCTCATGTCTCAAGTCTCTCGCCCTCCTGCTTGCCTGAGGTTGTCAACTCTTTATTCGGGAAAAAATTTTAATCCATAATTATAGGTGCTCGATAGATATGTAATGATATGCAGTAATCTTGATTCAGTTAAAAAAAAAGATATGTAAATGATCTGTAATATTATATTATAAAAATATATTAAATTTTAAAAAATTATTAAATATTATTAAATTAATTATTTATTTTTTATATATCTTATTAAATGTGTTTGTATAATTTTATTTTTTCTTTTTCCCACTCAAAAAATTAATTTTTTATTTTTTTACTTTTTTTTTTTTGGTTTATGGACGATTTTTTTAGGCAGAGTAGAATGGCCTTGGAGTGGGGAAAAAAGTTGATTGGCCTAAATGCCCAGCGGTGCTTTTCCTAAAGAGGGTTATTAAGCATACACACTTAAGAGACAAAAAAAAAATATATATATATATATATATATATATATATATAATTAATTTAACAGTATATAATAATTTATTTATTTTTTAAAATTTAATTAATTTTTTAAAATTAAATAATTTAAATTATTATATATCTACCATATTCTCACTCATACACATTTATTTATCTTTTTACTTTCCTAAAAAAATATCATCAATTGGCTATCATGGTCTGGTGTGTGTCCCCAAGGCGCACTAACATTGCCAATATGGCACAATCATTTGTGCCCATGCACAATGTGACATACACCACGCCGCTTTGTAATCATACTTTCTTCTTCTTTTATGTCCTTTTTCTCATTTTATAGACCTTTTTTCTGGATCCTCATTTTTCCAGATATAATGCTTGCTCTTCTATTCTGGATCTTGTTAGTCATATATGCTTCTAAATGTGATCAATAGAGTCCAAAGGGATGTGACTGGAGCCAGTAAGTTGGCAACAATCTCCTCTTAAATGTAAAACTGAATAACGATGCCATATTGAAATTGGGGTTTTGTAAAAATATTGTCAAAAGATAAGGAAAATAATCGTGTGGCTGCCCTTTGGTTTCGCAACGTGTTCACGATCTTTACGGGGATAATCAATTTTTTAGGCCTAAACCTTTATGATTTTTTTTATTTAATGTCTAAACCTTTTAAATTTTCTATCTAAGGCCTAAACTTTTTTTTTTTTATTCAAGTCCTTTTGTATGATTTACCGTTAACTTTTTCATTAGATCTAACAGAAATAGGATTAAAGTTAACAGAAAAATTAACGGTTTTATTGTAAAAAGACTTAAATAGAATAAAAAATAAAAATTTAGAACTTAAATAGAAAACTTAAAAAGTTTAGATTTTAAATAGAAAAAATTACAAAAGTTTAAGTTTAAAAAGTTGGTTATCTCGATCTTTACGTAAGGTGGCTTTAAGTGTTGGGAGTTGTTGAATGGTACGCCAAAGGAACAAAAAGGAAACAAATATGGTAGGCGTCGAAGCCTAATTTGTAAGCTATGCCTATTGATAAAAAAAACAAAGCTATGCCTATTGATTAATCGGGCTAAGAGCTCCAAAGAATTGGTGGTCCATCAATGCAAATTTTGCAGAAAGATTCAACACATAGTATTCTTGCTTAGTGGCAATTACTGGCCCCACATACATATAATTTAACTGCCTATTGCTACAATGTCAATTAAAAAAACAAAAAAAATCAATTAATTTTAAGAAAATAAAACATAAATATAAAAATTAAATATAAAATGATGACATATATTTATTATTTAAATTTTAATTATTGATTAAATAGTAAATTCAGTACAGTTAATGATTCAAATTTGAAATAATAATTTTATATTATTATTTTGTGTCTAATTTTTATATTTGTAGGGCGAGACTCTTAATTTCATAACAGAAGTAGGCACCATGAAGCTGTCATTACGTTATTAGTTAGGTGGGATTTTCTAATTTAATGTAATAGACTGTAGCCATAGGTGTCTAACTGTTGGGATGTACTTTACTTGTGTTTATAATTGCTTATAACTCCGCCTGTGCCTTTCCATCCCAGAATGAAACCCAATGAATAATTAGTTATATAACTCGGTTGGTCAACCGTCAGCCTTAAGTTCATCACCCATCATCAATATTAAAGACAGCTATTTCGAAAATTGAATAAAAATTCAACAAATTTTGGTTGGAACCCTACGTTGATTCAATTGATCAGTTGAAATTATGCTTTCCTTCATTTAGTTCGTTGTACTACAAAAAATGTCATTCTTGATTCTCCAACGGTTATTGGTTGGCGCTTAATTGCGCCCACTGGTATTTTTCTTGGTGCCTTTGTCACAAGTGTCCATTTCTCCTACCACAAGCGTACAACTAATATTTGTTCGATTCAATGCATGATTTAGCCACCAACAACTGGCGAGATTCAAAGACCACAGATTAGACACAGAATGTTCGATGGATTTTGACCCCCACAAAAGTCTGCGTCTTGCACACAGGAAAGTAGTTTAATTTAGAGCAGAATTACAGTGGAAAAAACAAAAAAGAGAATCATATTCACTAATAATCATAGTAGCTATATAATGACCGTTGGCTAAGCTGAAAATATGGTTTGTTGGTGTTGGGCGGTATCTTGTCTCATGTTTTATAGCTTCTGTAATTGAATAATTCCATTTTAAAAAACCCAAGCTTTTGACACTTGAGCATATTTTCAAACGAAGAGATAAAAATTACCGTTTTTGTGATTGAAGTGGTTAAAAGACTTGATCTCATGTGTAGTCATGAGTTCGAGTGACGCAGGTCTTATTAAGTTTTAAATAAATTAATGATACTTACTAAACTTTTGCTTCTTTATGAATTTAATACAGATAATAAGTTTATATGACCCACAATTACTTATCGATTTCACAAACAAAAAAAAAAAAGAATTTGAAAAAGATGTATTGTTAAACAAAACCTTGGTATGCCATCAAAAAAAACATTTAAATTTTCCAAGATTGGCTCCTTTTTTTCCCCCAAAGAGCAAAGTTAGGACAATCAGTCACGACATCCACCAACTTTTTCCGTGTTTTTTGCCCTTTCTCTCAGAATTTTTTACTCAAAAGGCTGTGCAAATCGTAAGGAATTCACCTTTATTTATTTATTTATTTTTTGCACAATGTATCATGCTTGTGAGTTAATTCACCGCCATTTTTTTTTCAATTGCTACAGAAATGTAATACCTTTGCAGCGAAGAGACGATATTCTAAAATATTGTAGGCCTTTTTCTTTTCAATCTCCCCTGGTTACTCCCAAATTAAAACTCATCTTACCCTGATTTTTGAATGGCAGCATAAAAATTAAGAGAAAGCAATTGAGAAAATGGATGACAAAACAGAACAACAAATGGAAGTTCAAAATTTGCAAAATTTTTAGTCGCTAATGATGTTTAAATGATAATTAATGGGGCTTCTCTGCAGGGTAAAAAAGTGATGCGGTTTCCATTCTGCTTTTGCTTTTGGGTCAAAAAGCATATAGTGTTCATCATCATTTCTTACTGAACCCGTGAAAAACACCGCGATTTGGGGGTGGGTTGTTGAGTTTTTTTATTGAAGCAAGGGTCACTTCACGACACCATAATTTTAAAATTTTAAATTTTTTTATATTTAAATTTTAAATTTTTTTAATATTTTATTTAAATTTTAAATTTTTTAATTTTCTATTAAATTAATCTCTTTATTTATTAAAAGTGATCAATTTATTAAAAAATAATTTTAAAAAAAGATTAAATATATGAATTAAATGCCTTTTTTTTATCAAAAATTTGTATATTACTTATTTAATTTGTATATTTATTGAGTAAAAAAATATTTAATGTGTATATTTTATTGATGAAAAATATTTAATTCATATATTTAACTTTTTTTAAATAATTTTTATTAAGTTAAACTCATTTATTAATGGATTGACTATTTTTTGTAACGTAAATGACTAATGTAGTAAGAAATCAAAAGGTTTAGAACTTAAATGAAATATAAAAAATATTTAGTATTAAAATATAAAAAATCTAAAGGTTTGAGACAAAAAAATATGCATATCCCATTTCAAGCATAAGAAATTTCCGTAAAATTTACCTGTACACTGTGAGTTTGAGTTTGAGGCATGGGATAGTTTTACTTATAAAAAGAATTTTCTTTTTTAAGCCTTAGAAGGAGAGTCAAAACCCCACAAAAGAGGGAGGTAAGTGAGAGGGGCGGAGATTCGGACCTCTATCACTACAAAGAGCAACACGATTTTTTGTGATTTCGTTTATACTTAGTCCTCTAAAAAGAATCAAATTGGTGTTAGATCATTGTTATTTTTGACACGGGCTTAGGGTGTAATTGGGTGACTTAGGGTCAAAAGATTGATTAACGCCATCAAAATTTTCCGTTGGGCCTCCATGAAAGCCCAAAAATACTGTAGAATTGTGGGTCACCACCCTTAGATGAGCACCTCATCCCTGCCAGCCCAAATCCTTGTTGGTCTCTTGAAAATCCATACAATTAGTTTTTTTTTTTAAATTTAAGAATTTTTTCTCGACAAAAATTACGTGCGTGAGGTCTAATTATATTCTCACATCAGAAATTACCGCAAGCCCAAATCCAAAAGTTCTACTGGAGGGCTCTATGTTATGTACTCCGGCATCAATAATTGGGTTAATAATCTTTGGGCCTTCTAGGCAATCCAATTGGGCCTTCTGACCAGAAGAATTTTGAGGAGGAAAATCACTGGTGCACGTGGGCTGAGATGTGATCGAGCCTGGTCCATACTTATTTCATTTTTTAATTAGAATATTATAGACTGCCATGATTTATATAGAGAAATATCAGCCTATTTATCCTGTACTTTCAACACAATTGATTGAAATAATCTGTTGTGACATTTTGGTTATATATTAGAATTTCAGTAACTTTATTTTTATTTTCTAATTTTTTGATTTTTCTTAAAACTAAAAAGAAAAATGTTACTTTTTGAAATTTATAATGACGAAAGCAAAAACAAAAACTTATGAAAGTGAAGAACCAATTATTATGATATTATGATATGATGTAATCAACTAACAGAAAGAAGGACCGAAGGTCGCATTCTGATTATCCAAATATTCAATATTTGGCTCAAACATTGAAAATGCAACCAAATTTGTCTTGGCGTTTTGAGTCGTGAGAATACAAGGTAAGTATTTTACAACTTTCTAACAATAAACTATCTCATGTCAAACATGACTGTCGTTCTATTTCAATGCCTTACCGACGATTATGGCGGCAACTCGTGGAACTTAGAAAAGTAAAACCGTGCCACATAATTTTCCCAAGTTTCACAACACAGTTTTCCAGCCCACGTATTGTAAATGTGCATCAGTTTTCTAATCCTTATTTTTGTTTTTCCGAATCGCTATACTATGGATTACGGACTGCTAATATTTTAGGGTCGAAAATGCCTATCTTAATACATATTTTTATTGCGATAGGAAGGATGACTCTAACAGAGGCTCATAATTTTGAATAGTTAACATTTTTATTTCTTTCAAAGTTGATAAATGTAAGCTTCATTTGGTTTAAATATTCCACGAACTAAAGCGGAAGGAATTATGAAATAAGATTTCAAGGTTCAGTAATGTGGTACAACCAATTCGATGTAATATGTATTAGTGTATTCCTACCATGTATTTAGTAAATCAAGTCAGAGAAAAATAATATTTCTCTTTTTATTTTAAGATTTTATCCGAGGTTTTTGGATAAAGATTTAAGATCTTAATTACCGAAAATACAGATTACAACAAACACACAAGAATCCCTGGTTGCACGCATGAGGATCGACGCAATGACACACATACATACACTCATTTTTCCTTTATACACTTTGAACGAATGGGGGGCATTTGGGTTGTTGCTAAAGATCCCAACCACAACATAAGCAACTTTATTAATGCCTAAGGAGCATATTCATGGATAAGAGAAGACTTCCCACAGAATAATATATCTTTAATTCACGATCAGTTTCTTTTCAAGAATCCCATTTCCCAATAATAGGTGTCCATGGCGGAGTCACACAAATTCACGGTATTTGACTTTTAAAACCCAAAAAGTCAGAATTTTAGCTAAGAACGTAATAAATGGATCGGTTGTGTTATCACTAAAATAGTGAAGACATTAACAAAATATTGGTCGTTATTTTATAGCCATTTAGTGGTTACGATCCATATGGCACGATGCATGAATGTACCTGTCCTAACATTGATAATGTTAAAGTGCTAACGCCAATTCCCTCTCCGTTTGAATTGTATAAATACTTTGCACATGTGAATTTAGCTAAGTATTTGAACTCTTAATTAAGATATACATGAATGCACAATAATTCTGTCTGCATATTGCTGTGGGCAACTCAAGGTCGTCTGGCCATAATATACCTAAACGTGAAATTTTCGGTTTGCACCATACCGAAAACAAAACGTGCCACTTTCTTGATTATATGGCGGACAAAAAAATGAATATTCTGGTTAGTGAATAAGTTTTTTAGAAATACGTGATATAATTATTTAAATATGATTAAAGTAAAATTAAAATAGTATGTCTCATTAAATAATTAAATTTTTTTAAAAAAATTAAATAATTTATTAGATGCTAACTGCATGATTATTTTGATATTACGTCGTAAAATTAAGTTATACAATGAAATTTTCTTTTAAGGAAAGGTGGTTAGTAATTAAGTAGGTATACTCTATATCTCATTTATTAAAATTAAAATTTCAAGATCATGGCATAGGGAAGTAATTCGATATAAAAATACTTTAAACATAATTATTCAATATTGATATGCGTGTATCCTTATCGGATCAATCTATTTAATTACTTTAATTACTTGGCAAATGATGCCATTTCATGACTTTCTGGAGGTCATCACTGAGCAATCAAAGATGAGTCTATATCTGGCTTTAGTTGCTTGTCTCTAGTGGGACCTGACGTGGGTGAGATAACCCTTTGAATTTTTATTTCCACCTATTTTTTTGGCAGAATTTTTTTTTCTACCTTAGTTTTCAAAGATTTTAGCAACTATTTATGATAGGTAACAAATGATGCACTGATAAGGTAGTTTTTCTACAGCTGTGGGTCTATATTTTTGAGTAGTTGAATAAAATATTACGATAATTAAATGTCGACTTTAACTTAAAATTTTGATAACAGATATATCTTCTATAAATCTTTTGTATTAAAAAAAAAAATAATTTTTTCACTAAAATCTGGCAAAATTCATGACATCATTATTCGTTTATCTGCGGGCATTACAATTTACACTTGAGAAAGGAAAAACCCTTAAAACTTAAAAGTACTTAAAAGTACCTCTGCATAGAGGTACAATTAACTTAATTTTTATAATTGCCACAAATTTGCTGAAAAACTAAAATATTGAGCCAGTTTTTTTCTTTGAATTTACAAATAGACATAGTGTAATTATATTTGTTGAGGTTACCTAAATGATTAATTCATATTCTGGTCACTTGTCTTTTCTTTTTTTTTTTTTGATGGTTTTTGATTTTCTTTCTCTAGTTTAGGGCAATCCGGAATGGGACAAAGAAATTTAACTGAAAACAGAGACCAGAGATTGGGTACCCGACTTCTGGAGGGATAAATATTTTTAAAGTCCTAAACTTTTAGATTTTTTTACGTTTGAGTCCTAAACCTTTTTAACATTTCATTTGAGTCCTAAATCTTTTAATTTTTTACTATATCAGTCCTTTAAATTACGAAAAATAGTCAATCTATTAATAAATGAGTTTAATTTAATAAAAATCATTTAAAAAAGCTTAAATACATGAGTTAAATATTTTTTTCATCAACAAACTATGCACATTAAATATTTTTTTAATCAACAAATATACGAATTAAATAGGTAACATGTATATTTTTTTATAAAAAAGACATTCAATTCATATATTTAATCTTTTTTAAATAATTTTTTGTAAAGTTAAAATTATTTTTTAATAGACTGATCACTTTTGTTAAATAGAGGGACTAATTTGGTAGAAAATCAAAAAGTTTAGGACTCAAATGAAATGTAAAAAAGATTTAGGACTCAAACGTAAAAAAACCTAAAGGTTTAGGACTAAAAAAATCCTTATCCCCGACTTCTGGACCAGGGAGGGCTTATTTTGTGGGGCTCTCAACCCGCACAATACACGTGAATCAAATCCGATGAAGAAATAAAGACGTGGGGTTGTTTGTGTCATTTTCTGACTCTTCCAACCAATTCAGTGTATTTTTATTGACATAAAACAGCAGATTTTATAATAGAATTTTATTAAATTGTAGTATTTTAGATAATATTAAAATATTTATAAAATTTATTTAACAGTATTTAATAATTTATTTATTTATTTAAAATTTAGTAATTTAATTATTTATGTTATTTTGATCACATTTTAATTTCAACTGAAGAATTTTATCTAATTATTTTTTACTATAATAATGTTGTTATAATGTCATTAGAGGAAGTCTATTATGTCCTCTTCTGGCTGTCAGTGCTATGTTCCTTTCAATTCTAGTAATGTTAAAAATTTTATTTATTTTTTAATTTTTTAAAATTTAATAATCGAATGATTTATATCACTTTAATTATATTTCAATCTCAATTAAAGAATTTCACTTAATTATTTTTTATTATAATAATGTTGTCATAATGTCATTAGAGGAAGTCTCTTTTGTCCTCTTCTGCCTGTCAATGTTATGTTCCTTTCAATTCCAGTAGCGTCAGAAAAGGAAAAAATTAGAGTTTTAGAATATGTTTTTTTGAATTTTTTATTTGATTGTAATAAGATTTTAATTTTTTATAATTATAGTGATATTTTTTTTATAAAAAAAGTTATTTTATTATTTTTTTATTGTAAAAAGCTTCAGTATAATTACAAAAGATAAAAAATTCATTATGATCCGATAAGTTTTTGAATACAAAATATTTTTAGAAGTATAACAGCACTCTTAAAAAAAAAAGCCAGAAAAAAAAACTAAGAAAACAATACACGTAGCTAACTTCTTACCACGTAAATCAAAATGAAAAATAAATAGAATCCAAGATATTTGCATTTCCTTTTGTCTGCAGTGACTCGGTAGTTCGTCTTAATTTATTAGACCAGGGGTCCCAATTTTCCTCGCCATTTCATTTCAAAATCCCGAGTTCTAAAAATCTGTGCATTGATCTCCTGGCCTGTGCGAAAGCTTACGTCCTAATATTTTTGTTTTAGTTTATTTGGGTCCTGCGATAATTTTTTTTTCAAAAATATGCAAGAAAAATGTTAAAATTGGTACTGATATTTTAATATTTTGAGAGTTAATGTACGTTGCTGAAATCAAATTAACATCCCCTTTGGGGTGTATTTTTCGCATTGTTCGCACATGAATAGTCAATTGCCTTCAGAATGTATAAAAAGAAAAAAAAAATTAGTCAATTGCCTTATCATCATTTTATTTGATTGTTATGCTGAATCAGCAAAAAATTTTGTATCCAGCTGTACTAATAATAATTTCTTTTAATATGGGATTGTTCTGCCATAAGGCACCCACAATATTGTTAGATGAAAACCAAAAAAAGCTTGATTTCATACACATATGTTAGTATATATAATATATATATATAAGGTATATTTTTTGTAATGAACTTGATTATTTTTATAATTATGTTTATTATTTTTATAATAAAAATTAACGTGTTAATTGTTTATATCATATTTTATCAATTTTATTACAGAAATGATCAAACCTGTCACAATATAAATACTAAATTTGGATACTAACATATAGATACCAAACTTTTTTGAAACCAAAAATGTTAGGAAGATATGAAAATAGACACATTAATAAGTACAACAACCCAGATAATATATAATTATGACAATTAATTATAATTTTACATTTTACGTGTATGATAATAAATGTTTATAATTAAATAAGATAGATATACAAGCTGTGTGTATGAAATTCATCAAAAAAAAAAATGCATTAGAATAAAGAAAGTAAATACTGCCAAAGTGTCGCGAATATACATATCAAGTTATCAACAGATGGCAGGCTATGCTTGACACGATTAAGGAGACGTGAAGCGACGCCTACGAACATAAGGGCTTGATGTGAGAGTGGTGAATTCGACACTTTGTCAAATACAAGTATTCAACACGAAGAAGATCTCTGCCGCCACACAAAACCACAAAAAATAAAAAAGAAAAAAACAATGAAGATCGAAGAAGAAGATATATACCTTTTTAGTTTCTGAACTATATAGACAAATTTTACATTGTCAATTATGTTTGTTAATTTTCATCTTAGTGATCCATTCCGATGCACTAAAACAACGTTTTCAGTTAGATTTTTTGGATGATCAATTTTTTTTTTTTAATCAAGTTACATTGACACGGTAGAGATTTCATCCGTGTAGGCAGTCAGTATCATCGAAACCAGACATAAAAAAGCTTAACAATCAGAAGAAAGAAAGGAAAGGTGTAAAGATGTCGTTCCTTCGTCTAACCAGATGCCTACTTTTGGTTGCTTTATATGAATCAAGAAAAGCAAATTGAAGACCCAGCACGTAGAGCAAGCCATATATATATATATATATATATATATATATATATGAATAAATGTTGGTGGACCGGTAGTTTTTGTGCCGAATTATGTGTCGAATGAAATTAGAACTGTTATTTTTTAAATTAGAACTGATATTTTTGAATCAGTTGTTATTTTTACATTTCAAAAATATCAGTCGCAGTTTCAAAAATAACAGCTACGGTTTTATTCGGCACAAAATCCCGGGACAAAAGTCTTGGGATACGTAATTACATTATATATATATATATATATATATATATATATATATATATATTCTGAGAAAAGCCAGAATTATATCTTCAAAGTGTTGGATATTAATAAAAATAAAATTTTTTGACAACACAGACATAGTATGCTGAGAGTTGCTGTAATTTGAATTATTAAATTATAAAAAATAAAATATATTGAATTAAATAAAAAAACAGATAAAATAACAAATACATTAACACTTATAGCGTTTACCATGTAACGAAGCTCTCCCGACAATCCATCACACAATGGGCTCCACTTCCAAGCCAATTTGTTTCCCGGCATTTGGACCCTTGAAAGGAGTTGGATACTAGTAACGGATATCCGTAGTCTTACGTAGTCGGCCATGTTATTAATGAATTGAATAAAAAATATATAATATAATGAGACGAGATGCTGAATTTTAGTACTTGTATTATTGTAACGGTTGTGTCCGCGGTTTTGCCATGTGTTCATGTGATTGGATTATTATGATATATATAAAATGATATGACTGTATAGTAAGAGATATATAAAAAATATATAATTTATTAATAAATATATATATATATATATATATATATTTAAATTTAACAAATTTTTTTATTAAATTACATCACATTAGTACATATTTACTGTGTTGTTCTCTTTATATTGCTATCAAAATTTTTCAATAGATATTATATAAGAAGAACACATAGAAAGAAAATGCCTTCCTTTATCCACAAATTGATGCTGGAACCACTGAACAAGACAAAATAGCAGTGGCCACAGAACAAAACTATTAATTGGACAATTTTTTGGAAGATTATTGTTTCTTTGAATTGGTTCTCATCAAAACGTGGATCCTTTCTTGTTTAGGCTCCTAATAGTTAACAATGACTATTAGGCTTTGAACTTTTCCGATGAATAAAAAAAGAAACATTAGGGATTTCAGTTTGACGGGTTAATATTTTGCAAAGAAATAAATAAAATTGTTCATCTCACCTTTGCCTCTAATTATTTAGATTTTTTTAATCTATAATTCGGAGAACGGATAATGTCATGAAATATGGCAGCAGTTACTGGAATCCTAAGCCTGTTATTTTATTTTTCTCATTTTCACATTAATTGTTAAGTATAGGATATTGAAAACAAATATTAACTATTATAAAAACGCCCTAAAATGTGGAAGTTTAATTTGTACCAAAAATAAAGAAACTGGTCTTATATTTTTAATATAACAGGTTGAAATATTATTTTCAAAAATATCTAACAAAAAATATATAAAAAAATAGAGAAAATGTTTAGATTTCCCAATTGTAACATAGCATGATGGCCATTAGCATTGAATACTTTCAGATATTAAATTTGAAAAAAAGTGAAAAAAAAGAACAAAATTAAAAAAAAAAAAAGTTATTGAGAGCCTGTGGGTAAGGTTTGGTGGTCAAACAATGAGATATTTACAACCATGAAATTCATCAAGATGGGTAATTGACACCACAGACCTGTGTCAGGAAGGAGATTTCACAACTATAATAGGCAGAAATGAATGATGGATTTAAAACCACAAAAAAAAAAAAAGAAAAATCATTAGTTGAATGCGGAAATTCGTTTCGATAGCCTTTTTCTTGAAAAAGATTGATCTCCAGAACCTGGTATCAATATTTGCCATTTCTCTCTCTCTCTCTCTCTCTCTCTATGTCGTTCAGTTTCCATAGCTTGCTCCGTGTGCTGGTTTGTTTGTTCATTTTATGGTTTTATTTCTGCGTTTCTTTCGCCGGAAAGTTGGTTTCTTTAATCATTGTTTGTTAGAAATAGGAAAAAAAAATTATCTTTTTGACACCATAAAGTATGTACCACTAAATCTTGACCACAGAAAACTTGGGTTTCTGTTAAAATTCAAGAAAGGCCAGTGGTTTTCCTCTTCTTGGTCAAAGATCTTTCCTTTTCATTCCCTCGTTTTCTTGGGTTCGCACTCTTGCTTTCCTTTAAAACTTAGGCGTTATATATTTTGGGTTTTCTTCTATATTTAACCCATATAATTTTTGTCCCTTTTTTCTTTTTTTTTTTTAAAGTTTTTTTTTGCCTTTTCTGTCTTGATTTAGCTTGAAGAGTTCACGTTGAATTCTGTGGTATCTTGTTGTAAAGAGAAGTAATTTCCACAATATTTTGTTAAGCAGAGTGTGCAGGGCTTGAGGTTTCTTCAAGTTTAAAAAAAAGAAGGAAGAAAAAAAATATAATAAAGAGAGCAAACAAAGCGGCACCTTGCAAAACAGTGAATCACCCGTCGGTGGAAGTCTTTTTCCTGTGAAACGAAAATCACGCCGGAATTTGTGGATTCCGATGACCGGAACAACATCCGGCATTTTGCTAGCGATGACTTTCTTTCTCTCAAGTCTCCTTATATTTAGCTTTCCAAACGCCAAAATATAGAATCCTCCCTCTCTCTCTCTCTCTCTCTCTCTCTCTCTTTCTATCTCTCTATCTTTCAGTCAATTCTTTCTCAAAGGTAAATAAAATCCCGTAAATCTCTCTGTCTCTCTCACTCTCTCTCTCTCTCTCTCTCTATATCCTTTGATTATTGACTTCTCTCTGTTTTTCAGTTTTGGGAGAGAAGCCATCTCTCTCTTTCTCTCTCAAAATATCTCTTTCTTGTCTTCATTCTTCTCTTATCTTTGAAATCATGACGCTTGACAAAGGATCAGCACATTCAAACCTCGACTTCTTTCTCCAATACACAACACCTGTGGTCAAATCACAATTCCTCCCCAAGGTATCATATTTCTGTTTGTTCATTTTGTTTAATGTTGGCTCTCTTACCTTTTTTTTTTTTTATTTAAATTTTTGTCCCAATTTTTGTGGTTGTGGGCTAATTTCTGAATTGTTAATTGTTTTGTAGAGCGAGATTAGGAACTTGAACAGGTTATGGCACCCGTGGGAGAGGGACCCAGTTGAGTATTTCACCTTGGGCGATCTTTGGAGTAGTTTTGATGAATGGAGCGCATATGGGGCTGGTGTTCCTATTGGTTTGGACAATGGTGAAACCTTGATTCAGTACTATGTTCCTTATCTGTCTGCAATCCAAATTTTTACAAGCAATACCTCTGTCAATGGTTTCAGGTACCACTTTTTGCCTATGCACTTTTTTTTCTTCCCCCTCCTCTTTTGCTGGATAAGTAGTCAAGTAGTTAATTCAGATGCTCCGATGATTTTTTTTTTTTGGGTTTTTGATAATTGACACCCCAGAAATTTGCTTAGATTTCATTTATTATTATTACTTTTTTCTGTAAAGGCATATGTTTTAGTCAAAATTTGTCTTCTATGAATTTTTTTTTTCTTGGAACTGCGTAACATACAAATTCATGTGGATCGATGATGCAAAGTTGAGTAATTTGTTGGGAAAATTTCGATTGGTTTTGCTAGGGACGAGTCTGAGTCTGGTGATGGTGAGACAAGGGATTCATTCAGTGATTCGTGTAGTGATGAGAGCGAGATTGACAAGTCATGGAGGTGGGATGGATGCTCTTCTGAGGAAGGAAGCTCCGAGCAAGACAATCTTTGGCATCTAAATGATAGATTGGGTTGCCTATATTTTCAGTACTTCGAGAGGTCAACTCCGTATGGAAGAGTACCTTTGGTGGATAAGGTACTTTTACTTGTTCATTTTGGTATTGTAATCCTTATAAAACTCAGTTCTAGCTTTTCAAACTGATGTTCCTTATTTTGTTTGGCATTGTATTTGCCTTTCTTTTTGCAAGAACAAGATTGCTTGAGCAAAGCACTGATAAGGTTACTAAGGAGAATCTCCATCATCCGAAATCTTGTTCTTGATAGGGATCTTATGAAGATGAAATGAAATTTTGGTCTTTGAACGGGAAATCATATACTTCTTCTGTTTTATATTTTCTGAAATTTTAATGATTTATGTGTCCTTAGGAGTTTTGTTGAGGTGCTCCATGAGTTGTTTTCTTTTCCCTCATTTGATATTTTTCTTTATTTTCTGTTGTTTTAGAGGAGAATCCATGATAGTATTTAACATTCTTGAATCCTTGAATTTTGGGTTGATCGTGACCTTTATGCAACAAGTTGCTCCAATTCCCTTTCTGTTTAATGGCGTCCATTGACATCTTCCTTGCTTTTGGTCTTCAGATTGCTGAATTGGCTCAAAGATTCCCGGGTTTGATGTCATTGAGAAGTGTAGATCTTTCACCAGCTAGTTGGATGGCAGTTGCCTGGTCTCTCTCTCTCTCTCTCTCTCTCTCTCTCTCACTGCTTTTCTCTCCCCCCTTTTCCGTACACGACCAGTAACCAAACTAATTAGTGCACAAATACATGGTTTTCCACGTTTATAACACAATGCAATATGTACTGTTTTTCAATTATGGAATAGATTCTGGTATGAGCTTTGACATGTGGCTTCGTTTAGAATTGTTGTGATTGTAAGTTACAATTGAAAGGAACACGCGAGAGCACAGTTTTGTTAACTTTTGAACCAAACAATAAATTATTTCTTATCAATTGAATTCAGGTACCCTATCTATCACATTCCAATGGGAAGAACCATAAAGGACTTGTCCACATGCTTCCTCACTTATCATACTCTTTCATCTTCTTTCCAAGGTATTACTTCTCATTTAAATTTGCTGAACTTTATCCGTATTCTCATTTTCCGAAATCGTCTGATTTTGGGCAAGACGGATGATATTTGCTTATACATTGCCCACTTTTGTCTGACGTTTGTGTCTATATAGATATGGACCTAGAAGATGATCTTGACAGTCCCAAAAGGAAGCGAAAGGAAGGGGAAAGCATCGCTCTCCATCCATTCGGTTTAGCCACTTACAAGATGCAAGGAGACGTGTGGGTCTTAGGCAATGGCGGTCGGGACCAAGAAAGGGTGGTGTCACTTTTGAGCGTGGCCAATTCATGGCTAAAGCAACTAGGTGTCCAGCACCATGACTTCAACTACTTCACGGGGATTAGGCGTGGCTAAAACCACTAACTTGTAAAGATTGGGCTGTGGAAGACCAATGAAAAGGGTTGTCGCTGAAATCCTTTGTTTTAGTTGGACCTTTTGTTTTTATGCTCGGCTCGTTGAGAACCTTGTTTGAGGGGTTGCAGTTGGTTCTTTTGAAATGCTGGCTTTTTGTTGTAGGTTTCGTTAAGGGGCTGTCCATGCTTGGGGGGCTTCGGTCGTGAAATGTGGTATAGCCTAGTTAACATATTGTGGTTTAGATGGTTCATGGAGCCATTTGCTGAGTGATGAATTAGGTCAGACAGAGGACAGAGAGAGAGGTGTAGTAGAAAAGGGTCTTGTCTTGAAGTTTTAACTTTGAGGATTGTTTTAACATTTTTCTGATCATCATGGAACCGTGGAAATGAGAAAAGTCTTGTTTAATTCTAATTACACCAATGTGTTATGTTTTTTTTTTGTCTTTTTTCGCAAATGTGTGTCCACATTTGAGAGCAAAACGGGGTCCTTGTTTTTGCTTACAATGCCATTGCGTCACGAAAAGCCTCCTTTTTAGAGTTTGATTAAATGAAAATTTCACTATAATTGAAGTTTTTTTTGACTTATGTTCGTTATGCCTACACCAGATTTAAAATTATTGGCCCACCCCTCGAAACTGCCCAATGAGCAATATTCTGTGGGATGGCATAGAAGCTAAGGAGTAATGACCCTCCCGGCCACTTTGCCAAGATAGTCACTCGCTTTTGGATTATGATCGGGGTAAAATTGTAATTCAGGTTAACCTCAAATTGGATGATCACTGACCAAGTGAGTGAGCAATTAGAAATTAAGAATAGAACCACTCCACGTGTGGTTCAGTTGGTAAATCTACCTGTGAGGGTTGATGTTACACGAAAGTAGTTCGAACGTCCGCAGCATCAAGTGAGGTTAAATGTACAGTATTTCCATTTGTAATTAGAGGTGTCAAAAAGTTGGTAGGGTCGGGTTTGGGTTGGGTCGTTTTTGGTTCAAGTCATTTTTGGTTAGGTTACTTTCATGTCACGTTACATTCAGTTCGAGTTCAAGTTGGATCGTTTCAAATTCGGGTTAGATTCAGATCGAATTCGGGTCGAATTCGCACTGAACCATTATTTTTTTAAGTTATTTTTTACTAAAATAAAACGTTTCAATTAAATTTAAAACTCATTTTTATAATGAACTAAACGTTTATATTTAGTTTTTGCGTCATATATATTTATATTTTACAAAAATGGTACCAATTAGTACTTAAAAAAGATAAGTCAAAGGTAAAAGTTAAAAAAAATTTTACTATTTTGTCTTTTTCTTAACTCAACGGGTGACCCGGATCTACCCGGATCCAACAAAAAATTTTCGGGTCATTTTCGGATTGTGTCACTTTTGGATTCGGGTTGAAAAATCGGGTTCCTGACCCAATTTTTTCAGATAGATTCAAACGAGTTATCGGGTCTGGTTATTTTTTGATACCTTTATTTGTAATGGTTGGTGATTTTTATTGGGTCTCTAGAGTATGCTCTTCTTTAATCTCAGTAGAGGCTCAATTTTTTGTTCGTAAAAATAGTAATTTAACAGGATTTTAAGAGAATCACCCTAATTGTTTATTTTTTTCACTAAAATAAGAAGTTTAGAATACAGTGTGCAACGAAATATTTTCGTGACAGAATAATTGGACTCTCCACAAATTCTTTCTTTTTTCACTGTTGGTAACTTAAATGCATCTCTAATTGCCAAACCCCGAATTCATTACGCCGCGACTGAGCAACGACTGAAGACACAACCAGAAGAGAGCAAAGATGGAGATGCTATTTTCCCCTTTCTTTAAGCCATAGAACCTGTCGCATCTACTTTTATCTTTTTTTTTTTTTTTCACTTACTACATCAAATACTTCATATTTTTTCAACGAAAAATATTGGCATTGCAACGCGCACTTAAGATTGCCACCAGATTTATTTAAGGGAGGGGAAACAAGTGTACGTGTTTTGGCGTGTGCGACTGCCAAGTGCCAACCAATATTAACACACAACGAGTCTTATGGTCTTCTTGTTAGTCAAAGTGGCAAATACGGATTGGCCGTATGGCACTTCAAAGAGGGTCACACTTGGAAGCCTGTGTCCTAACACAGGCCATGAATTTCATGAGCTAGGGCCCATGACAGCAGCTTGGCCAGGTGCTCTATGTCTATATCACTATGGACAATTAGACAGATTATTTTTCAGCGTAGGTCTTAACACATTTCCGTGCCTTACGATTAGATTTGATGTACTTTGTGCGACTTATCTTCTGGGGAATTGCATTGCAGGTGTATATTATTATTATTTTTTGTCCTATATAATAATAATAATTATTGTTTTGATTTATTATTATCATCATGATCATTGCCATCATCGTCATCATCCCACTGCAGCCAAACATAGATGAGCCAACCATAAAATCAAATACTAAACTGCTAGTTAAAGTACCCAGGACTGTCCAAGTGTGCCTCTTACATGGGCCTGGGATTCGACTTTTTTGTTGCAAGATGTAGGGCGTGTTTGTTGTGCGAAAAAAAATAAAGGAGAGAAAAAAAATATAATTATTATATATATATATATATATATATATATATTTATATTTTTTTCTTCTCACTTTCTACGCCACTCCAAATAATTTTATTTTCTCTCCACTTTTTCTCTCACAAATTACTATTCATTTTTTCTTTCACCATATTTTCTTTCTTTCAATTTTTCTACCACTCCAAATAACTTTATTTTCTCTTCACTTTTTCTCTCACAAATTACTATTCACTTTTTTTTCACCACACTTTCTTTCTCTCCATTTTCTTTATCACTCCAAACAATATTATTTTTTCTCTATTTTCTTTTCTTTTCTCTTCCTTTCCCCACCCTTCCCTCCACTCCAAACACACCATTAGTTTTTTCTTCGTCTTCTTGTGCTCGGGCCCTCCATTAAATCAACCAAAAAAAAAAAGAATTAATAAAAATAAAAGGAAGATGGAACTTGGCTCCAGTGGTTGGCAACTGCCTAAAGTAGCTGGCATTTTGCTAGAGAAGAGGCAGGCGTTCGATTTCTACCTCTTTTAAATCTCTCTTGCAATATGAGTTTTGAGTTTTGACTTAAAAAAACACATAACTGTTGTTTGGAAACCAAAAGCAACAGCTGATACTCAAAGTGGGTCCGGGACAGGCTTTTTATTAGGCTCTTTGATGTTTGTCGAGTTAGTTAAACAGGTCTAATGTTCAATGGAGGCCCATATTGGCCCATGTTTTTTTTTTATCTAAATCTTCATAAAAACAGAACAGCGTCCACTTGGAGTGTTGCAGCAAACATGTCATCTCCTACATGCGTGACCCGAGAGAATTCAGGTGCAACATCAACTGCAACACAAGGTTGGTACATCAAATCTGATATCTCGAATTTGCGGGAAGGCTTCATATACTACAGAACTGATACCCTTTGAAACCTTTAGCACTTTTGTGAAGCATAACGATTTAAACATGAAATTTAATTTATATCAACTAATTAGATGCAGTTGCTTGTCAAATTAATTGTCACCTGAAATTTACATTAATATGGATTTAATTCAAATTTCTTTTTTTTTTGGTCTATTACTTTATTTTATCAGAATATTTTCGAATCTGGAGGAATATACTTATTAATGACTTAGTCTTAATGTGACCTAATTAATAAAAAAAAGCCATTAAGGAACTATAATCTAGTGTGTGATTTGAGTGTTGATGGATATGCTTAAATTATGTTATAAAGTTGAATATGTATACATAACTGGTAATCTTTTATCCTAACAAACGTGAAAACTTTATCTATGATTACAATAAGGTTAGTGAGGAGAAATCAATTATTGTATTAAAGCAAGTCCTCTAAACGCAGGAAGTCCTCCAAATGCATCAATAGCTTTTGTTTCGGCCACTGCCGTCAAAGGGAGCACTTAGATCACTAATGGCCGTGGCCTAGTGGATTTCTTAGTTTTTTTTTTGACCGTAACAGAACCATTGCATTAATAATCGGTGAGAAAAGTAAAATCGCAATGACGCAAGAGCGTCAAGAATACCTCCACGAAACAGGAAGACGCATCGGCACAAAGGCCTACACATTATCTGATTACAAAACCTTTAACAAACTGAGTATGAATCCCAGTATTACTTACCGAACTGTTATAACACCAAACTAGACCCGAGGCATTAACTAGAGTGGATTTCTTAGTTGATGAATAAGAATAATGAATGTTGAAATTTTGAGGACGGCCAGACTTGAATTCAGTAGAATCGTTCAATGATTACTACAATGTTCTCCACTACTTCCACTGGGATGAAAAGACAGTAAATTTACAAACTCACAGCTGGTGGTGGATCCAAAAGTTCATAAAGGTAAAATGCGGTTGGTAAAGTGTTGTGGTCATATGCTTATCCTGAAAATGGAGCAAGGCTGAATGGAATAACCAAGCAGTAAAAGATAAAAGGAGAAAGAAACATGGGTTGCTGAACGGTACGCGTTTAAGAGAAAGAGAGCGAATAAAAAACTCAGGGAAGAATTCTTGTTCTTTTTTTTTTTTTTTTCAATTGTGGCGGCCGTATCAGTGCTGCCTATGTTAGCTCCTTTAAATGACATTTAGAAGTCTTTGTCGAGATTTCTTACTCCTGTATTCGAATTTTAAGCAATTCTATTTTTTTTTTCTTTGATCTTACAGTTTTTTTTATAACTTAACAAAAATGTTACAAGTTCCAAGTTTATATTAAACTATTTGTTCTAACATCTAATTGGGCAAAACGCACCATTTATTATTAATTTCTACACTAACGTGCAAAATCTCCACCCAACTTCAATTCGGTATTTTTTTGCCGTTAACCCTGTAATTAGATAATAAGATTTTGGTTGGAAAGTGAATATAAAAGAAATAAAATAAAAAATAGTATAATAATGATGATGTTATAATTGATAAAAAGTAATGATTAGAAAGTTACGAGAAAGAAAATAAATATTAATTTATAAGAGAAAAAGTAAAAGATAATTATTTGAATGATTGAAAATAAATAAAAAAATAAATATAAAATATTTTTCTTCTTATTTTTCTTTCTTTTTCATTTGAAAATATCCAATCAGAGCCTACTCAAAAAACAAAAAAAAAACCGTCACCATTTCGTCAGAATCCTTCATCAGTCGTCATGCTGCCTATATGACCATGTGACATCGTCAACTAAAATGCAATTATCATCACTAAAGTCTTTTCTTTTTTTTTACCCAAAAAAATATGTGTTAATATATAAATTATCGTACATGTAGATAAAGGTCAAGTGTCACTTATTACCGTTCTCATTTAATTTCTCTCATAAAGAACTCACTACTTAAGTACCGTTAAATTTGAGTGGACTTCTTCTATATTTAATTTCAGTGTTAATAAGTCTAAAATCTATAACACAAATGCATAACATCTCTAATAATTTAAAACATAACGATAAAAATTCGAACTAGGGTCAATGAGAAGAGAAGTATAACAAATCATCAATAAGATTACTGTTTCAAATAGTTACCACTAAAATCTGCATTGATATAAAAAGCCACAAATCAATTTATTAATTAGAGCTCAAACTTTGACACTCCAAGAAAAAAAATTTATGATCTAGATGATTATATATAAATTTGGACGAAACTTTCTTCTTTGAATTCATAATTATGGGGGCTTATTTTTCAACGTTTGAAAAGAAAAAACGGCCGTGCTGAATTTTCTTTTGACAAATATAGGGCCTTATCATTTTGGCTAAGAAGAATCCACATTTGTGTACATGAACCACAACTAGAAAGTAACGTCCCATCACTGACTTCTCGGCAGATTATTATGGTTCATCACGTGTCACAACAATGTCAACTGATTTGAACAATCAAACCGGATTAATTGGTCCGGTCGGAATTACGAAAATGGCGACTTACCATTGCTTCTGAAATTGGTATTCCTTGACTTCTCAACTCTCGAAGGATGGTGGATTGCTATTCTGATGTTTCAATGAGTTGTGCTCTAGAAGGGGTCTCTATATGCTGTCCACCCACTTCAGCGCTCGTAGTTGGAATAGGCGATGACGACAAGGACAGAAATTTTGGCATCCTAGGCAAACAATAGTAACATTTGACATCAACGAAACCAAAATCTGTCAATCATTTTTTTTTATAATTATCAGACCCTGTTTAATCGATGATTTAATCAAAAAATAAGATTATTGGGCCACTAGTTTAATTATCAGATTACTGGTTGAATTATATAAATAATTAAAAGTATAATAATAATAATTATTATTATAACTATAATTATAATAATAATTATTATTATTAATTTAATAAAATATTTACATCACATGAATTGTAATAAATAAACATATTTAATCTTAAAATATAAAAAATTAAAACAATACATTATTCTTGTAATCTAATATATTTATAATTTAATATTTTTATTTCTATTTATTAAATAATATTTAAGATACTCGTCTCTAATTTTATATTAAATCTTAATTTATATTTTTTATTTAACTGGTATTAATTCAATATACTTATTTTTCTCAAATAATTTGTATCTTGTGAAAATTTAAAATCAACTTCTAAATTCTAATGACTAAGAAGTACAAAAAAAAACTCAAATGGACAAATTTGTGATAACAAGTAGATATTAATTTATTAATAATTGAAATAAACAGTAAATTATTATGAGATAAGTGCCAAAAAGTGAATACAAAAATTTAATATTTTTTAATTAGAAAAAAAAAAGTAGTGTGATTTTTTGAATTGGTAAAAACTTGATCTAATTTCAGTTTTATTGGATCATCAAATTTAGCAGGGTTTGACCGAATTTGATCAGATTTTGATTAGATCATATGTTTTCTGGTCTAATTATATGATCCAACTCAGTCTGATATTCGAGTAACTGAATTTTCAATCCAATCGACCGGATTAGGCTAGATCTAATAACTATGATTTTTTGGACAGATAACAATACCCCACACCATAACAAATTTTTTTTTAACAAAAAAATAGGGTATTGCAAGTATGTTAACAATTATAATTGTGTATTGAGATTGAGAGTTACTCATAAATATTTTAATTTAAACTCTTTCATAAAAAAGACTCTGTATTTAGACACGGATGGATCCGAGCGAGATTTTACCACAATTTACTCAATAATTATTAAATCATAAACTCGACATTTGTACTTCAATCAAAACCTTCGAGCCTATGTAAGACTGAAGACACTCAGCTTATTGGACAGAAAAGTGATGGAGTGGAATTAGGGTGGAATGATGTCCATGATTGGAATTTTCTTATTAAACAAACGCGGATGAATTAATTTGATCTCAAGTCTAGCTATTTTCCCACTTCATAGAGATGGAGAAGCAAGAATTTATTGCGTCTTCTCCCAATTAGCAATTGCCATTCGAGTCATCCAATATGTTTTGTTGACATTTTGAAATCCGATTTTTCTTGCAACAACCTGCTTTAATTAAACTGCAATGTTGTAAAAAATTCAAGATTTTCAAGTCAAGATCATGCCTTTGTCCAGTCCACCCCATTCCAATGTATTGTAAAATGAAAAATAACAATAGAGTGCGTGCCACCATTGTAAAAACAACATTGGCAGGTACTATATAGTTAAAATACAAAGATACGAAAAATAAATAGTATTTAGACATAAATTCATGTTATTTAATTACAACTATTAATCATTATACGTAAGAAAGACATAAATAATGGTTATAATCATATTTGTGGGCCTGATCTCCTTGACATTGCAACAATCTTGAATCCTAAAGGGAGACTTGATGCGATGTCATTCTGGATAGGCCTCAATAATGCAATGCAAAGCTGGAATCTGGATAATCTTGAAGCGAGGAAAGCCTGCTTCCTCCAACAATTTCTTCCATTCAGGCTCTGTCCGCTCTTTTCCTCCTGAGGTGTGAGCTATCATCAACAAATCGAACACCAGGCCCCCGTCGTCAAATAGGCCGTCCCCATCTGGCTGGAGCACCAAATCGACAATGATAATTTTTCCGGTTTTCTCCGGTATCGCTCTCCGGCAGTTTTTCAGAATCTTCACACAATCCTCATCTCCCCAGTCGTGCATAACCCACTGCAATACTTAGAACCTGTTTATTAGTTTTCTTAACATTTTATGTGCCTATTAAAATTTCTCGAGGGTGATGGATTTTTCTTTGTTAATTTATTTATTATCGGTATGGCATATCAAAATAATGACAGATCAAAGTGGAATAAAGGATCTTCCGGACAAAGAAAAGGGTAAGAATTAATCTTAAATATAAAAAAGGAGAATCTCAAGATGTTTCTTAGAATATCATGTTAAAATGATATCTTTGACCAGAAAATATTTTGAGATTTGTAGCAAGATGTTCTTTGAACAACATGAAAGTATAGAAGAAACGTACGACTCCACGTACTTCCGACGGTGCAGTGTTTACTGAGCAATACAGACAATACAAACGTGATTATTAGTTTTTGAACCAATGGACAGGAGGTTAATTATGTGATTGTTGCCTTTTTTAAATTTATGCTCACAACCAAACTTCTCAATCTTCTATTTTGTTTATTCCTCAATCAACATAAGCTCGCCATTATAATAATATAATTGAACCAACACGACAGCACAAAACCACAATAAGGGAGGAAATAAAAAAAAACTAGAATAAAACAAGAACTAATTGTCCCACTTTACCTCAAGTTGCATCAGTCCCAATCCCACTTTTTATTTTTTTCGCCTGTAATTCCATGATATTGACTACGATGTTCCATAATAAGTTAAAACATAATCTTCCTCTACATAGAGCAACCAGAATTCATATATTATCAAGCGAATTTCAGTAGAAGGACAAATATATATATATATATATATATATATATATATATATATATAATATACAGTTAGAATACAACCCACCTTATTCTTGATTATTATTCATAAAAAGAAGTAAAAACTGTGACTAGCAATTTATGATGATTATATATTTGTGGTGCTTTTTCCCTAGCCGTATCCATCTTTTGTAAGGGTAATGATTTACATTATAAAAAGCATACTATGAAATATTTTAAAATTTATTTCTTAGAAGATATTTTGGAGGATTTAGTTTAGATTTTTATTTTAGAAGTTTTGAACTTAAATCTTAAAAAAAAAAAAGAATGAGATTTATGAGAGTTGACAGCTATTCTAACTCATGAGTAATAAGCTCCCTAATGGATAAAAAATTTTACAAAATTTACAATTATGAAAAAAATTCACTTTTTTTAACATAATTAAACCAAATAAAAAAATTAATAATTCTTTTCATAATTATAAATTTTTATATATTTTATAATATAATTTTTGTGATAAATATCATTATTCTTTTTGTAAATATGTAATATAACGGAAATTTGTTTAGTTACCTTCATAATAACGGCATCAGCACTTGGAACGCTGACGAACATATCACCTCCGACGTGTGAAACCCCATCATGCTCCGGTGCGGTGGCGACAACATGTGGCAAATCAAAGTTGATTCCTTTGATGTGTGGGTATGATTTAACAATCTGGGCTATAAGACCTCCGGTGCCACCTCCCACATCAACCAATGATCCCATGCAGCTAAACCCATCTCTATACCCTGTTACGATTCCACGTGTCACGATCCTTGCCGTGCATGACATGCCATCATTGAAAATCTTGTTGAACTCGGGATTTTTTGATGCTAAGTCCCATATTTCGCTGCCGTGAGCCTTCTTGAAGGCAATACCGCCTTCTTTAACACACTGGCTAAAACAGTGCCAGGGAGCCATCAGCCAAGGATGGTTCTCCATCAGGAACATGGGAGCCAGGCTCCAATCAGAGTCGTTCAAAAGCCATTTAGAGACACGGGTCAGGCCGTAGAGGGCATCCCCACCATCTGATGGGTGACCAGCGGTGAAGACTTTCCTGCGTACTAGTAGTCTCATGATGCGAGTGAGGTAGGAGATATCTGGGGAGGGCGAGTCAATGGACGAAGCTATCTGGGACAACGTGATTGGGCCACCGTGTAAATGTATAATGTCAGGTATGCGGAGCTCCACAGCACATTTTAGTGCCATGGAGTCTGCAAAGGCAAACATGAAATGGTGTACCTCGGCCTGGGCTTTCACCCATTCCTCATCAGCTTCTAGCGGTGGCTCCATTTCTTTTTTTTTTTTTGTTTTGTTCCCTTTTGTAAATACCCAAAGTTTGTTCTCACGATAATTCGAGAAGTGAAGTTTTATAAAGAAATTTGTTCGTCACAGCTCCAAGCTAAATTGTCTACTTCTTTATAGGAACGGAAAAAGTTTATAGACAAAAGCATCATGTTGATGCTTTCTTGTTGCCATAAAGTCGCAACTGACAGCGCGTTTGCCCGGCAATTTGTTTGTGATACTCTTATAGGAAATGGCAGTCTTTTTGTTTTGTGTCTTTTCTGTTGTCAAACATCTATGGTTGGTGGGGAGATTGACATCCATAGGATATGATGTGGAATCTTAAGTTTTATTATTTTCCGCTTTTTGTAGGAAAAAAGTGTGTACCTTGGAGTATTCAGTGATGTTCATGTGAAGAGAAGACCTACGAATGACATACGTATAACTATAATGTGATAATATTGTCCTATCTTTTTATGTTTATGAACTCGTATTTACAATCGTGTCTATTCTATGTCTCTATACTATTTTTGTTTCAATTAACCCAACTCTGCTTAAGTAAATGCAACTGACCAGCACAGACTGTAGAGCTGAAGGCAATTTGTTTGTCCACTTTATAGGCAATTTGTTTGTGATACTCTTATAGGAAATGGCAGTCTTGTTGGCAAACATCTATGGTTGGTGGGGAGTTGACATCCATAGCATATGATGTGGGATCTTAAAGTTTTATTATTTTCCGCTTTCTGTAGGAAAAAAGTATGTACCTCGGAGTACCGAGTGATGTTCATGTGAAGAGAGGACGCCTACGAATGACATACGTATAATTACAATGTGATAACATTGTTCTATCTTTTTATATTTGTGAGTTCGTATTTGCAGTCGTGTTTGTTCTCTGTGTCTCCATAACATTTTTGTTTCGATTAACCCAACTCTGCTTAAGTAAATGCAACTGACCAGCACAGAATGTGGAGCTGAAGGATCAAAATTTTTTAAGTTCTAACGCCAATGAAACGACAAATCTATTGTAGAATTTGCATCACTGCAAATTGTTATAAACAAAATTTTAACTGATACGTGAACAATGAAAGTTGCAAGTGAACTTTAAAAAGCCGGGAACTTTTCATTGAAGGAAACCAAGAACAAGGCTTTGGAAACAAGAAAACTGACAACTTATAAAAGTAAAAAATGAAGGGTGATTGATGAAAACTAATTTTAACACAACTAGTAGTTGAGACACAAGATGTACCAAGAAAAAGTAGTTGAGACACAAGAAAAAACCTTGCGTCGTGTGTTTGAATTCTTTGTGCTGTTTGATGTGTTGGCTTTGGCTGTGTGCCTATGTTTGTTTCTTAAATATGAAATATCCATTGCTGCCTTCAATTTTCGGGGCATTTGCTGGTGTATGCTGAGTATCAGCCGGAGGTTTGTTCGTTCTAACTTGTCTTAGTTACCGACGAGCCGGTTTTACGAAATGTTTTGGGAGCTATTGACCGACGAGTCAGCTTCCGTACGGAAGCATCAGGCTTGTACACTTCGATCAGGTCCGTCTTCTTTCAGTTTAGGGCCTTTTGGCGTATAAGTACCTTTATATTGCTTTTATAGTCTATGAAGCACGGCTATGGTAATGGAGACACTAAACAAACACTGCTTGTCTGAATACATTAATATTCAGAAAGTTTGGACATGGACATAATTAGGACTTAGGTCTTTTCTCGTCAACTATTAACTGTTTCTACATTACCTAGGCATAGTTTTAAAATTAGACCGACTTGGCGATCCGACTAGAAAATTGGTGAACCAAGGTCAGAACTAGTGTGGTTTGCTTTAAAACTATAATAGGAAGCAAACCGCTTGAAAATTGGTTGGAAAGATGACCCGAAAATTAGTGAACTAGATGATTTAATATTAACTCTGATCGTTTATCTAAAATTTTCTAAAATGGCGTTGTTTATTTTTTTTTATTTTTTTATTAAAAATTACATCTATTTATATTAATGAAAAATGTAAGATTTTTAGATCATTATTTTACTAAATAAGAATTGAACTGTCGGATTAGTGAGTTAGTTACTGATTATACCGCTAACTCACTAATCCGACCTCTTCACTGAATTAATAACCGGTCTGATTTTAAAAACAAAGCAACTAAGTCCTTTCACAAAAAAATATTACTGCAGTTCATAACAGAGTCGGCCGTAAGTGTTCACGGATATGTAAAAAAAAAGTTCTAAACTTTTAGATTTTTTTTCATTTAAGTTCTAAACCTTTTTGAGATTTCATTTCAGTCCTAAACCTTTTAATTTTACTCTAAATCAGTCCTTCCATTAGTTAAACCGTTAAAAATTACTGTTTACTAATGGAAATTTTTTTAAAAAGGTAAAATACACTATTTCAATTCACCAGTTAACAAAAATACTTTGTATAATCTTAAAAAAAATAAAATAAAAAATAAAAAATTTAAAATCTCAACTTACATGTTACTATTTGAGAGTAAAATATAAGCATTTAATAACAAAAAAAATATTTAAATAGTGTATTTTACCTTTTAAAAAAAATTTCCATTAGTGAACAGTAATTTTTAACGGTTTGACTAACAGAAGGATTGATTTGGAGCAAAATCAAAAGGTTTAGAACTGAAATGAAATCTCAAAAAGGTTTAAAACTTAAATGAAAAAAAATCTAAAAGTTTAAAACTTTTTTAATGCATATCCCTAAGTGTTCAAGCCCATTTGCATTTCCAGATCCGATTAATGTATAATTTTAGTCATATTACCAATGTTCTACAGCTCAATTGGTAGTGTACATAAGTGTTCAAAAAATTAGGACGTGAACAGGATTAAGGCCTACATTTTTTCTCGTCAGCTATCAATTATTTATACGTCCATTAGTTTTTTTTTCACATTTACAGAGTTGGTCATGAAAGTTCAAACTCATTTGCCTTTCCAAGTCTCATTAATACATGATTTTAGCCATTTCACCAATAAATTATAACTTAATTACTAACGAAATCGTCTCCAAAATTAAAATTCTCAAGTTCGAGTTACAGAGCGAATTAACCAAGAATAATTTTAGCCATTTCAAAAAGAAAAGAATCTTCAAAATTTTTTCTTTGTATTGTCGGCAGTCAACATAAGAAATCCTAAAGCAGATACTTTGACCAAGTCTCATAAAATCCTTCTGCAAAGATAATCCTAGTTTACGCAACATTTTACAATTAAAAAGAGGGCTCAAAATTTCAAAACTATTGATACAATAGGTTGTATGCCGGTAAATCTGTTATTTGATGGATGTCTTCTAATGACAACTCCCTCTCCAGTTGTGTCCTGGTTACTTGTAATACCTCCTGCAACAAACAAAATAGGTTAAAGAATGCACTTCCCCTTTGAAAGCTAATTTACTATTTTGATCTGGAATCTTAATTCTAAAAGCGCAAACAATTCAATTTTTTAAATACCCTTCCACAATTGGACTCGCAATTCAAGCAATCCGTGTGTTAGTAGGATTGTCATGAGGATGAGAATTATTGGTCAAAACAAAGACATTTTTTATCATTATAAGGAATGAAGTTACATCCTTCGGAAACATCCTAATAGTTAGAGTTTCAGATTTTTATTCTAAAGGTTTTGAATTTACATCGTGGGAAGGGAGGAATGAGATTTACAGAAAGCGAAAGCTGCCCTATTGTGTGGTTTACGGTCCAATAGTCCTCCTAGTATACAGAAAAAAAAGGGTTAAGTTGCTAATTTGACATGAAAAATGTAACACTGTTTTTGCAGATTTCCTTTTCAACAAATATGCAGACAGCTGAAGAAAGTGTTATTTTGAACTCCTTCTACCTACAGTTATTTTGAACTCCTTCTGCCTACAGATCAAAGTTTTGCGTGTGTGTGTGTGTGTGTGTGCACGGACGCGCGCGAGAGAGAGAGAGAGAGAGAGAGAGAGGGATGTTTTACATTAAACTCCATGTAAGATGCATGCATGGCAAGCCACTGCGCATCCATCATTTCAAAAGCTATACAGAACAGCATATCAAAGGCTGTTTCATCTTCTGCAATTTAGAACAATGCAGTAAGTACGACAAAAAACAGCAGTTCTCAGACATCTAAACTTAAGGACATTTAACCACAGAATAGTTCGAGTTTTATTCTTCTTACCTCCAAGCAATTTGACAAAATTCATTCCAGGAAGACATCTTGGTTTTGCTGCAAATGAGATAAATGAGATTATTGGAAAAGGACCAATAATTGATCTCAGAAAATATTTCCAAAGAAGGAAAATCCTGTTATGGGAAAAAAAAAAAGAATTCTGAAGAACCCATCAATTTGAATACTTAAATTTATATCATCAACGACCTTGAACCACTGTATTTATTCTTTAGGCAGCCAGAAAGGGAGATAAAAGAGCACAGACAACCAGAAGATAGAAATGTACACAATAATTTCACATTTTAGATATAATTGAGCATGTTCACTAACCTGATTGCAAATCCAACATCCGGATCAGCATAAAGGATACATTAATGCCAGCAACTGCAAATGGATATTCCCAAGTTGCTCGCTGTCCGCCCTGCTTGAACAATAACCTACGAAAAGACACCTTCATTTTGTGTTTCATACAATCAGTTAATAATCATAACTCAACTTCCAAGCAAACTCAGGCATCATGGAAACTAGAAAACAGAAAAGACCGTTTTGTGTGTGCATAAACGTCAAATGGGTAGAAAATTAAAAAAGATATGCTACTGCGGAGGGAAAAAGGCATACCGGATAAGTCCTGGCAAAAAACAGCAAGTTCTCGAGAGAAATGAAACCACATCCCCTGAGGAAAAATATCAGTTCACTATAAGTGGAAATACATATATAACCAAAAGGCATTATCAAACAATGATAAAATGCAGTGTTTGAAGTAATTCAATATATATAAAATAATAATCTTCTTCCGTTTTAAAAAATTTTCTTCATACTACTCATCAGAATAACATATTTTAATCAAGGTTGGAATATCCTTGAGATAGATGTATCTCTTGAATGTATTGTAGCATGTGTAAAAGCATTCATGTTCCCAATTAAGCCATTACTAAATGAAATTAATGATGATCACAGGCCTTTGAAATCCTGACATTCCAATAAAATGAATTTCAATGGACAAATATAGGAAGAACAATTCTATACCTTACATCAGACAAAAATTGGTGTTTTTGAAGTCCTCTGTATCCCTAAATTTGAAAGGATAACTAGAGAAAATGTCTCATTAAAAACCTCAATGTCAATGGACTTTTTTTTCGATGACATTGAAGTCGAACAGTTTCTATGATAAAGAGAGAGAAAAGCATTCACCTTCACTAGAAGTAGACATGGAATGTGCCTACAGATATTTTACCTGAAGTCAGTTGATGGATTAGGACCCTGCCACCCCATGTCTTTCCACTGCTCAGAGATCAAGCCTTTGAGGACAACATCTGGAAAGGCTGCATTCCACAATGATCTAAGAGCTTCCTACAGACAGAGAAGGAAACAAAACAATTAGCAAAGCAACATCAAACAGAAAATGCAAGGAATTGACAGGTGAATAGGCTTCACAAGTGTGCTTATGTTTCACAAACCAAATCTAAGACTTATATATTACAAAGGAAAAACCACAAAAACGAGTCAAATTATGTCTCTAGCAGGAAGAAATATACTTGATGATCAGGACGAGTCTCATCAAAAGGTGTTTGCAACCGTTCTTGAAGTTTTCTAAGTCTTTGTTCCTGTTGAAGCAGTTATAGAACAAACTGCTAAGTGAAGCGGAGAACGCCAAACTAATATGGTGCCTGAAAACATCATTAAGTCACTGTCCAAGCACGAAAATTTTACCTCATGAGGAGTCAAAGTGTAGTCAAGAAACTTGTCATGGTGTCTTGTATTTGAGCGACTAAAGAGCCCTGCTATCCATGCTCGCGGTCCAACCATAGCATTAGCTACAACGACCACAAACTGACAGTGAAATAACAGAGAATGCACTTCAATGGAACAATTCAAATTGGAAGAAAAAGAACTTTATTGTTGCTTCGCTCTATTGATATGGCCTTAATAACACACGAAAAATTTAGCAAAACAACTGCAACAGAAGATGAGAAGGGAACAACCACTGCTACTCACCAAAGCATTGAGTTAACTGTGAAATAACATGAGAGGAGTTATGTGACCATTCCAACTCTTCACTGCCCCTCTTTCTTCTCCAATAAACTTCATCCTCGTCAACCTACATATGAATTTTAAAAGGATCTTTTAGGATGAAGGAATGGTACCATTAGGCAAGTAGTGATGGATTAAACCCATAAGAGATCTCTATCCAGTTAAACATCCTATCCTGTTAAAAATCTTTACTTTTATTTCTTTTATAACTAGAAAGAGCGGACAAATATGACCAAAATGAATGCGTTAAAGAGCAGAAACAGGGACACATTTTCTATCAGATGGACTATATTACTTTGATACACCCACAAAAAAGAAAACGAAACAAAAACAAAACCACTTTCGTGCCAAAAGCCTCAAACTCTTGAGAGCGTATATGCCATCTAGCATGTAACACACAGTAAATCCAAATTGAAACAGAATGACCTGATGAACAGATATTCGCATCGGCATGTATACAATGATCCATGTTTATTACATAGTCAGCAAAGCAATAGTTGTTGTTTAAGAGACAAATCACTCACAAAGGCTAAACAAAGACATAATCTGCATCATTAAGAGGCTCTTGAAGCTATTTACCAATTAGGTAATCTAAAACAGAACAAGAAAAAGGTTTATTTAAGAAGACACATATGCAGGCAATAATGCAGCCATCACTAATTAGTTTGTTTCAGCAAAAGATTGCTCGCAAGACATTACTCTAATCGAATAATTGTATAGATAGAAACATGTTTAGGAATCAAAAGTTTGCGAATTTACTCTGCGAAGAGAAGAGCAGGAGGGAAAGCATTGTCGACTCCTCCTCAATCTCATGAGGGACCAAAAAATTAAAGTTTCAATTCTGTACTAACCTCTTTTACATTTTAAGGGAAACACAATACCAAAAGGCGAAAAAGGCATCAGATAAAGAGAGAGTAAAACATGATTGCATCCAATACATGCTCCCCCCTATTATTCAACCTCTCATGATTTCCTTCTCTTTAACAGGGAAAGAATCAAGAGATGCAATAATGATACAAATGCATAGACACCCAGAGGCCAACTTTTGAAAAGGGTGATGTAAAACAGCGCAATTGAAGGGATCTTTTTGTATTAGCTTTGTAATGCAAAAAATAAGCTTGTCAGTTGTCCACTAAGGCAAAAGAATGAAAATTTTCAAAAAAGTGAGAGGGATATGTCTCACTACAATGCAACAAGAACAGCAAACAAGACAAAATTGACATCCCCACAACAACAGACATAAAGCATATAAAATATTGCAAATCCAAGTAAAACAAATGACTGAAAACAAAACAAAATAAATTAAAAGAAAAGAGAAGAAAAGGTACCCCTCATGGGATCTGAAAGAATGGCATGGTGGCAGTGGTGGTGGTGGTGGTGGTGGTGATTTTATAGTGTACACTTTGGCAAATTGGTGATGGGACCAGCCCTGGAACTGGGTTAAGGAAATGAATATGAAGAAATAGAAGGAAAATATGGAGGAGGAGGAGGAAAATTGCATGTTTCAGGCAGGATTTCTTGGCAGTCGAACAACAAAATGGTTCTTTACTTTTTAGGGATGGTTGAGTCAATTGGGGGCTGTTTTTGTCTGTCTGTCTCCCTGTGGCAATCAACACCAACCAATTTTCCTACAACCTTGGCTACATTGTAGGCCTCCATCCTTAAACTTTGTTTTTGCATGCACAATATTGATCAATACTGCTCCATTAATTTTATTTTAACAATAAAAAAAATATATATCTCATATACCTTTAATTATTACATCTATAAATTGAAACAAAAAATATTTTTCACGTCACATGTTTAAATTAAGATAAAAAATTATTAGTCGTTATCATCATTTAACCATTCTTATGAAATAGAACCCTCCACCTATTTTTCCATTGATTAGGCTTTTGTGCCTTTGCCATGTGAAATGTTTGGATTTGAGGCACCCTTTTCCTTAATAAAAATATTATTTTTTCTTGTTTTATTTTCCAAGTTTTTAAACACGTGGCAGTAAGTTAAAGTGTGTTTCATTTTTTTTAGAAAGGAAAAAAAAAAGAAAACTAAATTAAAAAAAACAAAAAACAAAAGGCCAGCTCGTAAAATTTAAGCCCAACGACAGCGTAGGAATTAAGCCAAGCCCAAATGAGTGACAGCTTAAACATGAAGCGGAAGCGCGCGTGCACCGGCTCACCGCCTCACTGTAAAAAAAAAAAAATTTAAAAAAAAAAACGTAAACGACAGCGTACTGTGTGAAAATGCGTGCACGGCCTCACTGAAAGAATATAAAACAAGATGAAATCATGGCCATCGATTAACCGACCAAAGCTAAATCGTAGCCGTCTATCCCAAACTCCTCTCCACATAAACACCCGCCCGTTTTTCTCCCAAACAGAAACCCAACGGTCAAAAGTTCCGATTCTTCTCCTCCAAGACTCAACAAAATCTAATTGGGGGTTTCGTTTTATTCGGTTCAATTTTTTTTTTTTTAAATTCAATTTTCTTATTTAAGGGATTTGCATGAAATCTTGTTAGTTCATTCTGTTCAAGCTTGGACAATCTTTTTTTTCTTTCATTTACGCTTCATTTTTTAATTATCACTTAATTATTTTTTTCTTAATCTTTTTCGTCTGTTTGAATTATGCTCATATCTGTTGTTTAAGTTGTTAATTAGAAGTTGATTTTTTTTTTTTTTTGGAAAATGAGTTTATAAAATTCTTTAAACTACAATTTTGCCGGATACTCTTGGCATTTTGATTCCGTGTCGGTTCTTATGTTTCTTGGAGAAACTCCATAGATCTGTTTAAATTTTGTTTCTGATTTTTTCACCATTTTTCTCAACTAGAACCCTAATTTTGGTCTCTTACAAAATTGATAAAAATATTCGTCTATAGCTCTCTTTTGCACCTTGTTTTTTTTTTTTTAAATGCTGTATTTACGCTGTTTCTTATTCTATGGAATGTGAAAAAAAAAAAAATGTTTTTGTGTGTGTGATTGATAGTGTGAATCCAGTTTTACATTGTTTTGTCAATCTTGGCTTTGGATTGTAGGCTAATTGTTCCACTTGTCAATCAATCTATATAGATGTGAAGGGTAGAAACTTTTTATGTTAATGGAAGATTCTTTTCTTTGTGAACGTTGGTGATTCTATATAGATGTCGGTTTTGTCGGAAGGGGATGGGTACACTGCTCGAAATTTTTTATCGGAATGTAATACGTCTTCATTTTTTTGCAATAACAATAATGCTTTTAGCAGCAAAAAAAAATAATAAACGGTACTTTCCGTTTGTGTTGCAGAACGTATAAATATTATTATAAAAATCAAAGACCTATTGCATTCGGGAACAAAATCGGACAAAGAAAAATTCGGGCAGCTTACTTTTTCTTTTTTCGGAATTCACTACTTATAATATGTTCTTAGCCATGTTCCGATCTTTGGGCTGCCTCAAAAACTAGGGTATCAGATGTTGGCTACTATTTAAGGCTTCAAATATCTTATGGAGATGTGAACACAATCACATAGTTTACATTGATGACACAGAACTCCTTTTTGTTACTGATTGTGCTAATTATGGCCGTGGTCAAGCATGGGCGTTGATTTTGAAATGGTCATTTGCTTCCACTCGTTTAATTATCTTCTTTTCTGGCCAGCAACCTTATGCAGAGGGGAGAATATGTGACAGTTTGCACAGTTTCTTAATTTGCATTATGTTTATGTTGTTAATGCATTTGGTTACTGTCTTTTCTTGGTGGTTTTTCCTGCAGGGGAAGAGTTATGTGCTGCTCTAACTCTGTCATTGTGTTTTAGTTGGTAGCCTATAGTTTTCTTCCTTTCTTTTTTTTTTTTCCTTTTTTCTTTTGATGATATAGCTTATAGTTTTCTAAGTTCTACTGAAACTTAAATTTTATATTTTGTGATTGTCGAGTGTTTGAAGAGCTAATATGGACTACCCGAACTGGGTGAAGCCAAGTTGTAAGACAAACGGGCCCATTTGATTAGCCAAAAGCCTAGCCAAGAAGCAAATTCAAGACTGTCAAAGCAACAACTCTGTTCGTTGGATGCGCAAGAGGGGGTGCCAACATGCATATACCGATCGACCTACATTTATAAGGTGCGTATCACTAATGATTACTAAGAGGGTCATACTTTTATTACATGTTTATAAATTAAACTAATCGAATTTGGGCATATATTTCAACTATTTTGGGTGTCGCGTATGTGAGTACAGAATTTACTTCATAATTTTATGTTGAAACATGCAATCTGAAAGCACCTAGTCTTTGACTCTACAAGTCATTTTCTGATTTTTTAATGAGAAAAGGTTAGGATCCTAACTTAGGAGCCGAGCACATATTTCAAAATGCAACGTCTTATTAAGAAAATGTAACTGTTTTGATATTTTAAATAAAAATTGTTATTTTTAAGAAAAAAAATTTTTTAGCGCATACGATATGAGATTTACATTTTAAATTATAATATAACACTTATCTAATTTTAAATTTTAGATTTAAATTTTAATCTTTTTTCGTTTTATTATTTATTAATGTGGTCGCACTTTGTTAGAAGGCGGTTACATTTGTTGTTTGTTTCAGGCTGCAAACTTCGGCTCTCGCCTCAGAGTTCATACCAGCGCCCCTTTTTTATTTACTGAAGGGAATTAGAGTTTTGGCATATGGAGTCTTATCTTGTAGTGGAGTCAAAATATACTCTTAATGTGTTAGAGCAAAGATTAGTTTGGATTCGTTTACGCCAACAATGTTAGCCATACTTTTTGAGCGTTTCACTCTCCATGGTCAGTAGATGTGTGAAAATTATGATAGACAGAATGTAGCAGTAAAAGCAAAACGTTACTAAATTTACCAACAAAAAAGAGACATTCAACTCTGTGATTACACCTACAAAAGTATGTCCTACCGAAAAAAAAAAAAAAAACAGAAGCCTACATCTACTAGTTACAATGGCTTAACTGATAATTTCTCTCATCTCAAGGTCATGGAACTGGGTAAGACTTGTTCCGACACATGCACTTGTAAGCAATAGGACAGGTCTCAGCCTCTTCAAGAGATGCACAGATAAAACTCACCATCACTAGTCTGCATGGTGAGCATGATCCACAGGCATGAGAGCAGTCAGGCATGCTTGATCCTGCAACTTGGACAGTATCAGGCCCCCAGTTTCTCTTTGTTGGTCGTATTTCCCTGTAGAAATTGGGCCTTGCCACTAGGCCATCTCTTGTCACAGCTGGCTTTACAGCAGAATGGTGATGCCCTGTTAAGGTATTAAATGAACAAAGTCATAGTCAGAAAATTAGCCAAGCATTTTTGGTGAGGGTTAAAAAAAAAAAAAACAGAACACAAAAGACTGAAAGAAACCCTTAATTTAGAAAGAGAAAGGGGCTCATACGTGTTCGGGTCCTGCCTAAGTGCCTTGCAGATGTGAGAGATGGAAGAAACAGAAGTGCAATGAGTAATGTTGCAACACAAACAAAACCTTTCATGGCTTAGAATTTAGCAGTCCTTTTTTGTTATGCTTTTCTTTTCTTGGAGTAAGCTATAGCTAGTTTATGTTGGTGGAAACTTGAGGAAATTGTGAGATGAAATGGGGTTGGAACTAAAGGAACATAAATAAAGGAGACCAGAAGATGTTATTGAAGCAAATCACAGGCAAGGAGTGTGTGTGTGTGTGCACGGAAGAGATGGTCACATGAAAAAGAGTGCACAAGGAAAGACTGCTCCCAATAGTCACAGGACTACTCAAGCTTTTTTTGGTTCCATTACAAAGGCAAAAAGGTGGTGCAGATACACTTAGTGGTGTGAGAATCAACTGAATTCATAAGCTTCTTTTACGTGAAACTCTGACTCAGAACTTAGGCAATGCATGTGTCACCATAAATGCATTGTGGAGGCATATTTCAAATTTAGTTGAATTTTATTTGACAATGAAAGAACATAAAAAATATAAGATCTAATAAATTGGGCACCAAGTTATTAATGTGACTGCGTTAAATGTTTTCCGCTCCTCCTCCGGAAGATGTGCGGTAGCCTGCAGGACCGCTCATGCCAAACAGAACACACTATACATAGGATGTCAATAATATATCTAGCTTTACATAATTGGCGGTCCTCTTTTCTGAATTTGGTGTTTGCTGGCATTAATTCTTGGCTTTTAGAGTCGTACAACCACAAAATTCCAACTAATTTAACATGAAGCAGGCAAGGATTTAAATGATTCTTTGACTAATTTTTTTGTTTGCATAATTAAGGGCTTGTGACCCACTAACTGCAATCAGCGACTGCTCAATAACGATGATTTTCTTGAAACCATCTTTGAATTTTTTTTCATAATGTAATCATCAGTACTCTAATATAAACAGCTTTTGGTCAAGGCACAAAGCCAGGAGGCCTGAGGACGGGGTAACCAGGATTAATTTGTATTTTGATTATAGAGGTGCAACGCAAACTCTTATTATCTGCCTCTTAAAAATAAAAAATAAAAATCCATGGAGGAGTTTAGTTAGATTCATACCGAATTCGAAGGGAAGTCTCGTCCTTCATTGTGGAAATCAAATTGGTATATAGCATGCTAGGTTGCACAGACACGGATACGGCGACACGGACACGACGGACACGGATACGGTAACACGTCAATTTTAAAAAAATTAGGACACGGACACGGCATAGACACGTATGTATATATATATATATATATATATATATATATATATTATTTAAAACAAAATATAAATTATAACTTAAAATATAACATATATAAATTTAATTTTTATTAAAATAAATCTTATAAAATATATTTTTTAAGTATATTTAAAATCTCACAACACATATTAAATAATAAATATTAATAAAAAACGATAACTTTAAAAAAAATTTAAATCTTTCTCAATTCCTACTCCCCTTCATTTGAATTTAAAAAAAAAAAAAAAAGACAAACCCATCGTCCCATCCCTTTTCATTTTTTTACTTTTCTTTTTATTAGCCGTATCCGCGTGTCTTCGTGTCCGAGCCGTGTCCGATTTTTTTTTTTTCAAATTTTTTTTGGCGGACACTTTTTAGCGTGTCGGACACGTGTCCGTGCCGTGTCCGAGGCGTGTCCGTATCCGAGAAGTGTCCGACACGGACACTTCCTTAAAATAGGCGTGTCCGTGCATCCTTGATGGCATGCCATAAATTCATTAAATTTTTTCCTTTTTTTTAAACAAAAAAAAATCATCATAAACGTATCAGTTATTATTTTTGTAAGTCAAAATTGAAGTAATATGTTTAAATATCTCGTTCAACCACTTTTATAGGAACATATTCATCACCTAAACACTGATGAGTCCGAGAGCGTTTCTCTACAACTGACCACGGTGTTAAAGAATCCGAAATCTAACGGAAAGCTCTCAATATAAATTTTAAAAAATTAAAATCAGCACGTTCGAAGAGACTTTAACCATGATCGTAGAGAGAAAAAAGTTTATGTATAGCCACCAAATCACTCAATTTTAGTGATAAATTGTTGCGTCTTTTGTTCATTAAAAATGTAGCAGTTACGTACTTACGTATATTTGAAGATCACAGATAATTGGACAAGAGTATCTCTACACCTCAAACTCAATTGACTTTCCAATTGTTTTTAACAAAAACCATTGGTGTGTGGGTCATAAAATTTGGGCACATCAAGCTTTATCTGTTTTTTTTTTCCGGGTACATATGTAAGCAAGGAAAGTGAGTCAATACAAGAGCGAGACGCATCATCTAATTTTGTTAGTTCTTAGATTAAATTATGTTAGGACTTTATTATGGAACAGCAATAAAAAACGTGCACAAAATTAGATGTAAAAAAAATCTAAATTATTTATTATAATTAATTTACTATTTATTAAAGGACGTACCACTTATAACTAATAATTAAAATTTTGAAGTAAGGATAAATCCTTCTACAATTTAGATAAAACTTAAGTTAAGTACAAGATAGAATATTATTAGATAATGACAAAATATTATCAAAAAAGACAAAATATCATTAGATAAAACCCAAATTAAGTACAAGAAGGACCACCACAAAAGCCTATCACAATATTACATAAATAAAGATAACCAATCAACTTAATACATACAACTCAGTTCACCGCGACAGGACAGCAGCTCCAACAAACCGACAGGCTGACCTAGGCTCGGGCCCATGACCCAAGTATCGGAACGACCCGCCAGAGGAATAGAAACCAGAGACCGAAAGTCTCCAATCCCACCACCGCCCATGACAGCAAACCTCGAACCTCTGAGAAAGGCGACCAGACCACAAAGGCCGACGGTCGCCTATGCCACCAGAAACGCCCAAACGTCATCCAAGGTGCGTAAGGAAACGAAACACCGTGGAACGAAAGCAGACCCACCAATAGGAACCACGACAAAAATGACAACCAGCATTGGGGCACGATGGGATGTAACGCAACCGAAAGCACCTCCGACCTGTACAAGGCGCCCGACTACAAAAAAACCCCCTCCTCCCACTCTACCGACCGAAAGGATAGGAGCAAGGTGGGGGAGACACCCAAGCACTCTCGAAGCCAGACACAAGCAACACGGTAGAGAGAGATCTAGCAAGATCACAGCAACCAAACCACCAGAAAACCCAAGCCCACGAAGAGCATAAGCCTACCAAGAGGCACAGAAGACTACTGAGAGGCACAAACATGACACCGCACGACGACTCCAACCAGCAAAACCCCTCGGCGCGCAATAGTGGAGACCAACGCACGTTAAATGTTACTGACGGAAACTTTTTGTCACTTTTTTAGAATAGATTCAATTAAAAATTAGGAGAAGTTGTCTTATCTCAATTTACAATTATCTATTTTTGTCAATTATAACCAGCTATTTAGATTTTTGCATCCATTGTTACCTCTAATTTTTGTAGTTCTATACACTGTTGTCAGAACCGGACCGGACCGGCCGGTCGGACCGGTTGAACCGGGGATCGGCCGGTGGTCCGGGCCGGTTTTGGTAAATTTTGAAGGGTGACTCGGACCGGTCAAAACCGGAAAAAATCGGTCAAGAACCGGTCAAAACTGGTAAAAATTGGTGAAAATCGGACCGGTTGGACCGGTCCAATAAAATTAAAAAATTCATAAATTACAATTTGACCCCAAATGTTATTTAAATTATAATTTAAGCATTAAATTTAATTTAAAAGTTCAATTTAGTCCTAAATTTATTAAAAATTTCAATTTCATTCTTAAAATTAGAAAAATTAATATTTAATCACTATTTATAAATATTATTTTTATAATTACTTTTATACACATATATATTATTAAATACCGGTTCAAATACCGGTTCGACCGGTTGAACCGATTGAATCTTGACCCACTAATATTTTCAGTTCGATGACCGGTCCGATTCTGATAATTTTGGTTCTATAACATATTTGATTATGTTAAAGACAGTGGTAATGGAACGCCTAATCAATCTGGTCAAAAACTAGGAAACACTATAGAAAATGCTGATAGTTGATAAAATAACATGATGATGCGTCAATTGATGAGGTGCTATCGATGTTGACTGTTGTAGCATGATGCTATCCATTTTGACGGTGGGTTTAATTTCAGAACATGACAAACTGGATATTCGGGATAAAAGAAACGTGTTAACCACTACAAAAATAAGGACCCCACTCTTTATTTTTTTCCTTTTTGTATTTCCCTGCTATATATTTATTTTTTACTAAGCAACATGATCGTTTACAATAATCCCAGCAAAAAATTCACTTCTTGGGAGGTCTTTGGAGTTGGTAAAATTAACCCATTTTACACTGGCACACAAGGTTGCTAGGAATATTAGTATTTTCTTCGAACTGATAATACCACAAATTGATAAGTTTTTTTTTTTCTTTTACACGTCGGCTAAAATTCCATTAGTGAACGGTGAGAATCGTTAGAATTACCTGTTCTTTTTATCTAGTTGAATTGAAGAATGAAAATTTAATTATAAATGAAGTACGGAGAATATGAATCAAAGATTTTATTATAAATTTTACAATTAATATACAAAAATATCACTAATTTTATGTAGAATAATAAATCTAACACTAATTTTAAAAAGTAACAATGTATCTCTCGAAGTATTTTTTTTTTAATAATTCTAACATATAATGATTTTTTATGAATAAAATATATCAGTTTCAATAATACATTATAGAAATTTATTTATTTCTATAATATAATAATCATACACGTTAACGCATAATGATATGTATGATTGTTATGTTATCAAGATAGATAAATTTTATTCAAAAGATTTCATGATGTGCTATATTTATTATAAAAAATTTTAAAAAATAGTAAATTGTCACTTTTTAAAATTAATATTAAATTTATTATTATATGTAAAATTAATTTTTTTTTATATTAACCCTAAATTTTATGCTGGGTGAACACTGCAGCGTAGCTGATGATTTAGTACTATTATCCTTTACAGAACTGAACTTACACTGTTTAAGAATGGACATGGTCATAGCTCTTGCCATGTTGGAATACAATCTTCTCTTATTACATTGCTATAATTAGTGTTTCAAGCTTTATTGGTACGATTATGTTAAACAAAGCAGTCTATTGTTTTTTTTGATGTGCCACCAAAAGAAAATGGTACTAACAAGTTATAATTTAATTAATATTAAAATTAAAAAAAAAAATGAAAGTTTGAAGTTGAGGATTCAATTAAAATTAATTAAAAAAATAAAAAAAATAAAGGTCAATAACTGTGTAGGCTCCATTTCTGAAACTGTACATAAAATATTAATGACGTGCGAATAATTCAATGTAAGATTCATTTTGCCGGCTTTCCAACAAAACTCCGGCATGATACGCCAATAAAGGACCTTCCGGTCTTCTCGATGAAAACTAGTGCAGGCCCTTTGGTCTTATAGTTTACCCCTTTCTGTATCGGAAGACATACACGTTATACCCTTAATGACATTTTTTTTTAACAAATATGGATAAATGGGAGTAGTATTCTATAAATTTGTTAAGAAGAATTGTGTGAATTTAATATTATCAGGTAAGGCAAATTATTTATACTAAATTCACGAAAGAATAAAATTTAAAATCTAACAAGTGTTATTGAACTGTTTGAAATTCAGTGATATTCAAGTACATTTATGTTTGGTTTGGTTTGCTAGATTTATACAAGAAAAGAAAGGAATATGAAAATTTTGATCAAAAAATATTATCATTATCTTATTATTTTCATACAACTTTTTACTTTTTCATAACTTTTTTATTAATTCAAATAATATCATTTTTTCACAATTTTTTTCTCACAAATTATTATTTATTTTTATTTCTCATCATTTTATTTATCACAATTTTCTTATTAATCTAAACAATTAAATTTTTTATAAATTTTTTTTATAAATTACTATTTATTTTACTTTCTTATTATTTTCATTCTTACAACTTTTTCACTAATCTAAACAACTTTTTAAGTTTTACTACTTAAATTAAATATATCCTCCATGACTTTGATGATTAGCTGGAAATTATTTCTTTTATTCTGGTCAACAAAAGAAAGCTCATTTAAGACTAATTTACTACTTAATACTTCTAGTTCATGATGGAGAGTGGCACAGCATCACGAGCTACATCATAAATCTTAAAAAAAAAGCCATGTGCAACGCTGCGTATGAATGCACTTTAGTGGGTAGACATAGAGTTGGATAGTTTAATGATTTATGGGCCGCCCACCAATATAGAAAAAAAATAATTATACATGTCCGAATCATCAGGAACGAGATTCTGAATAGTAAAATGGGACCATTACATAATCAAATAAATTTGATTTAAATGATATTTAAATGTCATGTAATTTATATAACGATAAGTATATTTTAAATAATTATAATTAAAAAATATAAATTAAAAAATAATAATATTTTTTATATTATTTTTCTTTATTATAATTATATAAAATATAAATCAAAATATTATTTGACCACCTTCTTATAAGACGATGCACTTTTCCCCCAATCAAATATTGAAAATAAATGTGAAGGCAAGTTGGATCCAAAAAAAAAAATGTGAAGGCAAGACATCAAATAAAACACACGTGGGCTGCTTGACGCAGCTTGTGTTTGTTGCCGAGACTGACTGCACACCCATATACAGCGGCCTGCTGCTGCCCATGTATTTGGGAGCAACCCACCTGCCAAATATGGGGAAAACACCCAATTAGGCTTATAAAACAATCTCTACATCAGATTATGTTTCAGTTTAGATTTCTGGTTGTGCATTAGACCTTAGAATTTGTAGGTGTAAATACAAAAATTAGGGGCTGTTTAACCCAAGAGGGCTTTTTCCACTTAATAGTTCTCAGTTCAGGCAGCAAAATGAACTCCCTTGTTCGCAGCGCTACCACGAATTTTGGCCGACGGCTGAATGGCTACGAGCACTTGGATCAAGACGACAAATTGGGTGAGGACTATTACCACCAGAAATCGCTATCCGAGAATAGAGATGAGACTAATGTGTTGGTGACTTCTTTAAGCCAAAGACGAGAAAGAGCTAAGCAAAGGCAGATATATCTGAAGTCCTACAAGTTGGCATCAAAGAGCCAATTGAGACGATCCAAGTGGTCGAGACTCAAGAAGGTGGTGATCAAGGTGAGGATAGTTATAACATCACTAGTGTCGCTCATACGGATTGGTGCTTTGAGGTCCTGCAATGCTAGATCACCAATTTCTGCATCTTCCCCTCTGCGAATTACAAAATTCTGTTAAAGTTATATGAATGAAGCAGTGTGAGTGCTTAATTTACTCTATCAATGAGAAATAAGAGAGACCCACTTTGAAACTTGTGAGTACGAATTAATGCATCTGAAATTCAGCATATTTTACTAGGCTTTTGCTGGCCTTGGATTGAGATTGGATTCTCGCTGTGAATAGCTTTTATGTAATAAATTGATTGAATCTGCATTCAGACACTTGCTAAAACTTAATTTTTCGTGGAAATGATAAATAAGTGTTCTGAGCACACACAAATTTTGTAGTTCTTCCTGTCCCAAACTGAAGTTTTAAAATAGAATCCTGAAAAGCGTTGGAAACAACCATATAGGCACAGTTAGATGAGGTCTTACTGAATTAGTATCTTGTTGAATAGCCTAGAGAATATTTAGGGGACATCGGAGAGGATGTTTAGCAGTTTTAGAATTTACAGAAATTTTTCACCAATAAAAACTCCGCAAAATTTCAAAACTCCCATCAGTTGCAACATCCTCAAACGTTTAGTGCTAAAAAAAGAAAACAGAGTTGTTGAAACAGCCAGATCACAATACACAATGTTTGTTCATGTCCACACATATGTAACAATGTCAACTGCCTGCCAAAAAAGACAACCTATATTCCCTGTCCTCTCCCTCTTGTTTCTCCACCTTCATCCGAGAAGGGGGAAGGGCCTTTCTTTCTTCTTCTCCATCCTTCAATGGACTATCTCCCGCGTAGGGTCTATCCGTCGGACGTCGAGGCACAAACGAACAAGGAACAACATCAGCAACAAAAATATGCCATATTGAATAATACCAATTCAACAGGCCTGGAACCACCACCCCAGCGGCGTAACATTCCCAGGTACCATCCCGCCAACCAGAAATCAAGCAAAAATTCCTACCGGAGTTGCGTGTGTTGTTGCTTCTGTTTCTGGATCGTCTTGATTTTCCTTCTGGCCGGCTCCGGCGTTCTTCTTTACACATTCCTGCAGCCCAAAATGCCCATTTATAACGTTGATAACTTTGGGGTGAATGCTTTCAATTTGACTCCGGACTACAGCCTCTATACCGCATTTGTTGTGACCGTGAAAGCCAACAATCCTAATGATCACATCGGCTTTACCTATGGCAAAGATAGCTCAGTTGCTGTTTCCTATTCAGGATCACCTCTCTGCACAGGCCAGCTTCCTGCTTACCACCAGCCTAAAAATAACATAACCATGGTTCAAGTCGAATTGACAGGGAAAAACTCGTTCGGGTCAGGCCTTCAAGAAGCTCTCATGGAAAACAAGAATACAGGAAAAATCCCATTGACTGTAGAGGTTAAGGCACCTGTTTCCGTGGTGATTCTGAATTTTCCATTGAGACAAGTAGTGGTTTATGTTAACTGCTCTTTGGTTGTTGACAACTTGTCGCCCCAGAAGCAAGCTAGGATTTTATCGAGTACATATAGCTATAAAATTGGGCTATAAATTCTTCATATATCTCTTTTTTTTTTTTCATCTTGTTTTTTTTGTTGTTCTCTTCCATCATAGGCTGATTTCATTCTCTGCCATTTGCTTCTTCGCTCGGAGATCAAAATAGACAAGTTTGCTCTGCTCTGGGGCTAAAAATGTATGTGTAGGCAGGCATGTGTAGCTTGTGTAATGTATATGTATGTATAAGCTTTTGTTGGACATTGGAATTTGCATTATGAGATGTAAGAACTTTCTTGTAATATGTGACCCTCGTTCTCTTTTTGTTGTTTGCACAATTTAGTGATGCTTAATCCGATTCTCTATTGTTTTAAGCCTTTTTTTTTTTTTTTTTTGAACCACATTTTAAGCCTGTCTTGTTGCTCTGGTTGGTTGCAAGAATGTGTAGAAAGCAGAAAAAAGAATACAAATCTGGATTTTAGAGTCAGAATCTTGAAGGTAAAAAATCTAGAATCTTGAAAAGTCACTCGGACCCAATTTGATACTTTTTTGTTTTCGGAAAAAGTTTGGTTGGCCAATTGTTTTTGTACCTAACAGTGTACCCAAAAGTAACGAGAATTTAATTTTAAATAATAACGTTTATAATTTTGATAATAAAATTTTATCAGTGAATTTTTTGTTATTAAAAATATATCTATTATTATTAAAAATTATAATATTGTTATTTCCGAGACAAATTGTCGGACTGCATTCCTCGGACAGCCAACCGGTGCTTTTTTTTTTTTTGTCGGGGCGGGGGGGCGTCAAATAACTCAAATTAGATTAAGGAGTATTGGGCTGTTTTTCGAATTGGGCTACGCAGAGATAACGGTGCGGCCCATGATTCCAATTATTTCTTATTTTTGTTTCCTTTTTCGGCACAAGAAGTTACTGATTTGCCACCGACAATATCGTCAATGCTCAAGACCATGTGACGCCGCCAGCCCTCCAAATCCTCTCCTAACGAAAAATTTTAATAATTAAAAATTAAAAATTTTATTTAAAAATTTAAAAATTTTAATATTAAAAATTTATAAAAAAATAAAAAATTACTGTTATTATATAATTTACAGTTAAATAAATCTCTTTAAAGAAAAAAAAAAAAAAAACTACACCGTAACAGCCCAAAAAGCCCACCAAAAATCACGAAGGGCATTTTCGGTATAATGAAAAACCCGGTCATGTGCCTCTTATCCTTGGGCCATAGGCCTCGTTGTGTATGTTGAAAAACATACTGTCACCAGTTAGCTTCCTAATGATGGGCCTTTATTAATTTGCCATATTTGGGCCGGTCAACTATGAGCTTTTGCCTAAAACTCCGGACAGCAGCAACAATCGAACTTTCTTAAGAGAAAGGCGCGAGTTTGGATTGAGCAAGCACTAAAACTAGAGTAAACCCCCTAGCAGCGTAAAAAGCTCAGTCTCATTCCGGCCCATTTCAGAAAGTCATATTGTTTCGTGTGGCACACATCTCATTTAAGTTTCATATCATGCCATGTCCAATAGATATATCTAAACAATGAGTTCAATCGTGCCTAAAAAAACAAAAAAATTTCAGCATACAATTTAATTTTTAGCATCAAAAAATAGTAATACAGTTTATCCAACAGTATCAAATAATTTATCTATTTTTATTTTTTTAAATTTCAATTATTTTTCAACTCATATTATTTTGTTGTTATTTCGTTGCTACTAAAATACTGTTATCTAATATTACATATATAAACTTAGACATAGGCCTATCACTCTATCTCTTGCCTTGGGCCAACTCTCTTAATCTTGCCTACCACAGCCAAGCCTTTTTTTTGAAAAAAAAATGTCTTTTTCTTTTTGAAATAACAAAGTAAGGTAATTTAGGCAAATAAATAAATAAGTGACGCCTTGGTCATCCAACTTTTCTTAGTATCTATTCGGTTCGGTTCTAACACACACAAACATCTCTAACCAATAATGTCATTCGATAGCTAATTTAAAGTACTATTAGTTGTCAACCGATAAAAAAAAAAAAAGTATCATTAGTTTGGCTTTTGGCTTATGTTGTATGAATAGGGAGCTAAGTTCTAAAGTGTGCAATTTTTCTTTTTTTTTTTTCAAAAAAGGTTGATGTGCAAAAAAAACTCTGTCAAAAAAAAGACAAAATAAATTAAGTAAGAGAACTCATAAGACAAAAAGTTGTTATTTTTAAAAAAATCAATCCATATCTTGGCAAAAAAAATTCAAAAAAAAATTTATTATGTGTGAAATTCATATGACAACTTATCCATGGCTTTTCTCTACCCACGAAACTACACTCTTTTCTATATTTTTCCAAGAAAATGATTTCCCTTTCCCAGTTTACCGGTTAGACAAAGGGAGTCATTGATGTCTCTGACTGCATGCTCAAAAAGGGACCCTTCTTATCATTTTACTGTCAAAAACTTGGCTTCAATGGGAAGTATATTGCAGAGTTGAATTTCTTTCAACCTCATGCACCTAAAAAAGTTCAGATACACCACGGCAATTACTATCTTGAGAAAATGACAAAATGCTCGATCCTTGTAATATAGTAGTTTACTTTACTTCCCTCTTATTTTGTTTCCTTGTATTGTACATTGTCGGTTATTACAAGCCGCCTTTTAGCTAGCTGTAGCCCATAACAGAACTGAAAATCCTGTCTGGGCTTACGCATTTCCTCTAAATACTTGTTGTTTGAGGTACATAAGCAATATCTTGGCGAGAATAACGCAAGAAAAGTTTGGATTTGAATAAAAAAAATTGACCCAAAAATGCTGTTGTACGACTTGCATTTAGAGACAGGATAATTCTGATCCTCAGGCCGTCTTTCATATTAAAAATTGGGGGCTGTTGAAGATAAACAAGACGGGATGAATGCTTAGCAGACAAAGAATGGCCAATTGGGTTTCTGATTATTGTTAATTATTCTACTTTAGCGTAAAGAAACAGATTACACATATAAGACAATTCCAACATGCGAAAAGCAGAATAAGACAAAAGGAAGCTGAGAAAGGTGGCGGCAGGGACTGTGTTGATAAACATTCCGTGTCCTTTCCAACTAACGCAAAAGAAGCGAAAATGGACAATTATTTCATGGTTTCAATTAAGTAGCAGATAAAAGAAATGAAGAACGCGGCATGCCAAACTTTTATTTAGGCCATTACCGAAATGGGCCATTATGCAAGAATATGATGGAGTTGCTGCCATTGCAAACACTTCCCGAAACTTATCGGGGTTGACTTTGTAATCCCTAACAAATATCTATATGAGACATGATATACAAGAAAATAAATTGAACCTAAGCCAAAATAAATATTGAACAAAAGACGAACCTCCAATTATATTGACCAACAAATATAAATTTATCAAAACAACTAGAAAACAAAAATTTGTAGTAGTAGTGACTGAGTCTTCTACCTTAAAACTGGATGCTTTTCCAAAGTAAAGAGTGATGATTTATAGACTTTTCTTTATATAAGATAAGTTAGGGATCCTGTTAATTATAGATGATGATCTATTTCCTCTCATCAAAGTAAATGGCTATAATTAGTTTAAACTAAACTAGCTAACTTTTAAATTATTTGGGTAGCTATCTTTTTACTTGCCTCCTTAGTTATCACCTTGATTAGAAAGATAAATAATTAATGTATATCTCTAATAATTTAAGCCACCTTAAAGATATTTTTAGCATGGTATACTATCAACCAAACTTGATATGTAAGGTACGTAGTTTGTTTATTTTCGAGGAAATCTATGTTGCATCAAACAATTGCAGGTTCAAAAAGTCAGGCCACTTAATCCCCTTCCATTATCACTTCATCAGCTTACGTTCGTTTAGTGGTGAGATGTAGTGGATAAATGCTATTGCAATTAAGAAGTGCGTCAAAAGCTTTAAGTGGTTCGGCGCTTTATTGAACCCATAAGGGATGAAAAAGAGACAGGTAGTGTGTCCCTCACTTTTTTTCTTTGTCAAAAAACTTATTATATACATACTAGTAATAACAATATGCATACAACATTTTTTTATAATTGTACGTAAATTTTATCTTAACTTTTACGCACATTTAATATTTATTGTATGTATATGATATTTTTTCAAAAAAACAAAAAAAATGCACGAGACCCACCACTCATCTCCTTTGGCTATCGCTTTGTTTAAAAAATTTTTATTTTGATTCCATTTTTTAAGTAAGTATAACTTATTCATAATTTTATATCACACAATAAGTAGAGTTCACTTAAATAAAAAAAATTAAAAATAATATTTAAATAATATTAAATCATAAATTAATTTTACTAAAAAAAAAAAATATAATTAATAAGCACCACTTATTCAACTCTCATTAATGTTACATGACATGATCATGGCATTGTTGGAAAGTATGCATGGGTGATTTTTCGCTGTACCTAGCTAGAGGTTCAAAAGGGGGAAAAAAACAAGGCAAATTAATATCATTGTAGTTAGTATTGAATCTTCTTGCCGCGCATTAACCGCATGACGCGAAAAATATTCCGCGTGCTTGCCACTTGTTTCTACAGTTAATGATAACTACAGGATTTTGTTTAAAACAAAAGGCTGCTGAAGCAAAAGCTTGGACTGTCAACCATCGATGCACTAATTTTTTTTTATTTATTTTTTACGCAAAGAAAAATTAATTTGAGTTAAAACAATCTGATTCCAATAAACCCCCCCAAAAAAAAAGAAAAACCAAAGAAAGAAAACCTAAATCACCCGCAAATGTCAAATGAGTCTCACAAAACCCCATCAACCAAAAATCGTGCTTCTTCAAAAGGAAAAGGGGTATGAAAAGTAAGACAAAAAAAAAATTTCTTGGATGGATCTAATAATTTGCTTCAATTTTCCATTCCAACGAATTGATGGATGCACAGACTTTGGAACAATATCCTCATGCTTAGCTGTACATGATGATTTAATTGCAAGGTGTATCGAATTGAAGAAATTATGGATGTGAAAGGTATCCACTTAATTTGGTTGGCAAACTCATGCATGTTTCCATATATTCAAATAAATGTCAAAAGGGGGTCTCACAGTCCCAGTCTCCGTGGCCACCCACCAAATTGGTTTAGAGCAAGAGGGGGCCAATCAATTCAGTATGTTTAGTGATTGCTTGCATGTGTTTGGAGGAGGGAGTCAAACACAGGTACTCCTCCAATATTGTCTCCATCTACATTAATTGGTTGATCAATTCAAACTTCAAAGAGCTATAGCAATCTAGCATAGATATTTTTCCATTTCTTCAAAGCGAAATCGAAATAGATATTGATACCCCCATTGGCGTTTCATTGTGCACCACGTGTCTCTCAATCGATCAACTACCAACTTCAAAGCAAAGTAGCTTTATTATACCGTGGCTTCTCAAAATGCTTCCAATTTTAGGTCGATCGACAGTGACTTGATCAATCGGGTCCCAAGTCCACCGAGAACATTGGATAGATTCGAAGCACTTATCTCAAGTAAATTGAAGTGTCAAGTAAGTGGGTTTTTGAAATTAAAAAGGAAAATTTACTGTATATCTTAATTTTAAATAATAATAAAATAATTATATAATTCATTAAATTAAACTTAATAATTTATTTAATTTTTATTTTTTAAAATTTTAATTTCTTAATAATTTATATCACTTTATTATTATTTAAATATTACTATCTATTATTTCCCTTAAAAAAAGGACATTTGTAGCGTTTGAAGAATAATTATGAACCCATATACACAACATTATTAATTCTTTTGTTTGTAAAATAGTTATTTTTGTGTCTCGAAATCACAATAAAATAATTTTAGTTAAAAAATAAAAAAAATAAAGAACTTTCCCTTTTCGTTAAGTAATCCGTAGTTTAACAAGTCAAGATTTAACAAATAATACTACAAAATTGGCCTAAGATTTGATCAAAGATTTTTTTAACTAAAAAAAAATTATCATAAATATGTTAGTTATCAGATCTCTAGATTGAGATCAGAATAATTTACATTTGTTTGACCATCATTCAATTATTTTTAAAGGACAGACTCACTATTCAAATACTGTTAGCCTAATAAGTATTTTTTACAGCGATCACAGTATTAATAAGTTTGAAACCTACAATCATACCTTAGCATAATTCCTAATATTTGGGGTGGGTGATGACGGAAAAACTTGAACTCGATTTAATACAGAGAAAAATATGTTGAATTAATACTAAACTATCACTTTAAACAACAATTTGATCAAGATTTAACTTGGATGGTGATGGGCAGTTAATATATTTATAAAACTTTTTTTTCATTATGCATATGATTCAGACTTTCTTTATTTTTATTTTTAGAGAGGCAATACTATTTTCGATGAGCCTTTTTATACTCAGAGACACAACTTTTTCGATAAAATTTTTTAAATCTTCTGCCTATATGGATATCTTTCTTTTCTGATGCACAAGTGAAATGAAATAAGAACAAAAAAAAAAAAAACAAAAAGATAAACATGATGAAGTCAAGCCGGTGGACCACCGACACGTGCCGATTTCCACCGACTTTTCCAAAGCACCGTTATAGTTGTTGACTTTAATACGACATGAAGAAAATATTTATTTATTTATTTGATTGAATCCTCCCACCGAAAGTGCGACCAAACGTGGACCATGCGCGCAAATTTTTTTAACCCTCTGTCTGGGACCCGGTCTATTGCAGTAAAAAAAAAGTATTTTAAAATTTTTTTATTTATTACATCATAAATTATATAATTAGAACATTTTTTTCATTTTTAATTTTGAAAAAGAAAATTATATCCAAGAGTTCGTTTCTTGTTAATCTTCCCACAAAAAGGAAAAAAAAAAAAGAAGCAGCAGCTTCCCCGCCGAAGACCATCCACAAGAGCTCTCTTTTGTTTCTTGACATGCCAATTATGCTCGAATGGGAAAATTGATATTATTTGGAACGTCGGATATGAAGTATTTAGCTCAATAAATTACAGACATATTTCAATTGACCAAAAATTTACCCGGTTATCCGATTTGGTATTATTTATAAGTGATGAAATTGTTATTAGAAGTTCTTCCATAAACTATTAAACTAATAATACTTTGTTGATCAACTCCCAGTCAACTCCCAGCTGTGTTGCATGTAATTTACCCCAACTCTGTCATGTTAGGATCAATATGCAGTCAAAGTTGTTAGCATGTTCTAATCATAATTGTTGAAAAATTTTTGCTCTCACTTGTGTCTCTGTAAGTCATGCTAATCTGATGCTTATTCATTGATAGCACATAGGTTAGTCTTAATTGACAATCATTAAGTGGGTACAGCCAATGTGAAACCAATGAAAAACAAGCACGATCTAATCTTTAATGCTAGATATTTATTAATTTGACTTATGGCCCTTTGTATTGTTAACTTTTGATGCAATATTAATGGGACAACATTGTCACCCACGCATTGTGCTTGAGTAGACAAAGCAACACACAAATAAATTATGTATGAAAAAAGAAATATTCGGTGAAAATTTTCAAGTATGATTAAAATAGGAATAAAATAACATTTACTATTAAACGATTAATTTTTTTAAAATAAACTATTAGAGACTATTAAAAAAATTATGTAATTATTTTAGTATTACATAAAATTAAACTCTGTAGCATAGTGGATCTCTTATAAAAAAAAAAAATGATGACGGCGGCCATAATATCACATTCCCATGTTTGTGGCGCTTCTTGTATTAATTAATTACGGGTATTTCATCTTGATGTGTAACCTAGCACCAAATGACACTCACGTAGCACCCCATATCATTTATCTTGTAGCGGAATTGTGGATAACAAAAAAAAACATTGAATGATATGATATGGGTTGCAATTTGCAAATGAGAGATGGCCAAATGTTCCGAGCTATAAAGCTCTTCTATATTGGTTGCAATTCAACTCGTTTCATAATAAATTTAAGTTTATCCATTGGGGTGTGTTCAGAAAAATCTTCTTTTTATATGATTGATGTATAAGGAGCCACTCTTTTTTTATAATTTATTGAAAAAAAGAATAAACATTTATTATGCATACAATTAATAAATCTTCAATCACTCGACCTAATAGGTTAACGATAATTTAATGTGCTAGTCAAATCTCTAATTCTTTGCTTGTCCCAAATTTAAGGGGATTGACTATAAAATGTAAGATCTTAAATTTTAAATTTATTAATATCAAATTTAAATATAGAAAAGGTCTACTCCAACTGACTAATACTTAAATAATAAGTCAACTTTTTTAAAATTATTACATAAAAATATTAACAATCCAAATATTGGCCTAAGCTCACAAATAATATAACGGAGCATCCCGCAAAAACCTTTTTGTTATGTTTAAAAGAAAAAATCTTCTGACTTTAAAATTTCTGTCTCTATGTCAAACCACCAACCAGAATTCGGCGTGTGTGATGTACGGACATAGAAGTTGTAAAGCTTTGAACTGGTATTTTAAAATTCTTTCATCCGTACCATAATGTTGGCAGGCTGTGGTTCGTCCTGTTCTCAGAAAGAGCGAGTGCGGCGGGAAAAATTGGGGTGGAAGCAACGAAACTAGAAAAACAAAGCCGTGTGGGTCCCTCAATACAGCCAACCAACCAGGAGACTTATAAAAATTCTCCACTCCCTCCACTATTCATCCACATTACATTGCATACGACAATGTTTAATAGACGCATATGGGAAAAAAATGTAATAAAATATACCGTAATTTTAATTATTAAATTATAAAAAATATATTAAATTTAAAAAAATTTAAAATAAATAAATTATATACTTTTTATATATTTTACTAAAAACATTTGTATAATTAAACTTCATTACATAAGACACACACGTATGTATATATATATATATATATATATATATATCTTCTGATGATAAGTCGGCGCATAGTAACCAGAAGTCAACAAATTTAGTCGGAATTCGAAATTTTGCAGAATATTAACCCCTCCATTGCACGGAAAATAGTAAAATATTGTGCGGGATCGCCCACGGAGTAGGGTTAACAAGTGTGTAAGTCCTTCTCATTACGTTTATCAACATGTGTTTACTACATTATTATTATCAAAGTTTTTTTTGAAAAATTAATACAAAAATAGAAAATAAAATTTTATAGAGCAACATTGACGAGTCTGTAAGTCCTTTATATTAGTTTAATTACGTTGTCACCAAATTTTTTCTCAAAATTATACACAAAAATATAAAAAATTAAACTAAAGTCTACCTTCAAATATTTTTCTGCTCTCTTGTAAACCCCAACTGCCCCTCCAACCACTCTGACCTCTGCTTTTGATTCTATTCCCTCGCACACACTGCCCATATAAACAGAACATTTCCCCTGCTTTTTTGTCGCACAATACTCAGTTCCAAGGAACCGAGCAAGTTCAATCATCATCATCATCAACAGCCCTTTGGATTTCCTGTGCACCTGTCTCTTGCCCGCTCGCTCTCTCCCTCATTATTCTTTTTTTTTTTTTCCGTGAGCCATATTTCCTGTTTTGGTGTTTGATTTTGAAGAGAATTTGTAATGGGTTGTTCAAAATTTGGAAACTTTGGCATCCGATTCTGTTTTTTATTATATCAATCGGATTAGCTACTGATTCCAGACCAGATTTCCCAATTCGGTCTTGTTCGTTTTTACTTTTGACCCAATTGGATCTGGGTGGTGTTGCTTTTCTCTTCTTTTCTTCTTCTCTGCTGTCTTGTTGATCGCTATCTTTTTTTTGATACATTTTGATTCCATTCTTCATTTTCTTCTCCATTTTTCTCCAGCACCCATTTCAAAATTCTCTTCACTTTCAATCCCCTTTTGCATAAATATAGAATCTTTCCTGAGAGCGAGCGGGTACAAAAAAAATGGCTGCAGCTAAAAGCAACATTGGAAAGTCCAAGAAGGGTGTTGTTGATGAGACTCAAAAGATGACAGCAAACCGCGATTGGGAGCTCCAAACGGGCGAACATGATGCTGATCCTAGTAGCTTTGCGAGGCGTCAATGGAAGCCCGTTTTTGGTGAGCCTTCCAGGGCGGAAAGGCCTCTCAAGAAGAAGACCTGTAGTAGTAGTAGCCCTGAAAGCCAAGACACAATTTTCTCTTCTGGTTTTCAGTCACCGCCAACAGCAACAGCATTTTTTCCTGTTACTTGCTCTGTTTCTCCCAGCTCTGCCACTCCTTTTCCTTTATATCCGCCGCCTTCTTCTTCTTCCTCTTCCTCTGGTCCAAGACTTCTGTTCCCTTTTGCTTTGGAAGGCTCGAACCAACCTATTCAATTCCCTCCACAATATATTGCAAACCCTTCTTTGCCCATTTTCCAGCAACCGCCTCAATTGGCAGAGAATCCACAGCAAATGATATCTTTTGGTCAAAACCAGCAACTTGGCTTCACTTTTCCGCCATTTTTCACAGGGGAGTCCGCATTGGCTCACCACCAACAACAACAGCAACAGCAACAGCTGTTTCAGTACTGGAATGATGCATTGAACCTCAGCCCGAGAGGAAGGAGAATGATGATGAATAGGCTGGGACCGGACGGCAGGCCATTGTTCCGGCCATCGGTGCAGCCTTTTAATACAACAAAGCTTTATAGAGGAGTGAGACAAAGGCATTGGGGAAAATGGGTAGCCGAGATTCGTCTCCCTCGAAACAGGACTCGCCTTTGGTTAGGCACATTTGACACAGCCGAAGAAGCCGCCTTGGCTTATGACCGCGAGGCTTTCAAGTTGAGAGGAGAGAATGCTAGGCTTAATTTCCCCGAACGTTTCCTCAATAAGGATAAAGCATCATCTTCTGCAGGGCCAAGTTCTCCACCAACTCCCCATCAGGAGTCGAAGCATAGACAAGCTCGAGAAGACCTTCAGTTGCAAGCTCCAGGCTTTGATACAACCATGCTGCCGCCTCCACCTCCAGAACAGCCTCAAAAGGACTCTCCTGACGATGATTCCGGGATGGGTTCTAGTGGGGCTACAGGGAGTGATGAAGTCCACGCGGTAGCAGAGGCGGGTAGCGTAGCTGCAGATGGCAGCGGCGCCTCCGGGTCTCAGCAATTTGTTTGGGGAGACACGGCAGAAGATTGGTTCAATGCAATTCCAGCAGGTTGGGGTCCAGGGAGTCCTATGTGGGATGATTTGGACACCACTAACGATCTATTGTTGCAATCACATCTTGCTTTCGGCAATCCAAATCAGCAGCAGCAGCAGTTTAACGAAGAGCCTTCTGAACTTCAAAGACAACTTGACAATTTGGGATCAGCTACTTCTTCTTCCTCCTCTTCCTTTCCCGTGAGGCCATTCTTTTGGAAGGATCAGGATTGACTGCAAAATTTTTTGGGGCAGCCAACCTGTGACCTTAATCCCCATCTATGCATTACGGAGATTTTGGTCTTCTACTTCAATTATCTGCTCACCGGTTGCAGATTTTTCACAAACAACCCGTGACTCCCTTAGATCTTTGCTGATAAGAAGATGCAATCCCAGTTAGTTTTTCTGTTTTTTTAACTTCTCTTCGATCTCTCATTGCATATGCTGCAAAAAAGCTGCTTGCTTTTTAGGCCTTCATGTTAGTGACAATTTGGATCCTTTTGCATGCCATGCATTTCTTTCCTACGGTACTAGTATCCACTATCTAATCTGTCCCTAGGTTGTTGCTTCATTATGTATTCACAATCATCGTTTTTGCATGTCTATTTCATGTTGGTGATGTAATAGTAGTAGTAGTGGCCAGCATTGTGCAGAAAAAAGGACCAGGATAGAAGGAGACAGTTTTGTGATCTCCCTCTGACTGATTGGTCTGTATCCCAGACAAGCTTTGTTTTTCTGCTTGGAGGATGCATCAAAGACTTGTAATCTTTGTACGTTGGTTGAAGTATGTTAAGATATTTGCACTGAATTGTTGTGTCTCCTTTTGCGTATTTTTTTTTTTGTAATGAAAAGTAGGTGAAGTAACAGATTGTCATCATGGCTCATGAGCTTGTCTTGTCTTCTTGTCTTTCTGCATGCCTGTTTTCTTTCTACCACTTCATGGGTGCCTCTCTATATTTGCGCTAATGAAGGCATAAAACATCTTTGCTTATAGCAGGAAGCTGATGGCTTTGCTGGTATTGATCCACATAATAGACTTTGAGGTATAAAGTCTTGTGTGAGGATAAAAACACAGGGTTAAACGCTTTTTGTTTTTAACAAAAAAAAATTTTTGTGCTGATTTTTTGTGTTTAAACTAATATTCTGAATTTGACAAGATTAATAATATTTACAATAAAAAAATAACAGTTTTTAATTTTTAAAACTATCAGTCTTGTAATAAAATTATTAATTTTATTGTATTTAGAACACCAATTAAAACATAAAAATAAGGACATTTATTACTGCTCTTTTGCTAAACCTTTATCTGTATTAACCAGCTGCAACTTTGGTTTAGAATTAAATACCCTTGAGTTGATGAAATTGGGCCCAGCGTCAAGGTAACCTCAAACACTGGCTGGCAATGCGCAGATACTAATTAGCATGGCTCCAAATCATTGATTACACCTCAAGATTATGAATCTGGAAATGCTAGTCCCTTTTATTAATTCCATTCATATTTTAATGGCACAAAATGGCACTTGCGTTTGCGTTCTTCAATTATGATCACAAAAGAAAAAGAAAGAAATGAGCAAAATCTATGCATAATTTTCAAGATGAGTGATTTTGTGTGCTATTGTTATTTGCCTTATCCCAAAGCAATAATTTTCATATTCCATATTCACCCGTATCAACAATTTGCACCCCAAATACTATTCTTGAGTATTTGCGGTACACAAATATTGCTTCACATTATCTTTATCATAATACAAAGATCCTTCTTAAAATCTAAGAAAATTTTAGTGGATTCCAAGTGAAAGAACAATAAGCATATTTTGGCTAAAGTAATGCCAATGGAAATTGTATTAGCTGGCATCTTACGGGAATCTCGAAACTAGGAAATGATGTTGATAAATGGGATTCTTTTTATCTTGATCGCTGAGAATCCACCGATTCAGGAATTCGTCGATAACATAATCTCAACGTGAAGCTACAAAATTCTGGAATAAAGAAGAGAGCCCATTGCACAATTAATGATCAAATAAAACAAACTTTAGCCCAAAAATCGTGCCATTAATACCTTTAAAATGGGTTTCGTTGATTTGACTGGGGTGATAATGAAATGGGTGTGGTGGGGACCAGGTCACCGTCCCATTATATCATGCACATTTCTTATTTCGGACGGCACGATTGGAATGAAATTGTGAGATATAATTAAATATATGATTAAGCTTAATTCCCATCTTCTATTTAAGACAAAGGATATGACTTAACAAAAACAAGCTTCTTCTCTGCAATATGAACAGTGGGTCGCAACCGAGGAGGTTAGATTAAAATTTAAATATTTCAAAGTTATATGTGATTCTTAATGCGCCCATGCATGCACGGATCAATAGTTAGCTATAACTTATTTAAACGATTTACATGTTGCATATCTAACCTAAATGTCGCAACCATTGCGTGTTGTGGTTCAGCAGTGACGTAACACCTTGAATGTACCGATCATGAGGTCCTAGATTTGAAGGTGATCAGAACGCGTGATAAAACTGTGTGTGCACGAATCTTGCTTGGTCTCAAATGGCCCAGTAACCAGGCTGGGCTTGAGGCTGCCTCCGTAAGTCTAGCAACCCCATTGGATTGGCTTACTTGGTAGGATTTAATTACACAATCCTTCTCAACGAAATTATAGGCAATTACTCTTATTTTCTCTTCTTTTTTTTTTTTTTTTTTTTTTTTTTGGGGTTACCGAGCAGCAATGTAAATGTCTCAGAATAATAATTAGACCTCTTGTGGTCTTTCGGGAAGGCCTAAAAATACTTGTGCTGAATATGAAAGGGCCACGGTGTAAAATAATTTTGCCTTGTTTCCTTCAAACCAAAACCAAATATTTTTTATGTCAAAAAAAAAAAAAAAAACCAAATATTTTGATGGGAGAGCATGGCTGGCTGGTTATCGTTTTCTATACAAAGCAGTTGTTGTCATCATTTGTAATACAATTATAAACAATGAGTTCTCGTTGTATGGGCATGGCAGCCACCTTTATATTTATTTGTCATATACGGACAACTATGGATTTGGGGTAAGAGTAAAATGAATTAAACTCAAAATATATTACGCGTTTAAACATAAATTATGATTTTTCAATATGGTTCGTAATAAACACTAATACATTTTTTTAGTCTATTAAAAAATATATTAAACCATAAACTACATAATAAAAATAATTTTTTCCTTTCATAAATTTCACATCTCATTTATAATACTTGAATTCAAAATTTTTAAAATAAATGTGTAAAATCTATCTAATTATTGGAGTCATCCACACACACCCCCCCCGGGAGCTAAAACCTTGGAGGCCTACGAGGTCTGCAGGTGGCTTGAGTGGGCTAGAACAGCTTGTCCATTATTTATGGGTGAGAATTTGATGGTGAAGTCTGCAAAATTCCCCCCATTCAGGCTTCTGTTCCCAACATTTTCAAAGTTAATTAATTATAAAAAGACATTTAGTGAAACACATAATTAATCTAACGACATTTAGTAATTTATTTATTTTTAATTTTTTTAAATTTAATATATTTTTTATAATTCAATAGATCCTTATATACTTAATACCCTCCCACCTTTTCGTTGTCATTTAGCTTTTTCCTTGAAACGTAACAGGAAGGTGGAAAAAGAATTGCACTGGTCTGCTCGCTGACACCATTTACCTCGAAGAATATCACAGACAGCCACGGATTTCTTTTGCTCGTGAATTATTGGGGTATCTTAGCACACTTTTTTCCTGATCAGGTTGTGAGTGATCCAACCCTCCCAGGTCAGAGGCGTACTGGAGCTGAATAAGAACTTTGATTCATTTGAAAATCAGCTTTCAAGAGAAGCCGATGATCCCAACAAGAACCGAAAGGCATGGGCGATAAGCGAAAAATTTGTCGGCCAGACCTAAAGCAGCACAAAAGGAAATTAAAACAACAGCAATATGCCCTGTTGGAAGAAGAAAATCCATTATCTATTCCAAAAGAAAAACATCCAAGGATTATTTCTCTCTTGCAAAGGCAGAAATGAATTTTGAAGCGATGAAACCACAAACCGGCACATGGTTCACGAAGCTAAAATCCAAGGGAAACAAAAATCAAAGTCACATTCATGCTTCCCAAGCATTCATCAGACGGACGACAAGAGAAAATAAAGCACATCAAGACGTGCAGTGTTGCAAATGTTTATATTAACAATCCAAATTTTTATTTTCCAGCCATACAAACATCACACTATTGCACGCGGGGAAGGGTACCTGGCCCTAGTGTGGCTTGGGCCAGCACTCCGGCGAGGACCCTTTAACGGAGGGGACAATGGGGCCCCCATGAAATAGGGGGGCAACATAATTACCCACACTGGCTGGAGGTACCAGCCTGCGTGACTTGCAGAATTGTTCTCATACCCATGAAATGAGCAAAATCACGAGCAGCACATCCAGCCACAGAGCGCGCGTACACCTGAAAGGAATAGCATAAAGAAATTGCAGATATTCTTTTAGCTACAATTGTTTTTAACTCAAATATCACAATAACCACAATGAATAGATGAACAAATACAATGGCAGGATCCCAGTTCAAAGCATGAGCCAGCAAACTACGACATAATGAGATCAAGCACATTTTAGACGAATAGACACAATTACCACACTATCAATCTAGACAAGTCATTGCAAAGCTCAAATAGGATAAGATGCAATAAACCAGCTTCAGTTAGGTTATTTGGTACCTCAAAGCGGTAGAACATTTTCATCTTGTCAAAGCAGCAATACTTCTTTCTAACATAATCCCAAGAGGACATAAACAGTTTTAACAATACAGAGCATCTGAGGTGAGATAAAACAAGATATTGGTCTAAAATTGATTAAAGAAATAGCAAAACTATAAAGGATGCAACAATCCTAAAAGAACTTATCATCTGTGCCCGCAAAGCTGGACAAAGCTACTGCTTATTATTTTCAGCAGCATTCTCTTCCTTCCCAAGTGCAACCACCACTTTCTTCAAGATGGCCTCAGTTGGCTGGTGAGAGTTCTCCACAGCTTTTGAAATTGCCTGCCATTTCTCACCATGCTTTGGCTCTGCAGAAATACACCTCTTCAACACATCCTTCTGGTTGTCCTCAGTTCCATGCTGAAGTTCAAACTTGTAATACAAAGCCCAGAAATCCCCAATATCAGGAGCAAGAGTAACTGCCCTGTTTAGCCAGGTCCTAGCTTTATCGACCTTCCTATCATGCCAGAACAGTTTTGCCACAGCAGCAATGACATGGGGATCGTGATCACATCTCTTCAGAGCATCCATACTCCTGCTTTTGCGTTGGGGGCGGGGAACCATCTCAATTGATGCTGCCCAGAGTATACCACTGTTGGGGCATTCTTGCAATGCCTTTGCCATTAAGATATCAGCTTCTTTCTTATTTCCATGCCTTGATTCAGCACGTACAGCAGCAAGCCAGAGTTCGGGGTTTTGAGGATTCTTCTTCCTTGCCATGGTGAGCACTGCACGGGCCTTACTGAGCCCATTCACTCTCTCTTCAAGATTAGCAAGAGAAAGCCAAAGAGATATACAGCTAGGGCAATGCTTCAAACCTAACTCATAAAATTCTCTTGCTTTGTCCAACTGCCCAAGACGTTCCTCAAGCTGGCCAAGCATTAACCACAATTTGAAGAATGAAGGGAAGCGCTTCAAACCTTCATCCAGCAGTCTCCTCTCCTCGTCCATGTTACCTAATTCTCTCTCAACTATAGCAGACTTCATCCACACTCTCTCCGTGCCACCTCTTTCTCTTGCCTTAGCAAGCAGCATTCTAGCTCTCTCAGGCTCATGATTCTCAAATTCAAGCTTAAACGCAGCAAGCCAAATTTCCTCGGAGTTCGGTATAGCAGCATAAGCTTCTTGAAGAATTGCCCTAGCAGCAGGTACATCACCAGCAAGCCACTTCTCTTTTGCACCCATAAGCCACAAAACCTCAGCTTGTGGTGTATAAGTAACTGCCTTGCGCAGCAAAGCATCAAGAGATTCCCTGGTCCCATGACTCTTCTCGAGCTGTGCTGCTTTAAGCCAAATACTCTTTTTAGTCAAAAATACAGTAAGTGCATGTGCGTAAATAGCTCTTGCAGTCTCGGTCGATCCTCTCTTCTTACACTCCTCCGCATCAGCCACCCAAGTTCTTTTCCTATCCTCCTCTTCCACTCCAATACCAATTGTGTTCTTAACAATAGCTTGGCAGGTCACTACAGAACCTGCCCTCTCTGCTGCCTCAGCTTCCTTCATCCATGCTTCCCTATCAATCGCCAATCCTTCTCTCTGTAATGCCCTAATACCTCTCTCAAGAATCTTTCCCACCATGGAAGTATTCCCATTTGCCTCCTCTAATTTGGCAGCAGTTATCCATATTGCCGGCTCCTTTGAGAGTTTTTCCCTTGCCCTGTTCAGCACCTTCTTCGCGTTGTCATAAGTCTCCAATCTAGCCAATGCCAACCACAATTCAACATATAGTGGACAACATTCCACTGCTCTGTGAAGCAACAACCTAGCATCCTCCTCATTAGCCAACTCCACAACTGCTTTCCATAACCTCACGGAATCTGGAATATGCTCCAGGCCCTTCCTCAAAACCCTGCTTTTATTCACATCATCATGTTCCAATTTTGCAGCCTGTAACCACAACTTCACCGAATTGGGAATACTCTTAGCTCCCCTGGCAATAACCGCTTTGGCTTCATCAGGACTAGCCAACCTACATGCCTCTAACCAAACATCTTCACTCTTAGGACACTCCTCGCACCCCTTTTGTATCAATTGCCTGGCTGCCTGAATCTTCCCAGCAACTTCCTCCAACCTCGCGGCTGCAATCCAACCAGGGGGGTGTTTTGGGTTGGTCTGTATAACACTCTTCAATAAAAGCCTAGCCTTCTTAATATCTGAGATCTCAGCATCACTAGTAATCTTCATACTCTTCAAATCGGTCAAATACCCTTTGGGATCCACCACGGTCAACCCAGAAACCGAATCCGATAGCCTATCCAACTTCAAGGATAGCACAGTCCCTCTCCCTTCACCCACAGCAGTCAAGTCCGTCACCGGAGTCTGAGACCAGGGCGTCTCAGTCCCACCAACAGCCCGGCTCTTGGGATCCAAAGCCGTAACATGCTCCTGCTCCTGCCTAGCCTTCTCCAGAAGCGTGTCGGGCACAGGCACGAAGCTCTCAAACCTCTTTTTTTTGTTTCTCAGCGAGTAATCCCCAATGTCCGGAATGCTGTCCCATTCCTCAGCCGACAAAGTATACAATTTCCTCTTCAAATCTGCAAATTGCTCCGTAATTTTCGGATTTGAGGCTCGATACTTCTCAATCTCCTGCTTGAGCCTCGCCTCCCGGCGGTCCTTTCTCCGGGAATCCATTCTCTTGTCGATATCCTCCCAAACTGCATCCGCTTCCTTATCATCCTCATCATACTCCGCCGAAGCGAACAATCCGACGTCGTTTCCTTCAAATTCGTCAAACTTCTGGTTCTCGTCATACCCTTTCTCGTCCCCTTCATCATCCTCCTCCTCCTCGCCTAGTTTCCCCCGGCCGCGTCCTACACCAGCGGCAGCACCAGCCGCTCCGCCGATGGTGGTGGCGGAACGGTCGGGGAGATCAGGAGCAGCACGGGCAGGACCGATATCAGAACGCGTTGTAAATCCGGTGGCGCCACGGCCCAGACCAGCGACATAATTAGGCGGAGGCTTGGAGTTCAGGAAGTCGAGGCGGGGCTTGGGGGGCCCACCCGGAGGCTGGCTGGGGGGCCCGCCGCCAAGAAAAGGAACATTTAGGGTTAGGGTTGAGTAAGGGGTAACACCGAGCGTAGAGAGGAGGACGGAATCGCAATTTCGACGGCGGCCGGGGGTAAAATGGGGAAGCAAAAAGTTCTGGTGAGAGATTGGGATTAGGGATTGGGCTTGGATACGGCGTTTGAGGGCGGAAAGAGTGGTGGTGGTGGGGTCGACGTCGAGGGAGATGGTTGTGTTGTTTGGAGATCTGATGAAAACCATGCTTGTGATTGCTTGCAATTAAAAGCGTATTTTTGGGATTGTTAGCTCCGGAGGTTCGAAAGGCAGCGACGGCGGAGCCGACGGTTGACAGACGGGCCAGAGGTTGGGTTTTTTTTTTTTTATATGAGTGTTGAACGTGGAAAGTGGAAACCGGCTTGGAGTTGGAGTCGAATTATGGACTCAACTGGGCTGGGCTGTTAAAAAAACTTGGGCTTAGTTTTGCCAGGCCTTAATGGTCGTTCCCAGTGACCCTAATGAGTTAAAGATACCAACAAGCGCTAATTCAGATGTTAAGAGTCTGAATTCGGTCAATCATAAGTTTCGGTTTCAAATTCTGAGAATATGGTTGCGTTAAATATCTGCTGTGAGACTTTTACCATCTTTTGGGGTCCTACTCAGATCGGTCCAGATTAATCAATTTAATGAACTGAATATTTGGCAGTCTAGACAAAAAAAAAAAAACTTCAAAACAAAATGACTTCAAAAATGGAACAAAATGAGTTAAAGATACCAACTTATTCAAGACCCAAAAAAAAAAAAAAAAAACCAACTAATTATTGTCGGTGCCGGACAAATGTCTTTAGGCAATTGAAAAAAAAAAAAATTATTGTCGGAGAAATTTGGACGGTCTTCCTCTTTTTCTTGTTTTAGATATTAAAAAAGAGAGTTACTACATAGTTATTTATTAAGTAACTGTTTTGTAATTATCATTAAATAATGTGTGAGATAAAATATACAATAATTCAGAGGAAGTATAAGAAAAATAGTTTACTTGTCAAAAAAAATTATACGACATATAACCATCCAATAAAAACTAAACTTTTTTTAATGACCAGTTACTTGAATTGTATAATTTCCTTGATAAATCGTATAATTTTTTTTATAATTATTCTGTCACGTCATATATTAATAGCCAAAAAAAGTTAACTAAAAAACAGTCAAAAAAATTTTTTTCCATTGAAAAAAAGCTAGTTTACTGTTTTAAATAATATATCAAATTAGGTATCTATAAGACAAATCATCATTGAGCAATGGCCCAAATGCAACTTGTGCTCGTAAATCCAAGAGAGAATGTTCCAAAAGAGAATGGTCGTTGGCAAAGGAAGGAACAAAAGAAATTGAAATTTGACCCGAATTCTAGCGTTTCACTCAAGTTAAAGAAAAAGACCGAGTTTATTGTATGGTATAATGTATATTGCAATGGTGTAGACTAGCACTCGAGATGCATTTAATTCATTACGTTTGTCTATTTTTTTTTCCGTATAGATTTTGTGTGATTGATGTGAATTCTAACAATAGATCATATTTCCTTTAGATCATTTTTATCCATATGGAGTGTTGCAGACAAATCAAGATATCCTAAATCAAACCAATTTTTTTTTGTTGTTCATAAAGTTGGTTTTCTTTTTTTTTTTTCTTTTTTTGTAAAGGAATATCTAAAGTTGGTTTTTTCTTTATTACTCTTTTTTTTCCCCTTATAATTACTCTATTGTCTATCAATGTATTGTTTATATATGTAGTGTACAACGTTGACGATTCCGAGTTACTTACCGACCCATTAAAATCTTGGACTAGATTTGGCACGCGCAAATCTGCCATTTTGCCATTTGCCAGTCATATTAATTTACGTAATCTTCGGCCTAAAGATTGTCACGCGTAAATTCGCGAAACCCACATCTTGCATTGATGAATATGAAACCGTAAATTTCACCAAACCAAACTATAATTTTACGATTGGGATATGTATAAAAAAAGTATTAAATTTTTAGATTTTTTTTCATTTAAATCCTAAACCTTTTTAAGATTTCATTTCAGTCCTAAACCTTTTGATTTTGCTCCAAATCAGTTCTTCCGTTAGTCAAACCGTTAAAAATTACTGTTCACTAACGGAATTTTTTTTAAAAAGGTAAAATACACTATTTTAATTCACCAATTAACAGAAATACTTTGTATAATCTTAAAAAAATAAAATAAGAAATAAAAAATCTAAAATCTCAACTTACATATTACTATTTAAGAGTAAAATACAAGCATTTAATAACAAAAAAATATTTAAATAGTGTATTTTACCTTTTTAAAAAAATTTCCGTTAGTGAACAGTAATTTTTAACGGTTTGACTAACGGAAGGACTGATTTGGAACAAAATCAAAAGGTTTAAAACTGAAATGAAATTTCAAAAAGGTTTAGGATTTAAATGAAAAAAAATCTAAAGGTCTAGGACTTTTTTAATGCATATCCCTTTTACGATTTTGGTTGGTTTAATTTCTAAGACTTAAATATTTTGGTTTGATTCAGATCTGTTCAAACCCTGTTATATTATATTTTTAAATATAAAATAATTGATAATTAGTCAATTAAATGTTAATAAATAAAAAAAATAGTTTAAAAACATTATAAAAAGTACGTAATATTTTGAAAGAAATAAAATCTCAAATTTCAGTTGAATGAGAAAATTGAATATGACAAAAATTAAAACTTAACACTTCCTTTACTCCAAAGGGCCAGTACCTCTCGGACAAATCCGAGGGTCGATCCTAATTTATTAGTTTAGTTTGAGATTTGGTAAAAGAATGCCCGATTGGAGCAAAAATGAGGAAATTGCAATTCGGACAAAAACCGTGAAAGACGGAATGGCTTGGCTCTTTTGAGTGCATTGGACAAGCTAGGTCAAGACCACAACGGTTGACTTGATCAAAATCCGACCAAACTAATAAGGGTTATATTTGCACGGTACAATTGGGTTCATATTTCTTAATCTTTTCAGTTCGTCGGTAGGATTTTGATCTTCCTTTTTTGACCTTTATTTCCCCATGAAACCATTCACAGAATCTTAAAATTCATAGCACAATCACAGTAAAAACGGACAATCTGAAAATTACCATGTATGCATAAACACAAATAAGAAGATAAGGAACAAAGTTTAAATAGACAAAGAAATGGATCAAACTAATCTTTTTTTTTTTGTTTTTTTGCACAATTCCTAGCTCCTGCCGTCACCCTTTTTTTTTTTTTTTAAAGGCCCCTGCCGTCACCTTGAAAGTTGAAAGGGGCAAAAAGCGTTTTTTTAATACATATGAGAGCTATACGGTGTGATGCTGATTGCTTACCAATTCTATTTCCCCCATTGACGTTAGCATTTTGCCTTGCTTGACAAGAGGGGATAGGACCCCACTGGTTAAAGACTTGTCTTTGCCTGGTTTTCTATTGAGTTTCAGATCTACAGCACAAACACAGGTTCCTCGTTCATATATTCTTTTTCTTTTTGTCAGAACTCAGAACTCACCAAGAGGGTTTTTGGATCTGATTTTATTTGTGATATGTGTATGTAATTTAGGCAGACAAGGGCAAACAAAGAGAGATGGGGTTGGTGGGTGTGCAAGAAAATGGGAATGGAGAAATGGGTGTGTCTTTGGGCAGCAAGAACAAGTACAGGAGAATGGATTCTGTGCTGGCGGAGGATCTTGATGATGCTGCAGGAGATGATCAACAAGATAGGAGTAAAAATACTAGAAAATATGTTCTTGCCTGTGTCATTTTTGCATCTCTCAACTCTGTTCTCCTGGGATATGGTAAGCCAAGTCTTTTCCTTTGACTCTGAAGTTATTGATTCTGGAATTTTGTTAAAGTTATTGTCTTGACCTGATCTGCTTCCTGTGTGGTATGCCAATTGTGATTGGTGGTTTGAATGTATTTTTCTCTTCCCATCATCTGGGAAATTTTGACATTGCTATCTCTGTCTGGTGTTTTGGGGGCAGTTGTTTTTTGCATTAAAATGCAATTCCAAAACTTGTGGAACTTGTTCCATTTTAGTCACTATAATATTTTGTAGGTACTCAAAGCGTTTGTATCAGTAGACCAAAATTTGGTGATGCCAATGTCATAGGGGAATGTCCTTCTTCCTGATCAAACAAAGACGAATGAGAACTAATTGTTCAAATGACGACATCCCTCTGGGATAATTTTGTTGTCCATAATCATATGTAAAACCGATTTAGTTGCATCTATCTGTGGATCTATGCTTAAAAATGTATATCAAAGTTCATATCTTTCAACATCCCATCATTGCTAACTTTTTCATTCTCACGTCTAATTTATCACCTAGTTTCTTTTTTGGCCTTGGTGGTGGATTACCTACAACAAACTCCCATAAGAGAAAGCAGTCAAGTGAACCTGTTTCTTAATTTGCAGATATAGGTGTAATGAGTGGAGCAATCATATATATCCGAAAAGATCTAAATATAACGGTGGTACAGGAGGAATTGCTTGTTGGGTGCTTGAGCATTGTTTCACTTTTTGGTAGTTTGGCTGGTGGAAGAATATCAGATTACATTGGTAGGAAATGGACTATGGCTTTCGCTGCAATTATCTTTCAAACTGGAGCAGCTGTGATGACAGTTGCTCCTTCTTTTCAGATACTCATGGTGGGGAGATTCTTTGCTGGAATTGGAATAGGCTTTGGAGTCATGATTGCCCCCGTCTATATAGCTGAGATATCCCCAACTGTGGCCAGAGGGGCTTTCACCTCTTTCCCTGAGGTTTTCATAAATTTTGGGATTTTACTTGGCTATGTCTCAAATTATGCATTTTCAAATCTTCCGGTGCATATCAACTGGAGGGTAATGCTTGCTGTTGGAATTTTGCCCTCAATCTTCATTGGGTTAGCCCTTTTCATCATCCCCGAGTCACCGAGGTGGTTGGTAGTGCAAAATCGAGTTGAAGAAGCAAGATCAGTGCTGTTAAAAACAATTGATGACGAGAAAGAGGTGGAGGACAGGCTTGCAGAAATACAATTAGCTGCTGGAATCGGTAATGCCGACAAGTATGAACAAAAAGCCGTTTGGCGTGAAATGTTAAACCCTTCTCCGCCCCTTCGCCGCATGTTGGTCACTGGTTTCGGAATCCAGTGCATCCAGCAGATCACGGGAATAGATGCAACTGTTTATTACAGCCCCGAAATCTTGAAGCAGGCTGGAATTAAGGATGACTCGAAGGCTCTAGCCACAACTGTTGCTGTGGGTGTTTCAAAGACAGTTTTTATATTGGTAGCTATATTTCTCATTGACAAACTTGGGAGAAAGCCTTTACTATATTTGAGTACAATTGGAATGACTATTTGTTTGTTCAGTTTGGGTGCTACTCTTACTCTTTTAGGAGAAGGGCGGGTAGAGATTGCATTGGTACTATTGTTTGTTTGTGCCAATGTAGCTTTCTTTTCCCTGGGGATTGGACCTGTATGCTGGGTTTTGACAACTGAAATCTTTCCATTAAGGCTGCGTGCTCAAGCATCCGCACTGGGGGCAGTTGGCAATAGGGTGAGCAGTGGCTTGGTTGCCATGTCGTTCCTTTCTGTTTCCCGTGCAATTTCTATGGGCGGCACGTTCTTTGTTTTCTCAGCAATATCAGCTCTTTCTGTTGTCTTCGTCTACGCGCTTGTTCCAGAGACAAAAGGGAAGTCGTTGGAGGAGATTGAGCGGCTATTTCAGAATGACCATGAATGGCAAAAAGAAAGTGAAGTAGAGCTAGGAGATGTTGAGCATCTGGTGCAACAAAAATGACCTTATGTCAGAAAGAATCATCTTCAAAGGCATTCATCTTCCATATCTATAACACCGTTATATTATTTATTGCACGGCTTACTCATGGGATGCATGCTGGAAACTGTGTCCCATTTGTACATGTATTCTTATGGGTGGATTTACCTTGAATGCTAGAGAAAATGTATTTGCCGGAGGATCATAAAACATTTTTTTTTAAATAAAGTTTACTACTACAAGAAGGGGAATCCCAGGAGAGATTCACCAACGGGATTTATCATCATCGGGAAAGTAATAGCTCGATGACTAGAAAGGGCATTGATTTATGGACAAACAAAATTAACAAATAACTTGTCTCGTTTGACATGAATTATATGGTGGTATTTTATGAGAGAACACAGATTTTATGTTAAATATGCTATAAATTTAAAAAACTCATTTTGTGTTAGATGACACAAAGTTTTTATTAATTTTATTTTTTCATGAGCCTTTTTTCAACTAGAAAATGGCTTGTCATTATTTCGAACATTAGGTTGGATTTGCACTATTGGATTGTATTACCAGGCTTTTTTGCCTTCAGCAATCAAAATGGCATGTGTGGGATCATCGCTTTAATCCACTCACTTGGTCCTCAGACTACCTCGTCTTCTCTGCCCTAAAGTCATAAGTCAAACTTCAAGGACAGAGGATCAGGATGCCATGGACTTCCACTTCCTAGAGCATAGTTTCATATCCTTCATTAAGAAAATCTGGCCGGCTATAAAAAATTATGGTAAATTTGGCTTAAGGACATCCTTGGGAGTTGTCAATTTCAAAGAATCTTTTTCTATGGAGACGTTGAAAAAAAATATGAATGTGAATATGAGTATGAAAATACATAATCACAATAATTAATTGTAATTTTTAAGTCTTTTTGTGCATAATAGTCGTCCGAGCAGTTTCAATTTTTGTGTATCTTATTGAAATGCTATTATCTTGGGGAGAGATAACCATTTAAAACTCCCAAGCGGCTGGAAAGAATTCCAATTGTAAAATATAGACTCGGCCGGTTGAATATGAATGAATAAATTATCGGGACAGCTGTAGAGGCTACTAAATTTAAAAATAAAGAAATAGAGAGTCAAATACAAGTGCTCCGTCCATGAAAAACAAGTTTTAATAAAAGCGCCTTATTATACAATTATATAATGTATGACACATAAAAAATATATATTTTAATTTAATAATTTATTTATTTTTTAAAATTAAATATGTTTTTTTATAATTTAATAATTAAGATTTCTATTTATCTGTTTTATATTTATCGTTATTTATTTGTGCAACTTTTTCCTCAATAAAAATAGCCACCTCTAAGAGAATTCAATATTTAATAGATTTCAATATTGACTAACCCAAGCGTGCATTTTTTGACTTTGGAATCAAGCAGAACATTGAGTTCGAAATTGACTAGAACAGAGTAATGCCAAAAAAATAGTAGCTCATTAATTTTCAACAATTACCTGGTGGGATTATATTGTAGCTGTGATAGAACGTCTCTACAATTATAAAGTTTGGACTTTAATTTAGTGCTTTTGAGTTTAAGTGCCTCAAATTTGATGTGAAATGAGCATAGGAGATAATTGAGTTGCTCTACAGTTGTGTGGTCAAGATTGCGTGTCCCCAGGTCTTGATATACCATCTAATGATTTATCTATAAGCAGCAGGATGATCATTTGACATTTCAAATTTAATTGTGTTAATGTAAATTCGAATGAAAAAGAAATTTAATAAAAAAAAAACTGCAAAAACTCACCGAGTTTTTATTCTCTGAAATCAATCAACATCAAAAATTTGTTCAAATTATACAAACATTTATCTCCTTCATAACATTAAATCTCTCTCTTTTTTTTTTTTTTGTTTTTGAAGGTATAAAATGTTAATTAACAACATTGGTTGTGTGGGAAGCTTATACACTTACAAGCTCTCATATTTCAGATTGGTAATCTAACCAAAAAGTGATATTTAGTCCGAATTCTCACATTTTACTAATAAATATTAATTCAGTTGGTAAGCAGATTAACTCTAAACAAACTATTTGACAATATGCGAGAGGTTTGAAATTTGACAAAGGTACTTGTTGAAAGGATGAAAGACTTATAGTGCACTATTCTCTAAAGTTGTTGCCCACTTGGTTATCAAATTGGTTATTGAATTGTTGCAAATTGAATCCGTATGAATACCTGTTTTTGGAAGACATGTTACACAATGGCTATTCACTTAGAACAATAATTTTTGGCTGGTTTGTTATCTGCAAATCACCGTATAGATGGCCTTTTTGTTGCGATGGTTATTTGCCGCCAAATGCTGTACTTACTGGAAATAAAGACACAGTTTTTGCATTATTTTGACCGAACCTAACTAACTAGTTGGTGTGTAGAATTTCTGATTTTAAAAGCAATTCTGAAAAGAGCCTATAAAGAGCAGGTGCTTGGAGCCTTCAATTCAACAAAATCAGATTGAGTTCCCTCAAAAATCACAGAGGATCACAGAAGCAGGAAATGGCCACCTCAATGGCAGCTGCAACCAGCACAACCCCATCTTGCCTTTTGCAGAAAAGGCCAGCTTCTTCAAACGAAAGACCCCAGCTAAACAGCATTAGCTTCGTCATCAACCACAACAACAACAAGAGCTACAGAAAACAAGTGTTGTCCTCAAAAAATTCGTTTACTTGCGAGGCTGCTACCAACCCAAGCGAGGTGCAGACCAAAGTGGAAGGACACGATGCCTTTTCTCTCGACAGTTCTGTTGGAAAGGTCGTTGATTTCTCACTCAATTATATTCCTCCGCCTTGTTCCTTCTACTTTCTCTTTCCTTTTCTTTCTGGAGTGTTGATGGGGTGTGTTTTAAGAGGAAGGATACCCGAAAACATGTTGGTGGAAAAGCCCACAAGAAACTTGTTAGATATTAAACTTGTTACTTCTTGATCAGCAGAAACATGAGAACAAGCTGAGATTTAAACTGTTAATCTAGCCTCCTTCTTGTTCTCCACCAGCAGAAGGCTCGCCGCATCGGTGAATAGAAACTTTTTTCCATCATTGTTTTTCCTCTTTTTTTTTTATGATAGTGAAAATTTTTTAGGAAATTTCTTAGTAGGCATAGATTAAGTGAAATGACATGAAAACGAGATTATAACTATTAACCGTTGGCGATCGCGTGTCTTTTTTTTAATCTGCGCCTGCATAGCATGCTGAATTTTGTATTATGGTCAATAGTTGATAGATTTGACCCTAATAAATGCTGACGTCATGCAGTGGTTGAGACAAGTTTGCTTTTATTATTATTATTTTTTAATTTATCCTGGATTAAGAATTTAATATACATCGTGCCAGCCATCTTTCTTTACTAGGACCCGTTATGGGCAGTCTAGTCTGCTAAAATGCTCTATTTATTTAGTTCAGTCCACCACTGCTTGCCAACCCAAATTGATTGTGACTGTCTGTTGTGCACTGCTTTGTCAATACTCTTACCAATTGGAAATGGAACAGATCAAGCACTCCCATGTGAATGTTAGAGGACTGAAATTACATGTAGCAGAAATTGGAACAGGTACTACTACTTTAGTCTCAAATTTCAATTTTCATCGATTTTTTATTGTAAACAAAAATTATTTAATTGTATAAATAAATCAGTTGATTGTTTAGTACATGTAATTTTCCATATTTGTGTTTTGGGGCTCCATTATTATTAATGAATAAAAGCTTCTCTGTGCAGGGTCTAAGGTGGTGTTGTTCCTCCATGGATTCCCAGAAATATGGTACTCATGGAGGCACCAAATGGTGGCCGTTGCAAACGCTGGCTACAGGGCAGTCGCTATTGATTTCAGAGGCTATGGACTCTCTGAGACGCCGGCAGAGCCAGAGAAAGCGACCTTCATTGACCTTGTCGACGACGTTGTCGCCCTTCTTGACATTCTTGGTGCCGACAAGGTAACGATCGCTTTCTATGAGTATAAAACTGTCCTAAATTAGGACGAAAATTAAGCTCGGCCATATGACAAATACAATTATAAGAAAATTTTTACCCACTATTAAAATTTCGCGTGTAATACATGTACATCTTATTCGAACTTCATAGCGAACTTCATAGCGTGTGAGAATCTCGTACACTGCATTAATAACACCCTTTTTTTTTTTTTTTTATTGTTTGTCACTTTGTTGATGCTATCAGGCTTATCTTGTGGGGAAGGATTTTGGAGGCCTTTTAGTGAATCTGATAGCCGCTCTCCACCCGAACAGGGTGTCTGGTATTGTAACACTAGGAACTCCTTTCATGCTGCCTGGTCCTAGTGCAGTCCCTGCCCAATATCTGCCCAAAGGCTTCTACATAATGAGGTGGCTGGTATGTGTAATGTTCTTTTTTAGCCATCTTTTCACCAATTATTATTATTTTGAAGCCGCTTTGATGTGTATAAAGCTCAATTATATTGCACTTTTTAACAAAATTCTAGGAGCCAGGGCGGGCTGAAGCAGATTTTGGCCGCTTTGATGTGAAGACAGTGATCAAGAACATATACATTCTTTTCTCTGGGTCTGAGCTTCCAGCTGCTGCAGATGACCAGGAGATCATGGACCTGGTTGACCCATCAACTCCTCTGCCACCATGGTTCTCCGAGGACGATCTTTCAGTTTATGCTTCCTTGTATGAGAAGCATGGATTCAGCTTTGCAATGGTGGTTCCTTACAGGTACAACAACAGCCCGATATGAGACCAGTAGTAACAATTTTTTAAGAATAGAAAAATGGGCATAAAGTTGTCTGAACCTGACAAAATTGGGTCAATTTGAACGAATTCTCTGTCATTCTCTAGCAAAATTGGTCCCAGATCAAAAGACTTGCATTTTTTAAACAAATATTGCTTAATGTTAACACAATCAAATACTACTCTGTTGGGAAATTCTTTGCTAGTCAATTAAAACTCTGAATCAAAGTCCATTTTTCTTTTTCCTATTCTTCCATATTTTTGTTGGTGTTCGTTACTGCACTTCCGCAACCCAACAGTGGTTGAGCTTTAGTTGACTAACGAAGAATTTCCCAACAAACTCAGTGCTGAGTTGTTAAGCTGAGACCTTCGAGGCTGGAAGGCATAATTGTTGACTCCACGGGGTCTTTTTTTGTTACGCAGGAACTTGGGAGTGGACCTTGGAATAACTGATGCAAAAGTCACAGCACCAGCATTGCTGGTGATGGGTGAGCAGGACTATGTCCTGAAGTTTCCAGGAATGGAGGACTACGTCAGGAGTGGACAGGTGAAGTACTTCGTGCCTGATTTGGACACCATCTTTGTCGAAGAAGGAAACCATTTTATTCAAGAAAAGCTTCCAGAGCTGGTCAATGATCATATCATCAAGTTCCTCAACAAGCACAGCAACTGAAGATAGAGAGAGTTGGAGAGAAAATAAATGTCCTTCGAGAAAATAAATTATCCTCATTTAAATATATTTAGTTTATGTCTATGGATTATGATGGAGAAACTTTTATGTCGTGTTTGGAAATAAGCATTAGCTTGGCTTTAAAAACTTGTACCACCAAAAATAAAAATAAAAATAAAAATACTGTTTTTTTTTTTTTGGTAATAAATGTATTTTTGGAAGTCCTTTTAATCAATTTATAATGGTAACAACCAAAGGATGTGTCCACTTCATTGGTTTTGTGAGTCGTCCACTTCATTGGTTGATAAACTATTCCTTTGGAAAAAAAGATGGTAGACCGAAAAATATTATTTTTTTCAACATTTTTTTTTTTTGCAAAAATTAATTATATTTGTAATCCACCTATTCAAATATCCAACAAGATCATTTTGAATATATAATAAATTGATATAAATTTAATAACGGCTTATTGCACGAATGTACTGCACATCTAATTATTTTTAGTATGAAATTATAATTTTTTTTTGTTTCCATAAAATTAGAATTTCTTAAAAAATAATAGAAATTAAATGACTTTGATCTTCGATCTGTATACCCGCACTCATTCTCTTATTTGCAGATTAATTTTTTCTAATCTTACTACAAATGGTGCAAATGAATGGAGCTTCTTAATGAACGAAATCAACCCATTACCTAATCAATTTGTAACTTAACCGCTTTGACTAAAGAAAAAGTTGTTTTAACAAGCAAATAACATAAAGAAAAATGTTAAATAGAGACGTAACGGTGAACATAAAATTAAAATGTGTAAATTTAAATTATTAAATCATGAAAAATATATTAAATTTAAAAAATTAGATAAATTATTAGATTAATTATATATTTTTAATATATTATAAATTATGTGATTGCGTATTAACATTAATAATATAATTAAAAATAATAATAAACGATATATTTTTTTTCTCCCTTGGAATCTAAACATGTTGATCTCAACAATTATGGGAACAGATTTTCTTTAGTTTAATGGAATCACGGGAAGATATTTTCAAATTATAGGAAATCGTGGTCATTAATAGCGTATCTTTAGTTTTATATACGCTGCAACGGCCACTTGATTTGGTCAATAAGGCATTAGTAAAAAATTTGAAAGTTACGAGAGACCGGAGTTGGACCTACCATAGACTTCCAGTGTTCGATAAAGACAAAACCCGCAGAATTATGGTAATTTGAAATGTATATTTTTTTATTAAGAAATTTATTAAATTATGATAAATATATAGATATGAGATATGTATTTTTTTTATTTTGATAAAGGAATTTCTTTTTTTAGATTCCACGGAAATAAAATTTTTGTATTAAAATTTTATTATTATTTTAGAGTAATAATTCCAATTAAAGAAGGAATCCTATTGTTAGTCAATCCACAAAGAGAGAGAGTGAGAGAGCCTCATTTTCAGAGAAAAGTCTTCAAATCATGAAACCTCGACGAGAAGGAATAGGCCGCCTTGCTAGACGGAGTAAAGGCGGCTGTAAGAAATGCAACCTGTGTCGTACCTCACTTTGTCTCTCATTCGCTTTAAATCTTAGAGCATCTCAACATTTTAACATCCTCAATTTCGGTACTAAAAACACATCGCAATTCGCAACCCCATATTCTCCTAATGGTCTTTGATAATGAATATCAAAGTTGTCGATACTGGGCTCAGATAATTTGAAATCTAATGCCTACAAAACAAAGATAAAGAATATCGGGTCGGATCCCGAATAAACCCATAGAGTTATAGACATAAAAGAGACCAAATGTAAGAAACCAAATTGATTGATCAATGAAATAGACAAATGAACGAACGGTCAAGAAATTTTTATTTTTAACCATGTGGGAGGAAGTAATTTATTTCAAAAGATTAATTTCAATTTTTATATGTCATTAATAGTCCAATAACTATATTATTATGTGATTTTTTTGTAAATCACTTATATCACAATAATTTAAACGATATGACTATTTTTAAATTATCACTATATTCTTTATAATGACATTCATAAAACCAAAATATACTATACAAATATAAAATTCCAAAATCAATATCCAAAATTTAATTAATAGCCCAATTCTGCAGCGTGGGTCCATTTCAACGCCCTTCAGTGATGATTTGGCAACCTTCGAAATGCTTTCAGCCTTGAGCTGTCGTCCGGCCACAGCCTACCCCTTCGTTTCTCGCCGTTCCTAGTAGCCGATGTTGTCAGCATGTGTCTAGTGGGAGATCCGGTTTCCACGTTCTGGTGTGTTTGGGCCTTTGGCCTTTGACCCATATTCCAGTGAGTTGGTTTCTTTCCTGGGCTTTAGGCCAGGGTTTGGTCCCTATTTAGTTAGTCGTAGGACTAAGGTCTTATTAATTGGGCAACCCTATGATAGGCTAAATTGAGAGTTTATTCGCAGTACTTTACTGCAGTTGGGACTGTCCAGCTACCTTATCTCTTTGATTATGGACTGTGTTACCTCCGTTACTTTCAGGGTGCTATGGAATGGGCCACCATCGAGCACATTCATCCCCTCGCGGGGCATCCGGCAAGGTGATTCCCTTTCACCATATCTTTTTGTCTTATGCATGGAACGTCTATCTCAGCTTATTGAGATCCACGTTCAAGAAGGTGCGTGGAAGCCGTTATCTCTCTCCCGGGGAGGGCCGGTCCTGTCTCACCTATTTTTTGCTGATGATGTTGTTCTCTTTAGGGAAGCCTCTGTGGAACAAATCCGAGTGATGAAAGCTTGTCTTGACGTCTTTTGTGGCAGCTCTGGACAAAAACTCAATTTTTCCAAGTCCCGGGTATTTGTGTCTCCCAATGTCCCATCTGAGGTTGCTCGTAGTATTGTGGCCATCTCTAGTCTAGTGCCTACTGATGACTTGGGGAGATATTTAGGCCTCCCTGTTCTTCATCGTCAGGTCTCTAAATCTACTTACAAAGCTATTCTTGATAAGGTCCAATCTAGCCTTACAGGGTGGAAGGCCCAACAACTATCCTTTGCAGGTCGATTGTCCCTCATCAAGTCAGTTAGTATTGTTATTCCTGTCTATGCTATGCAGATGGTCACATTGCCGACTGCGGTTTGTGCCCAAGTTGACAAGTGGCACCGCAGCTTCCTCTGGGGAGACACGGAAGAACATAAATGGGTGCACCTAGTCCATTGGAATACGGTGTGCAGGCCTAAAGCAGTGGGGGGCCTTGGTGTTCGAGATATGAGATCCATGAACTTGGCTATGTTGGCGAAATTAAATTGGCACCTCATCCAAAAGCCTGAGAGTCTTTGGGCTAAAGTTTTGAGGGCAAAATATTGTAAAAATGCAGCGGATCTAGTCTCTTTCAAACACAAAGCTATTGCTTCCCACACGTGGAGAGGCATGGTACAGGCCAAGCCAAGTCTAGAGATGGGACTAAGATTCAATGTGGGCGATGGTGTTGCTGTTAAATTTTGGGTTGACAAATGGCTTTCCCAAGGGCCGCTCAGTGAGATGGCCAGTGTTGAACTTTCCCAACATAACCGTATGAGATCCGTAAAATCCTATTGGGCTGATACTAAAGAATGGAAGTGGCATGGACTTCAGGGCCAACTACCTCTTGAGGTGCTCCGCGTGTTAGCTGCAGTGCGGTTAGCAGATTTGTCCTCCCATAACGTCACTTATGGTTGGTCTTTTACAACTGATGGAAATTTCTCTGTTACATCAGCTTATAACGCCCTTACCGTTGGAGGGAATTCTCACTGGCTAAGTTCATTTGGCAACCTCTGGAAAATCTCTGTTCCAGAAAAAATCCACTGCTTCTTATGGAAAGTTTGCCACTCTCGTCTCCTCACGAACTTAGAAAGATGGCGGAGGGGCCTCTCAGTCATTAATCTTTGCCCTGTGTGCGAGACCCAACCTGAAAGTATTCTTCATTTGCTCCAGGACTGTCAGAAAGTGGTCGTGGTTTGGCGTCATTTTGTAGTTCCTGCGAAGAGGAGTCCATTTTTCCACCTTCCTGAGGCCGACTGGTTGTCAACCAATCTGCAACAGGCTTTTGGGGGACCGTCTTGCCCCAATTGGCAGACCTTCTTTGTTGTTTCTTGCTGGTGGTTTTAGAGGTGGAGAAATCAGCGAGCTATGGAAGGCCAATCCTTACCTGTCTATCCCCTAAAGTTCCTTCTTGACTCAACAAAAGAGTGCCTTTCCGCCTGGGAATTGTAGCATGTTTTCCCCCCCAAGCCCATGAGGAACGAGTGCCATATTGGTTGGACTCCTCCCCCACTGTCATGGTCTAAGTTAAACACTGACGGCTCCGCGAAAGGGACCCCAGGCTTGGCTGGCGCTGGTGGTGTCATACGGGATCATCAAGGATGCTGGATTGGAGGCTTTCTGCGTAATATTGGTACGGCTACAGCTTTTGCAGCTAATAATTGAGGCATTTTACATTGTCTTCAGTGTGCTTGGACCTTGGGTTTGCGCAAGGTTATATTAGAAGTGGACTCCTCACTATGTTGCATGCTATTACGAAAGGAGTGTCACTGTCTCACCCACAAGCCAACATTGTCAATGAATGTCATCTCTTGATTTCGCGGCCTTAGGAATTACGTCTCATCCATGTCTATAGAGAGGCCAACAGGTTGGCAAATGGATTAAGTTCTTATGCTTTGTCCCATCCTTTTGGCTTTCGTTTCTTGGATCAACCACCCCCTGTTGCTCGACAACTGTTGGAGGAAGATTGTATGAGAATTAGTCTCCCTCGTTTGATACCTATCTAACTGTATAGTCTCCACTTGACCAAAAAAAAAAAAAAAACTTGGTGAACTAAGCTTGTATAATATAATGACTTATTGTTTGTATTTACCTTATGGTGGGCTGTGTCGCTTGGGCCTCCCCTCGGTGTGTACAATATTGTTTTATTAATGAATCTCTGGTGTTAAACATTTACTCAACTGGTTGAGGAAAATTTCTCTCAACCAGTAGGTGAAGGGTTTAAACCCCACCTAACCTTATTTCTCCCTCTCAAATGCTTAATAAAATTTCTTATAGACCAAAAAAAAAAATCTCTTACTTCTATTGAAAAAATATGTATATATATCCAAAATTTAATGGATTCAATTTATTCCTTATGGATGATTTGTTTGTTTTTTTTTTTTTTTTTTTTTTTTTTCAGTTTTGGTAAAAGGAATATGCTTGTGCTACGGTATGCAAATTATTGGCACAGAGAAGCTAACCTACAGCCAACATAAGTGATTGAGAAACGCCACCCACTGACACAATTTTTCCGTTTTAGAGGCATAATTATTAATTTGAGAAAGTTATCGACAATATAATAAATTTATAATTTTTAAAAACAACATACAAATTTTATATAATAAAAATTGAGATAATAAAATATTATTATTTAAAATATAAATATTATTATTTAAAATTAAAAATTTATTATATTATGTGCACTATTTCAAACAAAAATTATTTGATAAATTATACAATGCAGATCAAACTTATAGTAAAGCTCTATTTTTTAATGCAAAAAAAATAAGTAAATATACTTAGGTAAATGTACAATAAATATATAATAATTTAAATAATTAATTTATAAAAAAAAATATTAAATTTATAAAATAAAAAATAAAAAATCTAAATTTTTCATATTAACTGTGTGTTTATCTTGTCATGCCTGTGCAGCCGCCCTCTTTTTCTCGTTAGTCAGTGAACTCGGTATTTATTAGTCACCTTCTCTGGCCTAAAAGCTGTCAAAAGTTTTTGTACTTTTAACTTCATTGAGCTCACTCCCCCCCCCCCCCACCCCCGCCAACCCCCCCTCCTAACATCCATGGAACAGATCAAGCACTCGCATGTGGAAGTCAGAGGACTAAAATTGCACGTAGCAGAGATCGGAACTGGTACTATTTCAATTCCCAACACTTGTAATTGCCCCTTTCTTTTTTCTTTCTCAGGTTCTTGGTCAACATAGTATTGTTCATGCTTTGATATGGATGGACTATTTTTGGCCTTCAGGTCCCAAGGTGGTGCTCTTCCTCCATGGATTCCCAGAGATTTGGTACACATGGAGGCACCAGATGATCGCCGTCGCAGCTGCCGGATACCGAGCAATTGCTATTGATTTCAGGGGTTATGGACTTTCCGAGCAGCCGGCCGAGCCAGAGAAAGGGACCCTCATGGACCTTGTTGATGATGTTGCTGCCCTTCTGGACACTCTTAACATCAGCAAGGTATATAGCTAATCCTGAATTAATTGGTTTCAATTTCACCACAACCAAGTCCAACATGGTGCTTTCATAATTCATTTTAATATTGCTTTGCTTTTGCTATTGTACAAGGCTTTTCTGGTGGCGAAGGATTTTGGAGCTCTACCGGCATATCTTGTAGCGGTCCTCCACCCCAGTAAGGTGTCTGGAGTTGTAACTCTAGGAATTCCTTTCATGCAACCAGGTCCTGATGCTCTTCAAGCTCATCTGCTGCCCAAAGGCTTCTACATAACTAGGTGGCAGGTTGTATTATGATTTTCCTCTTATTTGATTGTCAATTTACTAGCTTTTTTCAGTTAATTAGCTGTCAAATATCAAAGTGTCTGGTCCATATTGATTGGCTCTCCTAATTGATTGCAGGAACCAGGGAGGGCTGAAGCAGATTTTGGCCGGCTGGATGTTAAGACCGTGATTAAGAACATCTATACTCTTTTCTCTTCCGCTGAGGTACCAGTAGCTGGAGATGATCAGGAGATCATGGACCTGGTTGTCCCGTCTACTCCTCTGCCACAAGGGTTTTCTGAGGAAGATCTTGAAGTTTATGCATCTTTGTATGAGAAGTCCGGATTTCGCTTTCCCTTGCAGGTTCCATACAGGTATCAAAGCTTTGTCGAGGTCTAAAAAGCTAGAATGATAATGTTAAGCTGGAAGTGACAAGGAGTTATGCCAAAATACTCTTTTTTAATTGGTTGGCCATTTTTATGCAGGAGTCTGGGAACAGATCCTGGAATAACTGATCCAAAAGTCACAGTTCCAGCCTTGCTGATCATGGGGGAGAAGGACTATGTCCTAAAGTTCCCGGGCATGGAGGATTACATACGAAGTGGCCAAGTGAAGTATTTTGTACCGGATTTGGATATCATCTTCATAGAAGAAGGAAATCACTTTATCCAGGAACGGCTTCCAGAGCAGGTGAATGAACTTATCATCAAGTTCCTCAACAATCATAGCAACTAAAAGAAGATGGTCTATAAGCCCTGTGTTGTTCAAAGATAATGCATGTATTGAAAAAAAATGAACTGTCCTTTGTGGTGGACGTTAAGAGGCTGAAACTGAAAGTCAATGATTGGAAATAAGAGTCTTTTCTTTTCATGGTTGTCATCTTTGAATTTTTGGTCTCTTTAATCGACCTTGGCCTCATCTACAATTGAAAATCTTGGACGAGGTTATCCACAAATTGTCTTTTTGACATTTCCAGCAACTACAACATAGGCTGCAATACTTTTCCTCCTGAAAAAAGAGTGTCCCGCGTGTTCTTTTCCTGATTATCCACGGAACACATCATTCAACAAAATTTAAGTATGATACGTTGATGTTATTCACAAAACTAACCTTGCTACGCCATAACACATCTTCTAAACGAAAATAATGTCCTTGGGAACAAATGAAGGTTACAAAGCACATGGTATACACAGCATATATTATAAAAAGACACCACCGCAAGTGTTACATTTTAATCTGCAGCTATTAATGTTGTCCACTAGAATTGACTTCCGACATTCGTAACTGCATATCTTCATTCAAACTTGACAAGAGTTCTCCGAAAATTTTAGAGTTCGTAGGCAGGAAATCTTGTAGTTGAAGGATTTGTCATATCCAAGAAAAGATAGGCCATTCCCCCAATCCCTTCAAACAGTGAGTAGGGACTATCGCCTCCGTGCATTTCCCCTGCTGCTATAAGTTTGTGAGCTCTATCAAGTAAAAAACAAGCAAATGCTTTGGCCCTGTACAAATATTCTATGTTGCCTGTCATTTGGTACAGTGACAGGAACACATAAGTGTTGCCACTGATACCATGGCAAATACCAACTCGCTTGAGCAGGCCACGATTCCATACCACCTCTGCCACATCTTTAGCAGCTTGGAGCAATTCTTCATCTCTAAAAACCTGACAGGTTATAGTAGACAAAAACCTTAACAAAGCCATTATACAGACTTTCACTCAGCCTTCACCCTTGATCTTCTAGGTAATTTAGAAAGTTTCACACTCCTCTATACTGGGAGGCAAAACAAATTAACCACGAAATAGGTCACATAAGACAATGAACTTATAACAAACCCATCTTACCTTAGCTGCCTTGACAAGTGTCAGGGCGATTCCAGGAGCTCCATGGCACCAATGCACAAGAACATCCCTCTTGCGATCTTCCTCGCTAGCAGGGTAGTTGCCACTGGGAAAGCGATTCCTAATCATGTATTTAAGAGTACCTTTGACATCCTCAACCTCATCGGGTTTCAGGCTTACATCCATCAAGACATGCATAACACCTGCCAATCCATGGGCAGCACCCCAATACCTTTGACCATACCATTCATACATCAATGGGGATCCTCCTTTCTTGCCCCTGGTTCTTCCATTCTTTATAATTTCATTCACAACTGCACGCTACATGATATTAACAGCAACATTACCATTTTATTAAACGAAATAGCAATAAAAATGATACACTAAGTTGCAAAAAAAGGATCTCACTATCGTCGTATTTGGAATAGTCCCCTCGCCTAAATGTTCGTTTAAGAAAAAACAAGCCCATAAGTAGCCACTTCTTCCATACAACAACTCATCAGGGTGATTTCTGGATGGTTTAACCTGTTTCAAATATCCCCAAAAGATAAAAACCATCAGGTGAAAGAAGTTCAAAAGCAAAATGGTACAAAGTAGAGGCAAAAGTGTCAAACGAACAGCAGCAAATTGCTCCAGATAGTAATTTCTCAGTGCTTCATCATTAGCATGGTTTGCTGCAACAGCCCCAAGCGCACAAACACCCGCTCGTCCGCATATAAATGTGACATCCCTACACAACAAGCAAAATTAGTCAATATCACATGATTTAGTCAATTGTGCCGCTTCAAATTTGATTTATGTGAAGAAGCTCGAATCAAAAAACAAAAAAATAAACATTTGGGCCCTCTAAAAAAACTCCATACTGGATGACAATCAAACAAACAGAGTGGACATATCAAAAACACCAATTGCAAGGGATCGAGGGAAAAAGGGAGAGAAAGAGAGCACCTAGAAGACAAAGAAGCAGTGTCACAGGCCTTAACAATCTCCAAGCAGAGAAAGAGATCGTTTTTATTGTTGGTAACTTGAAAAGTCTTGAAGAGTAAAAAAGCGGTGCCGAGAGTGCCGCTGTACAGAGTAAAGTCTTGGACTGATTGGCCACTCATCCCCCACGTCTCCATCACTATCTGAGACATATCAACAAACACTTGGTGAACCCCATAAAGTCTAAAATTACAACCCACCAAGAACAGGAAGAAGAAAGTAGTAACAGAGAAGTGAGTGAAAATTGGAAGTGGTGGGGTGAGTACGGTTTCTTTGAGATCCAAGGCGGCGCGTTGGAGTAGCTGGGAGAGAGACGGGTAGGGCGTGTAGAGGAGTTTCATTAGAGAATCTCCGGTGGCAGCTTTTGCGTCGCTGACTGTGACTACTTCTTGTTGCTGCTGTTGCTGTTGTGTTGAAGTGGGCGCTGTTTCGTCAACGAAGTCCGGCATTACATTGGGAAAGAATCGATCAGCCATTTTTCTCTGCTTTTCTTCTTCTTTGTTTTGCTGAGAGCTCAATCTTAGGCAAGACTTCCAAGGAAGTGTTTTGCGTTTCTTATTTGGTACGAGCGGCGAACAAAGTCCCTTACAGCGCCACATGTCGACAGAAGTCAACGCGGCCAGCTTGCCAGATTTAACGTGTTTTTGTTTTTATGAAAATATTTTATATGAAAATTTTTTTTCTTATTTTTTAGAGTTGATTTTATATAAAATATTTTATAATGAAAATTTTAGAAAAAATTTGAGGAAAATTTTGAAATTTTTAAGGGAAATAATTTTTTTTTCTGAATTGATGTTATTTTTCAAGAAAAATATAAACTATATTTTAAATAAATAATAAGAAAAAATTATTATTTTCACTACAAATATTTTTTTTATAAATATTTTACAGAAATAAATTATTTTATAATAAACAAACAGATTAGATTTCTAAAGAAATAACTTTTTTTCCAAATTCCTGTCCGAGTGTATTAATGCTTCAAGCTTTTATAATTATGGTAATATTTTATACAATAAAAAAATAAAAGCATATGTTATTATTTTTTATTATAAAAAATATTATAATAATTATAAAACATTAATATATATTTATATTCAAATAAATTCTCAAGAAACAATTTTTCTAGTGTTGTAATAGTGGCCTTTTCTAAAACTACGTACATAAAGTTAAATTGGGTGGGATGAAGTGCATAGTGTTCTACTTTTTTTTTTTTTAACTGTCGAGAAAATAAAGCGGAGCCTGCAAGTATGACAAAACTGTGCATCAGCATGGAGCCCTATGACAAGAGTAATTGTTAAATATTTTATCACAGTTTTATAACATAATTGAATAGAATAAACTTAAAAACTGTATATTCCGTGCTGTGATTAATGCCCCTCTCATCTGTTCGAAACAACTAACTAAACATTAGTTTTTTTGAGAAAGAAACTAACTAAACATTAGTTGAACGAATTACTATGATAGTTATTCAGAAAAAAAAAAAAAAAAGAAAAAAAGCAAAAAACAAGTTTAATGTTACAAGTTAAAATCTCGTGACAAGATCGTTAATTCTCCAATTCCTACTGCAGGGGCCAACGGCGGGAAAAGTCCTACGCTACTGCAGGTTCTGACTTCGGCGCCGGCCGGAAACAACCCTGCTTCGCCTGCTAAAGATTGCGCTGCCAATGCTACCCGTGGCGCATCTAAACCTGAGGCCAATAACGTGGCGGAGGGTCAGAAAACTGCTGCAACTGGACTAGCCCTCCCTGCTGAGTGAATCAGTGATAACAAGATTATTTTTGTTTATTCATTTCATTCATTTGTTGGAATGCTTGGCTCAAACTACTTGTTCCAGAGAATAATTGCAGCTCTTTGCAGAATCTTGACCCGTGGCATGGGCTGGGCTGTAAAGAGTTTTCTTCCTAACATAGGGCATGCTCTCAATTCCCGTATGGGAAAAACTTTTTGGTTGTTTGTGAGGAGACTGTTTGGTAGTTATTATATACAACATAATAGGTAAATTATACGATATAACTGTATGATTACAATATAATTATATATGTCAAATGTTTTTAATGATTGGTTATTCAAGTTGTATAATTTTTTTTAATATATTGTATAATTTTATTATCGTGTTATATAATTTATTTATTATGTTTAATATGATAGTTACGAAACAGTAACTTAAAAGACAATTATATAGTAGTGCTTTCTTGTAGTGCTTCAGTTTTATCAGGACACTGTTATGAATTTATTCTTCAGAATTGTATGGGTTTTACATATTGGAAGCCTTTTTGGCCAGATATCCCACCTCCCTCGTCCACCTTCTCTTGGCCTGTTGGCCATAAGTGCTGCAATAATTTTTTTTTTTTCAAAAAAAGAAAACCGTAGAGTTATCTCACGAAGCAAGAAGATTGAAGAATCGAGGGAGACATACTTGTGAAGGGTTTCATGGCTTGAAAAAATTATTAAAAAAAATGTTTGTAATGCAATAAGTTTAAAATTTTTTACAATTATATTTATAAAATTAGTAATAAAAAAAATCACTATTTTTTTCGTTTTATATTTTATTATTGTAATTGTGTAAATTATAATAAATTTTTGGTTGCGGATATTTATCGGGACATATATCCTCGAAATGTATATATTTTTCCATTTGTGAATTTGTTTGAAGCCTGATAGGCTCATAATCGAGGATTGGACAACGCGGAATTCAAGAAGTAATTTGTCCTAAAATTAAGCCAGTAACGATCTTCATTCATCAAGAATCGTAGCCATTTTCATTTGACGTAACTAATAACTTTAACTATTTTCCAAGCCGCCTTTGTCCTTTTCTTGGTGATGGCGCTGTCTAGTCCCACCCCATGACAGTACAAGAGCGAACCATGTGAGTTCAATCACTGTGGGCTTACAGAAAACTGGGCTTGGGTTATTATGTCTTATGGCTACAGGGGGAGAAGCAAATAGTTCATGGGCCGGTGGTGGGCTCTGGCCCAAGTCGTTCCCTTGAGGAAATTTCATACACTTGGTTAGGTCTGAGGTTCGAATCTCAGACTTAGTGCCCAATTTTCCTTCTTCTAACTAGCTGGACTCCAACTCCTATAAGACCAAAGAAAAAAAAAATGAACAAGAAAAAATTTGGGCGCGCTGGCACCGTCTGATGGGCTAGTAGATTTTCTTGAATTGCTTTTATAAATGGCCTTGAGGCCTTCTTTATTCACCAAAAAATAATAATAATGGTCGAAACCTCCTCTCCACAATTTTGACAGAGGCAGAATGTTATATACTTTCTTATGATTGTTATGCATACTCTTGGCTAGCGAGAATTGAGATTGATTTCCAGGCTTTCGGATCCTAATTCCTTCAAGTCAAGCAGTGTTGCAAATGGAGACATCCTTCATCTTGCAGAGAATCCAATGACATGACTATAGTAGTTAGAGTCAAGTGCCAATCAGCTAGGATTTGGTTGGACATCCCCCACATGCAGTCTAACACGGCTTTCTTGTGACCAATCAAGTACCACCCATCCAAACTACGAGCCTTCAGGCCTAGAGTAAGCCATTTTGCATGTGGAGTTTAAATGTGACTCCATAGTGTTGTTCGCTTGTGTGTGCACTGACATCTTTTGGCTCTAGCACCTCAACAATTTGTATGCAAAACTGCAGACCCGATTAATACATCGGATTCCTTTTGGTATGCTCACCAAAATTCGTGTCTTTTATAGGTTTTTTCGCAACCCCTTCTGATTGTTTGGCCTTAAGCTGCATAATGAAAATAACCGCTCACCGTTTTCGTAAACACCTGTTATTCCTGCATTAGAAAATGTTGGGATTTTTAATTTTTCCACGCTACCACATGGGATGGACCCCAACAAATATGAGACTCAAAGAGCAACTATGATGTGTTCATTTCATGCACAATGCAAACTGCAGGAGTGGAATCAATTAGAGTCTGAGATAACGTGTGTGGTTACTTCAGCAATTGCAACTCCTTGTAATTGAATTGAATGGTGTATGTTGGAGTTTTTGCAAACAAAACTTCAGTAAAATACTGCACAAGGTTTAGAAACGAAGCTAGTCTTCGAAATGGACAAATAATTTTTTAACCAAGGGACCAATTCTGATTAGACCCATAGGGCCTCACACAATTGCACCAACCTTACATAGCAGATTTCACGCTCTCTCTCCCTTTGGAGAGGGCTTCTTCACCTACAAACACTTGCACACTAAAAATTAAAAGCAGGAAATGGAGAAAACCAAAAGGAAAGAGCATTGGATGCCACAATACATGCAATTCAATGGCAACTTCTCTTTCCAAAAAATTAAATCTAAAAAAATAAATAAAAGAAAGCAGGACAAAGGGCATGTTAATTTGGCTCCTGTTTTCGGACCCAGCAGGAGGTTGCCCTACTGGGGTAAGAAATTGAGGCGAGATGTGTAAGTAGCCTTTGGAGACCAATTTCGTGGAATAACTTCTCTTGCAGAGAGCATTCTTGATGTTGACAGTGTAGTTAACTTTACTGAAAATGGTCCTTTTAAGGGTCCCCCAATAATGCACCAGTTTGCACCCCATAGATGGTTCATCTCTAGCCATTCTGTGGCACCTGCCTGCCAAAATAAATATAGACAGTAAACCAAGACTGATAAATTTGAAATTTTAATTTTGCAGCATTTGAGCATTAATCTGAAGCCGATTCATATGTGGAGAATGGAGAAGCAATAAAGATCTCAAGCACATGCCAGGAATAAGACCTTTACAAGTGGCCCCTATGTCACATGCAAACTGATTAAAGAATAAATCTTTGAATATTATGACCAAAATCTTTGAATATTATGACCAGAATCTTTGAAGATTATACTATTGTGAGGTTCAATACGCTCGAATAACAGATACTTGTAAAAAACAGTATGACATTTAGCATTTTAATTAGACAAAGGGCAATATTTTGCAAAAGAATTGCAAAAATGCTAATTGGGTGGTGGGCACATGGTTAAAGAGGCCAAGACACGTCCGCAATTTTAGGAAATGTTCCCTTGACAAAGGCCTAAAACAAAATAATTTATCTCCAAAGAAATAAAAAGCCACTGTGCTACAGCGGAATAAAAAATATCACTTTTGGTGAAATGGCCTGCATTTTCAATATCTAAGCACGTTTAGAAAGTTCTTTTTTGGGTAAATGAGCAAAGTGGGCACTGTTTTTTTCCGAACAAAGTGGGCACTTTAGAGCGCGCATCAATGCTCCAATCTCTGTTTTGCTTTAAAAAATCTCTAGTCGAGACATCAAAAGTCATAAAAGCATTGCCAATAGTAAATGAAAAACCAGTATAAAAAAGATCATTTTTTTCAGGAAAAAAAAAGTTGAACCAGAAATATGAAAAAGGAAGCAGAATTTAGCTGTGATGAGAAGAGTAGATACTTCTCTTATGTGCATGGATCCAACATCACCATCACCATCCTCGAACTCCACCAGAAGAGACAGCCAGTAATCCGTCGAGCCTTCATTGACATGGAAGGCAATGTTCTTCCCAGGGTACTTACATGGGGTCCTAAATCAAAGGATAAACAATTTCTACTTACAAGGGGTCGTAAATCAAAGAATAAACAATTTCAACATCATTTTCAAGAATAGACTTTGCGTTGCCTTTCCTCATTGGAAGTGGAAAAGAATTGGGGTTGCCTCTGGCCAGGTCAGTCAAACGGTCAAAGACAGTGATTTTTTATTATATTTTAAGACAAAAAAAAGTGCATAAGCAAATTTCAAGATGACCAAAAGGTGTTTGGATAATTTAATAAAGAAATTGGCAAAAGTTCTAAATTTTAATTGTAAAGCTCGAATATTTAACTTGAACGAAATAATAAAATATAATTTTTTATTAATAAAATGTAATTATACTTTTTTATTGTATATCATGTGATATAAATTTTAAGTTTTATTATTTAATATTTTATTACTATAATTTTATTTTGTTAGTAAATAATTATATTTTATTACTTTATTGAAATTGCACAATTGGTCCGAAACCGCCCTCATAAGAAAGTATTACCGATTGCTAGTGGGACAAAGTGAAAAATGCCAAAACAAAGGGCCGTTTTAACACCCACATAAAACAGTGCACACTGCACATGGGCACATCTGCATTTACCTTCTGTAAACCACTGGGATCTCGCCTCGGTTCCTGAGCGGGCCGCCCTCGCCAGCAATAGCCATGCGTCCAAAGGCTGCACCGCTGAGGTCAAAGTGGGTGTTCCCATTGGCGCAGTACCCGCCGGGGCACTCGTCGGTGACTATAATGGTCACGGCCCTCCTCGAGCAGATGCTTTTGTCTAGGCACTTCACCTTGTAGCAGGCCCCACATCCCTCCCCGTTCTTGAACAGTATTGGGCTCACTGCACCCACTCTGGCCCTCAGTGGCTTGACGTCCACCAATGACCCGTACCCACATGCCCCTCCTGCATATATGCATATATGGACACGAACTTTATGTCATCATCATCGACATCAAAATTACACGAAATTGAGCATAATTTGGGTACCCTAATGAGAATTGTACCGAGTTGGAAATTTTTGCTCTTGTTGTGTGTCCTGATATGTATGCTAATTACCTATAAGAGTAAGAAAGCCAAAAATGGCTAATATTGGTACAAAATTTGTATCCAACCACTCTAAACTTGGCAATTTGTCTAAAACTGCCTCTATAAGCCAAGTGCATTAATTGTAATTAGCTTGTCCGCTGTGGGTCCTCTCCAATTTCCATCAAATTTAATAAGACCCAGTCGAACGGAGCAAGTTCTAACAATTGAGTCAACTCACTGAGTTAAGGGAAGAGAAAATAAACATACAAAACCCGTTAATTAGAAGCCATTAATAAGGAGGTAATATTATATAGACACATCATTTATGACACACAAAAAAAATTATGTAGATAAGTAATTTATAAAATATAAAAGATAAATAATAAATTTAATAATTTATTTATTTTTAATTTAACATATTTTTTATAATTTAAAATTTATATAAGCGAAGTTTATGCTTATTATTGAGTGCTTTCAGCTTTTACTTAACTTAAAAATGAGAAGCAAAAGTGGCTACCGGAGGGGGGAATTTGAGACCTTACCGTCGCTACCATCACCGTCGGGGCTGCCGTACCAGGTGGCGGTAGCCGGATGCCAATGTAAGTCGGCCAGGCGGTGGGGAACAGGAACTTGGCCTTGGACAACTAAACACTTGAACAAAATCAAAATGCCAAAACCCACCAAGAGCTGGGTGGAGCTGCGGCGGCGTCGCTGCATTCTGAAAGAAACTGTGACAACTACGGGCTATATAGCTACTAGGTGCGCAGCACCGGTACAATGTCGCTAAATTCACGGCGAGAAGGGAGGCGGAGAGACCAAGAAAAAACAGTTGAGAAAGAAAGACCCCAAAAAATGCAACAGAGAGAGACAGAGAGGAAATTCCTCGTTAATTTGCCTTCCCGACAGCTTTTCTGGTGTTGTTATGGCTCGTCTCTGGTTCTGTCAGGAGCACTGAGCACATATATAGACTCACTAGACTACTACCATAACATCCCGAGAAAGTTTCTTAAGTACATCAAAATATTATATTAAAAAAATAAATAAATATTAGTATTCCTGTCATTTTATCTCAAATTTTATGTTAAGTAAAATGGTGATTATTATTTTTAAAATTAAAATTGATATTTTTAAAATAATTATTATTTTTACGTTTTAAAAATATCTGTTATAGTTTTAAAAATAACAATTACAATTTTGCGGGTAACAAAATTTTAGGACAAAATTTCTGAATATGTAATTACAATCTAAAAAAAAAAAAAAAGAAAGAAAGTGTTTTTTTTTTAGCCTTTTTTCAAGGTGGAGCCGAGGGACTGTTTGACCCTTTGATTTTTGAAGTATTTACTGTAAATGCCACACTGCGGCGTGAGGGTCCCACCGGCAGTTAAGGCGTTAAATTCGCACATGATCGTACTTTGTCTGTCGGTGGGGTATTTGCGTCATTTGAGGGAGATTATTATACCGTTATCACCTTTAGGTTTTTATACGTTTGAGTTCTAAACTTTTTTGACATTTCATTTGAGTCTTAAATTTTTTAATTTTTTACTAAATTAGTCCCTCTGTTTAACAAAAGTGATCAATCTATTAAAAAATAATTTTAACTTTACAAAAAATTATTTAAAAAAGATTAAATATATGAATTGAATGTCTTTTTTATAAAAAAATATACATGTTGCCTATTTAATTCGTATATTTGTTGATTAAAAAAATATTTAATATGCATATTTTGTTGATGAAAAAAATATTTAACTCATGTATTTAAACTTTTTTAAATGATTTTTATTAAATTAAACTCACTTATTAATAGATTGACTACTTTTCGTAATTTAAATGACTGATATAGTAAAAATTAAAAGATTTAAAACTCAAATAAAATGTTAAAAAAGTTTAGGATTCAAATGTAAAAAAATTTAAAAGTTTAGAATTTTAAAAATATTTATCCCATTATATATATATATATATATATATATATATATAGTTTCCTCTGTTTTTGGCAGTTACTTAAACAACTGTTTGTCCGTTGTCCACGTGAGGTGAGAGATGGCTGCGAAAGGGCCGTTGATTGCCGCGGTGCCCATTGAGTGGAAGAGAGAGAAAGAGCGAGAGAGAGAGAGAGAGAGAGAGAGAGAGAGCGCGCCGGGAATGACTTTTGACTTCTCCTTTTTGGTTGGACCCACATGATACAGACACATCAATTCAATTAATTACAAAGTGGAGTCTTCTAAAAACCATTATGACCTTAAAACGGTACAAGTTTCACAATGTGTGGGGTTTGCAGATATCCTTTTCGCAACTCAAATTCGGGGCTTTTTAAAGTTTTAAGAAATTATGACCTTAAAACTGCAACAAAGTTTTTTTTTTTTTTTTTTTTGACATCCCTACTCTAAGAAGGGCATGGACCCTCGGATTCCAATCTGAATTAATATTAGGAGAGTCATACAATAATATTATTAAATTGTGATCTCATATAATATGAGTTTAAAATTTATTAATACTGTAGTTGAGTTTATGAGAGACTTATTTTATATTAAACAGCACTCTAGTGGTAGGTCATTCTTATAAAGGAAGTTGAACGAGAATGTCAATTCGTAGAAGGCCAAGTTCAATTTAAGGATCAAATAATCGTTATATCTGTCAAATAATTTTTATTAAAAAAAAATAAAGTAATTTTATTGTTATGTCAATGTTATGTCATTCTTATAAAGGAAGTTGAATGAGAATGTCAATTTTTAGAAGGCTAAGTTCAATTTAAGGATCAAATAATCGTTATATCTGTCAAATAATTTTTATTAAAAAAAAATAAAGTAATTTTATTGTTATGTCAATGTTGGTCCATTGAATAGAACCAGGTTCTGGAACTAGGACAAAGGGAGTCTATGTTTCAATTGGAATTAAAAAAAAAAAAAAAAAAGGAAAGGGAGAGATTTACCTCAATCCACTCATCAATTGTGTTGCCAATAAATGAAAATTGCCTCGGTTTCATTGCAGTGGAACGGATTAGGCGGGGCTTTTTTTATTCCTATCCCATTTTCTTGGACAATTAATTAAATGGGAAAAAGATAAAGGCGTATAGAGAGGAAGATTATCCTATTAGTATTTCTAGCACTAATCTATGCTGTAAAATAAATCAGATGGTAGCCGGGTAAATTTTGTTTATGTTGGTCTTTTGAGCAGTGACTAATTTTGTTTGGTCAAATTGGAAATTTAGCCAGATCTCCAATTCGATCTCAGATCTCACTCAAATTTTATACTTGATAACAATTATACTAACCTTAATAATTTGCGTTTTATGCTTTCTGGGTTGTTATGGTTTCAATCAAACTGAAGAATTTTGTTGTGTTTTTTTGTTCCTTTTTTATTAGATGGAATCTGTAATTGTAATGCCCAACCGCTGTAGGATATGATCTAGCATATCAACTCCATAGATTCCGAAAAACCTCTTTTTTTTCTTTTTTTTAAGATAGATCAATGAATACTGTATTGAACTATTGATTGCTAGAGTTTGCTATTTTTTTTTTTAGAATAATATTTACTCATAATTTGAAATCATATAATTATATATTTTTTATTTAAATAATTTTTTTATTATGTAATATAAAATTATAATTAAGATATTGATTAAAAAAAAAAGTCAAAACAAAAATTCATTTGATTTTATATAACTGAATAAATCACTACCTCGTGTAGAAGGAAGAAAGAACCACAAACTTCAAAATGTGATTCGGTGAAGATTCTTCTTTGTCCACAATCTTGGACACTGCATGTGACTAGGCAGTACCGGCGGACAGTTGTATCTGGCAGCATGCATCTATTGAAGCCTCTTGTTTTTTTTTTTTTTTTTTAAATACCACCAATCATGTCGTCTAATAGTAGGTTGGAGGTGTTTGGGTTCAGACGAGAGATTTTCAGTTTGAACACAGCCAAATACAGTTTTAAGATTATAATCTATTAACGTTGGTAAATCTAAGTTTTTTTTTTTTTTTTTATGTGAACTGTATCGTAACTATTTGAGTTATTTGTATTACTAGAAGAAAATTTTAATACTTTTTAATAAGATTGTCGAGATACCATTTTTTTTCATTCTTTTTAACCAAAAAAAAAAAACCTTTTTATTATTTTTTTGTCTTTCTTTGGTGAATTCGTTCCCTCAAGCGGTAGTGACTCCACAATTTTGCAATTTTAACCGAATAAGGTAAAACGCTAAGTTAGCATACAAAAGCTAAAGATTTTTTTTTTGGGTACAAAGTTTAGACACTACTACAAATTTTACTAAATTTCTATATATTTCATAAATTTTTCATTAGTTATAGTAATTTAAATAAAATTGTAAAGATTCCCTGCATTTCCATGTGAAACTTATACAAACATGCCTTAGTTTTTCAACATTGTCAGAACATTTTGCTTAGTTTTAAATCGAAATATGGATTAGTGAATGGTGTGTGGTGAAGAGATCCGAGTAGATTAAGTACTCATCGCCGTGAATACAGTTGACGTATAGCCATTGAACGACTATAAGTTTTCCATAACACCAATTTGAACTATTTGATTTTATGGTTGTTACTGTTAATTGGCTACTAATGATATCATGACACTCAAATTGGAGACTGCCAATCCCAAAGAGTTAGAGCTCATTCGTTTTCCATTTTATGTTTAAACTTCTTTATATAATTATATTTTAAGTAGCATCAATAGTCTATCTAATAATATATAAAGATTTATTATTTTTTTATTTTTTTAAATTTAACCATCTAATAATATATATTATTTTAATCTCATTTCAAAAATTTCAGGCAATATTTTCCTTTATGGTTTTAGTGCTGGCACGTGTTCATAGAGTCCATTTAAATCTCTCTAGATCGTTAGAAAGAACTGAAGGCTAGTGGGTGTCCAGACCGTTCGTTGAAAACCACGCCTACAAATCAAGGCATAGTGCTCCCAAAAGGACATCCGGATGATTCTTCAATTCTAAAATTAAATCTAGTGATTCTCTGACTAGTGACTATTGAATCTAATAAAAATTTATACAAAGCACACGAAACCCATTTTACAAAACGAAAGGCATCCATCGTTCTTACTCTACTTTGTGCTCCTCCAAGATGGGCTAACCTAAATTTATCCAACTTGTGTTATGTGCAAAATGGGTTAGCATTAGCAAAGATATGCAAATTGGATTATCAAACACGCAAAGATTCTATGCCAGAGAGAAAAAGATGCACTTTAGCACTCTAAAGTTCCACGAAAAGATTGCTCTAATTGCGCTCATTAAAGTATTGTTATCTTTTCCTTTATTATTCTTAACAATAAATAAGCAGGAGGAGCTGTGTCTCACAAATTTATTAGGGATATTTGTTTAAATTCTTTATTCAAAATAGGCCAACACCTAACCGCGAGGGAGCAAATCCGAAGGAGATAAAGTATTGTTATCTTTATACGTGAAAGAAGCTGCGTGTTGAAGAAAATATTTTGTGGATCCATTATTTTATCTAGCAGCAGAAACTGCGTGCTGTGCGCTGATTGATATATTGTCGACTAACTAATGAACCCAATAAATCATATATGCTTTTATATATGCTTTCATTTGCTTTATCGACCTTGCCCTTCACTTTAATGGCTTCCTTTACTGTCAGTTTTCTCTTTTCACTTGCAAATTATATATCCTATTTACGTTGTAAAGGAATAATATTTTGCTATTGTTCTATTATATCTCCTGTATTGGTTGCTATTTTAGTTGAAATGAATGATAGGTAATTAAATGAGAGCATCCACATCAGACATTAGCATCGACGATTACCCTCTAATAGAATGTCAATTTGTTGAAATAATTCACGTGAGTATGCATATGGGGTACATCTTGAAGTGGTAATTTAGATAGTGATTTGACGTACTTTTTATACAATTGATCTAAATTTAAATTTCAGTATTTTCTCTTACTCAATATTTTTAAGTGTGCTCACACCTCAATTGGGCTTAAAGATTTGATCCAAGCGCATTGTCTGATTTCAGATTTAGCAATTGTCGCGTCGGCTGTTACAGAATTGTGTTTGTACTTATTAATATTTAGATGGTAGGTATATCCTATAAAGGTAGTTAAATAGAGTGTTCAAATAAGAAATTACTTTAATTTCAACTCTCATTCCAATTCATGATAACCGATGTACTCGTAATTTACTTTTTTTAGTATTCAAAACACAAGAGAAATATGCATCAGGGGTTAAACTCTAACTGCAATCTTAAGCCATTGAACAACTGCGACTGCAAATCAAGAACCGGTAAGTACAAAACTTAGGAGATTTTATGATGTCTGTGTCCAACATAACGAAATACCCATCCTCCCCCTAAGAGCTTTGCTCTTATGGCAAATCAAACTTAGTCTGGTTTGGTTTGCTAACTCAGTAACTCAAATGTCAATAATAAGAACACAAACATACAACCATAAGTAATGAAATAACAGATGATACCTATCAATATCATCACGCTGCATGACAAAACGGAAAAGTAAATCCAAGAACAATAGTGCGCAAGATTATATTCCAAACAAAACCAGAGTGATTTAATCACAGGGAAGGCAAGACATAGAACACTATCAGATAGTGACACTGTGATGAGGTTTGGATATATACAGGTCTGAGAGAATCACATTTACATCTGAGCGAGCACGAACTTTAACGAAACAAAACTGATAAAACGTATCTCCATCTTCCAGTTTTTGATGCTCAAATGAGTTCTTTAGCATCAGATAACAATCTCCTGCACTGGTTTCACTTCCAACTTTTGAAACTTCAGGTCTTGAATTCATCTGAATTGTGTTACCTGCTTATCTGAATCAACAAATAATGAACAAGTCCATTATTGTGATGATGATAAAACATCTACCTACTCAGTTTTTGAAATACACAGGAAATGTACTACTGACATTTCGAAACCTGAAAAAAAGGATAAGAAAAAAGATGATAGAAAGCAGTGTTAGGTTGGCTATTATATGTCACCCGATAACCACTAGTCAAATTACAGGATGCAGCAAACAGTGTTTTGTGCAGTAAACAGTGTTTTGTGCCGAGGTTGGGAAGAAAATGTTTAGCCAATACAAGAGATAACTGCGTGCAATGCAGACAAATGACAAGTTGGCCACTGCAAAGAAGTAAGATAAGTTGGGGGAACAAGAGGGATGGAAGTTGGCCATTTGAATTTTTTTCATGACAAAAATTGAAAGATAATCATGCAATGTGCCAAACTACAGGCCTTTCGACGAGCAAGGAGGCATCATAAGATTGGTGTGTCTACCTTCTCGTTAATCCTTATACTCCATGCATCGTTTCTGGCTCCAGTAACAGGGCTACCATAAACATAATGGGGTGGGTGAACAGCATTCTTTAGGAGTGGAACCCTCTCAGAAACAGAATCATCATCACTATCATAATACTGATGTGGTCCAAGAGCTTTGAGAACCATTGAGAGCAAAAGACAGAGTCCCTGGAAATTAAGGGGCATGAAGGGTTAACAATTTGAGAACCTAGAAAGTTAACAAGACTTGCAAAACAAATGATCAGACCACCGTCTAAATTCTCAGAATCATAAGGCTGGAAATACAAGCTTGTGCAACACACACACACACACATATATAGAGAGAGAGGGAGAGAAACCTGCACAGATACAAATGTCAATCCAACCCACTTGCAGATCTCAAAGTTTGACCCGATGAAATCTTTGAAGTCGTCGAAACTCCCACTGGGGTCCTTTGGGAAGTCCTGGCACAAAGTTAAACCAAATCATCAGAGTGACCAATTAGTGTGTAAGCACCTGTACATGTTGCAACCTTAGTAATCACAATCTAGCAAGATAAAATGAGATTTCTTACATAAACATACCTCTTCCCAGTCATGGTTTAGAAATACATCAGCTGTCACCCCAGCCTCCAACATAAAGAGCACGAAGACAAATGACATGTACTGAACCATGTTAAGTTCAACGTTCACTCACTGTACCATGCATTTTCAAATTCTAAATGTCCATGGAATTATCAGCGCCCCTTGGAAATGCTTTTTAGAAAATGGCACACATGCAATAGGTGAATCTAAGAAAACTTGATGGAATTAAGGGAATGTTGGCATTAAATTCTATTGACACGAGCAAAGGATACTAGATAAAGGCAACAACCATTTGCAGTTTCTGCAGCAACATGTCCTAAGCAGGTGATCACACAAAAAGTTACACCAAGGCCAAGGACAGTGTAAATGAACCTGCATATCAAAACAACAACAAAGCCTTCATCTCAAATGAGCCAGCATAACGAGAAAAAAAAGGGTACAGTTTCTTCCAATGCAGTTTTATTGGTAAGACTTACTCAACCCATTTGCCATTTTAGCTGATTCTCAGAACGAAAAATTCTACATGAACTATTCATTGGAAAATGAAAGCATTCCCGGCCCTCTTGCAAACATTTTTCCTTTCAGTTAAGCCACAAAATCTAATGACCTAAATTCAAACATTGTCAATCATATCATATCTTTTAACTACAGTTCCAGTGAAAGCAGAATATATATACTGTTTTGATAGTTGCAACTAAATCTCAACTACATTATTCCAGGTCCTAATCGAAGTTTACCGAAGGAGATGACTTTGCAATTATTAAAACCCAATTTTAGGTCCAAAAACCTCTGCACTCTATTAGCAATTTCACCATTCCCAGGAGGTAGGTAAGAAGGAAAAAAAAGGTAAGATCCAAAGCATATAAATAAATGAAAACAACCCATAAAGCTGTAGAAAGGTACTTGACCCACTGAAAAGGGACCAGCATTAACCCAACTTACTTTTCCACCAAATATGCAAGTGCACTTTCTTTCGTGTGCTTTATCTGGGATTTGAGAAATTCATTAAAAGAAAGAAAAAAAAAAAAAACTAGACAACAAATTAGCAATACTAAAAATCTACGACTTTCAGTTAAATCACATGAAAAGGTCAATTTTTCCCCACCACCTTTCAATCATCTTCAGTTCAATTACATTATATTATTGGCCAACCAAACATAATTTCCCACCACCAAAAAAAGACAATAATTGAAAGTTTGAAACCCAATCCTTGAATCAGAACTAACCCAAAAATTGAATCTTTGTTCTTTACCTTCCCATCCCACCCCATAAGCCACCTAGCAACCAATCCATACCACACAAGCACACACAAAGAAAACACGGAAATCAAAAAGGGCGTGTAAAAAAAACTTACCAGGGTGCAGGGAGATCAGAGTCATCGTCAAAGGGCAAATCGCCCGTCTTTCTTTGCCAAGTTCTAATGAGCCAAACTGCATACATTATCATTGCCAATCCAGCCATGCCCATAACTGTATTCATTAGCTTCAATATGGATTGTATGCAACTCCTCATCACCCTCCCCATTGCTTCCTTTGATTCCTACCCAACACCAAAAATCCAAACTTCAATCGAAATCACCCACGAATTGGAGGAAAAGGCAATGGGGTTGGGAAACTAGGGCTTGGACGCGTAACAATTACGCCAGATGAAACCAAATTGAGAACCGTGCTTTTGTTGTCTGAATGCCATTAGTTGGAATCACAGAGGATTAATTTTTTTGGACTTTTTTTGGAATTTTCCTTTTTAAAGATTATTCGTTTGATAGAAGATTAGAGTGCTGTTATAATGGTCTGATAAAAAGTTTGTTTTTTTTTTAAATAAAGTTATGAATTTCAAAATTATTAATTTAAATTTTATGTATAAAAAAATGTTAAGAAAATTGTTTTTATAAGAAATTTAACAAAATTTTAAATTAAATTAGGTAGAACTTGATATAATTTTTGAACATCGAAAATCCAAAAAAAAAAAACAAGCCTTATTTAGGACATTTTTTTAGTAAAAAATCTTATAGAATTAGAATTAACCACTTTAGAGGCAGGAATAGTAAAATATGATTATTTTTTTTATAAAAAAAAAATTATTGTAATTATATCAATCATTAGATATGTAGATTAGGACTAAATATCTTCAGTTTGAAAGTTTCATTCAACTTAATTTATAAGAAGATACCCAACATCCGAACATTATTTAACTCAAGTGTGACTTTACTAAATTGGTCATGACAATTATTCAGTCTAAAATAAATAATATGTAATTTATGATCAAATCAGAGAAATTAAAAATTAAAACTCCGAGGCGTTATTACGAAAATTTGAATCCATGCCACGAATAAAAAAGATATTTTAATTTACCACTAAATTACCATCTCAAGTGATAAAATAAATATATTAGGGATTGCATAATTAAATACATTTTTTAAGTCTGAACTACATTTGATGTCTTTTTTAAAAAAATTTTGTAGAGTTTGAATTAATCTTAGGAAAACAGGTAATTAATCACATTTGATGTCTTAAGTAACCAGATGGTAGCTTGTGGTAAATCCGCCAGTTTTCACGTTTGCGAACAATCTCCGCGTTAACACTTTTTATTGACTAAAATGTTGGGTGCTAATTTGGTTAGAAAAAATATACGTGACAATGAGTTCTAAATTAATTGTTGTAATTTTCTATGATAAAATTTCATTTGTTTCATCGGTACTTAAACGATAAGTCATTCTCATAAGAAAAGATGAATAAAAATATCAATAAATATCTCTAATTTTAATTTATAAGTACGATAACCGATGTATTTTTATGATCCTCAAATTTAGCAGGTGTTATATGTTAAATAATTTTTAGATTTGCTTAAAAGTATATTCTTGCAAATGGAGAGGGTAAGAAGGAGGGATAAGCATTTTTGGGGTTTTAAACCTCTAGATTTTTTTACGTTTGAATCCTAAACTTTTTTAACATTTCATTTGAGTTCTAAATCTTTTAATTTTTTACTATATTAGTCATTTAAGTTACGAAAAGTAGTCAATTTATTAATAAGTGAGTTTAATTTAATAAAAATCATTTAAAAAAACTTAAATATATGAGTTAAATATTTTTTTCATCAACAAAATATGCATATTAAATATTTTTTTAATTAACAAATATACGAATTAATTAGGCAATATGCATATTTTTTTATAAAAAAGACATTCAATTCATATATTTAATTTTTTTTAAATAATTTTTTGTAAAGTTAAAATTATTTTTTAATAGATTGACTACTTTTGTTAAACAGAAGGACTGATTTGGTAGAAAATTAAAATGTTCAGAACTCAAATGAAATATTAAAAAGGTTTAGAATTCAAATGCGGAAGGCTGGAACGGCATCGAGCATTCTTATTTTATAGCTCTTTGCTCAGAAAACAGAGCATCAATGTTGCTGTGGTGTAGTGGTTATCACGTTAGTCTTACACACTAAAGGTCCCCAGTTCGATCCTGGGCAGCAACAAGCTCTGTTTGAGTTTTAGGCCAAAAAGTGCCTCCCCAAAAGTAAATTCTGTGAAACTATATTTTATGTTTTCTTGGTAGAAGAAAGACTGAAAGAGCATGTACAAAAACATATTTGGATTACTAATCCTTCTTGAATTGAGATTGAGTTTCGAATACTAATCCTTCTTAGGCTAGGACTTAAAGTTCGTTTTTTTTTTTTTTTTTTGGCTGTTAAGAATTGTTTCCGAGTAATTCCTATGGCTCTGTGGCCAACAGCTGCCACTATGCCTGTCGAAATTGCCTGCAATTATTTCAAACCCAGAATCCCAAATCCGAAGACTTTCGATTGCTCTTCCCCATTTAATCCCACCCCAAGTTGCGAATCTTCTTTCCGATCTCATTGCATCAAAAACCAAATTAACAATGAACCCGGCCGGGTACTTTGTCGTCTCTCTCTCTCTGTTTCCTTGTAATTTCGCTTAATGAGGTTAAGCTTTTTTTTTTCCTTAATAGTTTCACAAATTTTTTTAATCTGGGAATGGCGTTTGATTGAGGGGTGAACATTTTTTTTTTCCTCATTTTGTTCTCTTTTTATTGTTTTTAGGAGAATTGTGAAAAGGGGTTTTCTGTGCTTTCACCTGACATTCCATGGGAGAAGGGGAGTACGTGGAGTACAATGGCATTATATATGTTCAATTTGCACATCCCTTTGGGCATTGGAGGCTTGTCCATAGTTGCTTATGCGCTGCAGCAACCTTCTCTTGATCCGCAGACTGAAGTGAGTCCGTCAGTTTTAGCCCTTTATTATCAGGGCACTGACTATGTAGCCACATAATCTACACCACGTGTAAGGCATGCAGTTAATTTAACAATTTATATTTCGTTACAGAAGTGATTTTGCCTGCATGATAATTTATACTGTTAATTGTGTCTTTAATATGGTAAGCCTTCACAATTGACGCCACTTGTATGGCCTTCTCGATAGCCTAACTTAGATATTTGATTCCTTTTTTTGATGAGAACAGGAATAAAGGATTACAATTTTGCCTTGGCTGCCTTCACATCTGAGGAGAGGCGGATGGCAGCTGTGTTATTTGTATTACAAAACCAAGTTAATTGCTTTCTTGGGAATAGATATGGTTGGATGTTGTTTTCTTGGATTTGAGTATTTGTTAGAGATATGCGTTTGATGTACATGTACAGTTCTTTACTTGGAACTTTCAATATTGGTGGTTTGTTGCTTTGTGCTGGGCACTTTTTCTAGGTACATCGGAAAATGTCAGTTTGGGAACTTCACCTCACAGATTCACCCTTCGTTCAATCCCAAAATTGAGTTCAATATTTGAAGTATTATTTTGTTTTATGAATTGTTCTCTTTATCTCATCAGTTATGTTTCCATATTTTAGTACGTGCCTGTGCCCAAAAACCATGATGAAAGCTTTCTCTTTTAAGAGCACACGTTACTGTTATGGAAATCATGTCTGTTAGAGTCGGTGCTAGTGCATCTTTCCATAATCTTGAAGTTCCACGATGTCAGTCATTGATCCTTGTAAATTATGGATCCTTCTGCAGGCATTATCATTACTAGTTATTGAAATTTTAGAACTTCTGGGTGCTCTGGTTCTGCTTAGCTGCAATGCTAAGCCGGAATACAAGGTCACAAGCTTATTCAAAGCCTGCAACTTAGCGAAGGAGAGAAACTGGCTATTGGCATCAGCACTAGGTTTTGGCTTTCTCATTTTCTTGGTCTTCTTCACGTCTGTTGTTGCAGATGAATTTGTTGGGCCCAAGGTCAGTTTGTTAATTCTTTCCTCTGCTTCACTAGAAGTTTCTTATATTTAATTGCTGATGTGAGTTGATAGCACTTCTTGGCTAGACATTGTCGAAATTAGTATAGTAGGAAATTCAGCAGTATCATGAAATGTCATGGAATCAGAACATTTTGAGAAAAGTAGTTCTGCTTGCCAATAGCTCCAGGCTTTTATTTTAGCCAAAAGCCTATTGCACTTTCTTTTGAACAGGTGGACAATAAGAGAATTATCTACTTTGATTTTCTTAGTACTTGCACTTTTGTTGGATAGTGATTTTGTTGAAAGCCACAGAGAAGCCATTTTCTTGATTAACTGGTGGCATGTGCAGTTGTATTAGGAGCCTTTTGTTTTGTCATGGATGCATGATTGCTTGTTTTCATTCTTTCATGAAGGTTGCCTGATATTTGTGGCGTTCCATGTGACTCCTCCTAATAACTTGTGTCAATAATTCGATAACAGAAGTGTTTCTCTATGTTTTAACGCTCTATTGTGGGTTAAAACCTGACTTTTATCTTCAGCTACTCTGTTTTGACCTCCTATTTTTTTGTTTTTTTCCAAGTATTTTAGCCACTTAATTAAACCATGAAGAGCACAGATTTTTAAGGTTTTAATTCTTTTGCATGAAAAAAAAAAAAAAAAAGTGTGGGAGCTTTGATTTTGGTTGTGCTTATTTCACTACGAACTGAATGGGCACTTATTTCCCCTGGACTTAGAAACTGCATTGCACATGAACGATGCTTTGACCAATTCTAGTTCCGTCCATTATGCATTAGTGGCAGCATTTGAAAGATAGTGTGATATATACTGCAAATATCTTTCATTCAATTAGGTTGAGGTTGCGATGCACTTGTTCATCTAATTGGCTTTGGAAAATGGAATATTAACTTTGTGCATAGGGGAAGTTTAGCCCCATTCTATGATACAGAAAAATGCTAAAAACTGATTGTCTCTCAAGTATTGGAACTGGAAAAGACAAAACTAATTTTTTTTTTAAAGCATAGTTCTTTTTTGGAGTTTAATGATCTGCATCATACCATTATTGTATAACCAGTTTATTTTTATTTTTATTTTTATTATTACACAGTATGACATTTTTTTTGTAGCCATTATGTGCTTTCTATAAGCTGGTTCCTACGGTTCCCACACGGTAATAGTGGTTGTAGGCTGTGAACAACCCCGTAATGAAGGAGATTCTTCTGAGCAGTGACATATCAAGAGCTGCTTGTGTCCTCATTTACTGCCTCATTGCTCCTCTGCTGGAAGAAGTCATATACAGAGGCTTTCTGTTGACATCTCTTGCCTCCATGATGAATTGGCAGCAGGCAGTTTTTCTCAGCTCAGCTGCTTTCAGTGCAGCTCACTTTTCTGGTGAGAACTTTGTCCAACTATTCATAATTGGTTCTGTCTTGGGATGCTGTTATTGTTGGACCGGAAACTTGAGTTCATCCCTCATGGTACATTCCTTATACAATGTCATGACATTGATCATAACATATCTATCTTAAAATTGAAGGTTAAGCAACTTTCCTCCATCCACATATCCCCCTGCCTTCCCGGGCTCCCCCCCCCCTCCCAGCAAAAGACCAAAAATGAACTGCCTTTCTCTCCTCGTTCCCCAGAAGAAAACACTGAAACTGCTATCCAGATTGTGTGGTGTAAGAATGTCTTTAACAGCTTAGTAGGAAAGAAAAGGGGCAGAAAGGAAGGCTTTGTGAGAGAAAAAGAAAGAAGTCAGGACTTTACCAGTTCCAAACTTTCCGATGCCATGATGTTCACTTGCAACAGCTTTATACAAATATGCATAAAGGAACATACAGCAGATATGAGGAAGTTAAGGAGTCAACTGTTGGCGCTATTTTAAGGACTGCGCATATGTATAGTTTGTGTAAAGTGTGTATTGGTGAAGAGTTTTGAAGAAGGATGGGATAATGGCACGCTGAAACTTTAGGTAGCGATGTCAAAAACTTGTCGTCCTTAGTTAGACAAGACTGACTGTAGACCATGTGAGATTTTACCATAGAGTCAATCCAAACCATAGTAGCAGGCAGCTTTTCCCTGAGAAAGGAGTGACCCACTAAAGCAACCAGGGATCCTTGTTCTGAGGAGACATGATCATGCTTTTGGTTGGTGAAAGTTCGGTCATTGCAATCACTTTCTCAGGAAGTTTCTTTTTCCCAGTTATGGCTGTATGGAATTATGGTTATAACTTACGGGTTGTCTTGTTTGTTCGAAAAATATTTTGGTCTGCCTCAGGAATATGATTTTTGGGTCGGATTATTTACAGGCCGATATCTAGTTGAAATCCCCTTGCGTTTTTCGTATTCAAACTGATGTCTACCTGACATTGTATTGCAATCTACATTTTTTTTTCGTAACTAAATGCTTAATTTTTACCATAAAAAATCAGTTGAAAAATACTTTTATTTCTTTTTTAAACATTAAGCATTTGGTTGAAAAAAAAAATGATTGATTTTAATGTGTTGGTTTTGCTTCTCTTGGACTCTTCTACATTTACTAAATTTACCGATTAGCAAAAAAAAAAAAAAACCATAGCACACCCATATTTTCTATCCAACTTGGGTCTTGAGCCCCGCAAACTGGTCCCATGGAGACCAGAGTTGGCCCAACTGCAATATATTGTTGTCGTCTTGCAGCCATAAAAGAGTGAGGCGCGTTGGGCCATCTATGCCCACAACGACGCAGTTATTGTGGAGAGAGAAATAGAGGACAACACTAATGCTTGTTAATTTGATAAAGAATCTAATTTTTTTTAAATAAGATCTTGAATTTAAGTTTTATTTATGGAGAAAATGAACGTTGAAAGAGTTTTGTCTCTTTTAATGGGTCTAGTCAACTTGAATCGAATTAATTGTGATCTAATGGACTTCCGAATACTAAAATTTTAGATAAAAAAAAAAAAAAGAAATAGAGGACAACCCCCAGCCGGGGCCTTGCGGATTCTAAGGGAGAATTGTGTGGGTATTAGCCTCCCTCAATTGATAGCTGTGTAATGGGTTTTCCCGCTCCCTTTCCGACCCAAAAAAAACCAGAGAGAAATAGAGGAACTTAATGACAAAAAAAAAAAAAAAAAAAACAAATAGGGGAGCTTACATCCCCTCCGTCCTTAACCCCGCAATTAACGTCTACAATCACGATTATCGAAGCAATTACCTCAAAAATACGTGTTTATTCAATCGATCATCGCCACGTATCATTGAATGCGTTGGATCCCACGTGGTTACCGTTAAAAGAATCACCTTTTTCTTCTTCTTCTTTTTTTTAAAAGGGAAACACCACATGTCACCTCACCTAGCACCACAATAAAATCAAACTGTGCATGCAATTGAGCAAACACCATAATTATTTTAACGTTCCTTAAAATTAAAGTGTGCAGCCTAGCCTTTACAAAATTTTCTTTGCGTGCACCAGCAGGCAGCTAGAATCTTGAAAAGCAAAACCACCCATTCACGCCAACTTCCTCATCTCTCTACACACATCTCTCTAGAGTCTCTCTTTCTCTCTCTAAATTTCTCTAGGTTTTCTGTCTCATTCTCGCTAGATAGACAGAGACATGGACATGGGTGATTTTGAGAAGCAAGTTAAGGAGAGGGCCAAGGAGCTCAAGATTTTGTTCAAGAAGGGTGTCAAGATTGTGGGAGAATCTTGCAAGAAAGGCTGGCATAAAGTCATGCACATGAAACGCTGATCTGTAATATCAGTTGTCTCCTTGTTTGATCTCATTTCATTTTATATTAAAATTTGAAACCCAGTATTTGTTTCATTGGTTACATGGTGTTTTGGCCACCATTTTGATGTAATATTCACCGATCGGATGTTTCTTTTTCCTGTTCTTTTCTGTTCTGTTTATCTTCTGTTTCCCTGTCTTTGGCTGCTTCTTCTCATTGTACTATTAAACACTTCCAAAGCTTGGTTTTTTGGATTTCTCTTTCCCAATTCTTTTTGTGTATCACGATGCTAGAGGGGTGGGGATAAGGAACGATGATTGACAGTAGAAAGGGGAATGAAAGTGAGATTTTTGCATAACAAATAGAAATGAGAATCACCCAATTTTTTATTTCTGCATAGTACAGTAGAAAAACAGTGAACCAAAAATGCTAAGCTTAAGCGTTACAGTTCACAGATGAAGTAACATAACAAGAGTCAACATTGCAAGCATAATTGGCACTCCTGGGGCTACAAAAAGCCACAATAACAATAAACGATAAGTAATCCAAACAGGCCCATACTAAGCGATTGGGATTAGGGAATAAGGTAGGTGAGGACAAGGAGAGAATCGAACCCCACCCATGGAGGCACACTGTACAGAAGGCTTCATCTGGGTGCTACGCTTTGATCACTTTCTCCATGTCGCTATTGGTAACCAAAATCATCAACTGAATTGGATAATACATTACATAGCGCAGGATTTTACGCTTAGATGACAATGGGAAACAGAGCAAGAAAAAGATGACTGAGAGAATGGCCATGGAAATCGAACCCATTATCAAAACCAATATGGCCAGCCACCGGTGATTGCCTGCCACAAGATACACACCAGAAATGAATGCCGAGGACATGGCTATGAAGGCCACGCCCAACAGTGGAACTGCAATTCTGAGGGTATCGATGACCAGATTTGGGTCCCATAATTGCGCCCAAATGAGGGTGGCAGCAACAAGAATGGAGCTGTAAAGAGCTGTGGTATTGCATATTAGAAATGCCTGGAAGGCCCCTTTTTTCACCACAGTTGCCATGCCTAAATTGGGATCAGAATTATTAATGCCACCAGGCAACGTGAAACCGCAGGCAAATGTCACCGTGGCCACCAGTGTTGCAACCCATAAAAGAGTATTCACCCTCTCACGACCTGGAACTCCCATAAACCCGTACATACTGCCGGCCATCGGCATCCCTGCCCAAGTCTTCGCTTTTTCAGATCTTGGCGCATTGGCAGATTTTAAGGCCGTTCGTGTTAAACACTGCATAGTCATGGCAAGAAACATTAGCAGAAAAATAATCTCCTTTTCGCCATCTATAATGCAATTTCTCCAATTAGAAGAAAATAAACGATTACTCTACTACGAGGATAGATCACACTTACGGCCCGAAATGGCGCATTTAAGGACATGGGCTTCTCTGCAACATCTAACGCTGTAAGACCTTCGTTGTTCACAATCTCTAAGTTCACTCTCTTGTCCCACGTCAAGATGCTGACAACCTTAGGATGACAATTCAATGTGGCCCAATGTAGCGGCGTGAATCCTTTCTGATCTTTTTCATTGATGAGCATGTCAAGCTTGCTCAACTTTAACATCCAGCTGACCAATTTTGCTCTCCCGTTCTTAGCTGCAACATGAAGAATGTTTTCGCCTTGCTCGTTGAGCAACTCTGCTGAATCTGGGCGACGGCTGAGGAAGGCATCAATAATCTCAATATGGCCTGTCGCGCATGCCCGGTGAATGGGGTAAAAGCCATTTCGATCTCTCAGATAAGCACTATCAACAGACTTGTCTAATATGTAGCAAACCCCATCAACAAAACCAATTGATGCTGCAAGGCCAAGTGGAGTTCGCCCCTCTTCATCAGTTGAATAAATAAGACTAGAATCAATGCTCCATATTCTGTCCATAACATCTGCCAACAAATACAAAGTTAAAAGCAGAGCAAAAGGCGAGCATACAATAATATATCCTCCATAATTAGGACACCGCGAGATGAAAACTTGACTGATCAGCATCAATTTTGCCAATCTAGCGGACACGTTTTAGTAAAAGTTTCATTCCATAAACCATGTTGAATTGGCCCCAAAGACATACTAGCATTAACAAAGCAAGGTTTTAGCTTTGAATGTTTAGAAACTACGAATGGCATTTACTCAACCTGAATTCCAAATTCAACAATTGAGCTAATTATTTCAGAGATTTGGGGTGGATTTTCCCTCTCGTCACTAGACATTAGCACAAGAATCCTCTATATCAATATTGAGTGGAAAAGTAATCGAGCACATATTGTTTATTTATCCAATGATTCAGTAGTAGAATTACCTTTGTTTCTTCCGATGATGGAAGCATGCAAAAGCTGACAGCCTTTCGGATGGCCGTGCCAATACGCTGTGTACTTCTTAGGCTGAATACAATCGCGCTTGGCAAAGCCACATTTCTGTTCAGCTATTTTGACTTGGGGATAACTATCAAGCCTACTTGGATCTTTCGTGGTTATGTGCTTAACAATGTCCAAATATCCAGATTTGGTTGCCATAAAAAATGGTGACTTCCCTTTCCTGTTCAGACAGTATGACACTTGAGGATCTGTCTGAACCAAGAAAAGAGCTGTCTTTTGTTGGCCATTTTCCAGCGCCACATGCAACGGAGTGTTCCCTTGCTGATTCATTGTATGCAGTAAACTACAAGCCGAATTCTGTGCAAATGAAACCAGAGACTTCATTACAGTCAGATGTCCGGCACTCGCAGCAACATGAAGAGCAAGATTGCCTTGTTGGTTTTGAAGCTCCGCAATGTCTGGATACTTTTGGAGGATGAAATTCACGATCCTGTCATGGCCAAAACTTGCAGCAAGGTGAAGCACAGAATTACCTCTTGGGGTTATGTTATCAATCAGCATACGTTCTGCATCACCGACTGCTGCTGCAAACGCATCAACATCCCCAGTTGTTGCAGCTCTATAGAGTACAGGATCCATGTAAGTAATGATCATTTCGGAAGCGCTGGACTCTTCTTCAGTCGTAGATGAGAACTCTGTATCTGATAGACTATCGTAACAGCGTGGCTCCACTGCAATCTTGAAATCTTTTTTAATCGCAGACTGTTGTACGGCATGGCTCCTCTGCGATGGCATTCTGCCCATGTGGAAATCCTGATTGTTTGATGAACCTAATGAGTTTACAGTAGCCTTCAAATCTGCACCGACAGCTAAACCTGAGCTTTCCATGCTGGCTGAACCCAAAGAAACTTCATTAGATAAGCCAGGTACTGGGTGAGTTTTGGAGTCCAGGGTGCCCACAGCCCTCCCAGGCTCAACTCTCTCCTTGCCATTTTCAGAAGCTGCAACACTCTGGGATTCCTTACTTTCCATTTACAAGCACTTTCTACTGGCAAATTACAGTCAGTTTACCAGTATCACTCTCGTCTTATAGTGAGAAGCTGCGAGAACTTCTCCTTATTTGTAGGGACCTAGTAAGTTATGGTAATCTATTGAGGCAAGTGGTCAATTTGATAACGCAAAAAAGCAAGTATTCATACATTTTATATTATTATGTTATTCCACCATATCATTAAGGAAATTAATTATTTGGTATCAATTTTGACATTTGAACATTAATATTAAACGATCAAAAAGAATTAGTTTTGGCCTTTGAAGATTGATCTCAAACATGTAAATGTGTCCCAAAAAAAAATTTAAATGTATCAAAGACCCAAAAAAAAAACATGTAAAAGTATCAATTAGCGGTTAAAGAACAAATCATTAAGGAAAGTTTAATATTAAAGTTTAAATTAAGGAAAGAATAGAAAATCAATATATTGTTTCAAAAATACACATAATATATGTATTGATTGATGAACAAATTCGTAACATATTTTATTATTTAAAAAATCAGGGTGTTAAAATGGAAAAACAAGAAAACATTAATGGCCCCAATAACAAAACACTCTAAGATACTACTAGTCAAACAAAAAAAAAATAAAATAAAATAAAGAAATTAAATAAGAAAATAAAATATTAATAGTCTCAGTTATAAAAAAAAATTTTCATAATAAAATTCTATATTAACAGGCGTTTCATAATAAAATTCTATATTAACAGTCAAGCTGTAAAGCGGACATAGGAAATAACAAAATGTTAATTCCTCGAAGGAAAGTATTTTGTTTGGATTAGCAAAAGTGAAAATAAATAGTTGATTTGTCATTGTTAAAAATGAAAAAGATATTAGTTAAAATAAAATAAATCAATTAAAATTCTTAATATTTAATCTAAGCAAGTGTGGATTGAATCCTAGTATAATAATATTTTCTCATGAGACTATCCTTAATCAAATTTTTTATATTTATTTTATTAAAATTAGATTAAATATATTACTTAATAATGAACCTAAATATTATAAAGTGATTTAATGGATTGTACGAGGTACTTATTAGCGCCAGTAATATCACAATTAGTCTTTGTGACATGGCGATAAGAGGTATATCTAATCTCTATTCGTATTCTGTTTACATTTTATATCAATTTATAGCCGTTGTTTAATATTAAAATCTTTCTATTAGGTTTATACCTTTCAATATAGTTGTGATTTCATGAATTGCCTTCAATTGTTTATGATTTCATGCAAAAAAAAATACATAATAATAAATATAAAATTGACATATAAAATTTTAAACTATTGAATAATAAAAATTTATTAAATTAAAAAAATAAATAAAATTTTAAATTAATTATATATTTTTTATATATCGTAAATTATATAATTACGTAGTATTATCTCAAAAAAAACGAACAAGCATGCATTGTTGATTAGCGACGGGGCCTCGGTTTCGCAATTTCTTCAGTTTTGCACGGTTAAGGTATAAAAAAAGAAAACAAGTATAATAATTGGCGCACCTCGGCTCGCCTGAGATGCTGCTGCGTGACGAATGACGATCTTTAACGGCATATAAATTTTATAAAGAAAACAATTATATAAATACATAATAATAAATATAAAATTAATATATAAAAATTTAAACAATTAAATTATAAAAAATATATTAAATTTTAAAAAATAAATAAATTATTAAATTAATTAATTATTTTTTTGACCGCAGATCATAATAACAGTGCAATAGTGTCTTTATACACAATTCATGTGCCGTTCAGTGTTATGTATGTATAAAATAACAATAAGAAAATAATACCCACATGGACATTCCATTGTGAGGCAAAAGCCTCGGCGGCCGAGCCTAAAAGACAAATTGTCATTATTGTTTTTTTTTTTAACTTTACACATAAGATAGCACTGCACGGCTTAAAGACACTATTGCACGGCACGTCAGTATACAATCCTTTTGATCACTTTCTCACATGGGCCATGTTACTTACACACACAAACCACTTTATTCATGCAGATAAGATCAATTAAAACAAGAAGCGATGCCTTTAACTTGCGTGTAAATACTTGCCTTTGGCACATGGCCACATGGACATTCCATTGCGAGGCAAAAGTGTCGGCGGCCAAGCCGAAGGACAAATTGTCGTTATTGTTTATTTTTTTATTTATTTTATACATAGCACTGCACGGCACCTAAATTTTATATAATTTATTATGCGTATTAATAATTTAATGATAAATTAATATTTCTACATTCGATATTTGGAGTTCGAATTTTAACGCAGCATACCCTTCACTTATCAATGCAGGAGATGGCAAAAGTCTTTGAGCCATATTTAAAATTAGACTCGTCTGTTAAGACACCAATAATAAAGCCTTATTGGTTTTACTGGTATTTATGTAATAAGTATGATCCCTTTGAGAGTTATTAAACAAACTGTTAAAACGAAAATTTCTCTAAAATCTGATTCAGAAATTTGATAATCAATACGTTTATAATTAAAATGTTTTTTTATTAAAAATAAATTTAATATAATTTGTGTCCCGTCATTGTCATTGTTCAGTCCTTTTGATCACTTTCTCACGTACACTTGCCTTTGGCACGTAGATATTCCATTGCGAGGCAAATGCCTCGGCCCAGCCGAAAGACATATTGTCTTTATTGTTACTTTTTTTTTATTATTTTTTTATTTTATACATAAGATAACACTGCACCGCACATGAATTTTATATAACGAAAAAGTTTTGTAGCCCGACAAGGTTACCCCTACAACCTTGTCCCCATCAACGTGGCCCAATAGAAAAAATGGAAAATTCAATTAGAGATGGAAAATCGTGAAATGGAACGCGCATGAATGACCCACCTCGAAAGCCGGAAAAGGAATGCAAGCATTTTCAGAAGATTTTTCGCAAATTTAATAAATTAAAATAAATTATAATTAAAAGTATCAAAATATCACCTGCATCTAATGAGTTAACTCCAATCCATTTGAAAATTTGTGATTTAAATTTGATTTAAAAATAATTTAATTTGAAATAATTGAGTCTAAATTGATCCAAAAAATTTAAGTTAAATCTGAACTTGACTTGAATAACTCGTATGATAAAAAATTTCTTTCCTTCAGAGAATAAAAAATAAAATAAAAAATTAATAGTATATGAATAATATATTTTATATTATAAAAAATATAAATTCTACTAATCTCAATACAAGTTTTGATTATAAATTATTTTTCAATATATTTGAGATTTTTTATGAATTTTTAAATTTTATTTTGAATTTTTAAAACTTTTAAAGGAAATTTAATAACCTATTTTTGTCCCGGTATATTTAAACAACCAATTATCAATTTTTTTGTAACTGTCATAATAAAAAGAAGTAACAAAAAATGAAGTAATAGTCTATATTTTATTTTTTTGTTATTTTTTTATTAATAAAATTATAATAATTTAACAATTAGTTATTCTTTATAAATATAATGAAATAAATCAGATGACAAAATCCATCAAGCTCCCAAACCAAACCTATAAAGTAGCTTTCAAAATGATAGACGTCTATATCATTTTCCCGTATGTTATACACAAGCAACATATCGCTATTAAAATTTCATTTGATGTTTAAAAAATGCAACCAATAAATATTTTGCATTCTATTTCATTCCCTCTTGGTGCACCCAAGTTGCAAAAGAGGCTGAGGTTATCTATGCTCTTAACTGTTATTGATATATATTGAATTCACAATATATAATATAAGTGATTTAGAACTATTTAAGAGAGATCCCCTTTTATAAAATCGTAAAAATATAGTTGTAATTTATGAGGTCACTCAAAATATTAGTTATGGTGAGTGATTAAAGTAACACACTGCGTTGACAATTTTTTGTTATAATTTTCATACATGTTGCAAAAAAGCAATTTAATCTTGTATTAATGAAATGACACGTTTTAATAATGCAACCAAAAAGCTTATAAACAAAAACACTTTCTTCATTTTTTAATATTCCCTACATAATAAACTGGAGCCCACCTTAAATTAGGGGAACTATAGGTGTCAAAATGGGTCATCAGGTCGGATTTGGGTTGGGTCACTTCGGATTCGAGTCACTTCGGATTGGGTTATTTATGGGTCAAGTTATCTTCGAGTCATTTTGGGTTGGGTCATTTCGGTTTCGAGTCGGGTTCGGGTCAACCCATGAGTTGTCCACGTCATTAAAAACGATGACGTGATATTTTTTATTAAAATTTTTAAAAATTTAAAAATTTTAAAAATTTTACTAAAAATTCTTAAAAATTAAAGAAAATCATATGATTGAAAAATAATTGAAGAAATTTCTTTTAAAATATTTTAAAAAATTAAAATAAAAGTTAAAACTGTATAAAAAATTTCAAAATATTCTAAAAAAATTTATAATTAAGATTTATATTGAAAATAGTATAATATATACTTTTTATAATATAAAATATGCTAAATTTTTTCATTTTATTTTATTATTCCCTTAAAAAAAAAAGTTCGGGTCAAACGGGTCGGGTTATAGTTGGGTTGGGTTTGACTCAAAGATTTTCGGGTCATTCAAATTCGAGCCGTATTTTTTCGGACGGATTGAGTGAACTCATCGGGTCGGGTCAACTTTTAACACTTCTAAAGAAGACAGTTTAGGATGAACATTAACCGGGTTGTTAATCCAAACCCTTTATATAATTCATGTACAGTTGGCATATAGTTCTTAATCACTTTCTCACGTATTCTTGCCCTTGGAACGTGGACATTCCAAGCGCGACGCAAAAGCATCGGTGGTAATTGTCATTATTGTGTGTTTCTTTTTGTTTTCTTTTAATTTTATACATAACGTAAGCACATAAATTATAATTAAGACAATATTAAGTAACCATATTTTTTAAAATTTTTTGTAGTTAAATAAAAAAATTATATGATATTATATGATATACTATAAAAATTATGAGGTATAATTAATTATTAAAAATTTAATTTTTTTATATTATATAATTTTTTTATTATATAATATATAATAATTACTAAAATTTCTTAAAAACACAATAATTTAATTTTCTCTTTATAATTATTCAACCCTTTTAATAATTTATTTACATGTACCTACCTTACAATAAAAATTCTACGTGCCAGGGGGCAGGTACATGTGAAGAAATTATTAAAAAGCCTGCATAATGATGGCGCATGAATTATATAAAATTCATATGCCGTTCGGTGTTGTGTAAAAAATTAAAGAGAAAAGAAAAGCAACAATGACAATTTGTCTCTCGGCTCGGCCTCCGAGGTTTTAACCAAACGATGGAATATCCATGTGCCCAGGGCAGGCACACGGTCAGAAATGATCAGAAGAGCTGCATAATGATGGTACAAGAATTATGTAAAATTCACGTGTCTTGCAGTGTTAACTTGTGTTTAGATTATTAAAAAATTATAAGGAGTATAAATAATAAAAATTTTAAATTAAATTCTTTTCTTATCATTTTCTAATAAAAACAAACACAGATATTATGATATCTACGATCAGAGATTTCTTTATAAAGTAGACAATCATCAATTCTAGATAGAAAAAAAATTTCACTTTTAAATTTTTTCATGCTTGACTTTTTATTAGAGTATAACAAGTCTTTGAATAATTGTAATTATAGTGATATTTTTATAATAAAAAAATATATTATTATTTTTTATAAAAAATATTATTATAGTACAAAAAAACAAAAATTTATTCTATTTTGACAAAAATTGAATAAAAAAATTAAAAAAGTGTAACAGAGCTTTTCTATATATATCAATTCATAGTTGACTTTCAACGCTGCTAATACTGTATAACATGTTTGAATCCCCACTTTCGCCCAGTCCCAACAACTGGGTTTTTAATGCTCGGTTTGTTTTCATTATAAATGTTGGAAAAAGAATTTAATTTGAAAATTTTAGTATTTACAATCACGTTGTTCTTTTATAATTTTTATTTTCTATAATTTTTTTATCAATTTAAATATTTTTTTATAATCTTTTCTTGCACAAATTACTATTTATTTTTCTGTCACCATATTTTCTTTCTTGTAATTTTCTTATTAATTCAAATAACTTTTTTTTTCACAAATTACTATTTATTTTTCTGTTACATTATTTTCTTTTACATAACTTTCTCATAAATCTAAAAAAATTTATTTTTTTACAATTTTTTTCTCACAATTTATTTATCACAACTTTTTAACAATCGAAACATATTATAGGATTATGGATCAAATGATAATAACTTTTTTTTGAGAAAAAATATACACCATCAGCGTATAAATCATTAAATATGTAGTTCAAAATTTGAAATCACCAATTTTGTCTTTTTTCAATCTCCCTAGTAGGGAAATTGATCAGATCGAATAAATATTTTATATATTTGATTATAGTGTTAATAAATTTTAAATTTAATTTTATAATTTAGCATAAATCAAGGTATAAATCTTATTTAATGGAACAGACAACAGTACAAAGAGTAGAACCATAGATCAATAAAAAAAAAAAAAAACTAATTTGTTACCAAATAACTAACTTAATTACCAACTTGAGGGGTAAATGATAGTAACACCAACAAAGTCGCTGAATTTATGCCAAAAGAACAAGTCAACCCTGAAGCCAATTAAGCCTTCGGTTTCTTTTTCTTTCTTTTTTTTTTTTTAAAACTAGTGAACGAATTTGTCTATCTAGTAATGAAATGAAATCCCGTGTAATGCTTTTTAACGACAGAATATTTAATATGAGTTTTTAGTTTAAATAGTATTAATAATTTATTAGTAAAACAAATTAAGAATTTAAATTATTGTTCTTCTTAACTGTTTTTTTTTTTTTAAATTAGTTTAAGTTGAAGAAATTTAAAAAGAAAAGGCAGCAAGCATTAGCATCATAGGCTGGCCGCCACTGCTTTCTGCTTCTTTTTTGTTTCTGTAAAAGGTCAACAAGAATCAATAAGACCAACAAAAACCATTTAAAAGTTCTACTAATTCCACCAATTTAACCCAACTGACGAAAAGAGATTTAAATAATCGGAAAAATAAGGGCCCGTTTGGAGACGCTGTCAGTTTTTTATTTTTGCTTTTCAATTTCTGTTTATTGTTTTTGCTGTTTGCTGAATTTTTGTGTTTATTGCTGTCAATTTTTGTTTTTTTTTTCTATAAGAATAAAAAAATAGATAGAAAAAGGATAGTGAGAGAAATGGTAAAAAGAGTATAAATATAGAGAGAAAAATGGGAGAGAGAGAGAGAGAGAAAGAGGGTAGAGAGAGAATGAGTAGAGAGAGAAAAAGGAGAGAGAGAGGGTAGAGAGAGAATGAGTAGAGAGAATGGTAAAACAAGAAAAAAGTGAAAGAGTCTGGGTAGAGAGAGAATGAATAGAGAGAGAAAAAGGAGAGAGAGAGAGGGTAGAGAGATAATAATAGAGCGAGAAAAAGGAGAGAGAGAATGTGGGTAGATAGAAAGAGAGAGAATCTGGGTAGACAGAGAATGGTAGAGAGAAAAAAGAGAGAGAGAGAGATGGCAAAGAGAGAACGAGTAGAGAGAATGATAGAGTAAGAAAAAGAAGAGAGAATGGTAGAGAGAGAAAAATGAGAGAGAGAGCGGGTATATAGAGAATGAGTAGAGATAATAGTTGAGGGAGAAAAAGGAGAGAGAGAGAGAGTGGGTAAAAGGAGAATTAGTAGAGAGAATGGTGGAAAGAGAAAAAGGAGAAAGAGGGTAGAGAAATAATGAGTAGAGAGAGAAAAGAGAGAGAGAGGGTAGAGAGAGAATGGTAGAGATAGAAAAAAGGGAGAGAGGAGAGAGAGAACGATAGAGATAGAAAAAGGAGAGAAAGGGAAGAGAGAGAATGAGTAGAGAGAGAAAATAGAGAGAGAGGGTAGAGAGAGAATGGTAGAGATAGAAAAAAGGGAGAGAGGAGAGAGAGAATGATAGAGATAGAAAAAGGAGAGAGAGCGTAGAGAGAGAATGAGTAGAGAGAGAAAATAGAGAGAGAGGGTAGAAAGAGAATGATAGAGATAGAAAAAGGAGAGAGAGGGTAGAGAGAGAATGAGTAGAGAGAGAAAATAAAGAGAGAGGGTAGAGAGAGAATGGTAGAGATCGAAAAGGGAGAAAGATGGTGGAGAGAGAATGAGTAGAGAGAGAAAATAGATAGAGAGGGTAGAGAGAGAAAGAGTAGTGAGAGAAAAAATATAGAGGGATAGAGAGAGGATGAGTAAAGCGAGATATGATAAAGATGGTGGATAGAGAAAGAAAATGTTGTGAGAGAAAGTATAGAAAAAAAAGTGAAAAACAAAATCGCAAAGCTATTTTTATTGTTTTCCCAATTTGATTATTTTCTTTGAAAAACACTTTTAACTTTTCAACAAAAAATAGAAAACAAAATCAATAACAAACATGTTTCCTGTTTTTTTTTGTGAAAAATAAACAGAAAACAGGAAACAGAATCGTTAACAAACGGGGCCTTAAAAAACGGCTTTTCCATTCATCGTTTCTTTACCTCCCCCAACGCCAGCCTTCTGCCGCAAGTTTTTTCCGCACCCGTCACTGGGCCACTGACTCCCTCCACCTGTCGTCCTTCACGTTCTTGTTAGCCCCAGCGAAACTACTTTCTTCTTGATTTGGTGATGATGATGATGGTAATGAAGAAGAAAGAAGCAGCAAGCGATGCTGCTTTTTTTTTTTTGGGAACTTTTTCCGATTGTTTACACTTGTTTGTTTGTTTGAGAGAAAAGGATGGGAAAGAAAAAGGGGCGAAAGAAAGGGTGGATCGGTGGAAACAAAGATGATCAATGTTATATAGCACACTGGGAAGATAGTGATGAAAAAAAGAAAAAGGGAAAAAAATATTTTCATGGATCTATCAAAAGTATTCTCTCCAAATTTGGGGAAGTTTAGGGTAAATTTTAAAATTACAAAATTAGCCTCAAAGGGTTTACATTATTGAAAATGACAAAATGTGAAGGCTACATTTTCTAAATATAAATAAATTAGTAATTGCACAAACCTAAGTTTTCTTTTCCAATATTTGTTTTTTCATCATATTTTGTTCTTCGTAATTTTTATTGTTTCTATTGTCTTTCTCGTCCTATTTTGCATGAAAACTAAACAACGAATTACTCGACATGGCTAAAGTCAGGGTCAGACACCCCCCCCCTTCTCGGATGGAGGGAAGGGCATAACTTGAAAATAGGATTGTTTAAAAATTATCTAATTTATTAAAAATTGTTTAATCTTCATTGTACGTATTTATATTTACCAAAATAAAAAAAATATATTTATAATTTTTATTTTTCTAAATACACCAAAGACAGATTGATAATTATTTTAAAATCTTAACAAATTACGGATAACTAACTCAATCTCTTGCTCGGCAGCCCTTTTCTTGCGCGGGCCTCTGACCCCCTCCTTGCAAGACAACAACCAGAAAAAAAAAAAAGAGAAAAACATAAAAGTAAAATCTATTTCGGCCCCTCGCAAGCGAACCACCCTGGCTTGATCTCATCATTAATCACCGACGTCCATCATTAATCAACATTCAAAGTCATTCCATTACCTGGCATGGAACAGATGGAAAAGTAAGAAACAATAGGCCCTTTTTTTTTGTGGATAAAAAGGACGAGGCCTATCTTAATTAAATAGCTACATTCCTATTAAAGCAAATGTCAATAGCGTCATTTGAGAGGACTGTGATCAAACTCGTTGGAGGATCATTTGAGACAGGCAATCCCGGTCTCAGAGTCATAACAAAAGATACAAGCCAATCAACCGCACAATGATTTTCTTGATACACGAGTCAAATGGATGGACCACACCCTTTTAATCAAATCTTGGCAATTGGAAATTAAGTTGGATTGTGGATGGGGTTCTTGATACACGCTTTGAGATTGCAAGATAGGCGGATTGTAAGTCAGTTTCGAGGATTACCCTTCGAAGACCTTTTTTTTTTTTTTTTTTTTTTTTTTAATTCTGGAAGGAACAATTAACAGCAAAAGAAAAAAAAAAAGAAAAGAGACATTATCTACCATGAGGGTAGTTCAATCTTACTATGTTAGCCTGCAAGAGGCCTTGAATACCTGAGGGAGTTGAGTCACAATAGACACGAGAGGGACTTGTCCGATGCATCCGAGATTGGCCATAAAGTCCGCACAACAATAACTTTCTCTGAGAGAATGTTGTAGCCTGTAAGCCTAAGATAAATTCAGAAAGTGACGACACTCAATAATAATAGATCTGAATAAATCTGAACTCCAATCAGTCTTTGTGAGTTTTTAGAGTGTGAGAATAGAGTCTGTTTCTACAATGATTTTACGATAGCCTTTATCCCAGACCAACTGTAGTGCTATATGAATGACTTTAACTCTGCACTCAAAGCTGTGGACACCCCGCAAAAACTTGAAAAACCATAAATCCACTTTCCACAATCATTTCACATGACACCACTAAAACCCGCGAGCCTAAGAGAGACTTTTGTACAGCCGTCAACATTAATTTTGAAGAATGGTCCGCCTGTTAAATTATCTTTATGGTGGCCCACATGATAAAAGATAAGGAAAGAGATAAATAAGAATTATTTATTTCTTAAGGTGATAATTATAAATTAATAAAGGACAACTACCAACTTATCGCGATTGCGTAAGGATAGCTAGTTAGAGTTCAAACCAGTTACAACCCACTATCCTTGATGGGAGGAAGTGGGGTAAGGATTGGTAACTGACAGGGTCCCTAGCCTAGCCTATATAAGGAGAAGCCTGTTAACCATCACTGTACGCTTCTAAAAGCATCCGGTCATAGGCTAGAAGACACTGTCGCTAAAATAAAAATATATCAGTTTTCATATTCCTATTGAGTGATCGTCCCTGCTTGTGGTTTATAAATTGTTGATCAATATGGCTGAAGGTATGTCTTCCGCTCAATTTATTTAGGCTCAAATTTGATATATAAAATTTTTTCATGTGGTATCAGAGCCTGCCTTTAGTTGTATTGATTACAATTTCAAATAGATGTATACAGATTGATCTTATGTATTTCCGTTTATTGATGAATATTCACTGACTAAAGTTTTTTCGTTCATGTTGCAATTTAATTTGCCACGGTGATTGGATTGATATTCATCACAAGCACATACATACACATACACGGCATCTGTTGTCTATTTGATTTGTGATGATAAATTAATAAATAATGTTATTCATCGGCAAAACTTGTCAAGAATATATGTAAGATCAATAAATTGACCACATATGAATGGCACACGGCATATATGCATATTCTATTGAGTGAGTTTAATATTATGTTAGTATAATTGTATAATTGTATCTATTCCATGTTTGTTTTCACGTCCAAGTTTCGGACTTCCCACTGGACTGATTACTTGTAGTAGTTTTATGGATATATATACAATTGATTTTCCACTGATGTTATGGCATCTTTGGCATCCTCCGGCATATCATCTTCATTATACATACATGAAATAATCATCATGATGATGATGCTAGATGCTATGTGTTTGATGGGTTCAATTGAAAATCAAATGGGTACTGTTTATAGCCTTTAGTCTCGGTCAATTAATTTATCACAAGCCTATTTTGTCTTTAGTGCCATATAATATGCATATACGTATCATGTATGTAAGACGTTTGATGATGATGTTTTAATATATATAAACGTGATGCATCATATGTCTAACAGTGATGAATAAATGACGGAGAATTATAATGGTACATGAGAATTTTGAAGCCTTTTGATTTTATGATGACATCCCATTTGTACCATGTATGTGATAATAAAAATAACGCACTGCATCATTTGAAAACACTTTGTTTTGTGCTTAATGGCCCTAAGTCTAAATAAATGCATGAGAACCGTGATGCATGACCAATAGACATAAACAAAGTGTGTATTATCATGTACCGACATTCTTCATGATACTTTTAAGATTCAGTATTGATGTTGTGATGTATTATAGACAGTGCATGCTATGCTTCTGTTTTGGTCCATGAAAACTGGTTTATAAATTTCTGATATTTCTATCATTAAAAGGGTTAAGTAATGATTTGAAACAATTTTATAAATAAATCTTATGAATGTCATTTAAGGAATATCATGATAATTTAAGAGTAGCCACAGCATCTTAAGTAATTATGATATTAGTGATCTAATCACATAAAAATACGGTCGTTGGACTATAAATGACATATAACAATTGTAATTAATTCTTTGAAATAATTACTTGACCCCACAGGGAGGTATTTATTTTATTGAATTAATTGGAATAAGATTTTGAATTAGATGTTAAAATTTGATTTTTCCTATGTCCACAGGTATGGAAATTTTTGAGTTTTAATGTTTGATTCATTAGTCTTATTATAAAGTATATAAATTCAATGCGTGTAGCAACCTCTACCCACAGGAAGGTTTGAATTTATATTTTGTGATGATTATTCTCATGGCATTAATGTATGTATATTTCTTGGTTAATGCAGTTATTCCTACTACTTTTTATGATCCTTCTCGTATTCCAATGTTGTCGGGTGATAATTTTGTGGACTGGAAAGAAAAGGTCCTTTTGGCTTTAGGGTGCATGGATATGGATTTGGCCTTCCGTGTGGATGAACCACCTGTTCCCACGGAAACAAGTACGCCAAATGAGAGAGCTGCTTTTGAAAAGTGGGAGCGATCCAATCGCCTGAGTTTGATGCTCATTAAGTCCCACATCAGCAAAAGCATCAGGGGCTCTATTCTAGATAAAGAAAAGGCCAAAGATTTCATGAAAGCCATTGAAGAACAGTTTGTGAAATCTGATAAGGCATTGGCCAGCACCCTTATGAAGAAACTTTCAGGAAAGAACTTTGACAGTTCTAAAGGTGTGCGTAAGCACATTATGGAAATGAGGGACATTGCTTCTCAACTTAAGTCCCTTGAGGTTGATATATCTGATACCTTTCTGGTTCACTTTATCCTGAATTCTCTTCCTCCTGCATATACGCCTTTTAAGATATCATATAACACACATAAGGATAAATGGTCAATCAATGAACTTCTGACCATGTGTGTTCAAAAGGAGGAAAGAATGAAGCACGAGAATCTGGAAAGTGCTCATCTTGTGATTAAAGAGAAGGCGAAGGACAAAAAGGGTAAAGGTGCTCCATACTGGAAGAAAGATGCAAATGTGCCAATGAAGAAATATGGCAATAAGGTAGCATGCTTCTTCTGCAGGAAACGTGGACACATGAAGAAAGATTACCTCAAATATAAGGCATGGCTGGAGAAGAAAGGTATTCTTATATCTTTAGTGTGTCATCAATCTTTTTTAGTTGATGCTCCAAATAATACATGGTGGATTGATTCTGGTTCTACAATCCATATTGCCAATACTATGCAGGGCTTTCTGGAGCTAAGGAAGCCAAAGGAAAGTGAGCAAGGCATCTATTCAGGAAATCGGATGCGTTCTCATGTTGAAGCTGTGGGGAATTATCGTTTAATTTTAAAGACTGGATTTGTTTTGGATTTGCAAAATACTTTTTATATTCCTTCGTTCTCTAGGAATTTAGTTTCAATTTCTAGGTTAGCTCAGTTTAATTATCAGTTTGTTTTTGAGAACAAAATTTTCAATATTTTGCATAATAAAATTAATGTTGGTTCTGGTCATTTGGTTGATGGCTTATACAAATTCGATTTAGACCCCACTCAGGAATGCAATGTTACATTGCATGACAGTATCGACACAAAGAGATGTGTTATTAATGAGCAATCTTCTCAATTATGGCACAAAAGATTAGGCCACATCTCTCTTGAGAGAATAAAGAGGCTTGAGAATGATGGAGTTTTAACAACTCTTGACTTTACAGATTTTGGTACTTGTGTGGATTGCATAAAGGGTAAGCAAACTAACAAGAATACTAAAGGTGCTAAAAGAAGTTCAGAAATTCTTGAGATTGTACACACAGATATTTGTGGACCATTTCCCACTCCATGTTTCAATGGTCAGAGATATTTTATCTCATTCATTGATGACCATACTAGATTCATGTATCTCTACTTATTGTTTGAAAAAGCTGAAGCACTTGATGCTTTTAAAACATATAAGGTTGAAGTAGAGAAACAAAAGGATAAAAGGATCAAAATTGTAAGATCTGATAGGGGTGGAGAATATTATGGAAGGTACACAGAAATGGGACAAATGAAAGGTCCATTTGCTAAGTTCCTTGAAGAGGAGGGTATTATTGCACAGTATACCACTCCGGGTACACCTCAACAAAATGGTGTTGCAGAAAGAAGGAACCGAACACTTATGGACATGGTGAGGAGCATAATCAGTAATTCTAGTCTCCCATTAAGTTTATGGAGTGAAGCCTTGAAAACTGCAGTATATGTCTTAAATAGAGTTCCATCGAAGGCTATTCCTAAAATTCCTTTTGAGTTGTGGAATAGATGGAAACCCAGTCTAAAACATATGCATGTATGGGGTTGTCCTGCTGAAGTGAGGGCTTATAATCCTCAATTAAAGAAATTAGATTCAAGGACAACTAGTGGATTTTTCATAGGCTATGCAGTAAACTCCAAGGGATACAGATTTTATTGTCCTTTAAGCACGCCTAGAATTGTTGAAGCTAGGAATGCAAAATTTCTTGAGGATCACGAGTTTAGTGGAAGTGGATTTCCTCGATATGTGCAATTTGAGGAAAATAAGGTCTCCACTGAAAGTTCCATAAACTCTAGAGGATTGATTGTTGTTTAAGAAGGTTCACATAGTGATATTAATGAACAACAAATTCAAGATCAAGAGCCCAATGCAGTGCAAGCTAACGTGGAACCAGTGGCACATGAACCACATAATGAAAATCCACAAAATGAAGGGCTAAGGAGATCCTCAAGAGTAAGAAAATCTGCAATTCCTGATGACTATTTTGTATACTTGCAAGAGACTGATATTGGTCATAAAGATGATCCTTGCACGTTTTCACAAGCCATGGAAAATGAAAAATCAGAATTATGGTACAATGCCATGAAGGAAGAGATGGAATCTATGGCCAACAATCAAGTTTGGGACCTTGTTGAATTACCAGAAGGAGTCGTAGCCATTGGTTGCAAATGGGTTTATAAAACCAAAAGGGACTCGTCTGGTAATATTGAGAGATACAAGGCTAGACTTGTAGCCAAAGGTTTTACTCAAAAAGAGGGCATTGACTATCATGAAACCTTCTCTCCAGTTTCTAAGAAGGATTCATTCAGGATTATCATGGCTTTAGTAGCTCATTTTGATTTAGAGCTACATCAGATGGATGTGAAAACTGCCTTCCTGAATGGGGATCTTGAGGAAGAGGTATACATGAGTCAGCCTGAAGGTTTCACTGTTGATGAAATAAGTCACTTGGTATGCAAGCTTAAGAAATCCATATATGGGCTCAAGCAAGCCTCCCGACAGTGGTATATAAAATTTCACAATATTATAGTCTCACATGGCTTTAAGGAAAATATTGTGGATCAGTGTATATACCTTAAGGTTAGTGGGAGCAAGTACATCATTTTAGTCCTATATGTGGATGATATTTTACTTGCATGTAACGATTTGGGGTTGCTACATGAGACAAAGAAATTTCTCTCTCAGAACTTTGAAATGAAGGATATGAGTGAAGCTTCTTATGTCGTTGGCATAGAAATTCACAGAGATAGATCTCAGCAAGTTTTGGGATTATCTCAGAAGGCCTACATTGAAAGAGTTTTAGAGAGATTCAGAATGGAAGACTGCTCTTCCACTGTAACACCTATTGTTAAAGGGGACAAATTCAGTCTTGCACAATGTCCTCAAAACAACTTGGAACGGGAAGAGATGAAGCGGATACCATATGCATCAGCAGTTGGTAGCCTTATGTATGCACAGGTCTGCACTAGACCTGACATTGCATTTGCAGTAGGAATGTTGGGAAGATACCAAAGTAATCCTGGGCTAGAGCACTGGAAAGCTGCTAAGAAGGTTATGAGGTATCTGCAAGGAACCAAGGACTACAGGCTTACATACAGACACACTGACTGTTTGGAAGTGGTCGGGTATTCAGATGCGGATTTGGCTGGTTGTGTAGACACTAGAAAGTCTACTACTGGATACATTTTTATGCTTGCTGGAGGTGCTGTATCCTGGAGAAGTATCAAGCAGACCATTATTGCTTCTTCCACTATGGAAGCGGAATTTATAGCATGCCATGAGACTACAACACAGGCTTTATGGTTAAAGAATTTTATCACAGGATTGCAAATTGTGGATTCTATTTCTAGACCACTAAAGATATACTGTGATAATTCAGCTGCGGTGTTCTTTTTAAAGAACAATAAAAGCGGAAGCCGAAACAAGCATATCGATATAAAGTTTCTGGTTGTCAGAGATCATGTTAAAGAGCAAGCAATTGTAATAGAGCATATCAGTACTCAACTTATGGTTGCTGATCCTATGACTAAAGGATTGCCGGCTAAGTCATATAAGGATCATGTTGAGAGTATGGGTCTAGTTAGCTCTATTTAAGTTTTATTTTAGATCATATTCTCTGATGTTTCAGTATTTTGGAAACCCTTTGGGTTATTTGCAAATAAAGAATTATTTTGTGCACATAAAGTTTATTTGCAATGAAGTTATTTGGGACCTGAATGGATTGAGGGCTTAAAGTTTTTCATTCAATAAAGTTTTGCCTCATTAAAGTGTTTGATTGGAAATTTATTAGCATCGTGATGCATGGAAGGAAATGTTTCCAAAAGTGTTGCATAACCGCCATGATCCATGTATAGAGATTTCTAATTAAACAAACTACAGTTACAAACTAGCTTGTATGGGTAGTTCATGTTATGGCCATGAATACAGATATCACCTATTCGGTATCATGCGGGCCAAGTGGGAGAATGTTAAATTATCTTTATGGTGGCCCACATGATAAAAGATAAGGAAAGAGATAAATAAGAATTATTTATTTCTTAAGGTGATAATTATAAATTAATAAAGGACAACTACCAACTTATCGCGATTGCGTAAGGATAGCTAGTTAGAGTTCAAACCAGTTACAACCCACTATCCTTGATGGGAGGAAGTGAGGTAAGGATTGGTAACTAACAGGGTCCCTAGCCTAGCCTATATAAGGAGAAGCCTGTTAACCATCACTGTACGCTTATAAAAGTATCCGGTCATAGGCTAGAAGACACTGTCGCTAAAATAAAAATATATCAGTTTTCATATTCCTATTGAGTGATCGTCCCAGCTTGTGGTTTATAAATTGTTGATCAATATGGCTGAAGGTATGTCTTCCGCTCAATTTATTTAGGCTCAAATTTGATATATAAAATTTTTTCACCGCCTGGCAAATGCCAAGCTTTGAAAAATTCCCCACAACTCAGCAGTAAAAACCGATGTAACTCCAATATTAAGCATAAAACCCCCCATCCATGAGCCCCAACGACCTCTAAAAACTTCACCTGCTCCTGCTAAGTCAGCAATACCTCTCGCAGATGCGAATCAAGCACTACCTTCTCGCACATGTGGAATACGCAGACTCACAACCTCAGTGCGGAATGCGCTCTGAATTTTTCTCGGCACCCGGGACTCGGCTTCTGCATATCCGAATTCGAGGTTGACTTCTCACATCACGAGTATACGGAATAAGCAACAAACAAATGAAACTGTGAACACCACATTTTACCAAAACTAATTGGCTTAGAAATGTGTCTTTTAACTTCATTTATATAGTGCTTGCTCTCTACACTTCTTATCCATGTGAGAGATTTTTTTGCATTGCCTTGAGACTCATCACTTGCAACATTCTTCATCCATCTCTGGTTTCCTCGATTTTCTCGTCGTTTCTTTCTATCCAAACAGACTTTCTTGGATTTTCTTTTTCACCGGCGATGCTAGCAAATGGAGACAGTCAATATATATAGTTTCAGGGGCTTGACAACCTTATTTGAACAGATACACTTGGATTGGAAGTAGTACTAATTATCAATATAGCACAACTTTTTTTTTTTTTGTCAATAAAATAAGAAGTAAGGAGTGATGTTTCACAATTCCATACAAATTTATTTAAGAAAAACTTATTATCAAAATATTAATGGGTTTGAGTGTGTCTCTACGTAGCAGACCATAATAACATAATATTATAATCATAATTCATAGATGTAATAATATTACAATGTTCAATATTAGAAGGATAATGGGAACTTCTGTGGGCTACAAAAGGCTTCGTCTGGGAGCGCTACGCTTTGATCACTTTCTCTATGTCGCTTTTGGTAACAAATATCATCAACTCAATTGGGTAAATACATTATATAGCGCACGATTCTACGCTTGGATGACAAAGGGAAACAAAGCGAGAAAAAGACGACTGAGATAATGGCTACGGAAATCGAACCCATTATCAAAACCAATATGGCCAGCCACCGGTGACTGCTTACAACAAGATACACACCTGAAATGAATGCGGAGGACATGGCTAAGAGGGCCACTCCCAACAGTGGAACTGCAATTCTGAGGGTATTGATGACCAGATTTAGGTACCCTAGTTGCGCCCAAATGAGGGTGACAGCAACAAGAATGGAGCTGTAAAGAGCTGTGGTGTTGCATATTAGAAATGCCTGGAAGGCACCTTTTTTCACCATAGTTGCCATGCCTGAATGGGGATCAGAATTATTGATCCCACCAGGCAATGTGAAACCGCAGGCAAATGTCACCGTGGCCACCAGTGTTGCAACCAATAGAAGAGTATTCACCCTCTCAAGATCAAGAGTTCCCTTAAAATTGTATCTCGTACTGGCCATCGCCATCTCTCTCCCTGTCTCTGCTTCTTCAGATCTTGGCGCACTGGCAGATTTCAAAGCCGCTTGCGTTAACCTCTGCATAGTAAGAGACATTAGCAAATCCATAATCAGGACATTGCTAAAATAGTCTAATCTCAACTGGCAACTAAATTTTGTTTAATGCAATCCTTCCCGAGATAGAAGAAAACAAATGATTACTCTATTAAAAGGCTAGATAAAAACTTACGCCACAAAATGCCGCATGTTATATTTTCGAGGTGTGGACTATCACAGGTATGAGAGTGTTAGTTTAAATTTATCTCAAATTCATTTTATGAGTTTGTTGTCTTGTTAAAATAACTCAAGTTACTTTAATCAACTTACCCTTAACTTATAAATCATTTCTTTTTTATTTGTCTCACATCGATGTGAGACAATCACATTCTAACACTCCCCTTAAGTGTAACTGGGATCTTTAGCAGTCAGTTAATACTTCTCAATCATTACGGGCCTTAACAGGAGGTCACCGTCTCAAATACCCATGTAAAATCTTTTTTCAAGTTGTTAAACCTGCCCAAATAGACTCGGACTCTGATATCATGTTATATTTTTGAGGTGTAGGCTATTACGAGTATGAGAATGTTTGTCTAAATTTATCTCAAATTCATTTTATAAGTTCGTTATTTTTTTAAAATGATTTAAATCACTTTAACCAACTTACCCTTAACTTATAAATCCTTTCTTTTTCATTTGTCTCGTCGACGTGCACAACCACATTCTAACACCGCATCTGGGCAAATGTGCTTCTCTGCAATATCCAACGCTGTAAGACCTTCGTTGTTCATAATCTCTAAGTTCACTCTCTTGTCCCACGTCAAGGTGCTGACAACCTTAGGATGACAATTCAATGTGGCCCAATGCAGCGGCGTGAATCCTTTCTCATCTTTTTCATTGTTGAGCATGTCGACCTTGCTCAACTTTAACATCCAGCTGACCAATTTTGCTCTCCCGTTCTTAGTTGCAACATGAAGAATGTTTTCACCCTGCTTGTTTAGCAAATCTGCTGAATCTGGCCGACGGCTGAGGAAGGTATCAATAATCTCAATATGGCCCCTCGTGCACGCCCAATGAATCGGGTAAAAGCCATTTCGATCTCTCAGATAACCACTGTCAACAGACTTGTCTAATATGTAGCAAACCCCATCAAGAAATCCTATTGACGCTGCAAGGCTAAGAGGAGTCTGCCCTCTTTATCAGTTGAATAAATTAGACTAGAATCAATCCTCCATATTCTGTCCCTAACATCTGCCAACAAATACCAAGTTAAAAGCAGAGCAAGTGAGCATACAATAGTATATCCTCAATAATTAAGACACCGCGAGATGAAAACTTGACTGATCAGCATCAATTTTGCCAATCTACCGGACATGTTTTAGTAAAAGTTTCATTCCATTAAACCATGTTGAATTGGCCCCAAAGACATACTAGGATTAACCAAGCAAGGTCTTAGTTCTGAAGGTTTAGACACTGCAAATGGCATTTACTCCATCTGAATTCCAGATTGAGCATTTAGCTAATTATTTCAGAGATTTGGGGTGGATTTTCACTGTTATCACGAGACATTAGCACAAGAACCATAGTAAACTAATCAATATTGAGTGGAAAACTAATCGAGCACAAATTTTTTATTTCTTCAATGATTCAGTAGTAGAATTACCCTTGTTTCTTCCAATGATGGAAGCATGCAAATGCTGACAGCCTTTCGGATGGTGTTGCCTGGACACTTTGCGCCCCTCGTGCTTAACATAATCGCTCTTTGCAAAGCCAGCTTTCTGTTCAACTATTTTGCCTGGGTTATAACTATCAAGCGTACTTGGATCTTCCGTGGTTATGTGTTTTACAATTTCCATGTATCCAGATTTGGTTGCCATATAAAATGGTGACTTCCCTTCTATGTTCAGACAGTTTGACACTTGAGGATCAGCCTGAACCAAGAAAAGAGCTGTCTCTTGTTGGCCATTTTCCAGAACCACGTGCAACGGAGTGTTCCCTTGCTGATTCATTTTCCACAGTAAAGTAGCACCTACTGTGTTTGAGCCCCGCCTACAAGCAAAATTCTGTGCAAATGAAACCAGAGACTTGATTACAGTCAGATGTCCGGCACTTGCAGCAACATGAAGAGCAAGATCGCCTTTTTGATTTTTAAGCTCCACAAGTTCCGGACACTTTTGGAGGATGAAGTTCACAATGCTTTCATGGCCAAAACTTGCAGCGAGGTGAAGCACAGAATTCCCTCTTGGGGTTACGTTTTCAATCAGCATACGTTCTGCATCACCGACTGCTCCTGCAAATGCATCAACATCCCCAGTTGTTGCAGCTCTGTAGAGTTCAGAATCCATGTAAGTACTAATCATTCCGTGTGCATTGAAATCCTCTTCGGGCGTTGCTATGGACTCTGTATCTGTTGGACTTTCGTAACGGTGTGTCTCCACTGCAATCTTGAAATCTTCATCAATTGGACATGGTTTCGGTTTTTCCTCTGCTTTCTCACTTGGTCGATAATTTGTTAACGGTATTGAGCGCATGTCCAAATCATGGTTGATTGATGAACCTAACGAGTTTACAGTAGCCTTCAAATCTGCACCGACAGCGAAACCACCCAAGCTTTCCAAGCTAGTTCTCTCCATGGCAACCTTCAAATTTCCTGTGTCCGCTGAACCCAAAAATGCTGCGTTGGATGAGCCAGCAACTAGGTGACTTTTGGGGTCCAGGGAGCCCATGTCGCTCCCTGACTCAATTTTATCCTTACCATTGTCCGTTGATCCGGCACCCCGGCTAGCTCCAACACTCTGGAATTCCTTACTTTCCATTCACAAGTGTTCTGGAAACCACTGGATTTCGGATCTAAGCTTATTATTTTAGGCGAATAATAAGTGAATAAAAATAATAATAGATTGAAAAACAGAAAACTCAAAGACACGAGAAATGCACGTGATTTGTCTTTTAAACCAAAGTTCACGATAAAGATGATTAAATAATATTTTACTATAAAATAATACCTAAAATTTCACGTATACTTAGATATCAATCAAATCTCAGCAATTTCTTCTCAACGCACCCTGTATAGTTTGTTTTCTCGGATGATCTAAAACCTTAGGCAGCCTAAGGCTTTTATAGCCTCGTAAAACTCAATGGAGTCATACGTTGTAAGAAATTCAATTTCCTTATCATGACGTTTTGCGAGTCATCTCGTTAGCCATTTAACATTGACTTCGTATGAACACTTGCATGAGTCTTCTTGCAGCCATTTAACATTGACTTGTTATGACCTAGGGGACGGGAACTTGCTCTGCGGGAGACAATAAGACGCATAGGCATATGAAATTTTGCAATAGGGTACTGTTAGCCTGAAGATATTTATTATAAAATTTTTTATAATGTAATTTATTAAATTTATTATATAATTACCTTAATTATAAGTATAATAAAAAATTATTATTTTTTATTACATAATAAATTTATACAATTATAAATAATTATAAATAATTATATTTTAAAAATTCTTCTAAATATTTTTTTTTTATCATAAAACTTTTCCCCTTGCAATAAGTTACATGAGTAACTTTGGATATTGGGCAACCATGGCCCACGAGAAGGTTGTTTTTTATTTATTATTATTATTATTATTATTATTATTTTGAACGCGACAAGGCCTTTCTACTAGTAAACTGTTGGGATAGTGACGATAGTCCATCCCATGCGACTTTTGGTGGAAAATTAAGGAAAATGTTGCCTCGATCCTCGGCGGGTTGTCACTGGGGTAGGCGGAGAGAGAACGAGCTCAGACAGGGAAAGAAAATAAGTTCCATCTATTGTTTTGATTGTTTTAACAAAAACATGTTATGTGTATTAGTGTATATTATTTAAGATTAAGTATTTGTTAATTTTTTTTGAATAAAATTAATTTATAATTTAACATTATATTAGTGCTATTAAATTAATTTTATGTAAAAATAAAATAAAACGATAAGATATATTTGTTATTATTATTTTATAATTTATTAATATGGTTATAATAAATTGAAAATTAGTTGCATCTTAATATTTTGTACGATGGAATTATATGATGATTGGCGAAATTGTTTGGATCCAAATTCTTATCATCGATGACAATATTTTTGAAAATTTTATTTTGACTCATAATTTTTTGTAAATATAATTTGTTTATAATTTTACAGTACATAATAAGTAGAGTCTAATTAAAATAAAAAATATAAAAATAAATTTTATAATATTAAATTATGAATAAATTTTATTTATATAAAAAAAGTAAAATTAACCATTAATCCCTTTTGTTTTAAGGGGCAGACGTAAGAGGAATAGATGGCGGAGTGAAAGAAATTAGAAAGAGCGAAAGGAGAGGTGTAGGAGAGCAATTGAAGAAGTTTCTTCTCGGAGGATTTGTCTAGATAATTTTTTTTGATCGTGCATCGAAATATTACGATTTTTCAACTTTTTGTAACCATAAAAATAAAATATTAAATAATATAAAAAATATATTTTATCGTTACATTTTATTATTACATAGAATATTAATATATTTGTATAAAATAGACAATTCTTAACATTTTGGCATGTAATCGGAACAAATCCCGTAGACAAATCCTCTAAACCAAAAATCTATCCCGAGATCAACCAAGAGGGGCAGACGGGGGGATTTGGGTGAAGCTGGCGTGCGTAGTTCTATCATAGACATATCTCTTTGGGTGCGAGAGGAATGTATAATGGAGTTGGCATCGGGTTTGGTACAATTATTTTTTTAATATTGAAGAGCCATTACTCTCGCGTAACTAAGAATTTGCCGAAACTTTGATATATCATATATATTTTTTATAATATTTTTATTATGTTATATATTTTATCTGTTATTTCGTATATTAACAGTCATTAAATAACTTAATATGTAGTTATGTAGTGATGCTTTTCTGAAATATAAAAGAGAGAGGCACATTGGGCCCTCTGGAACCACGACCACGAAGTTGTTATTATTATTATTATTATTATTTTTTTTTTTTGGCCAGAGACAACGAAGTTATTATGTAGAGAGAAATAGAGGAATTTACATCCGTCCGTTCTAACCCAGCAATTAACGTCTACAATCGCGATTATAACGCGATCGAAGCAACCACCTCAAAAAGATGTGTTCATCTCTGATTAAAAAAAAATTTTCTCTAAGAATAATTAAGTATTATTAAAATAATAAATAATTGAATTTAAAAAAATTAAAATAATAAATAAACTATTTAATATATTTAAAAATATTACTTAGCTACTTTAATCTGCCTAAAGTTAAGCCATGTGATAAATTTTTAAAAAATTTTCTTTTCGTGCAGGAGCAAGCAACCAACAAATAGTTCTGCTGGGCCTGCTGCCATGCTCTGCTGGAAATCTTGGAAAGCAAAACCACCCATCTCACGCCAATTTTCTCATCTCTCTACCCTTATCTCTCTAGACTCTCTCTTTCTCTCTCTAAATTTCTCTTTGGTTTTCTGTCTCATCCACTGTAGATAGACATCGAGAGGGACATAGACATGGGTGATTTTGAGAAGCAAGTTAAGGGGAGGGCCAAGGAGCTCGAGATTTTGTTCAAGAAGGGTGTCAAGATTGTGGGAGAATCTTGCAAGAAAGGCTGGCATAAAGTCAAGCACATGCGACGCTGATTTGTATTATCAGTTGTCTCCTCGTTTGATATCATTTTGTTTTATGTTAAAATTTGAAACCCAGTATTTATTTTATTGGTTACATAGTGTTTTGGCCACGATTTTGACATAATACTCATAGATCGGAGTTAATCTTTGTTTCTTTTTTTCCTTCTCTTTTCTGTTCTGTTTATGTTCTGTTTCTTTATCTTTGGCTGTTTCTTCTCATTGTAATATTTGAACACTTCCAAATCTTGGTTTTTTGGATTTCCTTTTCTTCTTTTTTTTTTCCCCATTTCTTTTTGGGTTTTTTGGTCTTATTCTCTGACGGTTTTAATTGATTTCCGTTGGCATTGTTAATGGAAAGTGAAAGCTTTTTCCTTATGGGCTCTTAGTCGTTTCTTCAATTCTTTTGTTCTTCCCCTTTGTATAACCTAACTCTAATTCTTTATTTGTTTATTCTCAGTATCAGCTAATTCCATCAATAACCCAGAATTTGGTACATAGCAGCCCTTACTGAATCCAAGTAGTAAACAAGCATCCATATATAAAAAACCATCTGCTACGTTGAATCAAAGGGTTGAAGTTCTTGGAAACAATGTGCAACCGTACTACTATGCGGAGGCATCTAGTTCAGTGGCGGAGCAACACACTAGGAGGGAGTTGGTCTTATTAGAAAAAAATTTTTCATATAATAAAGATCAAATTTGGAGTGTTGTTCTCATTGAAAAATTTTTTTTTTGCCCTCCACTCAAAATTAAAAATTATTAGATTGACACATGATACTTTAAATAATTATTAAAAAATTACATATAATTTAGATGAATTAATTTTTATCTTTTAATTTAAAATGAATGTCAATATAATAATGGTTGATATATATTATATTTAGAATATAGATACTCTTATTTGATGACATGATAAAATTTAAAATTTACAAATGACATGCGTATTTTGAATTGATTAGTATATTTTTATGAGGATGAATTTAATGCAACAATAAAAATATTTATTTATTAGTTACAATTTTAAATATATCTCAATTTCACAAAATAAAAGATTTATATATCAAAGATGACTAATGTATATTTTCTTAAAAAACAATTGATGATTAATGTGTATATAATTTTGTCATTTATTTTAAATTTTCATTGTTATACTATAACAAATTAAAAAAATTAATGTTACTGATTTTTTTTGTTATTTTAATTTTATGTTGTTTTAAAAATAATTTTTTAATTATGTATAGACTTGCACCCACTAATTGAAATCTCTAGCTCTGCCACTAGTCTAATTGGTTCACTTGGTGATTTCTCGCTTTAGTATCACGACGTAGAAAATGACTTCAACTCAAAATAACTTAATTCGTACCTGATCTGATGACTATTTTGAGAGACAGCAGCACAAAGCTTCCTTAAAAATGCTGGACAAAGCTTCCTTCAAAATGCTGGACCACCAGTCTGGGTTCCACTAAAGATCAGATGATATCCTTTTTTTTTTTTTTTTTTCTCGTGGATGTCGCTCTGAGAAGTCAATATCTCTGGTTTTAGCTGCTAGATAGCCTTGTTTGAACCAAGATAATCTTGCATTGAAGTAGTGCCAATGATCAATATAGCACAAACTTATTTATTTATGGATATCATCATAGATGTAATAAGAGTACATGGCAATACAAACAAGTAGCACAACTAATATATGTCTTTCTGCTTCAAGAGGCCTTCAACATCAGTGACAAAAGGAGGCAATATACGGGTGCTACACTTTTATTACTTTTTCAACGTCACTACCGGAGGCCAATATCATCAACTCAATTGGATAATACGTTAGGTAGCGCACTACCCAGTGTGTCCAGGACAACGGGAAACCAAGGGAGTAAAAGATGACACAGGCAATGAAGGTGAAAATTGAGCCCGCTGTCAAAACCAGTATTGCAAGCCAATGCTGGCTGCTTACTACGAGATAAACACCACAAATAAATGCAGAGGACATTGCTGTGAGGGCCACTCCCAGCAATGGCAATGCAATTCTGAGGGAATTTTTGACCAGAGTTAGATCGCCCAATTGTGCCCAAATGAGGGTGACGGCAACAACAATGGAGCAGTACATAGCTATAGTGTTGCATATTAGAAATGCCTGAAAGGCAACCTTTGTCACCATAGTTGCCATGCCAGAATCATTGTTGCCACCAGGCAAAGTGAAACCACAGGCAAATGTCACAGTGGCCACAAGAGTTGCGACAAGCAAAAGAGTGTTCACCCTCTCAAGATCTGGACTCTTGCAAAACGATTCTGCAGTAACGACTGCCATTTCTCTTCGTTTGTTTGCTTTTTCAGACCTTGGTGCATTGGCGGATTTCAAAGCTGTCCATGTTAACCTCTGCATAGCAAATGTCAGACAATGTGACGTATAAAACACCAGTAAGTCAACAATTTCTTTCATTTTGGTAAGTCGATAAGTGCCTAAAAATTGAGAACCAACATTTCCGTCATGTATTTGAAAGTTGCAAATGCTTCTGTAATTTTCTGCCAATTTCCATTATCTCTGACTATTTGTGATCTAAAATTCAGTTGTACCTAATTCTCGCTAGCATATGTTTTCCTAAGAACCCATCTATTCGGGGAGTCCATACTTCTAATTAACAGCCAAGGAATGGAGAGTGTTCGTCCAAAATTGCATAAAGTTTAATGTGATAGTTGCCAAATACAATAGAAGAAAAAAGAAATGATGGGTAAGGAAGACTAAAAAGGCTGCGAACACTAGAATTGGCTAATGACACGCCCTCAAAAAACCCAATTAAATTTTGTCTAATTTGTTTGTATTTTTATTGCAAATCCAATCTGTGCTGTGCAGCTTTCTTGCATTAACTAGATTGCCTAAGAACCAGGGTTATACTGTAAATAGTAACGAATGCCATAAAGATAACTTATCCATCATACTGCTGGTCCAACAATTTATAGCGTAGGGTCTTTCTCCTCGTTGGCTAAGGTAAAAAACTTACCTTCCGAAATGGCACATCGGAGGCAATTTTGTTCTCTGCAACATCCATTGCTGTAAGACCTTCATTATTGGTAATCTCTAAGTTCACTCTCTTGTCCCACGTCAAGATACTGACCACCTTTGGATGGAAATTGGATGCGGCCCAATGTAGCGGCATGAATCCTTCATCATCTTTTTCATTGATAAGCGTATCAAACTTGCTTGCCTTTAACATCCAGCTGACTAATTTCGCTCGCCCATTCTTAGCTGCAACATGAAGAAGGTTTTCACCTTGCTTGGTGAGCAGCTCTACCGAATCTGGGCGACGGCTGAGGAAGGCATCAATAATCTCAATATGGCCCCTCGTGCATGCCCAGTGAATTGGGAAAAAGCCATTTCGATCTCTCAGATAAGCGCTGTCAGCAGACTTGTCTAATATGGAGCAAACCCCATCAACAAAACCTATTGATGCTGCAAGGCCAAGTGGAGTCCGCCCCTCTTCATCAGTCGAATAAACAAGACTGGAATCAATGCTCCATATTCTGTCCATAAAATCTGCTAACAAAAAAAAAGTGAAAAGTAGAGTAAAAAGCGAGTACACAATAACATATGCACGAAAATTAAGACACTGCAAGATGAGAACTTGACTGAACATCGTCAATTTTGCCGATTTACTGGAAAAGTTTTAGTAATAGTTTCATTATATATATCATGTTGAATTTTTCCCAAAGACATTATAGGTTTAACCAAGCAAGGTCTTCGCTCTGTAGGTTTAGCGACCGCACTCAGCGCAAATTCTAGCTTCAACCCCTTTCAACATTTCAGCTAATTATTTAAGAGATTTTGGGTGGATTTCCACTTTGATCGCGATTCATTATCACAAGAACCTTCTCTATCAATAAAAAGTAATGTTTGTGTTCTCATAAAAAATTAAATAAAAAGTAATGTTTGCGAGTACAAAATTTCATTTCTCCAAAGATTCAATGGTGGAATTACCCTTGTTTCTTCCAATGATGGACGCGTGCAAAGGTTGAAATCTTTTCAGGTTTTGGTGCCCAGATACTTTGCGCTCCTCAAACTCAAGACAATTGGGCTTGGCAGAACCAGCTTTGTGTTCAACTGATTTTCCTTCGTTATAACTGTCAAGCCTGCTTGGATCTTCAGCGGTTATGTGCTTAACAATTTCTAAATATCCAGATTTGATTGCCATATAAAATGGTGACTTCCCCTCCCCGTTTAAACAATATGACACTAGCGGATCTGCCTGAACCAAGAAAAGGGCTGTCTCCAGTTGGCGATTTTCCAGAGCCAAATGCAACGCAGTGTTTCCTTGCTGATTCACTTTCTGCAGTAAATTAGCACCTAATGGTTTTGGGCCTTCCCTACAAGCAGAATTTTGTGCAAAATAAACAAGAGACCTGACTACAGTCAAATGTCCAGCATTTGCAGCAACATGAAGAGCAAGATCGTCCTTGTGGTTTTTATGTTCCACGAGGTCCGGACACTTTCCAAGGATGGAACTCACAATCCTGTCGTGGCCAAAAGATGCAGCAAGGTGAAGCACAGAATTCCGTCTAGGGGTTAGTGCTTTAATGAGTGTACTTTCTGCATCACCGGCTACTACTCGTTCAAATGCATCAATATCCCCAGTTGTTGCAGCTCTGTAGAGTTCAGGCATCATGAATGTGCTGATAATTCCAGTTGGAGCCGATTCCACTTTGTTTGGCATCACGTGCTCTGTTTCTGTTGGACTTGAACAAGTTGGTGGCATCACTGCTATCTTGAGCTCCTCACTAATCGCTGAGCAAGATATCACCCAAGGTTTTGGATTCGCCGGACCAACTTCGCGTGAACCCTCGAGCTCGAGTGATGGTACATTCTCTATATGCTCATAAAAGGGTCAACCCACGGGCTTGCGTGATGGTACATTCTCTATATGCTCGTAAATGGCTGAACGCTTCACTCTTCGCTTTCTTCTAGAATTTGGTGGAACTGCGTCAAGCTCCGAATCCTGCCTGTATGATGAACTTGAAAGGTCAGGTGCTACCGCAGTTTTCCCTTCTACACACGCAGCTGAACCTGTCTCCTTGGCAACCTTCACTTTTTGTGTGTCTGATGAATCCAACTTTGATGAGTCGGATGAAACAAAAGCTGATGGAACTTTGGCGTAGAGGGAGCCCCTTAACCTTCCTGGCCCTGCTCTCTCGTCACCAGTGCCAGGAACGTTAGTGGATCCTGCATCTTGGGTATCTTGAAGATTCTTGGTCTCCTTGCTCTCCATTGAGAATGCTTTGTGCAAGCCAGTTGCAGTTGACGTCACAAAATACCACACAAAGAGTCTAGCTTACTCTGTATCAGGTCTTAAATAACATCCTTGTCAATCAAGTTGGCAGTTGGTGCTCGTACTTCAACTCAACAACCCTGAGTTTGTATTAATTACAAATCACAAGCTTTATTCATGTTGCCATAATCTACCGATTCACCTTTGTTGGACCATTGCTGTAAAATTTCAATACAGAAGGCTGACAATAATTAGCACAAACGATTTACTTGACAACACACTGCTTTATTTATTTTTGAACTAAAATTTAAAATAAACAATTTTAAAAATAAACAATTTTAACAACATTGTGTACATCTGTGTTATCTTAAAAATATGGGTCTATTTCTTGTGGTTTTTAAAATTCTTAATCCGCCACTGCCACTAATCAGTTTTTGGTGAATTTGAAAAATTAAATACTGTAAATTTTTTTTTTCTTAGTTTAAGTGAATGTAAGTTTACGCATATTAAATTGGAGGATTTTTAAGGAGTTGAACGGTCTGTGAACACCTTTATCTAATACAGCAGGTTGGCTTTGCGTTGGATCTAGCATCATGTCTTAGTCCCACCTTCTTCTTAGTCTTCGTTGACGCCAACGTAGGCTTGTCCGACTTTAAAAACCTAAAAGGTCTTTTATGGGTGTGTCCCGAGTATTCTGCATGGAAAAGAATATAACAAGGCGCGTTGGGGGTACACTGTAGCCAGAGTGGAACCTCCTTACGCACCAAAATTCTAATTTCTACACGTATCTTTAATCGTAGAATTTAGGCTGCTTCAAGAGAGTGACTCTTTGTGTCGTGAAATTTGCCACCTTAATAGTAGTATTTCTGTTTGCAATTTGAATCTACCGTCTATAATTAATTATGATGTTACCCCTAGAATCCCGTAGTTTTGGCGTGGACCCTGTCTTTGACAAAAATAAAGAAATGGAGTGGTCGAAATTGATCCAAACTCCACGTGAAAAACTTAGAATAAGATGAGAATTCATAGATTCATGGTTAGTCATAGTTTGGTTGTTGTGCGTATAGCCGTATACCATATAATGATGTGATATTTGTTGAATTAAAGCATGACAGAAAACAAAGAGATCAATGTATTGGTGCATGTTGACCAAAGTTATTAAACACAACCTGAAATATAACTAGTTAGAGGACCGAGTTAACGAGTCATTGATTCAACAAGTAGGTCAATAATTGGTCATAATGGATTAATATTTAAAAAAATTTTTAGTTTTTCTCTTTTATACGTAGGAATAAACTCTTATTCTTATAATATTTTTTTAAAAATCTAAATAAAAAAATATTTTTTTTTGCTTTTAAGACGTTAAAATATATTAAAATTATTTATTTTTTTTAATTTTTTACTTAAAAAAGTGACTTAGTTCGAGTTGATCGAGTCATCATGTCCAAGTCAATTGAGTTATTGGGTCACTGAGTTTCAAAAACTAAGTTGGGTTGATTGGGTTTTTTAGGTCAAATGTCAAAACGACTTTTTAACTAATTCGGCCCGATTTAATGGTCAAATTATTGGATCTTTGATTCAACTGACTGAGTCAGGTCGGGTTTTATAACTATGGTGTTGACCATTCTAATTTTTCTCTTTAACTCAAAATTTTAGGATTATGATCTATATTTCAAGCTTGAAAAATATCCAACCGGAAACTAACCCCTTAGCCCGAACTTTTGCTCTATTCATGTTCGATTCGCAAATAAACAAAACCACCACAGGAGGTCCAAAACTTCTAGCATTACCAGCCCACAACTACTCCAATCCCAGCCCAAAAAAAAAAAAAAAACACTAGATGTTGACTGAGTAGTAAAGATGCGTATTAGCCTTTTACAGTGGTTTCACACTCTCAATTCTTCTCGCTTGGCCCTTCCCGCGTGGGGGCCTGACCCCCTCTTTCCAAGACAACAACCAAAAGAAACGAAAAAACACAAAAGTAAAATCCATTTCTGCCCCTTGCAAGCAAAGCGCTGTTGCTTGATCTCATCATCAATCGTCGCCGTTCATCACTAATCAACTTTCAAAATCATTTCATCACACGGTATCGAACAGATGGAAAAGTAAGAAACAATACACTCTTGCGCATATTATCAATATTCCATTAATTGATGATTAGAATAATTTCGGGAACTAAAATAAATCACCGTAAAACACGCGAGTCAAGCGCCACTTTCTCCCACGCAAACCCAACCAAAATTCGGTTAAGAGTCGTTACATTCTCTCTTCTTCTTCATCCATCTCCGTTTTCTTCCATTTTTTCTTCGTTTTCTCTCTATCCAAACAGACTTTCTTGGATTTTCTTGTTCGCCGGCAACACTAGCAAATAGAGATGTCAATGGAATATCCCTACTCGCTTGCTGTCCTTCTCACCACCGCTCAGGTTTCCGTCTCTGTTTCTGTACGGCCGCGACGCTCTTCGAACGACTTCTTTAATGCTTGGACCGCAACGAATATGCAAATCTAGAGTTTGTTAGAAGCTCTGTTCTTCAGTCTCCTGAAGCTGTGTTCATTCGTTCTTTTTCTTGCTACCTTTTGCTTTCCAAGATTCAGTTTCATGTTTGCATTGGAAGTCTGGTGAATGCTTATCGGCAAATCGAGCTCTGGATTCAATAGTTAGGGTTTCCGTGATGTTGTTGTGTAACTTGAGATTTTGTCCTTTTTGTTTATTTATTTATTTTGCGCTCTGATTCATGCATGACGCAACTTTACTGGTCATGCATTTGCCCATCTTTCCAGGACTCTAAATCGGAATAAAATTTTAACGCACGCGCAGTTGTTGGGATAAGTTATGAAAAAAAACAAAGCTTAAAACTTTTTAATTTTCTTGTAATGGAGTCTTAAATCTTTTACTTTTTGTTTTTAATCCTAAACATAAAGAATTTCTTTTAATGCAGTATGCACATGGACAGAAATCAGAATATGATTTCTCGCTATGGCATCCCAGGGATAGCAGCACAGAGCTTCCTTGAAAAAAGAAAACTAGACCAGATGCTATACATTTTGTTTTTTTTTTTTTTTGCTGGATGTTTCTCTGCGAAGTCAATATATCTGGCTTCAGCTCCTTGATAGCCTTATTAGACACGGATAAACTTGCATTGAAGTAGTGCCAATGATCGATATAGCACAAACATTTTTTTTGTCAATAAAATAAGACGCGGGGGTAGTGCTTCAACAATCCTACACAAATTTATTTATTTATAAGTATCATCGTGGACGTAATAAGAGTACATGGCAATACAAACAAGCAGCACAACTAATATATGTCTTTCTGCTTCAAGAGGCCTTAAACATCAGTGACAAAAGAATACGGGTGCTACACTTTTATCACTTTTTCAATGTCACTCTCGGAGGCCAATATCATCAACTCAATTGGATAATACATTAGGTAGCGTACTACCCAGTGTGTCGAGGATAACGGGAAAGCCAGGGAGAAAAAGATGACACAGGTAATGAAGGTGAAAATTGAGCCCGCTGTCAAAACCAGTATTGCAAGCCAATGCTGATTGTTTACTACGAGATAAACACCACAAATGAATGCAGAGGACATTGCTGTGAGGGCCATTCCTAGCAATGGCAATGCAATTCTGAGGGAATTTTTGACCAGATTTAGATCGCCCAATTGTGCCCAAATGAGGGTGACGGCAACAACAATGGAGCAGTACATAGCTATAGTGTTGCATATTAGAAAAGCCTGAAAGGCAAGCTTTGTCACCATAGTTGCCATGCCAGAATCATTGTTGCCACCAGGCAACGTGAAACCACAGGCATATGTCACAGTGGCCACAAGAGTCGCAACAAGCAAAAGAGTGTTCACCCTCTCAAGATCTGGACTCTTGCCAAACGATTCTGCAGTAACAACTGCCATTTCTCTGCGTTTGTTTGCTTCTTCAGATCTTGGTGCATTGGCGGATTTCAAAGCTGTCCATGTTAACCTCTGCATAGCAAACGTTAGATAATGTGACGTCTACAACACCAGCAAGTCAACAATTTCTTTAATTTTGGTAAGTCGATAAGTGCCTAAAAATTTAGAATCACCGTTTCTCTCATGTATTTGAAAGTTGCAACTGCTTCTGTAATCCAAATTTCCATTATCTGTGACTATTTGTGATCTAAAATTCAGTTGCACCTAATTCTAGCTAGAATTTGTTTTCCTAAGAACCCATCTATTTGGGGAGTCGACACTTCTAATTAACAGCCAAGGAATGGAGATTGTTCGTCCAAAATTGCATAAAGTTTAATGTGATAGTTGCCAAATACAATAGAAGAAAAAAGAAATGATGGGTAAGGAAGGCTAAAAAGGCAAGTCTGAAGACTACGAACACTGGAATTGGCTAATGACACGCCCCCAAAAAACCCGATTAATTTTTTTCCAATTTGTTTGTATTTTTGTTGCAAATCCAATATGTGCAGTGCATTAACTAGATTGCCTAAGAACCAGGGTTATATTGTAACTAGTAACGAATGCCATAAAGACAACTTATCCATCATACTGCTGGTCAAACAATTTATAGTGTAGGGTCTTTCTTCTCCTTGGCTAAGGTAAAAACTTACCTTCCGAAATGGCACATCAGAGTCAATTTTCTTCTCTGCAATATCCAGTGCCGTAAGACCTTCGTTATTTGTAATCTCTAAGTTCACTCTCTTGTCCCACGTCAAGATGCTGACCACCTTTGGATGGAAATTGAATGTGGCCCTATGTAGCGGCGTGAATCCTTTATCATCTTTTTCGTTGATCAGCATATCAAGCTTGCTTGCCTTTAACATCCAGCTGACTAATTTTGCTCGCCCGTTCTTAGCTGCAACGTGGATAAGGTTTTCACCTTGCTTGTTGAGCAGCTCTACTGAATCTGGGCAACGGCTGAGGAAGGCATCAATAATCTCAATATGGCCCTTCATGCATGCCCAGTGAATTGGGAAAAAGCCACTTCGATCTCTCATATAAGCGGTCTCAGTAGACTCGTCTAATATGTAGCAAACCCCATCAACAAAACCTATTGATGCTGCAAGGCTAAGTGGAGTCCGCCCCTCTTCATCAGTCGAATAAACAAGACTGGAATCAATTCTCGATATTCTGTCCATAACATCTGCTAACAAATAACAAATTAATTAAACCAAAAAAAAAAAAAACAAATTAAAAGTAGAGTGAAAAGAGAGTATACAATAACATATGCAAGAAAAGTAAGACACTGCAAGATGAGAACTTGAATGATTATCGTCAATTTGCCGATTTACAGGAAAAGTATTAGTAATAGTTTCATTCTATGTATCATGTTGAATTTTTCCCAAATACATTGTTGGTTTAACCAAGCAAGGTCTTCGCTCTGTAGGTTTTGCGACTGCAATTGGCATTATTACTCAAAGCAAATTCTAGCTTCAACCCCTTTCAACATTTGAGCTAATTATTTCAGAGATTTTGGGTGGATTTCCACTTTCATCGCGATTGTTTATCACAAGAACCTTCTCTATCAATAAAAAGTAATGTTTGCGAGTAAAAAATTTCATTCCAAAGATTCAATGGTGGAATTACCCTTGTTTCTTCCAACGATGGAAGCGTGCAAAAGTTGACAGCCTTTCAGGTTGTGGTGCCCAGACACTTTGTGCTCCTTACGCTTAAGATAATTGGGCTTGGCAGAGCCAGCTTTGAGTTCAATCGATTTTCCTTCCTTATAACTATTAAGCCGGCTTGGATATTCCGTGGTTACGTGCTCAACAATTTCCAAATATCCAGATTTGGTTGCCATATGAAGTGGTGTCTTCCCTTCCCCGTTTGAACAATATGACACTATCGGTTCTGCCTGAACCAAGAAAAGGGCTGTCTCCAGTTGGCGATTTTCCAGAGCCAAATGCAACGCAGTGTTTCCTTGCTGATTCACTTTCCGCAGTAAATTAGCACCAACTGTTTTGGGGCCTTCCCTACAAGCAGAATTTTGTGCAAAAGAAACAAGAGACTTTACTACAGTCAAATGGCCAGCACTTGCAGCAACATGAAGAGCAAGATCGTCGTTGTGGTTTTTATGTTCCACGAGGTCCGGACACTTCCGGAGGATGAAATTCACAATCCTGTGATGGCCAAAACCTGCAGCAAGGTGAAGCACAGAATTCCGTCTAGGGGTTACTCCTCCAATTAGTCTACTTTCTGCGTCACCGCCTACTAGTACTTCAAATGCATCAATATCCCCAGTTGTTGCAGCTCTGTAGAGTTCAGGCCTCATGGATGTGCTGATAACCCAATCCTCTTCGTTTGGCATCATGTGCTCTGTTTCTGTTGGACTTGAACAAGCTGGTGGCATCGCTGAGTCCTCGCTAATCGCTGAATCTGGTGCCACCCAAGCTTTTGGATTCGCCGGACCAATTTCTCGTGAACCCTCGAGCTTGTGTGATGGTACTTTCTCTATATGCTCATAAAAAGCTGAACGCACCATTGGCTGTGCATAAAGCTCCATGTCCTGCCAGTGTGATGAACTCGATAGGTCAGTTGCGTAGAGCTCCATGTCCTGCCAGTGTGATGAACTTGATAGGTCAGGTGCTACCGCAGTTTTCCCATCTGCACACGCAGCTGAACCTGTCTCCGCAGCAACCTTCACTTTTTGTGCGTCTGATGAACCCAACTTTGGCGAGTCGGATGAAACAAAAGCTGATGGAACTTTGGCGTCGAGGGAGCCCATTAACCTTCCTGGCCCTCCTCTCTCGTCACCAGTGCCAGCGACGTTAGCGGATCCTGCATCTTGGGTATCTTCAAGGTTCTTGGTTTCCTTGCTCTCCATTGAAAATGCTTTGTGCAAGCAAGTTACAGTTGAGGTCACAAAATACCACACAAAAAGTCTAGCTTACCAGGTATCAGGTCTTAAATAACATCACTGTCACATAATTTCTAGGTATCAGGTTCCAAAACTTACTACGTATCAGGCTTCGAACCTTTTTCGTTCCGGGATAAGGATGTAAGAGTATTTTCGAAAGGGATAAGGAAAGGAAATGTAAAAGTCTCACGTGAAAAAGAGAAAGAGATTTGGAAGGTCTTATATATATGGAAATATATAGTATTAGTTTAATTGGAATAAAAAGAATTTATGGACAAGTGTCACGCCTGCGCGTATGCGGCGCATAGACGCATTTTAAGCGCTTTTATAGGCGCACTTGGTACTTGGCACGTGCACGTGTCACGTGCTAGTTTATTATATAATTAATTACTTATTTTAATTAATTAATTTTATATAATAATTGAATATTTCCTACAATTTTTCCTATTAATTAACTGCTTTGGCAGTTATATCCGAACAGACACAACCCAACAGTTTTATTATTTGAACAGTTGTGTCCCTAAATAACTTCCTTGCAAAATGTTTTATAAGAATCCATACTGTTTGTATTTTGCTGCAGAAAAATTACAAACAGTACCAATAATATTGTATGCACATTCTCTTTTCATGTCTTGATTTCACCACTGTACAAGTGTAATCAAGGGCTTCATTTTATTCTGAAAGGAAATTCGCATAAGCTCTGGTGCAGAATTTGAGCGCGAATATTGTCTTAAGGAGAGTGACACTTGACACACGACTTGAAGCGGTCTGTAGTTCACTGTTTTCAATTTCAAATTACAAATTACAAAATTTTTGCATTTACAAAGGATTGGGTGGCAAAGGATTTTCTCCGGAGAGTTTGTCCTGTATTGAAAAAGCAGCTGATAATTTTTTATAACATATAGATGGAAAAAAGAGAGAAAGAAAAAAGATATATGCTTTTTTTTTTTTTACATAAAATATACATATGATTGAAAATAGTTAATAATTAATTATTTTTTTAATATATATCTGGACAATTTAGTAGAGGCAATTTCTCTAATTCCAAAATTTTTTCGTTTTGCATTTGGTGCTTTTATTTCAACTCAACAACCTTGAGATTGCATTAACCACAAATCACAAGCTTTATTCATGTTGCCATAATCTACCAATTTACCTTTGTTGGAAGTAAAATTTCAATACATAAAGGTTAAAAATAATTAGCACAAACGATTTACCTGACAACACGTTGCTTTATTTTTTTTTTAACTAAAATTTAAAATAAACACTCTTAACAACATTATTTACATCTGTGTTACTTTAAAAATATGTTAACACATTTTTTGGTGGTGGATTTGTAATTGGAGAACATTAACAGTGTTAGTCCCAAAACGTACTCAATAGGAGGGTAAATTGGGAAGTCAGAGGACACGTTACTAAGACTTTCGAATAGTGTAAAAAATAAAAACTTAAATGTAAACTGAACCACAAAAATATTTAGATAAATAAACTGAATAACAAACTTTAAGAAATAGATTATAATAATTATGACGTATAGAATAAATAAATATATAACAAGTGATAACAATTGCAAAATAAGAAAATTAAATTGATCTGTGCCAATAAAAAAGATAAATAAGTGAATAAAGAACTTCTGAAGTGTGTGCGTAAAAATAAATATTAAAGAGTATAAGGGAGAGAAGTGGGATACGATCAATTTATAGAGGTTCAGAACTTTTGTCTCTACGTCCTCTCTTCAAGACCTTGCATTTTGGGATTTTCAATTCTATTAATAAAACAACTCTCCAATCATGAGGAAAACAACAACTTTATGATCACTAAGTTATTATTATAACGTCAAACACTTGTATGACTAAAAAACACACATACTAGCCTCTTCAATCAAAGAAACACTATTTTTGCTTCAGCTAAAATACCTTCTCTTTTATTTCAAAAACTCACTCTTGCACGCCACAAAGAAAAACACTTTTCTTACGCAATAACAAACTCACACAATAGAAAGAACGAGAGGAATGGAGAAGGATAAATGGAGCATTGGTAGAGATATATATTTATAGGTAAAGGAGGGTATAGGGACTGCTATAATGCTTTAATGAGTGTTGATTTTATATCCAATAGATCTTCAAAATTTTGGTTTTGAATGATAATGATTGTCTTGATAGATTTGATAACTTTTCAAAAAATCATTTATATCTCTATGTATATAATTCGAAATTTTGTCTTGATTCTTGTGTTTGAAAGTAAACATCTAGAACTTTCCATCCATGTATAAATCATAGTCTGATTCCACTCTAGTTAGCCATAGTGCCTTTTGGAAGTTGACTAAGCCAGTTAGATGAAACAGACTGTACGCCCTTCAGTATTTTAGTAATATCTCCTTCTACAAATATCCAATTAAGGCGATTCTTGTCAATTTGAAAATTAGACAAAATTATCTTTATATGCGTATAAGGGTCAATAGTTAATTCTTTCTTATTTGGACGCAAGACTGATCTTATCTGCCTTGTTAGATTGAACACCTTTTAGTTGATAGACCATAACTTCATCCACAAATATCCAATTAAGATAATTTGTGAGGATTTGAAAATTAGACAGAATCATCTTTCTATCCATATAAAATTCATCACAAGATTCTTCTCTAGTTGTACACACTAATTTGTTAAAATTGGCAAAAGTAAGTTCTAATAAGTTTGGGGCTTCAAATTTGGACCACGTGTGTCTGCATGTTGGGTCAGTCTCTTGTTACTTTAGACCTCTGATTTTAGACCAATAATGTTGTTACATGAGACCTTATTAACGTACCATGTTCACATCTTCCATACTCTAAGAATTAAAGTTTCACTAATATGAATGTGAAACTGAGACTACAAAAATTTAAGTAAACACATTAGTAATTATCAATATTTTGTAATCAATAAAAACCAAATAATGAAACTTTAGGGCCTCAACAAACAGAACTCAATTGTTGTATGTCTTGATTAAGAATTTTAGGCATTCAGAGATGACCGATGCCGCCTGTCCCACAATCCATTCCAGATGGTTAATGCCAGTGGCCAATAATGAACTTGAAAGTAGATTATTTTTTTGAGCAAAAAAAAATCACCTGGCATGTGGATAAGCGGATTCTTGAGCCGGGGTCGGCTTCTGGGTCTTTAACGTCCCTTTTCAACCTCTTCTATAGGGAGGACCCACTACACAAAGTACTACTGGATCTGAACGGATCTCTCATTAACTCAACTACAGTATTAACGAGTCTTGAACCCATACATAACATGTCATACTAATCCCCAAATTGCAGGAGGGAGCGTAGGCACAAGAACTCAAATCAGGGTCAATGTTGAGGGCAACATGTCAGATCACTACTAAACTACCACCTTCCGGTCGTTAAAAGTAGATATTTGACGTTGGGAGTATTCGCAAAATTAGATTGGTGGATAGTTTTTGGGAATATTGTACATCTAAACCGTCATTAACAATTTTCTAAAATCCCAAACTACTACCAATATAATAAACAGTTTGAGCGGTTTAAATTTATATAATATTATTTAAATAAAAGGTTACATCAATAATGGAGAGAAAGGACACTAAATGTGATTTATAGTTCATTATTATCACTGATGTAAAGAGGGAAACAAAGACTTTTTCTAAGCTCACAGCATACTTGAAAATGAAAAGCGGATAGAATTCGAATATAAATGCATTATGTTATAGATGGCTCAATAATTTACTCATGAAGTTATTGAAACTAAGAAAGATATGTAGATGTTTATGATATAGATTTAATACACAGATAAATGGACATCTGAATAATGAAGGTTATAACGCTTGTTTAGTTGGACATGGCTCTAATTGCTAAGTGCAAGGTACTAACGAGTTTAAAGATATAAATCTTTGGCAGATATATTGGGTCTTTTTTGTAGTTTTCAAAATTCTAATTAATCTGCAGCCAATCAGTTTTTGGTGAATTTAAAAAATTAAAAATTGTAGATTTTTTTTTCTTAATTTTAACAGATACAAATTCACACGAATTGAATGGAATGAATTTTAACGGGTTTGAACGGTTTGTAAACACTCGTATCTAACACGACAGAGTAGCTGAGCGTTAGATCTAGCTTCATGTCTCAGTCCCACCGTCTTCTTAGTCTTTGTTGACGCCAACATAGGCTTGTCCGACTTAAAAAACCTAAAAGGTCTTTTATTGGTATGTCCCGAGTAGTCTGCATGGAAAAGAAAATAACAAGGCCCGTTGGGGTGTACTGTAGCCAGAGTCGAAACCTCGTTGCACACCAAAACTCTGATTTCTACACCTTCATCCTAAAATTTAGGTTGGTACAAGAGGGTGACTCTTGTGTCGTAAAATTTGCTATCTTAATAATAGTATTTCTGTTTGTAATTTGAATCTTCTGTCTATAATTAATTATGATGTTACCTCTATTATCCTTTAAGTCTTGGCGTGGACCCTGTCTTTGACTAAAATGAAGAAATGGAATGGTCGAAATTGATCGAAACTCCACGTGAAAAACTTGGAATAAGATGAGAATTATTAGATTCATGGTTAGTCATAGTTTGGTTGTTGTGCGTCAAACCGTATACCATATAATGAGGTGATATTTGTTAAATGAGCTTGATTACATGACTAAATTAAAAAGTTAGTCTGATAATATCTAAATAAAAAAAAATGTATTTTATATAACTGTAATAAAAAAAAATGTATTGATATTTTTTTTATTCTATATTTTATTATTATTGTTGTATAAAATATATTTATTATTACAATCTAAATATTTTCTAAAAAAATATTTTGTTTGGCTATAAATATCTAATGTTGTTTTTTTTTTTATAATTAATATCTAATGTTGTTGAATTAAAGCATGACAGAAAACAAAGAGATCAATGTATTGGTGCTTGTTGACCATCCTAATTAACTCAAAATTTTAGAATCATAATCTAGATTTCAAGTTTGAGGGTAAGCCTTGGCGTAATAGTTGAGTTGTTCCTTTAGTAATCTCGAGGTTACGGGTTCAAAGTGTGAAAATAATTTCTTTGCAGAAATGTAACAAGAAGGCTACAGGCTTATGTGCCACCCTTACTTTATCTTCACATTAAGTTGAAGAGTACTTTGTGTATAAGTGATCACACTAAAACTCTAATTTCTACACTTGTCTTTACTGTAGAATTTAGGTTGCTTCAAGAGAGTGACTCTCGTATTGTGAAATTTGCTACTTTAATAGTAATATTTATGTTTGTAATTTGAATCTTCCGTCTATAATTGATTATGGTGTTACCCCTGGAATCCTTTAGTCTTGGCGTGGACCCTGTCTTTGACCGAAATGAAGAAATGGAATGGTCGAAATTGATCCAAACTCCACGTGAAAAACTTAGAATAAGATGAGAATTCTTAGATTCATGGTTAGTCATATATAGTTTGGTAGTTGTGCGTATAGCCGTACACCATATAATGATGTGATATTTGTTGAATTAAAGCATGACAGAAAACAAAAAGAACAATGTATTGGCGCATGTTGACGATCCCAATTTTTCTCTTCACTCAAAATTTTAGGAGTATGATCCAGATTTCAAGCTTGAAAAATGATCCAACTGGAAACAACCCCCTTAGCCCGAACCTTTGCTCTATTCTTGTTCGATTCACAAATAAACAAAACCACCACGAGAGGCCGAAAACTTCTAGCATTACCAGCCCTTACAACTTTAATCCCAGCCCAAAAAATATATATACTAGATGTAGATTGTTACCTTTTATAATAGTACGGAATTCAAAACCCACCACTTTTTTTAAGTGTGGCCAAGTTGGTTAAGAAGCATAAACTTTAAGGGAGAGATTTTGAATTTGAATATTATTAAATATAATATTATTTAAACTAAAGTTCTTGAATGTAATTAAACTTAAGTTTTTACAAATTCTATTATAATCATTTGTATCATTTGCAATATTTAAGAGGCGGTCTAATATTTTTTAGTGAAACTATTACGATAACATACTTACTTTTTCACTCTTTTTTTTTTTTTTTTTTTTTTTTTTTTTTTTTTTTTTTTTTTTTGACAAAAAAAGAAAAACAAAAAGAATTCAAACTCCGAGTTCTTCTCGCTTGGCCGTACCCACGTGGGGCTCTGACCCCCTCTTTCCAAGACAACAACCCAAAAAAAGCGAAAGACACACTCAAAGTAAAATCTATTTCCACCCCTCGCAAGCAAAACAGTGTTGCTTGATCTCATCATCAATCACCACCGTCCATCAATAATCAACTTTCAAAATCATTTCATCCCATGGTATGGGACAGATGGAACAGTAAGAAACAATACACTCTTGCGCATATTATCAAAATTCCGTTTATTGATGATTACAATAATATCGGGAACTAAAATAACCAACTGCAGGACACGCGAAACAATCGCCACTTTCTCCCACGCAAACACAATCAAAATTCGGTTAGGAGTCGTTACGTTGTTCTCTCTTCTTCTTCATCCATCTCTCATTTCTTCCATTTTCTCTTCGTTTTCTCTCTGTCCAAACAGACTTTCTTGGATTTTCTTTTTCACTAGCGACACTAGCAAATGGAGACGTCAATGGAATATCCGCACTCGCTGGCTGTTCTTCTCACCGTCGCTCAGGTCTCCCTCTCTGTTTCTGTACGGACTCGACGCTCTTCGACTTCTCTTTTAATACCTGTACCGCGACGCATATGCAAATCTGGAGGTTGTTAGAAGCTCTGTTATTCAGTCTCCTGAAGTTTGTTCATTCGTTCTTTTTCTTGCTATCTTTTGCTTTCCAAGATTTAGTTTCATGTTTGCATTGGAAGTCTGGTGAATGCTTATTGGCAAATCGAGATCTGGATTTGATAGTTAGGGTTTCCGTGATGTTGTTGTGTAACTTGAGATTTTGTCCTTTTTATTTATTTATTTAATTTGCTCTCTGATTCATGCATTATGCATCTTTACTGGTCATGCATTTGCCCATCTTTCCAGGACTCTAAATCAGAATAAAATTTTAACGCACACGCCGTTGTTGGGATAAGTTATAAAAAAAAAAAAAAATTCTTAAAACTTTTTAATTTTCTTGTAGTGTAGTCCTAAATCTTTTACTTTTTTTTTTTAATCTTAAACATAAAGAATTTCTTTTAATGCGTATGCACATGGACAGAAATCAGAATATGATTTCTCGCTATGGCATCCCAGGGATAGCAGCACAGAGCTTCCTTGAAAAAAGAAAACTAGACTAGATGCTATACATTTTCTTTTGCTAGATGTTTCTCTGCGAAGTCAATATATCTGGCTTCAGCTGCTTGATAGCCTTGTTTGAACCCAGATAAACTTGCATTGAAGTAGTTCTAATGATCAATATAGTACAAACACTTTTTTTTTTTTTTGGTCAATAATATAAGAAGCCGGATGGTACTTCAACAGTCCTGCACAAACTTATTTATTTATGAGTATCGTCGTAGATGTAATAAGAGTACATGGCAATACAAACAAGTAGCACAACTAATACATGTCTTTCTGCTTCAAGAGGCCTTCAACATCAGTGACAAAAGGAGGCAGTATAGGGTGCTAGACTTTTATCACTCTTTCAACGTCACTCTCGGAGGCCAATATCATCAACTCAATTGGATAATACGCTAGGTAGCGCACTACCCAGTGTGTCGAGGATAACGGGAAACAAAGGGAGAGAAAGATGACACAGGTAATGAAGGTGAAAATTGAGCCCGCTGTCAAAACCAGTATTGGAAGCCAATGCTGGTTGTTTACTACGAGATAAACACCACAAATGAATGCAGAGGACATTGCTGTGAGCGCCACTCCTAGCAATGACAATGCAATTCTGAGGGAATTTTTGAACAGATTTGGATCGCGCAAGTATGCCCAAATGAGGGTGACGGCAACAACAATGGAGCAGCACATAGCTGTAGTGTTGCATATTAGAAAAGACTGAAAGGCAAGCTTTGTCACCATAGTTGCCATGCCAGAATCATTGTTGCCACCAGGCAACGTGAAACCACAGGCATATGTCACAGTGGCCACAAGAGTCGCAACAAGCAAAAGAGTGTTCACCCTCGCAAGATCTGGACTCTTACCAAACGATTCTGCAGTAACAACTGTCATTTCTCTGCGTTTGTTTGCTTCTTCAGATCTTGGTGCATTGGCGGATTTCAAAGCTGTCCATGTTAACCTCTGCATAGCAAACGTTAGATAATGTGACGTCTACAACACCAGCAAGTCAACAATTTCTTTCATTTTGGTAAGTCGATAAGTGCCTAAAAATTTAGAATCACCGTTTCTCTCATGTATTTGAAAGTTGCAAATGCTTCTGTAATCCAAATTTCCATTATCTGTGACTATTTGTGATCTAAAATTCAGTTGCACCTAATTCTAGCTAGAATTTGTTTTCCTAAGAACCCATCTATTTGGGGAGTCGATACTTCTAATTAACAGCCAAGGAATGGAGATTGTTCGTCCAAAATTGCATAAAGTTTAATGTGATAGTTGCCAAATACAATAGAAGAAAAAAGAAATGATGGGTAAGGAAGACTAAAAAGGCAACGAACGCTAGAATTGGCTAATGACACGCCCTCAAAAAACCCGATTAATTTTTGTCCGATTTGTTTGTACTTTTGTTGCAAATCCAATCTGTGCACAGATATAAAGACAGAAAAAAATTTTAGGGAAAGCGAATTTTATATGTATACTTATAATAATAAAATTAATTTATATAATAAAAAAATTATATTAATTATTTTGAGTAATAAATATTATAATTATATTTTATGATTTTAAATATTTAAAATTTTTTTATTTTTATATTTAATTAAATATATTTTTTTATATAAGTAATAATTAAATTATTTAATCATTTATCTCTCATATGATTGTAAAACAAATTCTTTATGATATTTATTGTAAAAAATATAATTTTTTTGTATAACCGTTGTAACTAATAAAATTAAAGTTAATTTTGTAAATAAATATAAGTTCAAATATACATTGTGTTTTTAGATATTTTTTTCTCTTTTAATGTCCAGTACTAATATTTTGTTTTATTAAAATATTAAAATAATTTAAAGAGTAAATGAAATAATTTTAAAAGATAACTCAATATACGTGATTCTTATATTTAATAAAATTTAATTACAAAAAAAGTAAAATATGAAACTAAAAAAATGCATTTGAAAAAAAAATAAAAAAGCAATTCTATAAATAACAGAAGAAAGGAGGTTAAAAAAAAAAAAAAAAAAGGCAATTGACCTCCCTTAAAAGTGCAAAAGTAAATAAATGATTTATTCATGCCACTGGATCTTCAAAAAGAATAAAGAAAAAGTAATTTAAAAAAAAAAAAACTAAACTAAATGGTAAAAATGCAACCCGAGTAGCTCGATCTGGGGAAGCGCAAGGGGGGGGGGGGGTGTGGGGTGGGCGGGCGGGGTGAAGAAAAGCGTTGCGCCTGCCTCACCTTTGCCCATGTGCCTCCGTCCCTGTCTGCGCAGCTTTCTTGCATTAACTAGATTGCCTAAGAACCAGGGTTATATTGTAACTAGTAACGAATGCCATAGACAACTTATCCAACATACTACTGGTCAAACAATTTATAGTGTAGGGTCTTTCTTCTCCTTGGCTAAGGTAAAAACTTACCTTCCGAAATGACACATCAGAGTCATTCTTCTCCTCTGCAATATCCAATGCTGTAAGACCTTCATTATTCGTAATCTCTAAGTTCACTCTCTTGTCCCACGTCAAGATGCTGACCACCTTTGGATGGAAATTGGATGCGGCCCAATGTAGCGGCGTGAATCCTTTATCATCTTTTTCATTGATAAGCATATCAAACTTGCTCGCCTTTAACATCCAGCTGACTAACTTTGCTCGCCCATGCTTAGATGCAACATGAAGAAGGTTTTCACCTTGCTTGGTGAGCAGCTCTACTGAATCTGGGCAATGGCTGAGGAAGGCATCAACAATCTCAATATGGCCCCTCGTGCATGCGCAGTGAATTGGGAAAAAGCCATTTCGATCTCTCAGATAAGCGCTGTCAGCAGACTTGTCTAATATGTAGCAAACCCCATCAACAAAACCTACTGATGCTGCAAGGCTAAGTGGAGTCCGCCCCTTTTCATCAGTCGAATAAACAAGACCGGAATCAATTCTCCATATTCTGTCCATAAAATCTGCTAACAAATAACAAGTTAAAAGTAGAGTGAAAAGCGAGTATACAATAACATATGCACGAAAATTTAGACACTGCAAGATGAGAACTTGACTGAACATCGTCAATTTTGCCGATTTACGGGAAAAGTTTTAGTTATAGTTTCATTATATATATCATGTTGAATTTTTCCCAAAGACATTGTAGGTTTAACCAAGCAACGTCGTCGCTCTGTAAGTTTAGAGACCGCACTCAACGCCAATTCTAGCTTCAACCCCTTTCAGCATTTGAGCTAATTATTTCAGAGAATTTGGGTGGATTTCCACTTTCATCGTGATTCATTATCACAAGAACCTTCTCTATCAATAAAAAGTAATGTTTGTATTCTCAAAAATAAAAATAAAAAGTAATGTTTGCGAGTACAAAATTTCTTTTCTCCAAAGATTCAATGGTGGAATTACCCTTGTTTCTTCCAATGATGGAAGCGTGCAAAGGTTGACATCTTTTCAGGTTTTGGTGCCCAGATGCTCTGCGCTCCTCAAACTTAAGATAGTTGGGCTTGGCAGAGCCAGCTTTGTGTTCAACTGATTTTCCTTCGTTATGACTATCAAGCCTGCATGGATCTTCCGTGGTTATGTGCTTAACAATATCCAAATATCCAGATTTGATTGCCATATGAAATGGCGATTTCCCCTCCCCGTTTAAACAATATGACACTAGCGGATCTTTCTGAACCAAGAAAAGGGCTGTCTCCATTTGGCGATTTTCCAGAGCCAAATGCAACGCAGTGTTTCCTTGCTGATTCACTTTCCTCAGAAAATTAGCACCTAATGTTTTTGGGCCTTCCCTACCAGCAGAATTTTGTGCAAAAGAAACAAGAGACTTGACTACAGTCAAATGTCCAGCACTTGCAGCAACATGAAGAGCCAGGTCGTCCTTGTCGTTTTTATGTTCCACGAGGTCCGGACACTTTTGAAGGATGAAATTCACAATCCTGTCGTGGCCAAAAGATGCAGCAAGGTGAAGCACAGAATTCCATCTAGGGGTTAGTTCTTTAATGAGTGTACTTTCTGAATGCATCAATATCCCCAGTTGTTGCGGCTATGTAGAGTTCAGGCATCATGAATGTGCTGATAATTCCAGGTGCAGCCCAATCCTCTTCTGTTGGCATCATGGGCTCTGTTTCTGCTGGACTTGAATAAGATGGCGGCACCGAAGCCAGTGGCCTTGCCGCACGAATTTCTTGCGAAACCTTGAGCTTGTGTGCTGACACATGCTTTATAGGCTCATAAAAAGCTGAACGGAACACTGGCTGTGCGTCAAGCTCTATGTCCAGCCTGTGTGATGAACTTGATAGGTCAGGTGCCACCGCAGTTTTCCCATCAGCACATGCAGCTGAACCTGTCTCCATGGCAACCTTCACTTTTTGTGTCTGATGAACCTGACTTTGGTAAGTCGGATGAAACAAAAGCTGATGGAACTTTGGCGTAGAGGGACCCCATTTGTTGGTAAAACGTGTGATGACAGCAAAGTGTTAATTGCTTCAGCAAAAGGAAAAGAACATTAACAAGTGAAAAACCAAAGAGAACGAGAGAGAAAGAGTGTGCAGAGAGTTTGTAAAAAGGGCTTCAGATTCTCTTCATGCCATTTCTGCTGATATAAAAGTTACAAGTTTAACATAAATACAAATTTCAAAATTCATAATTCAAATTCAAACTTACATTAGCTGTCAAACTTAGAATGATTACTTGACTAACCAAGCATCATTTCACATCAAAAGATCTAAGTTTAGCACATGAATACAAACAAAAAGAAGTCCCAAATATCTGTTAGAAATATGTCTCATGCATTTTTTCTAGCTGTCATGACAGAGAGTTGTGTTAAGGAGGGAAAACATCTAACAAAGGAGTTGGAACTTGAGTCAGCAAGTAAAGCAGCAGCACCATGGCACTTGTATGCTTCAAGGACATCACCATTAACCTTGCTGGCCCTCCTTTCTCGTCACCAGTGCCAGCAACGTTAGTGGATCCTGCATCTTGGGTATCTTCAAGATTCTTGGTTTCCTTGCTCTCCATTGAAAATGCTTTATGCAAGCAAGTTGCAATTGAGGTCACATAATACCACACAAAAAGTCTAGCTTACTCTGTATCAGGTCTTAAAAAACATCCCTGTCAATCAAGTTGGCAGTTGGTGCTTGTACTTCAACTCAACAACCCTGAGTTTGTATTAATTACAAATCACAAGCTTTATTCATGTTGCCATAATCTACCAATTTACCTTTGTTGGACCATTGCTGCAAAATTTCAATACAGAAAGGCCAACAACAATTAGCACAAACGATTTAATTGACAACACGTTGCTTTATTTATTTTTGAACTACAATTTAAAATAAACAATTTTAACAACATTATTTACATCTGTGTTATCTTAAAAATATGTTAACACGTTTTTTGGCGGTGGATTTGCAATTGGAGAACATTAACAGAACTCAATTGTTGTATGTCTTGATTAAGAATTTTAGGCGTTCAGAGATGGCCGGCCCCCGCCTGTCCCACAATCCATTCCAGATGGCTAATACGAGTGGCCAATAATGAACTTGAAAGTAGATATTTGAAGTATTCGCAAATCGGATTGGTGGGTAATTTTTGGGAATATTGTACGTCTAAGCAGTCAATGAGAGTTTTTTAAATTCGAAAATAAATGCATTATGTTATACTAAGCAGTTTGAGCAGTTTAAACTTATATGATATTTTATTTAAATAAAATATTGCATCAATAATGGAGAGAAAGGACATTAAATATGATTTTATAGTTCATTATTATCACTGATGTAAAGAGGGAAACAAAGACTTTTCTTTGGCTCACAGCATACTTAAAAATGAAAAGCGTATAGAATTCGAAAATAAATGCATTATGTTATAGATGGCTCAATAATTTACTCATGAAGTTAATGAAACTAAGGCAGATATGTAGATGTTCATGACACAGATTTAATATACAGATAACAGGACATCTGAATAATGAAGGTTATGATGCTGGTTTAGTTGCACATGGTTTTGATTGCCAAATGCAAGGTTCTAACGAGTAATAAACATACAAATCTTTGGTGGATACATTGGGTCTGTTTTTGGCGGTTTTTAAAATTCCTAATCACCAGCTAATCAGCTTTTGATGAATTTGAAAAATTAAAAATCATAGATATTTTTTTTCTCTTAATTTTGGTAGATACGAGTTCACACAAATTAAATTGAGTGATTTTTAACAAGCTTGAACGGTTTGTGAACACTCGTATCTAACACAGCAGAGTAGCTGTGCGTTGGATCTAGCTTCATGTCTCAGTCCCACCTTCTTCTTAGTCTTCGTTGACGCCAACGTAGGCTTGTCCGACTTAAAAAACCAAAAAGGTCTTTTATAGGTTTGTCCCGAGTAGTCTGCATAAAAAATGAAAATAACAAGGCTCGTTGGGGGTATACTGTAGACAGAGTTGGAACCTTGTTACGCACCAAAGCCCTAATTTCTACATTTTTCTTTGTCGTAGAGTTTAGGTTGGCTCAAGAGAGTGACTCTCGTGTCGTGAAATTTGCTACCTTAATAGTAGTATTTCTGTTTGTAATTTGCATCTTCCGTGTATAATTAGTTATGGTGTTTCCCCTAGAATCCTTCTTTAGTCTTGACGTGGACCCTGTCTTTGACTAAAATGAAGAAATGGAATGGTCGAAATTGATCCAAACTCCAAGTGAAAAACTTAGAATAAGATGAGAATTCCTAGATACATGGTTAGTCATAGCTTGGTTGTTGTGCGTCTAGCTGTATACCATATAATGAGGCGATATTTGTTGAATGAGCTTGATTCCATAGCTAAATTAAAAAATTAGTATGACAGTATTTAAAATATAATAATTAATATATTTTATCCAATTGTAATGAAAAAAATGAATCCATATTTTTTGTTTAACTTTTTATTATTATAGTTAAATAAAATATTATTATAATTTAAATATTATCTAGATAACATTTTACTTAGCCTATTGTTGAATTCAAGCACGACAAAAGACAAAAAGATCAATGTATTGGTGCATGTTGAGCATGCTAATTAACAAGATATATAATTTTTTAATTCTAAATCTTTATATTATTTTATATTTAAATCTTAAATCTTTTTAAAATTTTATTTTAATTCTAAACTTTTTGATTTTATTCTAAATCAGTCATCCTGTTAGTCAATCTGCTAAAAATTAACTTTGACTAACAAAAATTATTTTAAAAACGTAAAATACATTATTTAAATTTACCTATTAATAGAAATACGTTGTGTAATCTTAAAAAAAAATCAAAAATAAAAAATCTGACTCATATGCTACTGTTTGAACGTATTTCTTAAGAAAAAAATATTTAAATAATATATTTTACCTTTTTAAAATAATTTTCATTAGTCAAACTTAATTTTTAACGGATTGACTAACGGAAAGACTGATTTGAAGCAAAATCAAAAGGTTTAAAGCTGAAATAAAATTTCAAAAAAGTTTAGAACTGAAATAAAATTTTAAAAAAATTTAAAACTTAGATGTAAAAAAATGTAAAAATTTAGAACTAAACAAATGCATATTCCGCTAATTAACTCAATATTTTAAATTTTTTTTTTTTTTTTGTTTTGGGTCCACTATGATCAAGATTTCAAGCATGAAAAATGATCCAACTGGAAACCCCCTTAGCCCGAACCTTTGCTCTATTCTTGTTCGATTCACAAATTAACAAAACCAAAGCGGGAGGCCCAAAACTTCTAGCGTTACCAGCCCACTATAACTTTAATCTCGGCCGTTAAAAAAAAGTTATCAAAAAAAAAAAGAAAAGAAAAAAGACTAGATGTAGGCCGGGTAGCAAAGTTGCATGTTGCGTGTTGTGACGGAGAGTTTGAATTCCCGCGTGTGCTCACTTAGCCCTTCCTGCATAGGGCTCTGACCCACTCCTGTTATGACGACAACTGACAAAATTGCATCAGATTAAAAAAAAAAAAAAATGCAAGAGTATGAGACCGAAAAAAAAAAAGGCAGAAGTAAAATCTATTTCTGCCTCTAGCCGCAAATCACTGTTGCTTGATCTCATCATCAATCACCACCGTCCATCATTAATCGACTTTCAAAATCATTGCATCGCGTGGTATTGAGCAGACGGAGAAGTAAGAAACAATACACCCTTATGCATATTATCAAGATTCCGTTGATTGATGATTAGAATAATTTCGGGAACTAAAATAAGTTTCTGGAAGAGGCGCGAGTCAAGCGTCACTTTCTCCCACGCAAACACAATCAAAAATCGGTTAAGAGTCGTTACGCTGTTCTGTCTTCTTCTTCATCCATCTCTGGTTTCTTCCATTTTCTCTTCGTTTTCTCTCTATCCAAACAGACTTTCTTGGATTTTCTTTTTCACCAGCGACACTAGCAAATGGAGGCGTCAATGGAATATCCGTACTCGCTCGCTGTTCTTCTCACAGTCGCTCAGGTCTCCCTCTCTGTTTCTGTACGGACTCGACGCTCTTCGACTTCTCCTTTAATGCTCGGACCACAACGAATATGCGAATCTAGAGTTTGTTAGAAGCTCTGTTTTATGTTTCCATTGGAAGTCTGGTGAATGCCAATCGGCAAATTGAGCTCTTGATTTGATAGTTCGGGTTTCCCTGATGTTGTTGTGTAAATTGAGATCTTTGGGGCTTTTCTTGCTTTGCTGATAGGAATTATATGAATTTGAGATGTCAGGGTTTTGAAAGATTTCTGCAAGTTGCTTGATTCTTCAAGGTTCGCTGCTTTTAGAAGGGAAAGAGGTTGAATTTGAGGATTTGAGGTTTTGGGAGGTTTATAAGGCTGTTGAAGAAAATGTTGGGATTTTTTGGTTGGAAGTGTTAGGATGGAAAAAAGGTGGGATTGGGGTTTGCCGAAGAAAAATGCCATGAGCTTAAAGGAAACAAAAATCAGAACTATACTTAACAATGTGAGATGGCAAGGGCACCCGTATGTGGAACTTCGTGAGGATAGGAAGGCATGCATATTCTTCTGTGTTCTGTGTCTTGCAAAGTGTTATTATGAGGCAAATTTGATGGATCACTTGCAAGGTAGACTTCACAACCGGAGGTTATTTGTTGCTAAACTTACTCTATTAAAACCAAACCCATGGCCTTTTAGTGATGGTGTTCGTTTCTTTCATACTTCAAGCGGGAAGGGGAAAGAGTCAGCGACCACAAATGCTGATCAAGGTGAGTCGCTGGAGTCTCGGAAAGGCGATAACAGTCTTGCTATTGTTAAGTATGGTCAAAATTCGAAATCTGGTTTCAATGAGCATGCTGGGCTTGAAGGGATTGAGGCTGATATGGATTTGTATGGCACTGGAGGGGCGTGTGATCTGTTGATTCCAGGGGTGAAGATTAAGGATGAGATTTCTGATTTGAAGGTGAGGTTCATGGGTCGCGGGCTAATTGCTGCTAGGTTCTGTGGGGAGGACGATATCTCAAATGAGAATATCCATAGGATATGGTGCGAATGGTTGGGGAAAGAGGATTCTGATGGTAATGACGAGGTCAAGGTTTCGGATCATGAATTTGCTATTGTTACCTTTTCTTATCACTACAATTTGGGAAGGGATTTGAAGTCGCTACTCTCATCTAATCCTCATTCAGAGACAGAAAGTGGTGAGGGAAGTCATAAAAGAAGAAAGAAATGTTTTTCTGACCCAGAAGATATGAGTGACTCACATGGTGCATCTTCTAGATTACTGATGGACCGATTTGATGATATGCTTCTGAATCCAAGTCTTATATCAAGTAAGACCATTAGGAAAAAGCTGAGAAAGGTACAGCGCAGAGCAGCAGAAAGTCCGTGTGCTATCTGCCGACAGGAGATGCCCCCGGAGAAAGATGTTGCCACACTCGTGAATGTGAAGACCGGAAAACTTGCTTGCAGCAGCAGAAATCCATATGGGGTTGGTCTCTGTGAATTCATGACTTATGTGCTATTTTTTATGCATTGCAACGATCATTGCTCTGTTATTGGTTTTTTTTTTTTTTTTGTCTATTCGCTTGAAAGCAAAATTTCCAGAATTTGTTTATGATACTAGAATCTTCTGATGTAGAGATTTCATGTATATCATACTTCCTGCCTTGTTCTTTGGGTCCTTCTCTGCGAATTTGAAATGACTGGGAGGGATGCTGGAGCCCAATGCAATCAATCAGGAGAGGATGAAAATACAGTACCTTTCAGATGTCAAATTGATTCTGTTCTCTGTCCAGATTGCCAGAGGACTAGTGTACAAATTGATGCACATGATCTGGAGAAGCCAACTATTCCACTTAAAGAGGTTCACATTTCTTATCGTATGGATGCTAGATTTTTGATATAGTGCTTAGTAGTTTCCTTGCCGGTTTGCATGGTTGTGTGTGAGGAAATTCTGAGACAATTTTTTTTTTTTTTTTCTGTTTTAAAGTTGTGTAATCAATTATTAGTGCAAATATTTGCCATTCTAGTCAGGAGTTACTAGGGAGAACTCATTGTTACTGAATTTTTATCTCTGTGATCAGTCTGCATTTAAGAGTATGGTGTCTTGTTATTTATAGGTAATCGGCAGGAAGTTATAGAACATACATGGCCAGATTTCTATTTGTTGGGTTATAAAGATATTGTTGATCCTAATGCAATAATTTTCCTTACTGTTGCAGAGGTTTCACTATTTGATCAAGCTCGGTAAGGCACATAAGGCATGGATGGGAAATAGAGAATGGACGGGAAATCCAGAGAAGCTAGAAAATTGCTCAATAGGTCTTCATTTCCCGTTACAGTTAGAAGCAACGGTTCAGGTATACATATCTGCTAACAACTGTTGCCCATCAGTCAAATTAAGTGCATATATTAAATCTTTCTTCATATTTCTGGTTTGTAGGAAAAGGTGGTGGCGTTAAAAATGCTACGTTTCTACCGCGCCGATGAATAGGGTCAGGCACCAGTTCCAGTTGCTGAACATAGCATGTTACAATTCTGGTTTGTAGCGTGTAGATTCAAATTCTGACTAAGGTTTCTGAATTTTTGTAAAGGCAATTGTCACAAACTTAACCAGGACCATGAACAACAGATTTTTGTAGTTAGGTTGAGCTAGTTCATATACATTTATAGATAGCCTTTATCGTAGAAAATTGTATGGGCATCGTCTAATAAAGATAGATAAGAGCGCTGTTATATGGACATATGATTTTTGTCATACAATTCAGTCATACTACAACTACGGTCACATTTTTTACAACAACACATTTATTTTTTACAATAAAAAAATAAAATGTAAATTTTTATTATAAAAAATATGATTATAATTATAAAAAAATATAAACAATTATAATATAATTAAATTGTATGTTAATTTTGTATGTTGGTAAACCTTTTCTCCACAGGTAAACGCATGAACTGTACACTGCTGACACATGTCTTCACTGCAAATGCACTTTTGTGGTTGCCGGTTTAAGATTCACTTTGGCTTATTTTACGTCCGCATAATGTCTTTTGTTTGGGATTACAAAATCTCTTATTACAAACAAAGTGTTCTTCAATGAGGTGCTATTTTACTGCCTCATGTCCTGAATGGTAATCTATTAGGCTCTGACATTAACTATTGCGTTAGGTGGCCATAGGGGTGAAAATACTGTTCATTCTTTAGCAGTTGGAATGATGATGTGACAATTTGACAGTAGAAGTAAAAGGCAGTAATCCTGCTGCTCAATATCCTTGCGTTGAGATAACGAGGTAAATTACATTTCAATTATGTCATCTCGTTAGATTATTATTATTTTTTTTTTTGACATAATTAGATTATTTTGGTTGTCGCTGCGTGATAGCACGTACGTCCTACAGATACATGCGGTAGAAGAACAAGTTTCTCTTCTTGGTAGAGTGTTATATGATCAGGTCAACTCATCAATAAATAAATAAAAAATTATCCTAACATACAATTAGAAGTCAACGGTTTTACGCGTGCATGAGCGTGATGCATTACTGAGCAGCAGGTGAAGTGCTGACATACCATTAGTTTTGCTAGAATGTCAAACTATTACCATATTTCAGTTGTTCCCAAAGCAATAAAAGCAGCCGGGTCATCAGAATGTTGATCATACATTGAGCGAGAAGAAAAGGGGAAACAGAAAGGCAAAAAAAGAAACTCCCGAGTGACGGCAGGTTTCCCCAAGGTTACAGGAGGAATCCTGGCAGTCATATCAGAGTTTTGCTGGCAACTTATCTAGCAAAATAATCCAACCCCGAATCCCAGTTGACAAAGCCGCCGGCCAAGATTTTCATGCACGCAAAATCTTCATTTTTTGCATTACCTGCCACAGGTTAATTAGGTGCTCGAAAAATGGCCTACTCCAGCAGGTGCTTGAATTTCATATTCATGTATGCTCCAGTTATTCTGGTTACGATTTTGGCTCTCGTGGGAAGTTTTCTACCTCAGCCGGTACACGGAATACGGGAGCATTCAGGATTGAGAAGTGAGAAGAAGAAGTCATATGAGGCGAGCCTTGGGACACTCGTTGCAATGTTACCGAAAGGTACACCGTTGCCTCCATCCGGTCCTACCCCCGATATCAACTGATGATCCAGTTTGTCATTCATTGAGGCTGTAGTGATTTGAGTATGTTTTGCGTTAATTTTTGCTTTCTTTTCTTTTTTGGCTTCTCACAGATAGTATTATAGTTCTTTATTCTTTTTCAATTAATAGAGGAGGATTCACCATGCGGAAATTGAGTCATCGTGTTCTTGTTTTTTTTTTTTTTTGGCCACTATTGAGTCATCTTGTATGGAAGCAAGTTTTACAGAATTTATTATATAAGAGTGAAATGGATCGGTTTCATATAAGCAAAAATGATCTAAATCGGACCTTGTATATCCTAACTTTTAACCTCTGTTTGTTTATTTTTTTTAAGTTCGGGTAGTACTATTCAAATAACGAGAGCAAATTGACGGACAAAACTGAAGTTCTTATTCTCCCATTCTCTTGAAAGAAAAATAAAATTAGAAGAAAGTCTCTTTTTAGCCACTGAGGTGAATTCTTAAAAAAAATATAAAGTATTATATCAAATTTTGTCGGCATGACTTACGAATTAGTACAATGAATCTAGCAATTATTTAATTATTATACGTTCTTTAAATACAAAATCACAGCACTTCTTAAATAGAAGGAAAGATACTATTCTCACTAATATTTTAATACTTTACATACTTATGATCAATAATGGTGACTATTTACTTTACAACAAAAAGAGACGATAAACTTGACAATAAAGGCCGCTGGGGATATATGCGAATAGATTTTTTTTTATTCTGTTTATTTATTTATTTTCTTTTTCCCTTTCAATTCTCGTTTGTTGACTTTGTTTTTTGTTCAATACTGCAAAGATTACCAAACTAACCCCATTAATAAGTCGGAAATTGCTAACCAAAAGAAAAAAAACTCGGAAATCTTTTGTTTTTGTATTTTTTGTTAGACGTTTATTTTTGGACAGAAAAACCCTCCTGCTTTTCGTAAACTTTTAGTCAGCCTTCTTCGAATTTCGGAAAAACTATCCTCTACTGTGCATCATGAAGCCTTTTTTGGTGCCACCAAATTCACAACTAGCGCAACAATGGCGTCGTGGTCATGGCAATTTCCTGAATTTGTCAAGGGCTCTATTCTTTTCCACCGACACCGTGGCCCTCGCCGCCACCGCCGCCGCCTCCTCCTCCTCCTCTTCCCCTTCCTCTTCATCGTCCTCTCCGCCACCAATCGATTCTTTGCGATCTCGGATATTGAGGACCGGAGATCCGAGCTCCTCAGTTGTTTCAGTTCTCGAGGAATGGCTCGATCAGGGAAACCGCATTAACCAATCAAAACTCCAACTCATTATCAAGCTGCTCCGCAAGTACCGCCGTTATGGCCACGCTCTTCAGGTCCCTTCCTCTCAGTCACTCTTATTATTTTTATATTTCAGTTTTAAATTTTGTTGCTTGATGTGGTTCAGTGCATTTGTGTAAATTTTAAGGCATACCCAGAATTCATTTTGTTCTGTATATTTTCTGGGCTATAGTAATCTAGTAAGGATCGACTAGTAAACTAGTGGCTCCAAGATAGATTTGTGGATATTAATTTGTTCTTTTGGATGTAAAAATGAAAACTTGGATTCATAGTGAACATTTACCTATATCATTTTCCATATTTCCTTACAATTAAATTGTACGAATCTTTTGCTATCCTTTTATATGAAGCTGTGAATGAATGGAAAGTGGGCTTTTTTTTTTTTTGTTGGTTAGCTATCGCACTGGATGATTGATCGAAAGGGTTATAACCCATCAACGGGAGACTTTGCAGTTCAGCTTGATTTGATCTTCAGAATTCATGGCATAGAACAGGCAGAGAAGTATTACAATAGCATCCCGGAAAGTTTTAGAACCTTACAGATTTATGGTGCTCTATTACATAGCTATGCTGGTCGCAGAGGTCTTGAAAAGGCAGAGGCCACCATGCAAAAGATAAGGGATTTGGGGTTTCTTAAGGGTCCAGTGGCCTACAATATAATGCTAAAACTATACTCCCAGATGAGAAATTATGAGGAACTAAGTGGTTTGGTCCAAGAAATGGAAGAAAAGTGCATTAGTTGGGACACAATTACGTATAACAACCGATTGCATGCACATGCAGCTAGTTCCAACGTTGAGGAAATGGAGAAACTCCTTGTGAAGATTGAAGCAGATCCTTCCTTCTTCATGGACTGGCATGCTTATGCTGCTGTGGCACGTTGTTACTTGAAAGGTGGCCTGATTGAGAAAGCAGAGTCAATGTTGAAGAAATCAGAGCAATTAATGGGAGGTAAGTCAGGTAAACCTGAAAAAATTGGTTGCGAGCATCTCCTTATTTTATATGCTGCTGTTGGGAAAAAAGATGAAGTGTATCGTATATGGAATTTGTATAAAAGCTTAGGGAGGTTCTTCAACTCGAGCTATTTGAGTATGATCAGTGCATTGGTCAAATTGGATGACCTAGATGGCGCTGAGAGAATATATGGGGAGTGGGAATTGGGGAGGTCATCGTTTGACATCCGGATACCAAATCTGATAATTAATGCTTATTCCAAAAAAGTTCTGTTGTCAAAGGCTGAGGAATATCTAAACAAGATTATAGAGAATGGAATGGAGCCTCATGCACCTACCTGGGTCTGTTTGGCAACCGGATATTACCTAGATGATCAGATGGAGAAGGCAGTGCAAGCAATGAAAAAGGCAATTTTCTGTAGTAAGAAACCGCGGTGGATCCATGTAAACACCCTTGCTGCATGTCTGGAATATTTAAGAAGGAAGGGAGATGTGGAAGTTGCAGAACAACTCTTGAAAACAGTAATGGAGCAACACGCTTTTTCACCCAGAATCCGCAATAAATTAACGGGTTCTAGTAGTAAGGGTGACCCAAGCACTGGAGCAGTTAATCAGAAAGGAGCTGATAATCACTCTCTTGATGAAGAAGCACCTCCTGAATTGGAGTTCAAAGACCAAAGCAGCACCTGAATCCTGAATGTCCAAACTGGGTAATTTGTTCTTTCGTACTTGCACTTTTGCAAAGGACCATAATTGAACAACCTTTTACCATCTAGTTGACATTCGTCTACCTGTCTAACTAAAGGTTTATAAAACTGTTAGGTATAGCCTAAACAACTTCTAAGTTTATAACTTGGGATGAGATCTGGAATTTCAGACTTCACTGATAATTAAATCACTTCTTCATTCTGACTAGACTCAGAGTCATGCTAACCTCGGACCCTCTCCGTCCTCAGATCTTCGCCACTTCCCTTCCTTTATCAAACAAGATTATTTTAGTATGCTACTGTGGATGAATGACATTATTTGCCATCTTCTTTTCTTCTCTATGCATGAAAGTGCTGACATATGTGATCAAAGCTCTCATTTAATAGTTGGTGGAACGTTGAATTCAGGCACTACGCATGTTCCATATAGTCGGATCCCCCGTCATTTTCTATCATGGACGGTCCCATAGGATGTTAATTTAATTTGAAGCTTTCACATTTGGCATTGTTCTCCTATGATTTCAGTTATATACCAATGAGATTGATTGATACTTATTATTAAGTCATTTACAACCAATCTTTTTTTTTTCTTTTTTTTGCTTAAAGGCTCTAAAATTTAACATTTTTGGGGGGCAGTAGTTCAAAAGTTTATGAGATTCAAAAGTTCAAATCATTTAGATAATGATAGACACGGATTTTTTTTTTTTTGTTGAGCTAGATTGATAAAGATTCAAGAAGTTCAAGAGTTGAAACACTTATTCCCCCATTGTCTTGGGGAAAAAAAAAAAAAAACAAGAAACTCTCGCGTATCTCTAGTAAATTATTTGCAAAGATGTACAAACATACATTCCCATAAAAATTAATGTTCGGTTACAGTAATTATTTTATTATACCAAAAATGAAAATATTAAACTTAACAATAAAAGCCGTTGGAGAAATATTCCAATCCTTTTTTTTCCCAATTATTTTTTTTTCTTTTTCACCCTTTTAAATTCGATTCTGTTCTCTAACTAAAGCTTCAAGATTACCAAACTAACCCCTAAAATTGCGATGCGAAAGGCTTATTTTGTTTTGTTTTATTTTATTTTATTTTATTTTATTTGAAGAATGCGATGCAAGAAGTCGAAAAACATTTTTTTTATTAAAAAGAATTGAAAAGAAAAGAAAATTAAAACCCTTTTGCTGTTCCTAAACCCCTAGCCAAGCAGTTCAAAATTTCCTCTGTGGGGTGTGCGAGTCATGAAGCCATTTCTGGTTCCACTAAATTCGCAGCTAACGCAACAATGGCGTGGTCAAAATCATGCCATTTTCAGGAATTTATTGAGGGCTCTATTCTTTTCCACAGACACCGTGACCTCCGGAGCTAAAGTCGCCGCCGCGGTAGCCGTCGCCGCCTCCTCCTCCTCCTCTTCCCCTTCCTCTTCTTCTGTTTCCTCTCCGCCACCGACTGACTCTCTTCGCTTTCGGATATTGAGGGCTGGAGATCCGAGTTCCTCAGTTGTTTCGGTTCTCGAGGAATGGCTCGATCAAGGCAACCCCGTTGCCCAATCTGACCTCCAACTCATCATCAAGCTGCTCCGCAAGTACCGCCGTTATACCCACGCTCTTCATGTCTCTCTCTCTCTCTCTCTCTCCTTATTTTTCAATTTCAATTTGAAAGTTTGTTGCTTTGGGTGGTTCAGTTCATTTGTGTAACATTTTGTAGGCATATCCAAAATTTAATTTGTGTTCCATTTGAAGTTCTGTATATCTTATGGGTTATTATGATGAGTACTGATATATAACATGATAGCGTTTTTTCTCGATTCTTCACGAATTGATTTTTTGGGCAACTAGATAGGAAGTTTTTGGTAATTTTTCTTTTATTTTTTAAAGCTAAATCTATGTAAGTTTAGTGTTACACTAAAATTCAGGAACTTAACCGGTATTCGTGGAGTTTCGTGAAAAAACTTTCATGATATTTATTCTTTATTCTATTATGATATCCAAGGCCATGCTCGCATCAGTAATCTAGTAAAGATTAGCTACTAAATGTGTGGTTCCTAGATAGATTTATGGATATTAATTTGTTCAGTTGGAATTAAAAAACTAATCGGATTTATAGTGAATATGATGTCAAATTGAGTGTGGTTATGATGCAGTTAGTTTGAATTGCTTATACCATTTTTTATTTTTTTGTGCAATTTAGTTATTTGGAAACATTTGTTACTCTTGGATATAATGCTATGAATGAATGAATGAATAAGAAGTGGTCTCCATTTTTGGCTAGCTATCGAATTGGATGATTGATCACAAGGGTTATAATGCATCAACGGGCGACATTGCAGTTCAGCTGGATTTGATCTCAAAGATTCATGGCATAGAACGGGCAGAGAAGCATTTTAATAGCATCCCAGAGAGTCTCAGAACATTCCAGATTTATGGTGCACTATTGAACTGCTATGCACGTAACAAAAGTCTGGAAAAAGCAGAGGCCGTCATGGAAAAGATAAGGGAGTTGGGGTTTCTTAAAGGTCCATTGGTCTACAACATAATGCTCAAGCTATATTCCCAGATGCGAAAATATAAGAAACTAGATAGTTTAGTCCAAGAAATGGAAGAAAAGTGCATTAATTGGGATATAGTCACATACACCACCCGCTTGCATGCATATGAAGTCACTTCCAATGTTGAGGAAATGGAAAAACTCCTTCTGAAGATGGAAGCAGATCCTTTGGTCATCATGGACTGGAGTGCCTATGCTGTTGCTGCACATTGTTACTTGAGAGGCGGCCAGATTGAGAAAGCCCAGTCAATGTTGAAGAGAGCAGAGGAATTAATGAGAGCTAGGCCATATAAACCTGGAAAAACCTTTTATGAGCATCTCCTTACTTTATATGCTGCTGTTGGGAAGAAAGATGAAGTGTATCGAATATGGAGTTTGTATAAAAGCTTGGGGAAGTTCTTCAACTCAAGCTATTTATGTATGATAAGTGCATTGGTCAAATTGGACGATCTTGCTGGCGCTGAGAGGATCTGGGAGGAGTGGGAATCTGGGAGGTCATCCTTTGACATCCGGATACCAAATGTGATGATTGCTGCTTATTCCAAAAAGGGTCTTTGGCCAAAGGCTGAGGCACATCTAAACAAGATTATAGAGAGTGGAATGGAGCCACAAGCAACTACCTGGGATCGTTTGGCAACCGGATATTATCAAGGTGATCAGATGGAAAAGGCAGTAGAAGCAATAAAAAAGGCAGTCTTTTCGAAGAAGAAACCACAATGGACCAATGTAAATACCTTGGCTGCATGTCTCGAATATTTAAGAAGTAAGGGAGACGTGGAAGTTGCAGAGGAACTGTCCAAAGTAGTAATGGAACATTTCTCTTTTTCACGCAGCATCTGCAATAAATTAATGGGTTGTTCGAGTAATGGAGACCCAAAGATTGGAGCGGTTGATGAGAAAGGAGCTGATGATCAGTCTCTTGATGGAGAAGCACCTCCTGGATTGGAGTTCAAAGATCAAATCAGCAATTGAATGTGCCAAGGTAGGCAGTTCGTTCTCTTGTGCTTGCACCTTTTGCGGATGACCGTGCATCATTGAACAGCGTTTGCCATCTCGTTGACATTCGTCTGGCTAACTAATAGTTCTATGTTGACTTTGAGCCTGTCTGTTTTCGGTTCTCCACATCTCCCTCCTTTTATCTAACAAGGCTGTATTAGTATGCTACTATGAGTGAATGGCATTATTTAAAACAAATATTTTCTTTCCTTGCATAAAGCCTTTTTTTTTTGGTTTGGTTTAAACGGTATAACTTTTTTTTTTTTTCAGTCTTGGAAGGATGGTTTAGAGTCTGTAGGGGAGGGGAACAAATAAGTAAGGAAAGGGGGAGTTTGAACTCTCATTACTGCAAAGGATAGTACGCTTTTTTGTCATTCGAGTGATACTTAGTTCTCTGAAGAGTATTAACTTTTAGCTTTTTTGCCTTGGGCAGTAGTTTGTAAATGACTAGAGTAAATTGACCAAAAAGAAAAAAACTACTCTCTTTTTGGTAGTGAAAAACTACTCTCTCTGTCCAGACTTGCAACATGTGCTAAATTGCAGCAAAATCACCAACACAGAAGAATGATTTTTCATATGAAAACTCAAGCTCGATATGAAACTCTTTCCTCCCACTTTCTTGGAAAAAAAATGGAACACAGAGAGGAAAGTCTAGCAAATCTCTGACTCTCTGTTGAATTCTTACCAAAAAAAAAAAAAGAGGTTCAGGCAAGCAATGCCGTAAACCATGGATATTGATAATTAATTATGGTAATTATTTATTTATAACAAAAAATTGAAGAAATAATAATCTTACAATGAAAGCCATTGGAGGGACATGCGAATTTATTTTTTTTATCTCTCTGTTTTTTTTTTTTTCGGTCCCTTGAATTGTGGTCTGTCGTTTAACTGATGCTGCAAGATTACAAAACTAAGCCCAATTAATTGCAAGTTGCAACACGAGAAGTTGAAAAAAAGAAAGTTTTAGTTTTTTTTAGTGTTTTTTTCAACAAAAATAAAGTGCATTATAATCGCAATCCTATCTAATCAATGTTTATAACAAAAAAGTTACTAGTTAAATATTGACGATACTGAATTTAAAAGAAGTGAAACTTAAATCCATTTTAGTGTGTTTGGAACTTAGCTGGATGGTAGAAAGTATAGTAAATCCATTTTTATTGAAAAGAATTGAAAAGAAAAGAAAATTCTTAAATTCCCATTTTCCTCTGTAGTGAATCATGAAGCCATTTCTGGTGCCACCAAGTTCACAACTAGTGCAACAATGGCGTTGTAATCGTAATATTTTCACGAATTTATTGAAAGCTCTGTTTTTTTCCACAGACACCGTGACCTCCGCCGCCCTTTCCTCCCGTTCCTCCTCTTCTTCTTCTTCCTCTCCGCCACAACCGATAGACTTTCTTCGGTCTCGGATATTGGGGGCCGCAAATTCGACCTCCTCTGTGGTTTCAATTCTAGAGGACTGGCTCGACCAGGGCAACCGCGCTAACCATTCCCAACTCCAACTCATCGTCAAGCTGCTCCGCAACAACCGCCGTTATACCCACGCTCTTCAGGTCTTTCTCTCTCTCAGTCACTCTTATCATTTTTCTTTTTCTCTCTGAAATTTCGTTAGTTGGAGTGATTTTTGTAACATCTTTTAGCATACCCACAATTCATTTTGGCTTCCATTTGAGATTCTATATATATATATATATAGATATATATATATAGGTCAGGTTCACTATTTGCTTTGGTAATCTGGTAAAGATTGGCCAGTAAATTAGTTGTTCCTGGGTAGACTTGTGGTTTTTATTTCGTCCAGTTGGAAGGCAAAAAAAAATAATTGAATTCATAGAGAATATTTTGCTTCCTTCTGCATGCTGTCGTCAAATTGAGTGTGGTTGAAATGCACTAAGTTGGAATTACTTATATATCATTTCCCATTTATTCTTTACAATTAAATGATATGGATCGTTTGTGATACGTCGACATGAGGCTATGAATGAATGGAAAGAGGCCTTTTTTTCGTTGGTTAGTTGTCAAATTGGATGATTGATCAAAAGTTTTATGAGCCATCAATGCAAGACTTCGCAGTTCAGCTTCAATTGATCTCGAGAATTCATGGCATAGAAGAGGCAGAGAAGTGTTTTAATAGGATCCCCGAGAGTTTGAGGACCTCCCAGCTTTATGGGGCTCTATTGCATAGCTATGCATATTACAAAAATCTGGAAAAAACAGAGGCCGTCATGCAAAAGAAGGGGAGTTGGGGTTTCCTAGAGGTCCGTTGGCCTACAAGATAATGCTACAACTATATTCCCAGAAGCAAAAATATAAGAAACTAGATAGTTTAGTCCAAGAAAGGGAAGAAAAGCACTTTAGTTGGGATACAGTCACATACACCACCCGGTTGCAAGCATATGCAGCCACTTCCAATGTTGAGAAAATGGAAAATATCCTTGTGAAGATGGAAGCCGATCATTCCATCATCATGGACTGGAATGCATATGCTGTTATGGCACATTGTTACTTGAAAGGTGGCCAGATTGAGAAAACCCTGTCAATGTTGAAGAAATCAGAGCAATTAATGCAAGCTAAGTCACGTAAACCGGAGAAAACCTTTTACAAATATCTCCTTACTTTATATATATGCTGCTGCTGGGAAAATAGATGAAGTTTATCGAATATGGAATTTGTACAAAAGCTTAGGGATCAGGTTCTTCAACTCAAACCATTTAAGTATGATAAGTGCATTGGTCAAATTGGATGACCTTGTTGGCGCTGAGAGGATCTGGGAGGAGTGGGAATCCGGGAAGTCTTCTTTTGACTTCCGGATACCAAATTTGATGATTAGTGCTTATTCCAGAAAGGGTCTTTGGCTAAAGGCTGAGGCATGTCTCAACAAGATTATAGAGAGTGGACCGGAGCCTCATGCTACTAGCTGGGATCGTCTGGCAACTTGATATTATCTGAATGATCAGATGGAAAAGGCAGTGCAAACAATAAAAAAGGAAATTTTTTCTAGGAAGAAGCCACCGTGGATAAATGTAAATACCCTGGCTACGTGTCTGGAATATTTGAGAAGGAAGGGAGATGCAGAAGTTGCAGAAGAACTTTTCAAAATAGTTACGGAACATTTCTCTTTTTCACCCAGCATCTGCAATAAATTGATGGTATCTAGTAGTAAGGGAGACCCAGGTGCTGGAGCTGTTGATCAGTCTCTTGATGGAGATGCACCTTCTGAATCGGAGTTTAAAGACCAAAGCAGCACCTGAATGTCCCAAAGCTTGCAATTTGTTCTACCGTACTTAGACTTTGCGGAAGGACCGTGCATCGTTGAACAGCCGTTTACCATCTAGTTGACATTCATTGCCAATTCAATTCAGCACTGAGTTTGTTCCATATAGCTGGATCCCAGTTTTCTTTTTTTTTTTTTTCCTGTCATGGATGGTCTTATATGATAGTAACTGAACTCAACTCTCTCACATTTGGCATTTCTCGTTCATGATTTTAGTTAGAAGAGCTTTTTATGCAGTTCGGACTTTGTGTGCTGCCAGCTGATTTTGCACAATTTTGTCCTTAATGCTGTTTTGAAAGCAGCAACGCCTAGTTAAACAGCTGCGGCTCTTTTTTTTTTTTGGGGGGGGGGGGGGGGGGGGAGGGGGGGTTGCGGGAGAGTTAAAGCTCGTATTACAACTACAAGAAAAGAGATTTAGAAAAAATGGGGATCGAACTCCCGATCTCTTTCCAACTAGGGAGGGGGCTGTGGTTTCTCTTGTGGACTGTAATCACCCTACCGTGCTCTTTGTTGCTTTGTTAGGTATAAGTTGGTTAAATTAGGGAGCACAAGCATAGATGTTCAAGGAGAACTAAATTACTCCTTTTTGTATCAAACTTTAAGAAGTGATTCTGGAAAGTACTTAAATGGGAGAAAATAAAGAAAATAAAATTTATTTTGAAGATAGTTTCTCTAATTTGTAACTGGTGAGATGGACAAAATGCTTCTACACTAACATGGACCATTACAGCTTAAAAGAGATCTAATTGATACCTCGTCTTTCTCACCTCCAACTTATAAACCATATCTCCCTTCTCTCTCTTTTGGGTATCACAAATTCGAGCATTTTAGATTGTGAAGAAAAAAAAAATTTAGATTTTTGAAGAAAGTGGACAACTTTTCATTAAGCTACTTCATAGTGCATGGACTGGGACTAGGCACAAAGACGCATAGTTAATATATTCCGGCAGACCTTATCTATCTACATCCGGCTGATTTCTCCTATATAATCTTGGTATTCAATTATTTTTACAGGTGTAGAAACATCCTCCAACAGGATATTATGTTTCAGTCAAAACAGCAGCAGACACAAGAATGCACAACAGAAGAGGAAAAAGGTTATTCTGCTTAGTGACTTATCCGCCATCCTCACTTGCCTTCTCAACCTCGGGCTAGCAGTTCCAGCAAGGTGATAGGAATTCGAGTAAGCATACGCATTGGTTATGGAATTACCAAAGACCCTTGCATAAATCATCTCCCCGAGCATTCCAATCACCGGGCTGTTGATACTTGTCCTGGTACCATCAGGCCTGAGCACAACTGATGCTGGGTAATTTTCCAGTTGAGGATGGTAGAGGTGTGATTGAAATATATGGTTACGATGATGAAATTGATGGGTTGCTTGAGAACTACTGGTGGCAACAGGCGAACTTGCTGAGTCGACTCCACAGCTGAGAGGTCTTCGTGGAATGACTATACCCTGCATAGCGGCCTTGCTTTTGGAGGGTTTTGTGGTTTGGTCCCGGCCGAACAGGGGAATCAAGGTGGATTCAGAAACCTCTGCTTTGCACACAGGACATTGCTGCTGTGGCCTCTCGCTTTGGTCTTCGGTAGAGATGCGCTGGAAGTGGAGCCATTTGTATATGCACGGCCAGCAGTATAGATGGCCACAAAATGTGACCACTGGATCCTGCACAGAATCCAGGCAAATGTTGCAGTCGAAACCATCGGGAGGGGGCTGTGGTTTCTCTTGTGGACTGTAATCACCCTACCGTGCTCTTTGTTGCTTTGTTAGGTATAAGTTGGTTAAATTAGGGAGCACAAGCATAGATGTTCAAGGAGAACTAAATTACTCCTTTTTGTATCAAACTTTAAGAAGTGATTCTGGAAAGTACTTAAATGGGAGAAAATAAAGAAAATAAAATTTATTTTGAAGATAGTTTCTCTAATTTGTAACTGGTGAGATGGACAAAATGCTTCTGCACTAACATGGACCATTACAGCTTAAAAGAGATCTAATTGATACCTCGTCTTTCTCACCTCCAACTTATAAACCATATCTCCCTTCTCTCTCTTTTGGGTATCACAAATTCGAGCATTTTAGATTGTGAAGAAAAAAAAAATTTAGATTTTTGAAGAAAGTGGACAACTTTTCATTAAGCTACTTCATAGTGCATGGACTGGGACTAGGCACAAAGACGCATAGTTAATATATTCCGGCAGACCTTATCTATCTACATCCGGCTGATTTCTCCTATATAATCTTGGTATTCAATTATTTTTACAGGTGTAGAAACATCCTCCAACAGGATATTATGTTTCAGTCAAAACAGCAGCAGACACAAGAATGCACAACAGAAGAGGAAAAAGGTTATTCTGCTTAGTGACTTATCCGCCATCCTCACTTGCCTTCTCAACCTCGGGCTAGCAGTTCCAGCAAGGTGATAGGAATTCGAGTAAGCATACGCATTGGTTATGGAATTACCAAAGACCCTTGCATAAATCATCTCCCCGAGCATTCCAATCACCGGGCTGTTGATACTTGTCCTGGTACCATCAGGCCTGAGCACAACTGATGCTGGGTAATTTTCCAGTTGAGGATGGTATAGGTGTGATTGAAATATATGGTTACGATGATGAAATTGATGGGTTGCTTGAGAACTACTGGTGGCAACAGGCGAACTTGCTGAGTCGACTCCACAGCTGAGAGGTCTTCGTGGAATGACTATACCCTGCATAGCGGCCTTGCTTTTGGAGGGTTTTGTGGTTTGGTCCCGGCCGAACAGGGGAATCAAGGTGGATTCAGAAACCTCTGCTTTGCACACAGGACATTGCTGCTGTGGCCTCTCGCTTTGGTCTTCGGTAGAGATGCGCTGGAAGTGGAGCCATTTGTATATGCACGGCCAGCAGTATAGATGGCCACAAAATGTGACCACTGGATCCTGCACAGAATCCAGGCAAATGTTGCAGTCGAAACCATCGGGAGGGGGCTGTGGTTTCTCTTGTGGACTGTAATCACCCTACCGTGCTCTTTGTTGCTTTGTTAGGTATAAGTTGGTTAAATTAGGGAGCACAAGCATAGATGTTCAAGGAGAACTAAATTACTCCTTTTTGTATCAAACTTTAAGAAGTGATTCTGGAAAGTACTTAAATGGGAGAAAATAAAGAAAATAAAATTTATTTTGAAGATAGTTTCTCTAATTTGTAACTGGTGAGATGGACAAAATGCTTCTGCACTAACATGGACCATTACAGCTTAAAAGAGATCTAATTGATACCTCGTCTTTCTCACCTCCAACTTATAAACCATATCTCCCTTCTCTCTCTTTTGGGTATCACAAATTCGAGCATTTTAGATTGTGAAGAAAAAAAAAATTTAGATTTTTGAAGAAAGTGGACAACTTTTCATTAAGCTACTTCATAGTGCATGGACTGGGACTAGGCACAAAGACGCATAGTTAATATATTCCGGCAGACCTTATCTATCTACATCCGGCTGATTTCTCCTATATAATCTTGGTATTCAATTATTTTTACAGGTGTAGAAACATCCTCCAACAGGATATTATGTTTCAGTCAAAACAGCAGCAGACACAAGAATGCACAACAGAAGAGGAAAAAGGTTATTCTGCTTAGTGACTTATCCGCCATCCTCACTTGCCTTCTCAACCTCGGGCTAGCAGTTCCAGCAAGGTGATAGGAATTCGAGTAAGCATACGCATTGGTTATGGAATTACCAAAGACCCTTGCATAAATCATCTCCCCGAGCATTCCAATCACCGGGCTGTTGATACTTGTCCTGGTACCATCAGGCCTGAGCACAACTGATGCTGGGTAATTTTCCAGTTGAGGATGGTAGAGGTGTGATTGAAATATATGGTTACGATGATGAAATTGATGGGTTGCTTGAGAACTACTGGTGGCAACAGGCGAACTTGCTGAGTCGACTCCACAGCTGAGAGGTCTTCGTGGAATGACTATACCCTGCATAGCGGCCTTGCTTTTGGAGGGTTTTGTGGTTTGGTCCCGGCCGAACAGGGGAATCAAGGTGGATTCAGAAACCTCTGCTTTGCACACAGGACATTGCTGCTGTGGCCTCTCGCTTTGGTCTTCGGTAGAGATGCGCTGGAAGTGGAGCCATTTGTATATGCACGGCCAGCAGTATAGATGGCCACAAAATGTGACCACTGGATCCTGCACAGAATCCAGGCAAATGTTGCAGTCGAAACCATCGGGAGGGGGCTGTGGTTTCTCTTGTGGACTGTAATCACCCTACCGTGCTCTTTGTTGCTTTGTTAGGTATAAGTTGGTTAAATTAGGGAGCACAAGCATAGATGTTCAAGGAGAACTAAATTACTCCTTTTTGTATCAAACTTTAAGAAGTGATTCTGGAAAGTACTTAAATGAGAGAAAATAAAGAAAATAAAATTTATTTTGAAGATAGTTTCTCTAATTTGTAACTGGTGAGATGGACAAAATGCTTCTGCACTAACATGGACCATTACAGCTTAAAAGAGATCTAATTGATACCTCGTCTTTCTCACCTCCAACTTATAAACCATATCTCCCTTCTCTCTCTTTTGGGTATCACAAATTCGAGCATTTTAGATTGTGAAGAAAAAAAAAATTTAGATTTTTGAAGAAAGTGGACAACTTTTCATTAAGCTACTTCATAGTGCATGGACTGGGACTAGGCACAAAGACGCATAGTTAATATATTCCGGCAGACCTTATCTATCTACATCCGGCTGATTTCTCCTATATAATCTTGGTATTCAATTATTTTTACAGGTGTAGAAACATCCTCCAACAGGATATTATGTTTCAGTCAAAACAGCAGCAGACACAAGAATGCACAACAGAAGAGGAAAAAGGTTATTCTGCTTAGTGACTTATCCGCCATCCTCACTTGCCTTCTCAACCTCGGGCTAGCAGTTCCAGCAAGGTGATAGGAATTCGAGTAAGCATACGCATTGGTTATGGAATTACCAAAGACCCTTGCATAAATCATCTCCCCGAGCATTCCAATCACCGGGCTGTTGATACTTGTCCTGGTACCATCAGGCCTGAGCACAACTGATGCTGGGTAATTTTCCAGTTGAGGATGGTATAGGTGTGATTGAAATATATGGTTACGATGATGAAATTGATGGGTTGCTTGAGAACTACTGGTGGCAACAGGCGAACTTGCTGAGTCGACTCCACAGCTGAGAGGTCTTCGTGGAATGACTATACCCTGCATAGCGGCCTTGCTTTTGGAGGGTTTTGTGGTTTGGTCCCGGCCGAACAGGGGAATCAAGGTGGATTCAGAAACCTCTGCTTTGCACACAGGACATTGCTGCTGTGGCCTCTCGCTTTGGTCTTCGGTAGAGATGCGCTGGAAGTGGAGCCATTTGTATATGCACGGCCAGCAGTATAGATGGCCACAAAATGTGACCACTGGATCCTGCACAGAATCCAGGCAAATGTTGCAGTCGAAACCATCGGGAGGGGGCTGTGGTTTCTCTTGTGGACTGTAATCACCCTACCGTGCTCTTTGTTGCTTTGTTAGGTATAAGTTGGTTAAATTAGGGAGCACAAGCATAGATGTTCAAGGAGAACTAAATTACTCCTTTTTGTATCAAACTTTAAGAAGTGATTCTGGAAAGTACTTAAATGGGAGAAAATAAAGAAAATAAAATTTATTTTGAAGATAGTTTCTCTAATTTGTAACTGGTGAGATGGACAAAATGCTTCTGCACTAACATGGACCATTACAGCTTAAAAGAGATCTAATTGATACCTCGTCTTTCTCACCTCCAACTTATAAACCATATCTCCCTTCTCTCTCTTTTGGGTATCACAAATTCGAGCATTTTAGATTGTGAAGAAAAAAAAAATTTAGATTTTTGAAGAAAGTGGACAACTTTTCATTAAGCTACTTCATAGTGCATGGACTGGGACTAGGCACAAAGACGCATAGTTAATATATTCCGGCAGACCTTATCTATCTACATCCGGCTGATTTCTCCTATATAATCTTGGTATTCAATTATTTTTACAGGTGTAGAAACATCCTCCAACAGGATATTATGTTTCAGTCAAAACAGCAGCAGACACAAGAATGCACAACAGAAGAGGAAAAAGGTTATTCTGCTTAGTGACTTATCCGCCATCCTCACTTGCCTTCTCAACCTCGGGCTAGCAGTTCCAGCAAGGTGATAGGAATTCGAGTAAGCATACGCATTGGTTATGGAATTACCAAAGACCCTTGCATAAATCATCTCCCCGAGCATTCCAATCACCGGGCTGTTGATACTTGTCCTGGTACCATCAGGCCTGAGCACAACTGATGCTGGGTAATTTTCCAGTTGAGGATGGTATAGGTGTGATTGAAATATATGGTTACGATGATGAAATTGATGGGTTGCTTGAGAACTACTGGTGGCAACAGGCGAACTTGCTGAGTCGACTCCACAGCTGAGAGGTCTTCGTGGAATGACTATACCCTGCATAGCGGCCTTGCTTTTGGAGGGTTTTGTGGTTTGGTCCCGGCCGAACAGGGGAATCAAGGTGGATTCAGAAACCTCTGCTTTGCACACAGGACATTGCTGCTGTGGCCTCTCGCTTTGGTCTTCGGTAGAGATGCGCTGGAAGTGGAGCCATTTGTATATGCACGGCCAGCAGTATAGATGGCCACAAAATGTGACCACTGGATCCTGCACAGAATCCAGGCAAATGTTGCAGTCGAAACCATCGGGAGGGGGCTGTGGTTTCTCTTGTGGACTGTAATCACCCTACCGTGCTCTTTGTTGCTTTGTTAGGTATAAGTTGGTTAAATTAGGGAGCACAAGCATAGATGTTCAAGGAGAACTAAATTACTCCTTTTTGTATCAAACTTTAAGAAGTGATTCTGGAAAGTACTTAAATGGGAGAAAATAAAGAAAATAAAATTTATTTTGAAGATAGTTTCTCTAATTTGTAACTGGTGAGATGGACAAAATGCTTCTGCACTAACATGGACCATTACAGCTTAAAAGAGATCTAATTGATACCTCGTCTTTCTCACCTCCAACTTATAAACCATATCTCCCTTCTCTCTCTTTTGGGTATCACAAATTCGAGCATTTTAGATTGTGAAGAAAAAAAAAATTTAGATTTTTGAAGAAAGTGGACAACTTTTCATTAAGCTACTTCATAGTGCATGGACTGGGACTAGGCACAAAGACGCATAGTTAATATATTCCGGCAGACCTTATCTATCTACATCCGGCTGATTTCTCCTATATAATCTTGGTATTCAATTATTTTTACAGGTGTAGAAACATCCTCCAACAGGATATTATGTTTCAGTCAAAACAGCAGCAGACACAAGAATGCACAACAGAAGAGGAAAAAGGTTATTCTGCTTAGTGACTTATCCGCCATCCTCACTTGCCTTCTCAACCTCGGGCTAGCAGTTCCAGCAAGGTGATAGGAATTCGAGTAAGCATACGCATTGGTTATGGAATTACCAAAGACCCTTGCATAAATCATCTCCCCGAGCATTCCAATCACCGGGCTGTTGATACTTGTCCTGGTACCATCAGGCCTGAGCACAACTGATGCTGGGTAATTTTCCAGTTGAGGATGGTATAGGTGTGATTGAAATATATGGTTACGATGATGAAATTGATGGGTTGCTTGAGAACTACTGGTGGCAACAGGCGAACTTGCTGAGTCGACTCCACAGCTGAGAGGTCTTCGTGGAATGACTATACCCTGCATAGCGGCCTTGCTTTTGGAGGGTTTTGTGGTTTGGTCCCGGCCGAACAGGGGAATCAAGGTGGATTCAGAAACCTCTGCTTTGCACACAGGACATTGCTGCTGTGGCCTCTCGCTTTGGTCTTCGGTAGAGATGCGCTGGAAGTGGAGCCATTTGTATATGCACGGCCAGCAGTATAGATGGCCACAAAATGTGACCACTGGATCCTGCACAGAATCCAGGCAAATGTTGCAGTCGAAACCATCGGAGGCCCTCTTATCTGAATGTTCTGCTGTTTCGGAGATGGTTTTCCACTTTCCTAGTGAATATTTATCCTCCCCATCAAGGTCGTTTTGAGACACAGCTTCTGGATACTGCTCTATGGCCATTGTTCTTTTGGGGCTTTCCTTTCTTTCTGTCTGAACCTGAAAGCAGATGTCAAAGAAAGTAGGTTATTCAATTAAAATTTGACCATATAAACTGTAATTGTATATAAGATGTCACGCTGACCAAGTTTAAAATGTTCTCAAATTCTAAAATTGACCGCAAAGGAGACACTAAAATAGGTTTCAGTCTAATGAAAATGGTCAAGGCTACCAATTTAGGGATAAAAAAAAAAAACACCAAAGTTGAAAGAACTTTGGCTTTGCCACCGCCATCAAGCTAAAAAGATAATATAATTGATATATGGATCCCACTATCGGATTAAATTATTCATTCTGACAAGTCCCGTGAGGCCAAAAGGTCATAGGCGGAGTCTCGCATGATAATCATCCAAGATGTGACATTTCACTAACGTTAAAATTCATTGGCTATCACAGATGACAGACCCCTGCGTCGTCAGCATTTTAATCATGCCGAAATGTTATAGAATTTTGGAACTTGGTATACGGTCAGACAACCCATTCAGAAAGGAAAAGACAAGATCTTGTAGAAGTTTGAAATCCACAAGATGAGGACACATTAAATATTCACAAAACTTGACCAATAGCTTCAAAGTTCAGAAAAGTAGCTTTCTTTATTTAAAAAGCAGAAACAAAAATCCCCTATACAGCTTTTTTTTTTTTTTTTTTTGACCAATATACAGCTTTTGATTTTGGGGCAATAAGGTCCTCTTCTCTAGCCAGCCCAAAGCCGTCCTACTAAAGAAGACATCGTAGACTTTGGTGGGTCAGAACTAGGCCGACATATACTTGTCTAAACAAAATTATCAAAAGGGTTGCAACGTCACAAAGCCTTGCGTGCTTTGCTCCCATTCATCTGTCTGTTTCAACTTTCAATGGGCTACCGACACGTACGTTGTTCTTTAAATGTTAAATTATAATCGCAACTTATTAATTAATAACTAGTTAAAGCAAAAGCATCCTTTCTTCTAGAGTATCAACGGCCGATAAAATGTATTGTTGAATTGCTCGAGAGGGTCCAGCGCACGCGCACTGCGACTCCAAGCCAACGAGGTCCGAGAAGAATTATATCTATTCACTATTGGAGATTAAAAAAAAAAAAAAGATAATGAGTGTTTAATTAATTTTTTTTAGATCTACTGTTTCTGATAATTTCGTCAAAAAGGCTGTTAATAGAAAAAGCTAAATGGGATTACTTTTCTTTTGATGTGCAGCCGGTAATAATATAATTACAAAATTATCCCTTTATCTGACCAAGTCCATTGCACAAACAATATATCCATTGGTTCATGTAGTTATTATCGAAAATGTCTCTTGTACGAATAAACTGTCCATTGGTTCATAGAAACTATGAAAAAACAAAGCGTACGATGCATTTCACTCAAAAAAAACAAAGTGTACGGTGCATGCCGACAAAGTTTTGGTACGAAAATAAAAAATATATTTTAAACTTATTACTAGATATAATAATATTATTTTGTCTACTTTTTAATTTTTTATACATTTATGGTACATACATGCATAATTCTTTTTGTTTTTTTTCAAATTTTTTGTCATAGTTATTGATTTCTTTTTTCTACAATAAATAAAAATTTAAAAATAAATAAATAAATTTAAATTTTCAATTTTTAGGCAATTTTGTGAGAAAAAATAAATATTTTTAAGAAAAAGAATTAAAATTCAACAATACTTTAAAATAAAATTTTGCTTTTCTACTATGATCACTATTTATTTAATTTTTTTATAAACTTTTGTTGATCTTAAGTCACACATTTAATAAATTTTTATATAAAAAATATCTAAAATAATTATTTTATTATTAATCAGTAATAATTTGTATTAATTTTACTAAACACTATATTCATCAATAACAACAATGATTATCAATAATCAGTAATTTAAAAACACTCTGGGTAACGATAACATACAATTTCAGTTTGTACCCAGACACAGAAACTAAGAAGCCACGGCTCAACCAAACCCAACTTGCCTACACCTCAAAATCTAACCAAGAACATGCATCCAATCGCCTAATGTCTAGCCTAAATCATTGAACGGATCTAAAATTTTATTTGATGTTTATTACAACAAAAAAACCTTTATGACAACGCATATTTAGACATATAGTAAACACATAGTTGTATGCACTGTTAGAGTGTGAAAATATTGAATTTAAATTAAAAAATAAATAAATTATTAAATATTATTTACTAAATTACATGTTCAAACGTATATTTTAATAAAAATATATATGTAGTAAAACTCGAAACAAGAACTTATAATCATGCGGTCTGTGCTGCTAAGTTATCAGGCGACAAAAAATCACTCCCTAGAGCCGCGTGAAACTTCCTCACCTCAAAAGATGGGGTTCAGTTCTTGTTAAGGAAAAAAAAACCAAAAAAATCTTTTTAAAAAAAGGGTTGAATTTACAAGGTAACAATAGCTTAGTAAAAGACGAAAACCGGCGCAGAGGACACTGTACCGACGGCGACCTAAGTTTGGTGCCAGTTTTGCAAGATAGAGCCGCCAACAAACAGCAAAAGTTGTCACGCTTTTAATGCAGTTGATAAGTACGAGACAGAAAAGGTTACAAAAGGCAGGCGGCAAAGCTGACCGGCAATTGAAGAGAAACCCACAAAAGAGGCCGAAAAGATCCCATTAAAATTGCTTGGTATTTAGCACTAAAAAACAAAATTATGTCCGGAAAATCGGACAGAACAGAAAACCCATTATCCAGGAAACTGTAGATAGGGTAAATTTCAAGAAAAAAAGAAACAAAAACGGATGAATTCATAGATCCCACGATTTACCATAATTTGATAGATAAACAGAGACCTAAATTCTCAACAGAAAAAAGCTTTTCGTATGTGAACAAACAGGGAAGGACTTAAAAAAAACTGCAAATATATAATCAAAACTAGAAATAGAAGATGGATTCGAAGATGGAAACAGAAACAAAATTAAGAACCATAAACATCCCCACATTCCAATTTCAAGAACCCAAGTTGTGGAATGAATTAAAAAAGCACGAGAAAAACGAGTCTAAAAAATCCGACACAAATCAACAACGGAGAGAGAGAAGGAGAAACACTAACCGAAAATCGAGGGGGTCTGGAAAATAAAACTGCTATGGCTGTGCGTGATTGGGAAGCTTCTCGAAGAATTGGAACTTCCTTCCTTTAAATCCCCCAAGCGAGAGACAGAAACAGAGTGCGTTTCTGTGTATTTTAATGAAAGAAAGAAAGAAAGAAAGAAACTGAGACAGACGCAGAGCAGAAGCGAAAGAAAGACAGAAAGGAGATGTGAGAGAGCACTCGGCTTCAGTCCAGGGATTATATACACAAAATAATAATAATAATAATAATAATAATAATAATAAGAGGAAAAGATGGAGAATTAATTTAATTTTTGTTTTTTTCTTATTTTTGGCTATTATGGGGTTTTTATACTTCTACTTATATTATGTACAAAATTTATTTATCTTAATATCAGAGAAATTATCTTTGTTTTTTTTTTTATGTATAGCTGTATGAGTGGCTTTAACACCTTTATTGGACTCTGGTAATATGTTATTTTAATAATTCAACGTAATGGACTCTACTCATTAGATGCAGGGAAGTAAAACAATTTTTTCTATTAAATTTGCGGCTGTTACCATGACTTCTCCTTCCAATTAAAAAAAAATAGAAATTTTTTATTTCTTCTTTTGCATTCTAATCATAATATTTATTTCGATCTTGAATTAATTATAATATCTGAAATCTAATTAGTTTCAATAGTTATAATTAATAATATCCGAAACACGTCTGATCTGTTTAATTAATTATATCAATCTTTAAAATTGTCTCGATATCTTAACTGTCTGTGAGGCTATCTATTTAGGTTTCTTATTTTAAGGTTGTACATACGTATAAAGCTTGTCATCTGCTCATGTGCTCTGGTTATATAATATTGATAGCTACGCGTTCGACAAAGGAATTTCTAAAAAGAATGAAAAAGGAATGAATTAGGATAGATTGAAGATTGTCAGATCAGATCTATTATTGAATTAAAAATATTGGTAGGTTAAAATTTAATCGTTTGAATCTATATTTAATAATATATATATTTATGAAAAATAATTAAAAAATAATATTTATAAATAATAATTAAATAATAATTTTTTTAGTTTTAAGAATTAAATTAAAAGTTTTAATTAATTTAGGACTAAATTGAAATTTTTAGTTAAAATTAGAGCTTAAATTATAATTTTAAATAATATTTGGGGTTAAATTATAATTTAAATTTTTTTTTTGACTTGAACCGGTCCAACCGGTCCGATTTTTTATCGATTTTTACTGGTTTTGATCGATTTTTGACCAACTTTAACCGGTCCGATCACCTTCTATTTTTAGGCTTAAACTAGATTGGACCGGATCAAGGACCGGTCACCGGTCCAATTGGTTGAACCGACTGATCCGGTCTAATTTTGACAACACTAAGATAGACAAGTCATTTGTTTTCGGTCAAAAAAAAAAAAATAAAGGTCGTTTGTTCTTTGCCTTTCTTTAATTCCATGATATATAGCTTCTATTTTGTTGTTTTTTGATGTGATGTTTTATTAACTTAGTTTAACCCGTTCAAACGTCTATTACGTCATTTGTATTTGCGATTTTTGATCTTTAATTACAATTATGTATTAAAAAGATTGACGACGTGCAACCAATGATTATAACAATGCAAAGTGTATGCTCTTCTTTAAAATGCATAAATCCAACCGTCAATGTAACATTTACCTATATGTCTTGTAATGTTAGTTGATTTGGACACGTTTATGTTTAGTATTTAATTCAATAAAGCTTTTTATGAACCGTATACGCCCTTTAAAAAAAAAAATTCACCCTTGTTTTTCTTCATCTTGTAAATTATTAAAAACAAAATATTATTTGGAGAGAATTTTGCTGAATCCTGTTTTTTAATTAAGTCTTAAATCCTCTGGGTAACTCTTCTTGTTCCAGTAATTTTGTGAGCAGCCGTTGCCAAAAATAGAAATTTTGAGGGTTAACGCTTGTGATTATAAAGAAAGCTAGGCAGTAAAAACATGTAAAATTAATTCTTCCCCCGTACAGGTTCAGTATTTGTAAAATTAACTATATTTGTTTATAATAAAAGATATCCATATTTACATGTGCATTCAAGAAACTAAAATAGTTGACAATCACTATTTACTAAATATAGTTATACTTTAAATTTATTAAATTGAAAACTTGCATGTAATACAATGTTCAGCTATCACATCTAATCGGGAAACAAATTAATCATCTAGCCAAATGAGGGGCCATACACTACTATCAATTCACTCGCAATTCCAAATATTCTACATTGTTTTTTTCTTTTTTTAATTAAGCCTATGTGCCAATGTTTGTGTATTAATTAGCTTGCGTGAGTTAATGGCCAACTAGGTTGATGGAGACAATATAACCGTGTTCACTTCTAGAATAATTGGAATAACCATGTCTCTATCACTCCCCGTGCTCATGTCTCGCCGGTAATTATGTTTTAAATTGTGTTTAATTTAATGGCTCCGTGGTTGCAATATAATGGCAAGCATATTTCCCAAAAAGAAAAAAAAAAAACTTTGGATTTGCTCCAATATAGTCTTATCCACATAGTTTTGCTCAAAAACTTTGGAAAATTCATAATATGAAGTCTATTTTTTTTTAATTAATTAGTTCTGATAAAAATTTAAATTCGATATAGTAAACTTTGAAACTACTCTAGCATCACCTATTATGCACCTGAAACCCTTTTATTTGTATGCATATATTTCAATAATGCAACTGTTATATCAAAACATGTCAATTCAGGATGAGTAAGCCCCACAGTATTAAAGGTAAAAATATTTTAGTCCATCGGTTAGGTTGTTTCCAGCTAGTGCCAACTTGGAAAATTAGTTTCATTATCTGCATCAGAAACCGCATCATGTATGGGTCAGTCTTGATTTCGTGTAAAACCTGGAAAGAACAAGCACAAATTTAGGACATGCACCAACACAACAAAAACAGCCACTAATGGTAATGTTCACTTGTATATCTTCTTGTATTCCGGAATTATATATGCAATCCGACTTTGATTTTTTGTACTCTTTAAATTCTCCACCCGAAAGGGAAACAGTTGTGTAATTAACTTTTGTTTGTGCTGTCTTATATTAAGTCATGGCATCCGACTTGCAGGTTGGCCTCCATTGCACGTTTGTGACGTCCCGTGCTGTCGAGATCGATGCTTTTCGCTACATGTGGACATTTTCTTTTTCTTGTTTTTTTGGTGCAATTTTTCTGTTTTCCATTCATTGAACTTTTCACTATGTTTGGATGTTTTAGCATACTCCAAGTTCTGTATAATTTGTTATTCTTCTTTTTTTTTAAAGGAAAATGGTATCCCAGTATTACACATGATTTTCACATTATAGGTTTGATAATGGATATAAGTAGTTTTAACCTTATTTTCATATTGTTTTCTTTTTCATATTTATCTATTAAAAAGTTTATTCGAGTGTGTGTCTCCCTCAAACTAATGGTCAATTTCTCATATTCAATACGAATCATTTTTCTCATCCATTATTTTAATAATAGTTTATTTCTCATATTCAATACAATTATTTTTCTCTTTATTGAATTAAAATCTTAGATTTAATTAAGAGGTTCAAGTTCGAAATTACATAAAAAAAAAATGTAGTATTTGTCATAAATTTTGCCAATGAGTGAATGCTAACATGATTTCGACATTTCATGATTAGCTTCCACAAGCTCGCCATTTTTTTTTTTTTTACTTGGAATGTTCAAGCGGCTAAGATCAAGCTACAGTAGTAAAAGAAAGAAAAAAACTATAATCTATTAGATCGTTTGAAGTTTGAACGAACGTACACGCAATGTTGATCCCAAATAGGCATTGCAGCTCCGAAAAAATATGTCGAATGTTTTATATGAAGCCATAGGCATATCATAGTCCAATCATATGAGGTAACAGTCTGATTGGTTAATCGACATATTTCTCTCACTTATGACTTTAGTTTGAATCTCGCAAGTTGCGCCTTAGACCTTGTTCTCCTAGAAGAAGCCCAGCAATGTCTGATGCGCGTGCACTTCAGTTTACGATTTGTAACACTTGGTCAGTTTGAAAAAGTCACGAGCGATCCCAACAATACTCGGGAGGTGGATTCCCTCTTATGGGTAGAGTTGAATGAATATAAAACTGATAACTTTCGGCCTAACCTGTAAATCTTATGATCGACACACCCACGACAGAACTTTATTCATTTGGTTTAAAAAAAAAAAAAATCGCAGTCAATCATTTCTATCAAAAAGACAATTAAAAAAAAACGTTGTCCACCTAATTATTCAGATATATTTTATGGCCAACAATAGAAGAATGAGCCGGCCTGGATGTTGATAAGACATACCAAACTTGAACGTGATTTGGGATTTTCAATAGAAAAATAAAACAAAATTTTAATTAGTTATAAACATTATATATATGATGCACCGGCACCATTACTAGGAAATTCATTAATATTCTAGAAAATTTTTCCCAGAATATATGTGAGAAGATCATGACTACCATTGCAGATTTTGACATGTTACGAGCAATATGATAAGTGCATTTGGCATGACAAGGGAAATTAATAGAGATATAAGTGCCCACATTTCATGGAATAGAATGACATTGAAAAGGTCCCTAGCTACAATCTCGCTAGGAAAATTGTGCTCGAATATTTTACACAGTAAGTTAGGTTATTATATTAAATTTATGAAAGAGTAATCTCATATCATCAAATAAAAATTATTGATTACTGATAATAATTCTATGAGACTAGATGTACAAATACTTTCATCATTTTTTTTTTCGAGAATTGGAATCTATGACTTGCAGCCACGATACGAATGAAACCACTGATTATTATTTTCCGCGCCATGTCGATCATTTTCGCTGGTCGGCAACTTTCTGCATCTTCGCCGGCCCACTAAGGGAATGTGGTCCTCTACCTAACAACTACCGATATAATAACACAATATTTCACATCAATGTTCAACCCGCTCCACCGGGGCACGGATGCAATTTTGACAATTAACAATCACAAGCTAATTAGACCTCCACCCCCCCCCCCCCCCCCCCCCAAAAAAAAAAAATCACAAGCTAAATTAATTAAAGAAAAAATGACGAATGCTTCCACACCTTGCTTGTAGTGGTAAAAAATAAGAGGAGGGATAGGAGTTTGGGTGAAAAGTAAAAAAAAAGAAAAATTAGTATTATAGCACATATAATTTTTTTAATTGTTACCTTTACTCTATGTATGCATTACCCTTTTACTAAATACAAAGAGGATGAAAAAAAATTTTCAACTCCAATTTTACTCTTCCGCCTCGCGCTTCCCCGGGGCCAAGATACGATACTTGACTCTGTTTATTGGAAATGACCAATTCAGCTTGGCTATTTCCTGAGGTAACTAGCGTCAGCATTAGTAATTTGTTTGGTGATCAGATAAGTTTCTTCTTGGTTTTGACCCTTTGCAAAAGGAGAATTTATATGGAGAGTGCAATATTGGGTATGATAATATCAAAATCAGATATAAGAGCAGTTCACTCTAGTCCAATAATTTTGAAATAGCGGATCCATTTGGTGAGATGATTAAATAAAGATGTGAATGATAAAATAACTAGTCTTAATACATATGTATTATAACAAGTATACTTATTAGTACCTCTTTTTCTTCACTTAAAAAAAGTTGTTAAGGTGGCTGGCAACTGTGGGCAGTTAGTGATTATTTTTTGCGTAACATGGTGATCAAATTTAGAGTCAATCAGATTATGTTTGTTCCCATTTATCTCTGTTAGGATGTTTTAGCTCCAATTTTCCAAGGGTCCGTGAGCATCGAAACGGAAGTGGTCCATTTCCTTGGGATGTGATGCCATTATCTAAACCTCAAAAAAAAAAAAAAAAAAAGGGTTGAGATTCAATTGAATTTTGAGAGACATTATACAAAAACATGAGTTATTTATTTTAGTAGATGAAAAAATTAATTAGTTTGAATCCACCAAGCTAACTTCAACTGCATCCATAAATGATAAACCCTTCAAGAAGAGAAGCAGAAAATTGCCGTTTTTAGTAGAATTTGACAAGTGAAGGGTTTTGGGCCGTCGCATGCCCTTCAACTTCAATACGACAGTCATATGCACAAAGATTGGAATTTGGGTGGGAGTTGGGAAAGGGGGGCCCTCAATCATCTGCCCAGACGGAGAGCACATCTCGGTTTGAGTAACCAAACCCAGATTAAAACGGAAGCCATTGACGTTGATGTTGCTCTCTTGATAAGAAAAAAATTCATTTTACTCGGTATATCAAAAAGAAAATGAAAAATTTTGTTCTAAAAAACTATATTTTTTAAAATGAGTCCTAAGGAAGATATAGGAAATAATAATAACCATATGAATTAGGTTAATTTTTAATAAATAATTAATTTTTTTTAAATTAAACTTTAAATATATTTATTATTACTTTAGATATACTTAATATTACTCTAAGCATTGATTTAAAAAAATGCAAAAAAATTTTACTAAAATTTTTTTCTACTATTTATAATTACTCTATAACTATTTTTTATATCTTTCTAATTTTTTTTCTTTTAAAATTTAGAATTTTGAGGTATAAAATATGGGATTTTGATTTTGAGATCTAAAATAACACTTAATCAAATTTAAAATTTAGTTTTAAAAAAAATAATGAAATATGATATGTTAACCTTCAGGGCAGCTTGGTGTACAGCGGTGGGTACGTTGAACCGCGCTCTTATGATAATAAGTTGCCCTATCGATTTTCCCTTTTTTTTTTTTTTTGTTTTGTCTCTTGAAGCTATTAGAACAGCAATAAAAATGAAAAAAATTATATGAACGAAATCTAGAATTCAAATTTTATACCTTATAATTGACAATCACTATTCTTTTTTTTTTTTTGGTCAAAACAATCACTATTCTCATCTACTTTAGTTATGCACAATCTACTTGCCCAATCCATCTACATCTGTTGTGTTCGGAAAAAAAGATTAGTAATGGGCCCAATACAAAGGCCATCAGCTTCATCTTTAACCAACTGTTCTATTCACCAATTAAAAACGCACAACCCCAGGATGTAAAGGCTTCATCTTTAACCAAATGTAAAGGCCAACGCCTACCACAGGATCCAAAAAAAAAAAAAGACACAAACGCACAACCCTGGGGGAAAAAGGGCCCCTCAAACCCACAATGCTCTCGTCCAGTAGGCCCTTCACAATGGAAATCCGCTCTTCCTTTTCACCTTGTTTTTGGGTCGAAGAGTAGGCTTAGAGCCCAAAAGGAAAGCAAAACATAAAAGCTAGAAACAAGACCAACGGGGCCATTGCACCCCAACCATGTCCTGGTGAAGAATCGGAGCAGCAACTCGAGGAGGGTCCGCCATCAAATGAAAAGCCCCATGGAAGAGAGAATGCCAAGTTAGCCATCCACCAAAGCCCTCATGGTATCCTCACCCACTAGCCCCCACGGGCACAGTTTTGAATTCCGCTTGTCGTTCTCCTGCAAGAAAGCTCCAGATGGAGTAAGCCGGTGATGGGTCGATGACAACATTGCAAGAATGGCCCATCGGGTTTTAACTTTGGGCCCATTGGTGCTTTGGGTCCCAAAATTCCACTGCCAGCAATAGTTGTAAATTGTAATGGTTTCAAACAATATCCTGTCAATCAACCTGAGTTGTGTTGGCTTAGTTAGTGCTTAAATTGATTTTATAAGAATTTTATTTGTAATGTTAAGAGTCTGTAATTTAGTGAAAAGTCATCTTGGACAAGACTTTAATTTTTTAATATAATTATATAAAAGATTATTATCAAAATATTCTTAATTTCAAAATAATTGTACACTCAGTTATAAAAAGTTAAGAGACAAAAGCATCTTAGATTAAAAAAAGGATAAAACAAAAAATCCAAAAAAAAAGGACAAAAAAAGTGCTTATTTTGTAGTGGGGTTATTGGGCCTGAAGTCATTGATCAAATTCACCTAAATTTCATCGGCCTGGTGATCAAGTTTTCTTATGAAAATTATTAGTCGTTATCCAGAAGCAGGCACTGAGGCACATGATGCAAGCGAAGCACGTCTTGACAAGCAAAACCTAACTGGCTGACGAGATTAACAGCTTTACGTTACGCGCTCTTCTGCCTTAAGCCTCCACCATTGATGCAACAATTTACTTTCCTTCACTTTCCCACTTTCTAACTCTCGCTTTCTTGCTCTGCTTGCGCAGAATTAGGAAAAACCAAATCCAGATGCCAAGAAATAATTTATGGTCTAAAATCAAATGGAACGTTTTTTGAAACAAAACGGAATAATAATGAGGCCGACTGCTTGGTTCTCATGAGGGGTGGAGATCAACTTAGATCTCCTTAACGAAAAGAAGAAAAAAAAGCAAAACTGAAACAAAAAAATATAATTTTTTTTGGAGGACAAAATTAAAGGGAAAGAGAGATATGGGTGATAATAATAATTCATTGTTTTATCTTTTATGCTTTTTTCTTATGAGTGGAGTTGCCTTTTCTTCCTCATTCATTTCCTGTAAGAATCCTTTTCATTGTTTTCCTTTCTTCTTCTTCTTCTTCTTCTTCTTTTCTTCCAATCTAATTTCTATATCTTACCCATTCTCTCATTCGGATTCGTTTTTTCTTTCCTTTTTTTTTTTTTTTTGAATTCTTTATATGATTTAATGAAACACACAGATCATGCACCTGAAGATCATGGAAAATCTGGCCGTAGCCTTCTCCAGTTGAAGAAAAGTAGGCATCTTTTCCGCTTTTATTCCATCGTTTCTTTTCTTCTTCTTTTTTCTCTTTTTTTTTTCTTTTGCAATAATTTTTCTAACTGTTAATAATAATTCTATTATCTGGATGCATTAGAATGTTTCAAATATATATCATAGGGTCAGCCCCCCTCATTTGGTGTTGATTACAGGCACACTGGCACAAGAAATAGCTGTCCTTTGAATTCAGATTTTTTTTTTAGAAATTCATTAAATCATTTTATATAGGAAGGGAACATTGAAGAATTCTTCGTTGACGTTGCATAATACACTGAATTTGAAAACGTTACATAAATAAAGCAACGAGGTAGATCTTTGACTCAAGCCCATCAATTCATTAATACATCTTGGAAATGTTTGCTGATTCTAAGGTTGATTAAAGGAAAGTGATTCGCTTTGCAAATTTTCCAGCTAACATGTCTATGCATTTGTTTGATGGGAAATTAAATTTTGTTTCATCTTTCTCATGACTATTTGCAGCCTGCAATGTGAGCTTTGAGACCATGGACTACAGCATCATCACAAACAAGTGCAAAGGACCCACGTACCCTGTGGAGCAATGTTGCACAGCTCTAAAGGAATTTGCTTGCCCTTTAAGGGATGCCATAAACGACGTGGAAAGCGACTGCGCTTCCACCATGTTCAGCTACATAAACCTCTATGGCAAATACCCACCTGGCCTGTTTGCCAACGAGTGCAAAGAAGGCAAAAATGGTCTTGATTGCGAGCATTTGGAGAAGAAGCAGTCTAGTAGTGGAATTGACATCGCAAATACTCCCTCATCATTGCTAATGCTTGCAACCACAACTCTTTTGTTATTCTTCTAAATTTTCTAGATTAATTGGAATTGGTGACAGCAACTCCTATATGTCCTGAAAATATCTTTTGACACCAGTTCATATCTGTCAAAGCCATTGCATGAATTGGACCCATCTCTCTCTCTCTCTCTCTCTCTCTCTCTCCCTCTCTCTTTCTCTCTCGCTCTCTTTTTTGGGAAATGAGAAAGCTTATGCCTATAGTATAATAAGATAGCATTGCGATTCTGTGTTTAGGAAGACAAAAAACGATCAAATAATTTTGGTATTTTTTATATCACGTAGTGAGTGTTTGATTTAATTTTGAATTCGAAACCGTAAACGCATAACAACCGCACAAGTTGCGGCATGCTGGCGGACACCGATAACACAGTCCTCGCATTATCTCACGCCGAAACTCGAAAGAGACATTTTCCAAGAAAAAAATATCATTCCAAAAGATAGCGGACAATGATTGTTAAATGCTTCATTGCCGGTAGAATTTAATGGAAGACAAACATAATCGGTTGAGTTTCCTCCAAAGATTAGGATTTCTGATTATTTTATTTATTTTCGTCCTTTGGTTCTTACTTGCGTGCATTTTGTCATTTACCATGTTCGACAAGCAACTTGCCGCAGATTGGTTTGTTCAACAAAGGTAAATTATTGGACTTGCCACATGATTTTAATTAGGTTACTGAACTATTACAATACAATAATTATGCTTTTATTTATTTATTTATTTTTTACGAAATGAATAAATGAATGTGGAGTCTTGCGAATTTACTAAGGAGGATTGCATCTGAACTCACTTGAGATAAGATGTAGATTTCTATATTTAGACCTGTCAAAGGAGCAAACCATGACAGGCCAACAAGGGTCACCGCTGGTCCATTCGACATTTCGGAGGCCAAAACATACGTTTAGCCTCATACAATCGATCATGGCAGGATACGAACTTGTGATTTCGCAAAAGCACGGTAGAATCCCTTATCACTGAACTACACAATCGGTGATATTAAACTTTTATTTTTATTTCAATTTCTCCACTCTCCATGGAAAGGGAGATGAATGCCTATGTAATTTACCTTCATCATTGAATATAAAGTTTTTATACCCAGGTAATTTGTTGATTGCCATTGGAAAGGTGAAGTGTTGAATTTTTCCTTAAAAAAAGAACACAAAAAAGGAAAGAGAAGTGTTGAAAGAGTCGAGGGATATTTTGCCGTCCGGCCCGAGAGCTGTAAATGCAATATCTTTATCTTTTTTTTTTTTTTGACATAATGCAATATCTTTATCTTAGATATTGTGTTTGTCCCATGTAAATGGTTCCAAAATTGATAATCCTGGCTACCAATTTGCTGTCATTTGTCAACAATTGGCAACCAGTTGTCAAGATGCATGCTTTATTCTTCTATTCTTTTAATAACTGAAAATTGAATCCACTCGTATCTTACCTTTGTGTACAGTGTAAAAGAACCAAACTGAATCTAGCCGAATAGAACATAATTTTATATAAAGCGGAATTTCGAACTTTTTTATCAACAGATTATTAAACTCTTATTTGAGGACAGTAGATAAGTACAATGAAGGTAGATATTTTTTTGAAGGTAGATATTTTTAGCATGCTGTTAAACTCTCATTTCATCTTACCAGATTACTCAAAATCGTAGCAATCTCATTAATTTTTGTTGTCAAAGAACTTCAATGTTTAATGCAATAAATTTTAACACACACTTAACGTCCAAGTCCATTGAATTACAGACAAAAAACAAACCCGGTCGCGTATGGTTGCCGGCCATGATCGTAATTATGAGATGAGGATTTGAATTAATGCTATTTTGGAGGACCATTCAGGTCAAAAGCTTGAATTATTTAGGTGAGGTCTTGTGTCTCCAAAATGGATTTTTCCCTGGACTGGGAAACATGCTTTAGCAAATGTAACCATTAATTCAACAGGATGTCCAGAAAAGAAGGCTTTGTCTGACAGCTTTTTGACTCATTAATTCAAAAAGTCTTACGATCCTAGGTTGGATCCAGAAGGACGGAAGAGGTGCCTTTCATTTGAACAAGCTCAGCCAATAATTTAACTTTAGGCTTACCAGTTACCATCTGCCAGGGTAATAGAAATTGATGTTATTACCGATCTTTATAATTTAGTATTAAATGTCAAATGTTATCAATTTAAAAGTTCTGAGTTTGAAAATTATCAGAACATTTGGTAAGATATTTGATATGACTAAATATACTCTTTCCCTTTATAATACTAAGTTATACTGTAATCATTCAGATAGTTCAGAGGTAATCTTAGAAACAATAACAATACTTCATACTAGAATTGTGAGGTACCATCTATATCTTCTTATTTTTTTAACAGGAAAAAAAAAAAAAGAAATTGATGTTAGCCTTTTGCCCCGTAAACAACTGGCTCACATGATGAAATGTGCCCTTCATACGTTATCAGGCACGAGAGGACACTAACGTGCTTCCACACATGGTGAACTACTCTTGCAAGGAACATCACGCGTCCCCCTTTAGAATCTCAATTCACATGACAAAAACCCATCATCAACATACCCAACTAACCAACCAGGCTGTTAGCCACCCGCCTCAAAAAAAATCTCCAAAGTGTGGGGTTCGGAAGGTTTACTCGCCCAAATTACTGTACACTTTCTACAATATCTTCAAACTTTTTTTTTTTCTCTTTCCTAACGTCAAACGAACTGACTACTAACCAATTGTTATGTGGCGAAAAAAAAAAAAAAAAAGCATAACTTGAGATGACAAAGAAGTGCAAGTGAGAAATAACAATCCCTGATTCCATTAACATGGTCCCATTTGCTACAGTAATTTGAGCATATCGCTCAGGAAAGCAACCATTTAATAACAACATACGGGCCATGTTCTTTGACAGCAAAAGAAGCACACCCATCACCATGAAAAGCAATTGCGTTTAGACATCATTGCGAATCTTGACTCATAATGTACAATTCCTGACCAGAATATATTCTAACAATAAAAAATATAAGTCAAAAGCGTTCTTTTACAGTGATTTATGCCCTTTTTTTGGGGTCTAACTATGAGGAATGACGTTATCAGGTGACGAATTTCTATCTATGAGCGGTGACCAGAGTTTCAATAAACCTCAGCCCATCAAACCTCGGCGCAAATTTATCAGCAGAAGATGCACTTTGGTGATCTTTGCTCGAGCAAGATTCCTACATGAAATCAAAGTCAAAAAAAAAAATATATCTTAAACCACAAAGAATCAATCATAGTCAAAAATTCAACAAAGAAAAGAAACAACACTGAGAGGGGTTAGCATGTTTAGTTCAAGATTTGTGTTGGAAGAGAAAAAGATTTGACCTTTTTTTGCCGGAAAAGTTTCTAAAAGGAGAACCATAACCCCGGCAATTAAATTATGAAGCACAACATAATTTTACACAAATCTTCCTAAATCAACAGGAAAAAGAAACTAGAAGCCAGAGAATAAAAAGAAACAGAGCAAACAGAGAAAGAGGAACCTAAAAGAAAAAGAAAGCAGGGCAAAGAGAAAGCTCAAATCTTTAAGCAGAGGAAGGCAAGAATCGAGAGAACCAGAACGCTCATCCAAAAATTTTCAGAAAAGAAAATCCGAAAGAGGAGACTCAGAAGGCTTTCGAGGATTACCTGGCGAGAAAACTGGATACTTGAATTACTCACGAAGCCGGAATGGGAAGCAGAAGAAGAAGAAGAAGAAGCAGAGATTGCAGTAGCAGAGGCTGCAGCGACAGATGCTGCAAAGAAACCCGATTTCTTCATATTCTTGGAGACGAAAAGAAGGCAAATTGTAATTCCAAGAATCTGGAGAAAGACCCTGAAATTCTGACAGGTTTCTGAGGAAGAGAGAGACCAGTAAAGAAGAGAGAGAAATTAAGAAGATGGCCGTTGGGTTTGGTACAGGAGAACCGAGGAGGTCACTTAACGGCTTTATATACAGGCCGAGAGAGAGAGAGAGAGATGGCTTCAATAGCGTAATAAGTTTCCAGCATTTATGCGGCGACTATCCCTATCTCCTCGGGGAGTAGGGAAATTTACTGATAGGCTGATCTTTTCCAGCGGCAGTCGATTATTGCTTCACAGGCGAATGGTCCAGATGACACCACGCAAACGTCTCCCCTGGTCGGCTGGAACTAAAGTTTTTTTTTTTTTTTTTTTTTCTTTTCATTTTTTTTTAAGATAATTCCATGATACCCTTGCTTTTTTTTTTTCAAAGTACACTTGACAGTTGATGTGTGGAAAGGGTCCGTAGTTTTTTTTTTTTTTTTTTAATTATAGAAAGAGGCTTAAAGGATCAGAGAAAAAAACTTTTACACCAATAAACTACGAGATAATTGAACTCCAATAATATTGAACTGTAACAAGGATAATATGTCTTTAGGAGGTACTGCGTCAAATAGAGGGTCCGTAGATATTTCAATGCTCGGACAGAGCTTGGTTGTTTTGTTGGATCTACTAGTCTCCTGGCCCCTTAGCAAAGAGTTAGCCGCTCGGAATAAAAAAAAAAGGCCCAGAATATAGATCTAATGAAACCTCGATTGCAATGATTCCGTCCAAAGTTGACGGGAACTCTTTTTTTTTGCAATCCCATCATAAAATTCAATTTCTTGACCATATTCAATTGCTTTCAGCAAATTAGGCAAATTAATGGATGTTAAGTATGGAATAAACATTGATTCAGACCCATTTTCGAGTGGTCTTAGACAAGTCATCAAACCGTGAAGAACCCCAGTTGATCAATTCCCTAATAAAAGATTCATTTGTGCGAGGTATAACACCCCCATTTTTAATTTCGCCTCCTTAACAGTGCCTAGCCATAATAGAATTGAGTAACGAGGTACATGACTCTGATTGATGTCCATTTGTCCACCCAAAGAGACAATCACGTACGCCAAACATAGCCGAATATACAATGACGAACCGTGCCAAAAACAACATTTTATGGTCGAACAACGCCCAACGATACCCAAGTGCATCAAAACAAAATAGTTCCCAGGACACAGTCGTCTTTGTACTTAACTAGTTGGCCTAACAAGACGTGAAGACACGAACCGACGATTTTTTTTTTCAAATGTGTGGTCGGAGTCAGCCCACTTGCTGCCACAGAAATTGTCCGTGTCTTTAGTGGGTGATTGTGGCTGGTTCTTGTTTGGAGCAATTTGCGTCGTCATGGAATCAGCCGCACAAAAGGCAGTAGAGGCAAAAAGATACAAAGGGAATCTTTGATTTTGGAGAGGGTCAAGAAAGACGACGCCTAGTAGTTTCCGAGGAGCTAAAGCCATGGTGAATACGGCCCCCTTTTTTTCTTTGTTTTTTTTTTTTTTTTGTAAGAAATAAAAAAGTATGAGTAATTTCAGAGTAACCGAATATTTATTATTTTTCTCACGTCAAGTGATGAACTTTTAATTTAACTCAATTATTTAACAATAACAAAATTTAAATTCGTAATCTATTATTATATAGATCTAAATCTTAGCTAGTAGAACCACCGGTGGTGAATTCAGCACTTGTTTAACTTCAACTATTTCCAAGCAATGGCTCTCTTTACTAGTGGGCTTTTTGGAATATGTATTACCCGATTCAACAACTCAAGGGAGCAAATCTCACGCAATATAGAATTGGATTTTTATTTTTTATTTTTAATTAATTGGCTCCAATTATCCTCCAATCATGTCAAACCTCGTTTGACTCTACCACTAAAACAAATAACTAAGCTTGTTTATGTATACAAGCCACAATATAGAGCATTGATATAGATTAGTAACTTTTTTGAGCCTAACAAAAGGCCGCCATATTTAAACTTCCTGGAAGTGGAGGCCTACGTAAACAAAGCATATGGACCATATGATATGGCTGCACGGTATTATTTCTTTATCTAAATGGTACAGTTAAATGCATATTCGTTTCGAACAAAAACAAAATTTGCATCTTTTTTAGTCAACCCCCCATTGGCACCATCAGCAATCAGACAATACCTAGTACAAAGGAAATTATATGATCGATCTGAGAAGGGTTTATAATCAATCCACTGCGGACAATTCACAGCATGACTAAGTGCAGCCAGAGGGCACGCCTATGATGCTAAATAAAAAAATAAAAAAAAAAGGAAGAAGAGATGTCCTGCATAAACTATTGAACAGTCAACCAATGTGAAAGCCAACAAAGTATCCATGCACTAATTCAAGTTGTTACTTGTATATTATACATTGGGCGATGAAGGCCCACTCAAATTTTCTAAAATATGTAGCAGCTCAATCATGTTGGCATCATACTGCAGTCAGATGGCCTGACATTGATTAGCGATCAGCCAAACTCAAAATTATCATTAAACAAATTCTAATGTAAACAAATAAGGACAGTGTATATAAAAACAAGTACATACCTAGTATGTAACTCGGGATTAGGGCGTTGTTGTTGTTGTAAGTACCTAATCTGTAGCTAACACATGCTGGTTTAAGTATCTGGTATTGTAAACAATCTTGTCTCTGTTAATAGCCTCATTTTCTATGTTCATCTTTTGGGGAGGAAAGCTGGATCAAGTGGACCTGGAGTTGCCAAGAGGACATGGGTTATACCAAATGGGTAAGATTGATAAACATAATCAGTTTAGTAGTGTCAAGCTTCCATTAGATAAAACAACCTAGTTGAACTTGTACCTAATTCTGAGGCATAATGTATCCCTACATGCATCATCTCTAAATCTTCATTTCTTCACCTATAATTTTTATCAAGCCCATGACATATGACCAATTGAAATATCTCTAGCTGTCCTCGTCGACAAGTATATTTGGGTGGAAATAAAATGAAGATAATTTCCTTGCATCTTTATCCTTCTAATGAGTAATGTACTCCTATATTGCGTGCAGCAGTAGAAATTTTTCTTTCCTTTTCTCATATTTCAATATGCCAAAGCATATGCTTGCAGTTGCCTACCAATGGATTCAAATTCTGAAATATTGTCAAAAATCGTAATCAGGAGTAAAGAATCAAAATTTCAAGGCACAGAGATCAGCAAAGCTTACCATAGCTTGTCCTGCCACTGCCAATTATTTGAAGTAAGGTTTTTTCAGTTCCAAACAGAAAGAAGGAAGCATGAAACTGAATCTTCCACCCAATACTGATATGCTTCATCTGAATGCTATCAAACTTTCTGCCATGAATGCACTTCGCAGTTTTTTTCCCAAGAGAAATCGTCCGCAGCACTTTCATCCTATGGCACTAAGAGACATATACAGACTCAATAAAGATGCATCCTCTCCAAATGCTCAGAACAAAAATAATGAACCTTAAACAGGACCATAGCAGACTTAATCTTATACCATAAAAACATAAAGAGGTTATTCCATCACCATCCATTAAAAGCAGAACCACAAAAGGGAGTGAAAATTGCATAAATTCAAGCATACAACAACAACAGCAACAGCACCCAAGATCAATAATCTGTATGACTGTCTTCAACTTCCTTTCCAAAGATTTACATGAAAAGAACACAAGTAGGCAAATGCATCAAGAGAGTGTTTACCTTCCTTTTTTGTGGGTCTGTAGAGAGATGACAAGACCGTCATACGAGGAAGGAGAAGAGAGAGTCCCCTGTTGGAGGCCACTGCCGTCAACCACCTCCGCTATTGCTGGCTTTTGTTTACCTCTCATTGATGGAGTCAACAAACCCACCAGTAAGTAATCTCTCTACCTATTTGCCCAAAATATCGGCCTCCAAATTCACCTTTTGCCCAATTTTCTTTAAAGGAACCACTACCTTCTGCTGCTTATAAGCCACAAGCATGAAATTAAAACAACCATCCTCCTCAAACACATCCACCACCGTCAAACTAGTCCCATCCCCTGCAATAAACCCCTTTGGCCCCATATACTTCAACAGCTTTTCATCCACCTTCACTTTCACCCAAATTGAATCCCCTTCCGCCTCCTTCCCCACAATCTCTCCCGTGCCGTCCACGCGCCCCTGCATGACATGCCCGCCCATCCGGCTCGTGGCTGTCACCGGCCGCTCCAAGTTCGCCATCGACCTTGGCTCCAGCTCCATGAGCGACCTTTTCCTTAGGCTCTATGTTTAGGAGTCGGCGGCGGCGGTTCGGAGGAGATAGTACGGACGGCGGTGGCGGGAGTGGCTGAGGGACGGAGGTATATGGCGGAGTTGTTTTCCTAACGATTGGGTTGGGTCCACGGAAAGCATAACGGCTGAAGAACTCATACTGGGCCCGGTCGAGCACGATGTTGAAAATCTAATCCGAGCTCGACCCAAAGAAAAAGCCCTGGGCCGACGCGTTCTTCGTAAAATTTTATTAGTTAAAATACAGTATATGTGAGGACTAAATAATAATTAAGATAATTAAAAACAGTAACTTTTGACTTAGAGATTCCTCCTCTAAATTCCTCTCTCACCCTCTTCTATCCCAACCGCTGGATTATCAGCTTTATAAGATTGAAAAAAAAAATACAGTACATGTGCGATGGAAGAATACAACAACGTTTGAGCTTCTGAACAGCTAGGGTTCAAACCAATCACTGAAAACGAATAAGAGCCACACCCTCGTGGCCGGCAAGGTCAAAGATTGATCAACTAAATCTGGCCTTCGTTTTTATCTTTCCCAATTCCCATTAGTCCATTCTCTTGCCAATTGGAATGAGTGGAGAAGACAAAAGTACACCCATTCACTATACTTGAGAGTAGGGTTGCTTTAATCGACTTTAGCGAAAAATTACCGTAGAAGAAGCTCAATCAACCCAAAAGAAAAGAGAAAACACTCCATGATTCTTTGTAAGCCCGATACCAAGATAAAAGGACCTTCATAAATGTTTAGTCACATGTATCAAGAAAACTAATTAATTATATGACTAACTGTCTGTTAGTTCAAGTGACTGAATTTTAATTTTTTAAAGTAAAATTTTGAATATAAATCTTGTATATAAAAAAAATAGATGTTGGAAGAATTTTGTCCTCTAATAGATCTTGTTTCATTTGAACAGAATTAGTTGAAACTCAATGAAATTTTTAAATACTAAAATCTAGTAAAAAAAAAAAAATAATTAATTATCTTTTTGAATGAGTTTATAAGGCGCAACCCATTAGTTTTCATTTTGATTATCATAAAAATTAGTTAACTTAAACTTCTATTCTAATCTAAATGGAGGCCTTCGATTTTAATGCATAGGAGCTTAAGATTTTCTTGAAACTCTTCCTAAAAAAAAAAAAAAAAAAAAGGCTCTTGACACCAATTACAAGGTCAAAATAACAAATTTATTTGAATTTTGAATTTTAAAATTTAGGTTTCAAAATAGTAATGGCTTTGGGAAAAAAAAGAAGAAGAAAGAAAATTAACTATCAAAAGCAACAAAGGCTATAGAACGAAGTGACCCAGACAGACAACAATCCGAGTTGAAAAAACTTGTGCGGATTTGGCGATGGCACATGAGAATTCTACCGATATTTTTTTCTCTGTTATTTAAAATATAAACATTATTATTTAAAATTAAAAATTTATTATATTTTAAACATTTTTTTTTAAACAATTTCAAAATTTTATTACCATTTATATTTTCTCTACACAAAACTCGCCGTAACTTGATGTCACTTCATGCACTGTTAGGAAATGTTGTTAATCATTTGGTGCATGACAAGTGTCCAACCAAAATGCATGGTCAATTTACTGTTGCCTCAGAAATTGTCCGCAATGGACTCAGCCGCACAAAAGGCTAATGCTCTGTTTGTTTTGTATTCTTTCTCTTGAAAAGAATTAAAAATTAATTATTATTATTTTATTAATTTTTCACAATTGTTTATGTACACTTTTTTTATTTATAGAAATAATTTATTTTTTCACTACTTTTTTTCTTATAAATTACCATTCAACTTTCGTTTCTTATATTTTCTTTTTCTACACTTTCTCTACTTATCCAAACAATTTATTTTCTACACCACTTTTTCTCTCACAAATTACTAATTATTTTTATATCTTTGCACTTTCTTTTTTTTACACTTTTCTAACTTATCCAAATAATTTATTTTACACACTATTTTCCTTTTTTTTTTCATATAATTCCTCTCAACCGAATCACACTATAAAGGTAAAAAGACACATTTGGAACCTTGGATTTTGAGAGGTCAAGAAATGCGAGACCCAAGTAGTTTCCTAGAAGGTAATGGCGTAGTGAATTCAGCGTTCTTGATTAACTTTAACTATTTCCGGGCAATGGTTCCGTGCCTTGCATCAGGGATGGATTGTGGGGAAGGCCGGCGCCAAGATCACTGAAGGCCTGAAATTCTCAATCAAGTTGGTAAAAAAAAAAAAAAAAAAAAAGGAAATGTGTCAATCAAGACATGCAACAATTGGGTTGTGTTTCACATTCTCCAATTTGCTAATCCAGCGCCATAAAACTTGTTAATATATTTTTAGGATAACTTCATTATACGTTATGTTCTTAATTTTTTATCTCCAAGAATAGTTCAAAAATGAAGTAAAGAAATTTGTTATCAAATAAGTCTTTTGTACCAACTATTGATAGCATTATGTATTAAAATTTTGTGACAATGGCCCTGTTCATATGAATGAAATAAAAATTGACGAATAAATTGATTTAAGATAATTTAAATTATTTTAACAAAATAACAAACTTATTAACTAAAATGAATTTAAAAGAATTTGACCTAAAAACTGTCGTATTTGCACAGATAACATTTGGATCCAAAACAATATAATATGGTATCAGACAGTTTTAATGAACGAGTTTAATAACTTATGAAAAGATTTTTATGGGTAATTGTAACGGTGACCTCTAAATAAAGCTTATAATAATTGGATAAGTGATAATTAGACTAAAATAATAGATCCAGTTGCACTTATGGGAAAGTGTTAAAATAAAAAAATTATAAGGTGATAGTAAGTTGATTAAAGTAACTTAAATTATTTTATTAAGATAATAAACTCATCAACTAAAATAAATTTATAAAAATTTGGTACTGACACTTTTCCACCCATAAAAACTTGAGTTGAATAATAATTGGATATATATACCCAACAGCAGAAAATTGGTAGATTATGGAAACATGAATGAAGCTTGTTGTGACTTGGTTAACATAATCTAGAGATCGGTGAGCTGAAATAAAATTACCAAGTGCAAAAGTAAGCGACGATGGTGTTATTTATGAATGTTGGAACTCCATACAAGTGTACAGCCGAAAGCTCGAGAACTTCCAAGCCACGGTCGGCAGTCTGCCAAAGGTCTGAGCGTGATAACAGTAAACTACCTGTAATTTGTGTTAGGACTAATCGTTTGTGTAGATAATTAAAACGTTATGAAATAAAAATAAAAAAATAAAATTATTTATTGATAAGAAAATTGTGAAAAAAATATAATTAGAAAGAAAAATAACTAATAATTTGGGAGAAAAAAGTTGTGTGAAAAAAAATTATTTGGATTGATGTGAAAATTGTAAGAAAAAAAATGATTAGAAAGAAAAATAAATAGTAATTTGTGAGAAAAAAAAGTTATGAAAAAATAGTATTATTTGGATTGATTAGAAAATTGTAAAAAAGAAAAAATTATGAAAAAATAGTAAAATAATGGTGATATTTTTTAATCAAAATTTTTTAATTTTTTTTATCAAATTCTCACAAACCAAACACACCATAAGCATTTAAATCCCGCGACGTAAAAATTAAAAAATAATCAAGATAAAATACATATAGCAATCGAGATTTAAGAGGCTCGACAAATTCTTGGCTACGCGAGAGTGATGGCTCTTTACTATTAAAAAAAATAATTGTACCAAAGTAGATGCCAACTCCATTGTACATTCTTTTCACGCCCAAGATATATATCTATGACACAACTATACAGGCCAGCTTCACCCAAATTCCCCTGTCTGCCCCTCTTGGTTGATCTCGGGATTGGTTTTTGATCTAGGGCATTTGTCCACAAGACTTGTTCCCATTACATACCAAAATATAACAAATTGTTAATTTTATATAATTATATTAATATTTTATATAATAATAAAATAAAGTAATAAAATATACATACATACATACATATATATATATATATATATATATATATATATTTGTTGTTTAATAATTTATCTTTATGATTATAGAAAGTTGAAAATTTGTAATATTTCGGTACACAATCGGAACAAATCACCTAAACAAATCCTCAGAGCAAGAAACTTTTTCAATTGCTCTCCTACATCTCTCCTTTCCCTCTCTCTAATTTCTTTCACCCTGCCATCTGGTCCTCTTACGTCTGCCCCTTTAAAACAAATGATTGCTTTTTAATTTTATTTTTTTCATAAATAAAATTTATTCATAATTTAATACTATATAATTTTTTATTTTAATTTAATTCTACTTATTATATAGTATAAAATTATAAATAAATTATACTAACTAAAAAATATAAACTAAATTAAAAATCTCAAAAAAATATGGTCATCAATGATAAGGATTCGGATCCATACAATTCTGTCAATCTTCGTATTATTCCGTCATGCAAAATATCAAAATGTAATTAATTTTTAAATTATTATAATCATATTAATAAAATATAAAATAATAATAACAAATATATCTTATCCCTTCATTTTATTTTTACATAAAATATTAATTTAATTACACTAAATTAAAAATTAGATACATTTTAATACTTTATTTGACAAAATTGTGTGACAAAATTGTATGGTGCAAAAACTTTTTCCTTCTTCCAAATGGTCGATCATCCACATTATATATATATATCCCAATCCACATTATAAATTTCATTCAAAAAGTCGTTGGCCACCGACCATTGACCAAGGAGACAGCACCAAAGCCAATCAAAACCACTTAATTTATGAGTCCAGGGGTTTTTTTTGTGGATTTAATTTTTTTAAAATTTATTACATATCAACATCAGTCATTATATATATATAATTATATATATAAAATGGTGAGACCTATCACTTCCTCTTTCCTTCATTAAATTTGGGTTGTAATATACTATTTTTTAGGACAGCTCTAATTTAACTTTTTTTTAGTGAGTATAAGTTATTTATTATCTTAAATTATATAATAAATAAGATTTATTTAAATAAAATAAATACAAATAATATTTATGTGATATTTAATTATGAGTCAATTTTACTGCAAAAATAATAAAATTAACAAACATAGATATTCCCAAATTATGAAGCACAGATAGAATATGTTTACAAAGAAATCTATTATACTCAAAAGTCCGGCACAAGTAACAAATTTCATCTTAAATTTTATTCTAAATAACAACAAACTTTTCTTTTTGCTCAAAATCATCAACTTTGAATACAACAGCTGTTTCATCTTCTTTTTCCTTTTTAGTGTAACATCCAGAAACTGTCAAAATTTCAACTTGAAATTTTTTAAATATCGCGTAATTGTTGACAATTGCTTTTAAATGGAGATTGAGACTTCAAAGGTGGAATCTTATGTCAAGTATTAAAATTAACAATAGCTTCATCATTTTCCTTATCTTTTAGAGCTTCTTTATACTTCTCAACAAATTCTTTGAGAGTTGTCTTCTTGTTCACATATTTATCAAAAAAAAAAAAAATTGATACTTTCGAATCTTTGAGTTGTAGACATATCTCTAAAAAATGTGTCTCTCATAAAAGTAGGCACTCAATGTTTACGATCCTCATATAGAGATTGGATCTATTCATTCTCATGAAGCTCATATTTTTGAACCATTAACCACCATCGATTCTCAAACTCTTCTTTAGTCTATGATCTATGCATGTACCTTTTAAAACTTCACATAGAACATGTGTTTTTTTTTGCATCATATGACTAATCATTTTAAGAACTTTTTTCAATATGTGTCATAAACAAAAACGGTGTCGAGCATAGGGAAATACCTGTGTTATTGCAGCTTTTATGGCTTTATCTTGGTCAGTTAAGATTGCTTGAGGAAACTATTCACCCATAACCCTAAGCCGTGTTTTCATCAACTAAGTAAAAGTGTCCTGACTCTCATCAAAAAGTAATGCACATCCAAGTAATGCACATCCAAGTAATGTAGATTGACAATGATTATTAACTCCAATAAACAGGACAAAAAGCATCTTGTATTTGTTGGTGATGTATGTAGTGCCAAATGAAATAACATCATTATATTTCTTGTAGTCTTCCCTTCCTTTAGCATCAACCCAAAAAACATTTCTCAACCATTACTCTTTATCTAGACCAACTGCATAGAAGAAATTTGGGTTCTCTTCTTGCATTTGGACGAAATGTTCAAGCATTGCATTAGCATCTCCCTCCTCTAAAGCCAAATGCTTTTATTTATCAAGGTAATTTCTTAAACCTTTTTCTATGTAAACAACATTTTCATAACCACTAGATTACTTGGCCATGCTGCGAAAATCTTGCCTGGTCTTACCCCAACTGTATTCAACATGTCAATATTATTTTTATCTTCCAAAGGAATCCTCCTGTTACAAGAAAAATGATATATTTCACCAAGTAATAGTTCAAGATTGTGTTCTTTAATAAAATTTTGAACGCGCCATATCCCATTCATTCTTCTTTTAATATGTAAAAATGCTTTGCAATCAATTTTAACTCGAAGCCGAAGATTAGTGACATTAGATTCTCTTTTAACACCATACCGAATGCATGCGAATTTAACGTCAATGAAGCGACCAGCTATCTTAGAATGCCGACTTGCTTTTGTTGAGATTCCAAATCAAACATGCTTAACATATTACAGATAAAATGCATGTGCTTAGGACATAGCCAGCGACACAAATGAAAGAGGAAAAAGTAAAGCTTCGACCCAAAAGAAAAGGAGGAAAAAGTAATTTAAAGTTGTATCTTCCAATTTTCAGTTTGAAATAATTTAAAAAATGATAAGTGACAAATTGAGAGCGCGCGAAAGTAAAAGCAATGGCGAATCTCAACTGGCCCTAGCAATACTCTTTTGTTAAAACAACCGAAAAAAGAAAAAAATGGATGGGACTTATCATCTTTTCCTCTCTCAACTCCTTCTCTCTCCCCCTACCCCACTAACATTCACTTATTATTCACCTAAAATAATAACCTTAGGTCCGAAATCCAGTGGTTTTCAGAACACTTGTCAATGGAAAGTAAGGAATTCCAGAGTGTTGGAGCTAGCCAGGGTGCCGGATCAACGGACAATGGTAAGGATAAAATTGAGTCGGAGAGCGACATGGGCTCCCTGGACCCCAAAAGTCACCTAGTTGCTGGCTCTTCCAACACAGCATTTTTAGATTCAGCAGACACAGGAAATTTGGAGGTTCCCATGGAGACATCTAGCTTGGAAAGCTCGGGTTTAGCTGCTGGCGCAGATTTGAAGGCTACTATAAACTCCTTGGGTTCATCAAACAACCAGGATCTCAACATGGGCGCAACGTCATTTGCCAAAAACCCACCAAGTCAGAGAGCAGAGGAAAAGAAAAAGAAAAATTCTGCGATTAAAGAAGGTTTCAACATTCCAGTGGAGCCACGCCGTTACGAAAGCCCATCGTATACAGAGTCCATTACAACAAGCAAAGAGGAGTCCAATGCACACGGAATGATCAGTACTTACATGGATCCTGAACTCTACAGAGCTGCAACAACTGGGGATGTATCAGCATTTGCAGTAGTAGTCGATGATGCAGAACGTATGGTGATTGAAAACGTAACCCCAAGAGGGCATACCGTGCTTCACCTCGCTGCAAGTCTTGGCCATGAAAGCATTGTGAATTTCATCCTCCAAAATTTTCCGGAACTTGTGGAGCTTAAAAACCAAAATGGCGATCTTGCTCTTCATGTTGCTGCGGGTGCCGGACATCTGACTGTTATCAAGTCTCTGGTTTCATTTGCACAGAATTTTACTTGTAGGGGGGGCTCAAACACAGTAGGTGCTACTTTACTGTGGAAAATGAATCAGCAAGGGAACACTCCGTTGCATGTGGCTCTGGAAAATGGACAACAGGAGACAGCTCTTTTCTTGGTTCAGGCAGATCCTCAAGTGTCATACTGCCTGAACAGGGAAGGGAAGTCACCATTTTATATGGCAACCAAATCTGGATACTTGGAAATTGTAAAACACATGACCACGGAAGATCCAAGTAGGAGTGATAGTTATAACCAAGGCAAAATACCTGAACAGAAAGCTGGCTCTGCCAAGCCCTATTATTTTGAAGATGCGGAGGGGATCGAATACCATCCGAAAGGCTCTCAGCTTTTGCATGCTTCCATCATCGGAAGAAACAAGGGTAATTCTACTACTGAATCATTGGAGAAATGAAATTTGTGCTCGATTACTTTTCCACTCAATATTCATATAGAGGTTCTTGTGGTAATGTCTCGTGATGAAACTGAAAGCCCACCCTAAATCTCTGAAATAATTAGCTCAATATTGTTGAATCTGGAATTCAGGTTGAGTAAATGCCATTTGCAGTTTCTAAACCTTCAGAGCTAAAACCTTGCTTTGTTAATGCTAGTATGTCTTTGGGTCCAATTCAACATGGTTTATGGAATGAAACTTTTACTAAAACATGTCCGCTAGATTGGCAAAATTGATGCTGATCAGTTAAGTTTTCGTCTCGCGGCGTCTTAATTATTGAGCATATATTCTTGCATAATCGCTTTTTGCTCCGCTTTTAACTTGGTATTTGTTAGCAGATGTTATGGACAGAATATGGAGCATTGATTCTGGTCTTATTTATTCAACTGATGAAGAGGGGCGGACTCCTCTTAGCCTTGCAGCGTCAATAGGATTTCTTGATGGGGTTTGCTACATATTGGACAAGTCTGTTGATAGTGCTTATCTAAGAGATCGGACTGGCTGTTTCCCCATTCACTGGGCATGCGCGAGGGGCCATATTGAGATAATTGATGCCTTCCTCCGCCATTGCCCAGATTCAGCAGAGTTGCTCAACAAGAAAGGCGAAAACATTCTTCATGTTGCAGCTAAGAACGGGAGAGCAAAAATGGTCAGCTGGATGTTAAAGTTGAGCATGCTTGACATGCTTATCAATGAAAAAGATGAAAGAGGATTCACGCCGCTACATTGGGCCACATCGAATTGTCATCCTAAGGTTGTCAGCACCTTGACGTGGGACAAGAGAGTGAACTTAGAGATTATGAACAAACTAGGTCAGACAGCATTGGATATTGCAGAGAAGGGAATTCACTTGGATGCGCCATTTTGTAGTGTAAGTTTTTATCTTAGTCAACAAGAAGGAGTTACAGTCACGTTATAAATATCCTGTCCAGTTTTATCATTGATATGCTTTCTACTTGTTTTATTTTATTTTATTTTTGTTAGTTATAGCGTCTTTATGGTTCTTACATATACAGTTCATACAAACAAATAGATGGATTGCGATAAGAAGGGAAAAAATGAGCTGAGCTTATCTGATTTGGCGGAGGCATATCATTAATCCTTTTCTTTTCTTGTTTTTTAGTGTACAAAATCATTAATCAATTTCAATCTTAGGATTTCTTGGCTTGTTTGTCTCTTCACAGAGTTATCATTTGTTTCCTTCTATCTCAAGTAGTATCACTTCAAACCATATTTTGCACTTTTAGTTGAGACTGGACAATTTCAAGGAATGTTTATGCCTTGATTGTTGACTATAAGTCCAAAGCACACAAACTGAAGGAATGGTAAGATTTTGCATTATAGACAGCCGAAAAGGAGATTGTCGATTTGCTAATGTTTCTCGACTTACCATGTCAGAAATTAACACGAGCTGCCTTGCAATCTGCCAATGCACCAAGATCTGAAAATGCAAACACAACGAGACAGATGTGGACGGCCGACGGGATGTATGGCTCTATGAAACTTCCCAATCCTGAAAGGGTGAATACTCTAGTATTGGTGGCAACACTGGTGGCCACGGTGACATTTGCCTGCGGTTTCACACTGCCTGGTGGGATTAATAATTCTGATCCCCACGCAGGCATGGCAACTATGGTGACAAAGGGTGCCTTCCAGGCATTTCTAATATGCAACACCACAGCTCTTTACAGCTCCATTCTTGTTGCTGTCACCCTCATTTGGGCACAATTAGGGGATTTATATCTGATCAGAAATGCCCTCAAAATTGCAGTTCCACTGTTGGGAGTGGCTCTCACAGCAATGTCCTCAGCATTCCTTTCTGGTGTGTATCTTGTGGTAAGCAATAACCCGTGGCTTGCCATAGTTATTTTGATAATGGGTTCAACTTCCATTGTCATTCTCTCAGTCGTCTTTTTCTCCCTCGGTTTCCCATTGTCATCTAAAAGTAGAATTGGGCGATATCTAATGTATTACCCAATTGAGTTGATGATGTTATTTACCGGCAGTGACATAGAGAAAGCGACCAGCGAGGAGCTCCCAGTACAGCCTATTGACTTCAAAAGATAAGCAATGTAATGTAATGCAAACCAATGTAATCTTGTACTGTGCAGATTTTCTTGCATGTCTCGGAGTTGTAGGTGCTCCGGGTTTTCAAGTTTGGACCTCGCCTCTACCAGGCATGGCTGCTCTTTGAACGCTGATATTGTTAGTGTAGGCCGTCCTCTAGGAGGATAGCCGTTGCTTCTCTTGTTCGAGTTTTTGTTTCATACTATTTTCTTGTATTTGAGTTTCTTTCATTCATAAAGAAAAACAAAATGTAATCTTGTGTTGCATTTTAAGTTGATAATGAATGGTAGGGTACTCACTTAAAATATATATATATATATATATATATCCGTAAACTTTTGGTTTCATTTTTCAAAAAATCGGCCTCACTTTTGTTTTTTCTCATTCAAATTAGAAAACTTTCAAATGATAGAGTTACCTATCACTTGAAATTTTTGTATTTTACATAAACACTTAGTTTTAAGCTTAAGATTAGAACTTAGTCCCTATAAATTGAAGACAAAAAAAATAATAATAATAAAAGTTGAAAAAGTTCTTATTATTTTTATTATTTTTTTGTGAATATGACATACACATAATTTTATATTATAAAATTTTTTTTATTTGTTTTTAATTGTAAATGGATCCCATTTAAATTTTTATTTAACTCACATTTGAAACTAGGCGCTATTTTTATTCACTTTTTTTTTTTTTTATCAATTTAGCTCTCTCAGAATTACACCACACGAATCACTTTTGTCATTTTTTTGATATTAAATAAAACTCACTTATTATATAATATAAAATAACAAATGAGTTATATTAAAAAAATGATTCAAATTAGATTTTCTTTCAAAATATTAAATTAACTTGACTTACTTTTTTTCGGTTAGTCAAAGTATAATTTTCCTCAAAATAATCATAATAATAATAAAAAAGTGAGTTACATGGGATTCCATTGCATGAGTCAAGGGAGCCCGCTATGTTTTGCTTTAGATTTTTTATCAAATTTTCTTGACCACTGTTGCATTTTTAGAGGAAAAAATATTTAAAATACTGTCTGAATGAAACTGATCGGATTTAATGTACAGCTGATTGGATTGTAAGTGTAATTAAGTACAAAAAGAAATTTTCTTCTTATAGTTAGTTACACTTATAATCTAATCGGTTGTATATTGAATCCGATCAATTGCATTCAGATAATATTTTGAGCACTTCTTCTTTCGGAAATGTAGTGTCAATTTTCTTGCGTTAAAAAGCGTTACATGGCATTCCGTTGCATGATTCAATGGAGCCATTGGCTTAATTGTAACCCAAAGAAAGGCTTAACAAAACTCAGGGTTGACTGGCTCCAGGGGCATAAAGTCATTTCATTGTAATAATAATATTTTGAATAAAATTTTGGAATAAATGTAAATAAAAAAAATCGAAAAAATATCAATTTATAAAAACCAGTGATTAGTTACCAAACACTACAATTATTGTTGGGAACATAGTTATAAAACCTGCTCCGACTCTGTCGATGGGACTAAGAGCTCGATAACTTGAGCACTAGACTGGGCCGAGTAGTTCAAATAGTAATCAGGTTGATCAACTCTTTCCCTTGATTTTTATTAATAACTTTTAACCAAATAAGACCAACACTCACAAGTTAGCCCAATTAATTGGACATTTTGCCCCTCCTCCCCTAGTCTTGAGTTCGAAGCACAACATGTACTTTTATGCTTTTCTTTTTTTTTTTTGGGACAAATGCTTGTTTTCTTTTTCTTTTTCTTTTTGTAAAACTTCTTTACTTTTTTTTTTTTTTTTTGCTCTTTTTGAGTTCCAAAGTTTTACAATTTAACTTTTTAAAGTGAGAGGTTGTACACTTAATTATAATTATAATTTCATTTTATTTACTTTTAAAAGTATTTGAATAAATTTTTTTTATTCTTATACATTCTTATGCAGTATGAAAAAAATAATTTTTTCTACACTCACAAAGAGTCTGTTGTGTAATCACAGGAGAGATAAAGGACTAAATGATTGAATTATTATTTATATAAAAAATACATTTAATTACAACAGAAAGTAAAAAAAGTAGTTTTAAAGTATTAAAATTTGCGAGATATAATTATAATATTTATTATGAAAAATAATTAATAATATTTTTTATTTTTCATAGCATAAATTTTTATTATTATTATAAATATACATATAGAATTCTCTCCCTCTAAATTTTTTTTTGGTTTTGTCCCTGTAAACAATTTACCGTTGTTCATATACTAAGCAACAGGTTACAACTTATGCCTGAGAAAGAGCTTTTTAAGAATTTTTATCAAAGTTTTATTTAGTATAAACTACTTTTTAATTTTTGAAAGTGTAGTTATTGTGTTAAATTATACGAAAAATTTGTATATCTATTTAATGTATTTCTTTTCTTAATATGCAATTAATGATATAATTTTTTATTATATAGAAATAAAGCTTATTATAAATATTGACTTGATTGGATCAACCATTAACTTACTAATTAAATCAATAATCTATTAAATTAATTTTTTTTTATCTATATTAATATCTGAGTTGAGTTTTATAATTACACTGAGAGATCTAGCAAAATCCTAAACGACGCAGTCCTTCCGAAAAAATGACTGCTGGTGTGTCACAGAGTCCCCTCGGTCGCATGGAAAGACTAAAAAGGATCCTAAAGCATATTTATGACCCGGTTCAAGAATTGGAGGAAGCAAATTTAATGCAATCGATAACGGTTTTTTATTTTTTAATTAACTCGCTCCAACCACAAGTCGGAATTCACATCAGTCTTGTCACATGTCGTTTGACTCTAATAATAATAAAACAAATAACTAAGCTTGTTTACACATACAAGCCACGATATAGATCGTTAATATAGATTACCATTTACCAGGTTCTACGAACCGAACGAATGTGTTCCAAAAAAAAAAAAAAAGAACCAAACGAAAGGTCATTTTCGAAATTGCAGGTGGTGGAAGCCTACGTAAACAAAACATCTGGCTGCCCTGCCACAGTTATAAAATGTAATCCTTAACAGACTGTTTGAAGTGCAAAAAAAACACAAGAGAAAGAGACAGAGGGAAAAGAAAAGTGGTAGTTGATTGGAATATTCACCTGTTTGGAGTGATGGAAGAAAGAAAAGCAGGGGAAAGTGAGGCGATTATTTTCACCCGCCATACGGCACGGCCAATCTCTCCAAATCGGGGAGAAAATTAGTGTAAAGCTGCTGAACTACAGTAAATAGACAAAAAAGCCCTCCTCAATTTCTTCTTGTTTTTGCAATTTTTCGGCCTCCTCTTTGCAATTCCTGTTGTTTGAGCCATTTTTTTTGCGTCGGGCTGTGAAAAGGTGAAGAATGAAAAGGATTTGGTTTCATCTTATTTTCGTGGAAAGTGAAATTTTCTAGGAAAAAGGGCATGGATCCAACAAAAATTCAGAAACCAACAATAGAAAGAGACACTGAGATGAAATCTAACGCAAAAGCTTGTAATGCACATAGATCTCAACAAAAATCGTCAATTTACAATTTCTTTTTGGAGAAAAACCCAGAAAAAAAATATCAAAGACAAAAAAAGGAAATTATCAGAAAAGGAGAATCTTACCGAATATTCACAGCATCTAATAGTCTCCATTTTTTTCCCTGGCATTATGTCGATCTTGTTCGAATTCTGACTGAAAAAGCAATCCCATACTATGTGGTGAATTTTTGTCTCCTGATGAATACCACCTTCAGAAATTTACGCATACGACGACCCTTTTGATAATCTTGGTGCTGACGCAGTTCAAGTGAAATAAGGAAAATAAAGAGGAAACAAAAATGAAAAAGATAGAGGAAAGCATACTAATTTCCATGTGCTTATCACGCGAACTTGCGCCCTCTAATCTAGTTGTTGCCATTTGCGAATGCCATCTTCGGTCAAAGTGTCTCAATTACCATGTTGTCCTCTTTTTAGCATTAGGTTTGGGGGCATAATTGTAATTTGATACATTAAAATTTTTTTTCTTCCTCATATCCAAATAAAGTATTATTTTCTCATCACTTTTTTTCTTTATCTTTCTCTTACCACTCCAAACAAGTTAAGAAAAAATTATATTCTCTTCTCTTACTTTCTTTCTCTTTATTTTCTTTTTCTTTACTTTCTTTCTCACGTCTTTTTACACTCCAAACACAGCCTAAAGTTTTCACAAAGCTCGTGTGTGCACGGTATCATTTCTTTATCCAAAGGATCCAGTTAAATGCATGTTCGTTTTGCAATTAAAAAAAAAAATTACAAATCTCAATTTGAAAGTGAAACTAAGAGACTATTTTTTAAAATGATTACAAAATTTTTTGTAAAAAAAAATAAATACATTACATTATTTTATTTTTATTATCAAAAGCACAATTGTAAATTAAAAAAAACGTTCCCCTATTTTAATCGAACAGAAATTTAAACACGTAAAATTTTGGGTCTGTATCCATACTAAAAGAAAAAAAAAAAGTTGCATCTTTTTAGTCAACCCCATGGCGTGCCACACGAAACATGATATAAAGCCAATTATATGATTAATCTGAGAAGGTTTTATGATAAATTATTATTCACTGCCGACAATTCACAACATGATGTAGTGTAATCAGAGTGCACGCCCATGATGCTAAGTAAAAGACAATGTCATCATCAGTCAACTAACACAAAAAACAACATAATGTACCCATAAACTAATTAAAGTTGGAAAAAAGTGTATATCTTCAAAAAAAAAAAAAATTATTAAAAATTTTTTTGCAATATAACGAATTAAAAATTATTTAAAATTATTTAAATTTATTGTAAAAAAAAAAAGTGATTTTTTTTGTCTTTTTTTAAATTACATTTGTAATGAATATAATTATATAATAAATTTATATAATTACATTATAAAATTTCTTTCCTGCAAAATTCCTCTGGGCAGAGCCTTAAAGTTGTTCTGGTATATTATTGATGGGCCGATGAAGTCTCGCTCCAATTTTTTAAAGGACACCACTTAATGACCATATAATTTATAATACATAGATAATATGTAGTTAATACAATAGTATATATATTTTCTTTTTTTGTTTAAATTTAATATATTTTCACGATCAATCAGTTCAAATTTTTACATGCTAATTTTGTGTTTATTATTACGTGACTATATAGTTTTTTCATTTTCTAAATTATGTAGCAGCCCCAATCAGGTTACTATCAGTTAACTGCTGTTGGGTGGCCTGACATCGGTTATTCACCAGCCAACCCCATATTATCCTTAAACGATTGGAATGCAAAGAAATAAGGACTGTGTATAAAGAAACAAGTCGGTACCTAATCTGCAAGTGTCTGGTATCGTAAACAATTCTGTCTCTGTCAATAACCTCAATTCCTATGTTCATCAGTCGGCGAGGAACGCTGGACCAGCGAACCTGGAGTTGCCCAAAGGCCTTGGGTTATAGAAAATGGGCATGATCAACAAGCATAATCAATACAGTAGCAACAAGCTTCCATCTGATTAAAAAACCTAGGGCATAATACCCAATTCAATCATAAGCATTTATAAATTTTTTTAATTTAATTTTAAACGTTTTAACTTTTTTAATTGAGTTCTAAACTTTTCAGTTCTTTTACAAATTATTCTTTCCGTTAATGGAAGTTAGTCAAACTTTTAAAAAATGATAGTTGACCAAACGGAAATGAATAAAAAAATCATACATAAGATTGTTTTCAGTATTTTTTAGTTGTAATATTTAAAAAAATATTTAAAAATGGCAAAAATAATAAAAAATTAAAAAACCCCCCAAAATACCCATTATCACATTTTTTAAATTAGAAGACTCAATCAAAAAAATTTTAGAACGTTTAGGACTTGATTAAAAATTTTTAAAACATTGAAGACTTGATTGAAATGAGCAAATACAAAAAAAACTGTATTTAGGATTTTTTTATCGATCTCTGTTTGGTCAACCGTCGTTTTTAATTATTTGACTAATTTTCGTTAATAAAAAGATTAGTTTGTAAAGGAACTGAAAATTTTAAAACTCGATTGAAAAAATTGAAAAGTTTAAAATTAAATAAAAAAAATTCATAAAAGTTTAGGTTGAATTGGGTGCAATCCCAAAAACCTAGTTGTACGCTTGTATCTAATTCTAAGGCATCATGTATTCCTACATGAATCTTCTGTAAATCTTCATTTCTTCAGATACAAAGTCTCATCAAGCTCATGACATATGATTAATTGAAATAACTCTAGTCATCTTGATAAAAGGATAAACTAGTCATCTTGATAAACTAGTTCAATTGGGTGGAAACAAAGTAAAAGACAATTTCCTCGTCTCTTTATCCTTTTAATGAGCAATAAACTCCTATTTTACATGCAGTAGCCAGCAGCGGTCATTTTCTTTCCTTTCCTCATATTTCAATATGCCAACGCGTCATGCTTTCAGTTGTATGCCAATAAATTGAGCTTTCTGAAATATTGACAAAAAAACTTAATCAGTAACAAGGATCAGAATTCTGAAGCACGGAGCTAAGCCAAGCTTACTATAGCTGGTCCTCGCACGGCCAATTAATTTAAGCAGACTTTTTAGTTCCAAACTAAAAGAAGGAAGCAAGAAACTGAATCTTCTTCTCAATCCTGATATGTTTTCATCTGAACACTAACAACGTAGTTGCCCTGAATGCCGTTTGTAGTTTTTTTTTTTTTCCTTAAGGGAAATCCGCCGTGGCATATTTATCCTAGAGCCCTCGATAACATATAAAGACTCAAAAAGATGCATCCTTTGACATATCAATCCAGATATGCAGCCAGTGAAACTACCATGCAAGACAATGTCCATAAACAATTCCATTCGTTTCTTTCAATCCACACATTTCTTTGACAGCTAAACAAGTACTGGTATTGTGCAAGTTCAATTAGGCTTATTCGACAGCTAGGCCGCAGGCACAAGCTCAATGGTATAACTCCAACCCATCTTCAACCTGCCTCACTACTAAATCCTTTTCAGTTGACATTGAACTAGAAGTACTAGCAAAGAAATTGGATATTTAAGACTCCCAAAGGTTACAGATATCAAGTTTTCACCACGTTTTAAAGAAAAACCACTCTCAATCCCAAATTATTTGAGGTTTTCTTATGCCCATTTCCTCTGTTATGTGCAAGCAACACGCAAGAAAAAGAAAGAAGAAAACATACGATTCACACCAACTTTCATGCTTGCTAACTTTCATAGAAAATATCACTGCTGTTGACATGTTATGAATATAACACACAAGGGTTGGTTCTCCGTTCTGTACTGATTTAGAGATTACTTATAAGAAAATGCTGCTTTTAGACAGCACCTTTGACAAGTACAAAATTGTTGGCAGATCTCAGAGCCACCATTTGAGTCGAAGTTTGAAGATATCTCAGCACTTTGTACAAAGAACAACCATCTAGCTAATTAGAACAGGAACATGCTTCCGGGAGCCACTCTCCAAATGCTCCGAATAAAAAAAATAAAAAAAACAATAATAATAATAGACCCTACCACCCTAATGGGACAGATCAACCAAAATTTGCAAATTTATCCACTAGCGACCCTGCCATAGTTATTAGACATCAACTTAGATAGAAGATTGGGTCAATTGATTATTAATTTAACCAGCAAGTTATAATTGATCTATCGGACCAATATCTATAATAATTTTTACTTTTGTATAACAAAAAAATATATCATTAATTACATCTTAAAAAGAAGAATACATCAAATAAATATATAAATTTTTTATACAATTTAACACAATAATTACACTTTTAAAAATTAAAGAGTAATTTATACCAAACAAAATTTCCATAAAAATTCTTAAAGAACTCTTTTCCCAGACGTCAATTATAACATATTGCTTTGTACATGAACTACAGGAAATTGTTGTGGACAGAAAAATCGACAAAAATAGTTTTAAAACAAATTATTGTACAACACTATTCAGTATTAAAAAAATATTACTCTTACTCTTCATTCACTGTTTACACAATAAAAAACGAAAAAAATAAGATTTTTTCACTGTTTGAATAACCCGGCCCAGCCTAATCTCTAGGTCACCGGGCCGGCGGGGCCAGGCTTTATAACAATGACCCTGGCACCAGCTCTATGAGCGACGTTTTCCTCGGGGTCTCTAGGGGAAAGCCCAACTGTAAACTCGTGATCGGTGAAATTTGTTACCGTTGGGCAAGTCCCGTTGACTGCAATGCTATCCCCGAGATTCACGCCTTCGAGCACGGTTTTGGCTCGGAGTTTTAGATCGAATCCGCCATCCGCCGTGGCGCCGAGGTGTTTGACTTTGGCCATTTCTTCCACGATGCCAGTGAAAAGTGATCGGGCGGTGGAGGTCGTGAATTGGGGCCTAGGATTCGATTTTAGAATGGGTTTTATACTGAACAGAGACATAGATTGGCGTCTGAATATTCGGGAAAATTTGAGCTGCTGTTTGACGACGATAAGATTTGAGTACGGTTTCTACTGGGGTTCTTGATGTAGCGATTTTGGAGGTTTTGCACAGAGAAGCGGCAGAAACAAATAGTGCCATCTATGTTTAGCGGTAGGCGGCGGCGGTCCGGAGGAGAGATTCCCGCTGGCTGTGTTATTTTCCTAACATTCGGCCATGAGCTGGGTTGGATCCACGAAATACAGAACGGCTCAAAAACTCATATTGGGGCCGGTCGAGCCCGATGTTTCAAATCTTATCCGAGCTCGACCCAAACAAAATGCTCTGGGCCGACTCGTTCTTTGTAAAATTTTATTAGAATAGAAAGTCTGAGCCTTATGACTGGGGCGGTAGCCCAGGTTTCCCACCACTCCAGGCGGGAGTTTGACTCCTTCTTAGATCATATTCTCCTCTTTTTTACATGTGCTTAAAAGACTCTTTACTGACCCAAAAAAAAAAACCAAGTTTGAGCCTCGATTCTCAACAACTAGGGTTCAACCTATCACTGAAAACGATTAAGAGCCCCCCCTCATTTATCTCTTCAAAGAACCTCCTGCTCTGGAGCTTCAGGTAACTAAAAATTGTTGCTGGTTTTAGGCAAATCCGCCGTAGCACAAAGGCTAAGATTGTAAACAAAAGTTTTCAAGTTCGACTCCCGACAGATGAATATTTTGCTTTTATTCCTTAAAAAAGAATTGCAATTTGTTGTAACTTGTAATCGAAGTACTTATGTTGCACTTTGATAAATGACTGGTTGGCTTGGAAATATTTAAAAGTATTTGGCATCTAAAACTTAGTCGCCTATGAGAGACTAATAGCTATTCGTGACTCTAGCACATATATGGTCTCCTAGTCACAAATATTAAATTAACTAGTTATATTATCCGTATTACGTGCATTAGATTTTTTTTAATTAATATTTATAATTATTTATAAGAAATTTTAATAAATTTTGTTTTTTATAACTGTTTAATTTCATAGTTTTTGTAAACAAAATACATGAAATACATTTGTTTGATTTTTCAACCTTTTTTGTCATTTTGCACTCATCTATGAGCAATGCAAGGTTCAATTTTTTCATTTAATTTTTCAAGTTTTGGTCCATGAATAACTTCAATTATTATCGAATTGCGTTAATTTTTCTTAATTTTACGGCTATAATTTTTTATTAGTATTAAACTTTTTATCATTTGACTATTTTGTGCAAGTAACCCCCTACAGCAGTGTTGATATATAAATCTAGATATAAATTAATAATAGATTCGCGCGATACGTGGATTTAATCATATTTATTAACAAATTAATTTTATTTTATTTTTAAAAATAAAAAGACATTATGATTTTGAGTTTTATTTTTTTATGAATTTTTATTTTTTTTAAGAAAATAAAACAGAAATTTTCTTTTTAACTGGAAGTAGTTTTTTTTTTTTAATTTTCTTCTCCTTCTCCTTTGAGAAAATTTTAACGTAATTCTTTTTTTACTTTTTGAGAAAGGGTGGGTAAATTTGAAAAAATTTTCATTTATTGAGAGATTTTCTTTATATATTTTTTTTGTTAACATATTTTTTCTTCTTAAATAGGAGAATTCAAGAATACTTTTTTCATTGTTTCTTTTATTATAAAATTTTACAATTATGAAGATTTAATTAGAGTCAAAACAGTATTATATGAATTAATATAATCTTTATTAGGTTAGAATTACATTTATATTAATTGATTTATACAATTCTAATTCTCATTGTAATAGAATTTTAATAATTAGTAGATATTTTAATATTTTTAATTTGTAAATTTATGAGAATTTACCAAGTAGTTAAGAGAGAAAAGATGAAGTTTTTTCTCAATTTCAAACATATAGATAAGGGAAAATCTAATGGATACAAAACTGATGAATTCAAGTAGAAATAAATAGCTTTTGTACAATATATAAGACATTTTATACTACATTGATATTTTGCATGTAATGTAAAATGAGTGCTGCTTTATAACTTAACTTTAAGAAGCACCAAATTAAGTACATAATTTATTTTTAATAATTTATCTATTTTTTAATTCAATTATCTAATAACTCATATCGTTTTAATTTTGATATTACTTAGTATTTCTCATGAAAAATAAAAAAATAATTATTTATATCTATTTGAGTATAACACTTGTGTCCACGCAGTGGTCTCCTATATGTAAACTGATTGGTCAATATTTTCCTAGGACTGAACCATCTTTTTTTTTTTTTTAATACAGTTAACGGTCAGCCGATTAGTTATTAGAAAAGTTATAAAATGTGATCTAAGGACACTGTGCCGGGCGCAAACACCCATATCTATGAAGGTCGGTAACCGCCACAAAAATTGGGAGTGACTTATCTTTTCTTTTTTTTTTATTTTTTTATTAAAAAATTTATTACTAATACTTCGATTATTAAATCTATAGATTAACGTTAGATAAAATTTTGTTTTTAATATTTCATTTAATCATTTCAAATAGACAAACTCACTATTTAAATATTCATAGATTCAAATAAATCTATCTTATATTTAATTGTAGTGTTAACAAATTTTAAATCTATTACTGACATCTCGGCAACAAATTCCCATTTGCTGGGTGGGTGTTGGCACTTGGGGTTCAAATTTACATCAATGCAAAAATTATAACTTATTATCAAACTACTACTTTACTTACTTTACTTTAGGCTATAAGATTTTGATAATAAGGACACATGGCATGGCCGGATACAATTGCTATTGGCAGCGTTTATTTGTCAATAAAAAAAATGTAAAATCTTCTTTTTTTTTGGTTGGGGAGAGGCAGTTGATGGTGTGGTGGGGCCTTGCAATTAGAAATTTTCATAAGAAGACGAACACTTCTGGTTTTTTTTTTTCTTGGTGCAAAAGAAGATGAATACTTCTGTTAAGGTTGCCTTTGGGAGCGAGATATAATCACCACGAAAGTAGAGGGGAACCTTCCTTTGTCACCATCAGCATTGCCAAATTGAAGATTTTTTTTTTTTTTTTGATAATCCAGAGAAATTTTGGCGTTGAGAGCTAGTAGCTACAAAGTTCGAAGAATTTCCACAGAGACAGACTTAAGAATAAGATCACCCCAGAATGTCAATTACGGTTGAGATGTAATGGCCTTCATTTACTGTTGATAGCATCCCTGAAAACGCATTTAGGACATTTTTCACCTTACATATTTTTGTATTTCGTTTCTTGCGGATATAATTAATACAAAAGAAAGAGCAAAAAAAAAATAATATCTCTGTTTTGTGTTTTCCTTTAGCCAAGAGCTAGTGGAGCAGCTTATTTATCGAAGAAGCGGACAGGACAGGACGACAAGCTCCTGTTGCGAAAATGACTTTTGCTGCCATACGGCTGCATTAAAGACCAAAGGAGAAAAATTAAACATGAACCGGAAATGCTGAAAGAAAAACTCAAAAATCGAACACTCATAGTTTACACATTTCTGGAAAGCGAAATCCAAAAGGTTGATCGCTGGAGGCATCAAATGGAAGCAGTCCAGAAAATTTTGAGGGACGGAGGAGGCTTAGAGCGAAATTGTAAGATAAATGTAAAGGTTTTTTTTCTTCCGCTTCAAAACAATTAAAAGAAAAAAGCTCTTGGCAGGAACCGACTGCTAAGCAAGCAGTAGGTTTCCCCTTAATTATTTTTAAACTTTTAGTAGTAGCTAATTTGATTCTGGTAATCAAATTAGAAATCTCCTACATATATAGATTTAGACGTTGATAATATATTGGACAATGATGTTGGGTATTGAACTTTGGACATTATGCATGTAAACAATATGATAACGTTTGAACTATCATTTGATTGGGTAAAGAGTTAAATGAAACCGTAATCACCCTTTGACATAGCCATGAGGACAGGGGACAATAAAATCGGTTCACATCTGTGCACACTTTTAAATCGTCCGATTAGAGATAAGCACAACGGACTGGGTGATGATGATTCCAGACATTTCAGCTTCATTTTTATGCTGCTACTGGATTACATTTATGTGCAGGTGGAACTGTCAAAGCATGACTAATTCCTATCCATTCGTTTTATTGTGTCCCAGCGCCCTATCTATTCATTCTTTTATGATTGAGTGGTCGGCAGGAAAACGCGTCATTGCCGGACCAATCTTCCAATGTATTTGCAAGAAGGTTTCGTTGCAATAATTAAGTTGTTTGGTGTGTGCTTTCTCGTGGAGAAAGAAAAATATATATATAATTATTTTTTTATTTTTTTCTCTTATTTTTTATTTATTTAAATAATTTATTTTTTACTTTTTTAAAAAATTATTTTTTTTTCTCTTCTATATTTTCTTCCTCTTAATTTTTTTCACTTATTCAAATAATTTATTATCTTATCTGTCTACGGCACAACCAACCCGATTGAATCTCTGCACAAAAGTCCATGGCTATAACTTGATGTCAATTCATGCACTGTTAGGAAAGGCTGTTAATCATCTGGTGCATGACAAGTGTCCAACCAAAAAGGATTTCCAATCTACTTGTTGCCGCAGAAATTGTCCGTATCTTATTTGGCTTTGTGAACCTCCTAAAGTTAAATCTCAATTGGTTGCTACACCAAGGAGACACAAGGACCAAAGCCAATCAAAACCATTTAATTTATGGGTCCACGGTCTGTTTTTTTATCGATTTATTACTTTTTTTTTTAATTTATTGCAGTGTCACCTCTTTCTCTCTCTCATTAAATTTGGGTGTTGTATATTAATATCAAAACTGTTTATAAACTGTTTAATTTATTAAAAAATATTAAATTTATATTAAATTTATCAGTAATTATCAAAATCAAGAGAAAAAAGTATCTACAATTTTAAATTTTTTAAAATAGATAAATTAGTGACAATTTTATAATTCTAATAACTGTAATTAACTAATTTAATCTATTCATACTAAATTATATATATATATATATATATATATATATATATACTAAAAACAAAATCGTTTGCTCCGAAAAAAAATATAGCCTTCGATTTTCTCTTATTTACTTGTGTCTCATGCATGACGTATTATCATTTTAATTCCTTCCTTTTTTGATAGACTATAAATCTTTTATTTAAATAAAGAAAGAAAAATTAAAATATGTTTGAGTAATTTGTATGCGGTGTGGGTAAGTAAAGGTTATTTTTTTTATGCTGAATGCATACATTTTTTATTTCATACAGTATAATTCCTATTCATCTGTCTTAATTACTTGATCTTATGTTCTTTCTTGATTTCGTATAATACAAAATTAGTTTGAATAAGATGAGGAGAATTTACGAATTTTTTAATTGAATATTTAACTGAATATTCAAATTTTATTTTATATAAATATTTGATTTTTAAAAAAATTAAAAATTTAAAAGATAAGCTGTAAAATCAGTCAAACCGTTCAAACAAATCTGCAAAATAACAATTAGTTTGAACAGTTTGGACAATTAGTAAATTAATTACAATTTGAAATTTCTAAACTGTCATGATAGTAATTTGGTTGTAAATTTTTCTCTAAACTGACCAATCCAATCCGTAAATACCCATAATTAACATATTAAAAAAAACCCAAAAGATAGGTGCCACTTACCATCTTGTCCTCCCTCATTTCTTTCTCTGCCCCCCCCCCCCCGGCCCTATTAACAACACCCCAGATCCATCAACAATTTTTCTCTTTTTTTTTGAACAGTAACATTTTTCTCAATTAAGTTTCCACGAAAAGTCCCCAACAGTTGGCTAGTAGAAAAGTCTTGTTGCGTTCAGCCAAAAAAATAAAAAAAAAGTCAATCTCAAAAAATAAAAAATCGGAAAACCATGAATTTTTCGATTTAAATTTTTCCATTTTTTTCAATTTATCATAAATTTTTCTTTTTTGAAAATATCAAAAAGTCTTCAATTAATTTTAAATTTATCATCTGTTATTCCATAATAACATATTTTGTAGCTATTTCGAGATTTCAACCTTAAATCATCCCAAAAAATCATAACCTTTTCGATTTTAATTGGAAATAAAGATTTTAAGGTTAGAATTTTGAAAATGAATATGAAATATGTTACTATAGAATAATGACATAATAAATTTAAAATCAATTAAAGAATTCGTGATACATTCTAAAAAAATAAAAATTTATGATAAATTTAAAAAAAATCAAAAAAACTCATGATCTTCTTAAAGATTAACCCAAAAACAAGTCTTCTTGTGGGTAGGAGTGTTCAAAAAAACTGAAAATTTCAGTTAACTGATAAATCTGAATCGTACTGAATTGAATTTTTAATTAACTGAACTCATTTTATAATTAATTAACTGAACAGAACAAAATCTGAAAATTTTCAATTCAGTTTTAGTTTTTAATATTAAAAAATCGCAGTTAACTAAACCAAACTGAAATGCTATTATATATATATATATATATATATTCTTATAATAAGAAAAAAAATTACTAATACAACTATCATTAACAAATAAATATTACTAAAATATTATTATATCTTAAATAATCACTTATTTATCTTATATATAAAATGATAATTATATTTTTAAAAATATATATATATCAAAAATATTTTTTACATTTATATTATAATTTTTAATTTTTTATTATTAATTTCAGTTTATCGAATAATTAACTAAAATCGAATTGAAATTTTTAATTAATTAAATTTAATTAACCAAATTTTAAATTTAAAAATAATTATTAATTTTATCCAACTAAAAATTTTAATTTAAAAATATTTATAATTATAATAATTTAATTCAATTAATTAAACCCCCTACTTATGGGCAGTGGTTGCGCAACATCCGAAGTCACTCGCGTAGCTTACCACAAAATTTAATGTGCCTGCGCGTCTTATTGTCTCCTGCAGAGCAAGTTCCTGTACCCTTCAAGATAACCCATGGTCATACCAAGTCAATTTAACTGGCTGCAAAAGGACTCGTGCAAGTGTTCACACGAAGTTAACGTTAAATGGCTGACAAGATGACTCGCAAAACGTAATGGTAAGGAAACTATTCTCTTCAACGTATGATTGCTTTATTGTTTTAAAGGGTTTGGATTAAGAAGAGTACATCCTAAGCTGTCCACCCTTATTTAAGGGAGTCTCAGTCTATTATTATGAAGGAAATATTAAAAAAACAAAGAAAATATTTGACAAAAAAAAATATTTTTGCTCGTGAAGTTTTTTTGGTTGTATTATTAAAACGTATAATTTTGTTATGATAAGATTCAGTTACTTTTTTATAGTGTATGAAAATTATAACAGGAAACTTAAATGCATTGCATTATTTTAGTCACTCGTGAGATTATAGGTAACCATAATTAATATTCTGGTTGTCCTTATTTATTGCAATTATATTTTACCATTTACTAAAAGGTAACTCTTTTTATATAATTCTAAATTACTTATATTATATACATTTTTTGAGTTCAACGAATTTCGGTAACTGCTGATGGTATAGATAACCTTAGTTTCCCTTGCAACCTACGTTTACCAAGAGGGAACGAAATGAAATGCAAAAGTTCACATAAATACTTATTGGTTGCATTTTTTGGACAGGAGATGAAGTTTAAATAGCAATCCATTGCTTGTTTATAGCATGCAGGAAAATGATAAAGACTTCTTCAATCATTTTGAAGGTTGTTTTTTTCTTAGAAAAAATTTGACCATAAAATATATGGCCCCATTTTTTATTTTTGTTTTCAATGTAAAGTGAAAATAAGACGTACTTATTATGACAATGTAAAACATTGAAAAAAATTTTAAAGTTTGAAGAGGAGTAAGGTTATTTATTTAAATTTGTAATTAAAAGTCCGCAATGTTGACTTACTTATTGATTCTTGTATTAAATATTTGTATTTGATATTTTATCTGGAGTATTATAGTATATCTCAAGTGATAAATGAAGAATTTAGCTTGTATTCACTTGATGACCAAGACGAGAGTAATAAAATTTTTAAAAATTTATTTTGAGATGAGACTGGTTGTCCCATAAATTATTCTTAAGAATGGCTGTTTCGATTAGGCACTGCATTAATTTATTGCGAGTAATTTTGACTTATAAGATACAGAGTTCAAATTATTTTACAAATTACCTTTCCACCAAATGAAGCTGACATCTTACGTAATACGTGATGAAAAAATAATTAATTATAAAATATTTCAGCGATACTTATAGGGAATTTACAAGAGCCTTTGTTTCCTTTTATTCTATTATAATGCTATTTGAACGTACTTTTTTTTTTCCATAAGTATATTAGAGAAATTTTTTTATTTTTTTTGTAACATGTTTTTTTGAGCATAGTGTTTCATTTTGTTGTTATTATTTCTTTTTTACTATAATATTTTATAAGTATAAAATATTAATTACAGTTAAAGTAGTACCATATAATTCAGCTCAACATTTTTTTGCGTATTATATTTATATTAATTAAATCATAGAATTCTATAATTTAACTTATTATAACTTACTTTAATTTATTAAATTTGTGAATAAAAATTCTTCTAAAAATACTTTTATTCCTTTTCTGCTTTTGAGGTGGGCGATTCATGTGCTTTCCATCTCATGCACGTGCTTTTCATTTCCCATTTCTAATTGAATTTTCTTTTTTTCCTATTGGCCCACGTTAATGGGGACAAGGTTGTAGGGACAACCTTGTCGGGTTACGAAACTTTTCCAAGGGGCTATAAAAGCCTTAGGTTGCTTAAGGTTTTAAATCATCCGAGAAAACAAAATATACAAAGTGCTTTTAAATATATTCCAATATTCTCTGATCGTATTTACAAACTAAAAAACAAATCACGTAAATTTTTCATGTTTTGAGTTTTTATTTTTGTCTTAATATTTTTATTCACTTATTATTTCACCTAAAATAATAAGCTTAGATCCGAAGTCCAGTGGTTTTGAGAACACCTGTCAATGGACAGTAAGGAATTCCAGAGTGTTGGAGCTAGCCGGGGTGCCGGATCAACGGACAAAGATAAGGATAAAATTGAGTCAGGGAGCGCCATGGGCTCGCTGGACCCCAAAAGTCACCTAGTTGCTGGCTCATCCAACGCAGCAGCATTTTTTGATTCAGCAGACACAGGAAATTTGAAGGTTGCCATGGAGACAACTAGCCTGGAAAGCTCGGGATTAGCTGTCGGTGCAGATTTGAAGGCTACTGTAAACTCCTTGGGTTCATCGAACAACCAGGATCTCGACATGCGCGCAGTGTCATTGCCAATAAATCGACCAAGAAAGACAGAGGAAAAATCGGGGATTAAAGAAGGTTTCATCACTGCAGAGCAACAGCGACGCATTGACGAAATTTTATCAGATTTAGAGTCTATATACTCTGGGATTAAAGAAGGTTTCAAGAATGCAGTGGAGCGGGAGCGACAGCGACGCGCAGTGGAGCGACAGCGAGGGTCCATATACTTTACAAAGTCCAATGAACGACCCATTGACGAAATTTTATCAGATTTAGAGTCTATATACTCTGAGATTAAAGAAGGTTTCAAGACTGCAGTGGAGCGGGAGCGACAGCGACGCGCAGTGGAGCGACAGCGACGCATTGAGAAAATTTTATCAGGTTTAGAGTCTATATACCTTACAACAACCGAAGAGGAGTCCAATGCAGACGGAACAGCAGAAGAGGAGTCCAATGCATACGGAACAGCCGAAGAGGAGTCCAATGCAGACGGAATGATCAGTACTTACATGGATCCTGAACTGTACCGAGCTGCAACAACTGGGGCTGTTGATGTACTCGAAGGAGCAGTACGCAGTGATCCAGAACGTATGCTGATTAAGCAAGTAACCCCGAGAGGGGATTCAGTGCTTCACCTCGCTGCAAGTTTTGGCCATGAAAGCATTGTGGATTTCATCCTCCAAAAGTGTCCGGAACTTGTGGGGCATAAAAACCAAAAAGGCGATCTTGCTCTTCATGTTGCTGCGAGTGCCGGACATCTGACTATAATCAGGTCTCTGGCTCCATCTGCACAGGAGTTTACTTTATTGTGTAAAATGAATGAGCAAGGGAACACTCCGTTGCATGTGGCTCTGGAAAATGAACAACAAGAAACGGCTCTTTTCTTGGTTCGGTTAGATCCTCAAGTGTCATACTGTCTGAACAAGGAAGGGAAGTCACCATTTTATATGGCAACCAAATCTGGATACTTGGATATTGTAAACTACATAACCACGGAAAATCCAGGTAGGCTTGATAGTTGTTACCATAGCAAAATAGCTAACCAGGAAGCTAAGCAATGGCTCCATCGTCCGAGAGGCTGTCAGCTTTTGCATGCTTCCATCATCGGAAGAAACAAGGGTAAGTCTACTACTGAATCATTGGAGAAATGAAATTTGTGCACCATTAGTTTTCCACTAGATATTGATACTGAAGGTTCTTGTGCTAATGTCTCGTGAGGAAAGTTCCACCCCAAATATCTGAAATAATTAATTAGCTCAATTGTTGAATCTGGAATTCAAGTTGAGTAAATGCGGTTTGCAGTGTCTAAACCTTCAGAGCTGAGACCTTGCTTGGTTAATCCCAGTATGTCTTTGGGGCCAATCCTAGTATGTCTTTGAAACTTTTCCTAGAACATGTCCGGTAGATTGTAGGCAAAATTGATGCTGATCAGTTAAGTTTTCATCTCGGGGTGTCTTAATTGTTGAGGATATTTGGTTGTATACTCCCTATTTGCTCTGCTTTTAACTTCGTATTTGTTGGCAGATGTTATGGACAGAATATGGAGCATTGATTCTAGTCTTATTTATTCAACTGACGAAGAGGGGCGGACTCCTCTTGGCCTTGCAGCGTCAATAGGATTTCTTGATGGGGTTTGCTACATATTGGACAAGCCTGTTGCTAGTGCTTATCTGAGAGATCGGACTGGCTTTTACCCCATTCACTGGGCATGCGCGAGGGGCCATATTGAGATTATTGATGCCTTCCTCAGCCGTTGGCCAGATTCAGCAGAGTTGCTCAGCAAGCAAGGTGAAAACATTCTTCATGTTGCAGCTAAGAACGCGAGAGCAAAATCGGTTAGCTGGATGTTGAAGTTGAGCAAGATCGACAAGCTCATCAATGAAAAAGATGAGAATGGATTCACGCCGCTACATTTGGCCGCATTCAATTGTCATCCTAAGGTTGTCCGCACCTTGACATGGGACAAGAGAGTGAACTTAAAGATTACAAATAACAAAGGTCAGACAGCATTAGATACCGCAGAGGGGCAAATTCACTCATATGCGCCATTTCGAAGAGTAAGTTTTTATCTTAGTCAACATGGACTTACAGTCACATTATAAATATCCTGTCCAGCGTCGTCATTGATATGCTTTCTGCTTGTTTTTTTTTTTTAAATTATTAGTTATAGCATATTTATGGTTCTTATTATATATATATATATATATAGTTCATAAAAGAACAAATAGATCGATTGCGATAAGAAGGGAAAAAATGAGCTGAACTTACCTGATTTATCGGGGGCATATCATTAATACCAACATCATTAATCAATTTGAATCTTAGGATTTCTTGGCTTCTTAGTCTCATCATTTGTTTCCTTCTATCTCAAGAAGTATCACTTTAAACCATATTTTGCTGTTTTAGTTGAGACTGGACAAATTTTGAGCAATGTTTACCCCTTGATTGTTGACTGTAAGTCCAAAACACACAAACTGAAGGAATGGTGAGATTTTGCATTATAGACGACCGAAAAGGAGATAGTCGATTTGCTAATGTTTCTCACCTTAACATGCCAGGGGTTAACACGAACGGCCTTGCAATCTGCCAATGCACCAAGATCTGAAAATGCAAACACAGGGAGACGGATGTGGATGGCCGATAACTCTAGGAAACTTCCCAATCCTAATACTGTGAATGCTCTAGTATTGGTGGCAACACTGGTGGCCACGGTGACATTTGCCTGCGGTTTCACATTGCCTGGTGGCATTAATAACTCTGATCCCAATTCAGGCATGGCAACTATGGTGAAAAAAGGTGCCTTCCAGGCATTTCTAATATGCAACACCACAGCTCTTTACAGCTCCATTCTTGTTGTTGTAACCCTCATTTGGGCGCAAATAGGGGACCGAAAACTGGTCATCAATGCCCTCAAAATTGCAGTTCCACTGTTGGGAGTGGCTCTCACGGCGATGTCCTCAGCATTCATTTCTGGTGTGTATCTTGTGGTAAGCAATAACCCGTGGCTTGCCAAACTTATTTTGATAATGGGATCAATTTCCATTGTCATTCTCTCAGTTGTCTTTTTCTCCCTTGGTTTCCCATTGTCATCTAAAAGTAGAATCGGGCGATATCTAATGTATTACCCAATTGAGTTGATGATGTTATTTACCGGCAGTGACTTAGAGAAAGCGACCAGAGTGGAGCTCCCAGTAACCGCTATTAAGATGCAAAAACTGCAATATAATGTAATGTAAACCAATGTAATCTTGTATTGTGGAGGTTTCTTGCATATCTCGGAGTTGTAAGTGCTCCGGGTTTTCAAGTTTGGACCTCGCCTCTACCAGGCATGGATCATCTTTGAACGCTGATATTGTTAGGGTAGGCCGTCCTTCGGGAGGATAGCCGCTGCTTATCTTTTTCGGGTTTTCGTTTCATGCTATGTTCTTGCATTTGAGTTTCTTTCATGCACAAAGAAAAACAAAATGTAGTCTTGTGTTGCATTTTTAAGTTGATAATGTAATCTTGTTGGTAGACTTGTTTCAGTTTCTGGAACCTTTTCTTAGGAATGCTGAACTGGGAGTGCCAGTAAGGCAGTAAATGAAGAAGTATATTTATGCTATTTTTCATTCACCCCCAAACCCGTCCCTTCTAAAAGGAATGTGGAAGTGAAGTGCTTAATTGCCTTAAACCTATGATTGAGCAGAAATTAAATCTACACGGAGCAAAGAGTCATCAAATCCTAGCAGCAATGAAGCAAAGAAAAACTTCAACATGTAGACGATAATAATAGCAACATTTACTATCAGATTGCTGCATTTTTAATCAATGTAATGTAATGCGAATCAAGTTTTTGGTTAGATTAACAGTAATTGAGGCATTGCCCTCAAAATCTATAAGAAAAACTCTCGCAGGCTGCTAAAAGAAAATAGTAATAGCTCTAAATTTCATAGCATAAAAACAATCGTCTCAGATCTAGTCTAAGAAATTTACAGTAAAAAGATGACGCAAAGCAAAAGCCAGTGATCCCAACCAACAGCCAGTTTCATTTTTCCAATTTGCTCCACTCACCGTTGATTGGGTTATGGCGGCCGAAGACATCGGAGACTGAGGGAGTCAATTACGATCAGCGATGGGAGACGGGATTTGACGGAGTAGACGACTAGGAGGAAAGATAGGGAGAGATCGCGTGCAGTAAGCTAGGTTGGGACTGATCGCATTGGAGTCGAGGGAGGTTCATTAGCCATCAACCATCTCCCTAAGAGGACACTAGCGGAGAAGAGATTGGGCGGAGTCGAAAAAAGAGAGAGGTTTATAATGTGGCACAACTCGAAAATTTCTTGAAATACGAGGGTCATTTTTGTCCATTAGAATAAACAACTTGCGCTGTGGTTTTTTTTTTTTATTTTTTTATTTTTTAAGGAAAGGTCTTCCAATTTTTTAACTGTAGACAAAAGCATCAAATTGATGCTTTCTCAAAAAGCTGTTTTTGACGGTTGTTGCGTTTCTGAAACTCAGTTATAGAAAATATTAGCCGTGTTGAGCCCAAGGTTGTCAGAACCGGACCGGTCATCGAACTGGAAACATTAGTAGGTCAAGGTTCAACCGGTTCAACCGGTCGAACCGGTATTTGAACCGGTATTTATTAATATATATATATTTATAAAAATAATTTAATAAAATAATACTTATATATGATTATTAAATAAAAAAATCGGTTCAACCGGTCGAACCGGTATTAAAATCGGTATTTAATATTAAATATATAAAAAAATATTTATATATATTATACATCAAAATCTATATGTAAAATGTAATATTATAATACATATGTATGTATTAGAATACTTACATTTATAAATTTAAAATATATGATTTAGAATTTATTATAGGATAGAATTAATAATTTTAAAAAATTAATAATTATTTTAACAAAAAAAAGAAAATAGTAAGTGTTAATTTATAAGAAATATAAAATAGTATGTGTATTATATGAGACATTTGAGAAAATAATAAGTAAAAAAAAAAAAAAAAAGATAACAACAAGTTATAAGTTGGTTTAGTGGTATGAGACTTATCTTTCATGTTGGAGGTCAAGGGTTCGAAAACTAAATTATACAAAGTTGTGTGAAATTTTTTCTTAATTATTAAAATAACCAACCCGGTCAACCCGGGACCGGTTCACCGGTCCGACCGATTGAACCGGTCCGTTGACCGGGTTTTGACCGGTCCGGTCCGCAGAGAATTTGGGTTATAACCCGGACCGGACCTCTGACCGGTCACCGGTCCGACCGGTTGAACCGGCCAGTCCGGTCCGGGTTTGATAACAATGGTTGAGCCTCAAACCTACTTTTAGCCACTTCAACGCAGATTAGAACGCACTACCAAACACATACTTTATAGTTGGTCCCCGCACGGCCAATAATTTGAAGCAAATTTTTTAGTTCCAGACTAAAAGAAGGAAGCAAGAAACTGAATCTTCCGCTCAATCCTGATATGTTTTCATCTGAACACTAACAACCTAGTTGCCCTGAATGCCGTTTGTAGTTTTTTATCTTTTTTTTCCTTAAGAGAAATCCTCCGCAGCATATTTATCCTACAGCACTCGATAACATATAAAGACTCAAAAAGATGCATCCTTTGACATATCTATCCAGATATGTAGCCAATGAAACTACAATGCACGACAATATCCATAAACAATTCCATTCGTTTCCTTCAATCCACACCTTTCTTTGGCAGCTAAACACGTACTGGTATTGTGCAAGTTCAATTAGGCTTATTCGACAGCTAGGCCGCAGGCACAAGCTCACTGGTATAACTCCAACCCATCTTCAACCTGCCTCACTAGTAAATCCTTTTCACTTAACATTGAACTAGGAGTAATAGACAAAGAAATCGGTTTTTAAGACTCCCAAAGGCCACACATTTCAAGTTTTCACAACCTTTTAAAGAAAAGACCATTCTCAGTCTCAAATTATTTGAGGTTTTCTTATGCCCAAGTCCTCTGTTATGTGCAAGCAACACTCAAAGGTAAAGAAAGAAGAAAACAAACAAATCACACCAACTTCTTTCATGTTTGATAACTTTCATAGAAAATATCACTGCTGTTGACATGTTATGAATATAACACACAAGGGTTGGTTCTCCGTTCTGTACTGATTAGAGATTACTTAAAAAAAATGCTGCTTTTAGAAAGCACCTTTGACAAGTACAAAATTGTTGGCAGATCTCATAGCCACCATTTCAGTCGAAGTTTGAAGATATCTCAGCACTTTGTACAAAGAACAATCTATCTAGCTAATTAGAACAAGAACATGTTTCCGTGAGTCGCTCTCCAAATGCTCCGAAAAAAAAAAAAAAAAAAAAATATATATATATATATATATATAAATACCACTAACTTCACATAAAATAACAAATTTAATATCAATTTTAAAAATTAATAGTACATTATTCTTTAAATTTTTGTAACAAATCTAACACAAAATAATATATAAATAGAATTTATTAATTTTGATAACATATTTATAAAAATATTTATTTTAATAACATGATACTTATATACATTAATGATATAATATTAAAATAAATAAATTATATTTAAAGAATTTTATAGCATTGTATATTTGTTAAAAAAAAATTAAAAACAAATTATTAATTGTTCAAATTATTATTAAATTTTTTATTTTATAAAAAAATAATATTTTTACATATTAACATAAAATAATAATAATAATAATAATAAACCTTACCACCCTCATGGGACAGATCAACTAAAATTTGCAAATTTATCCACCAGCGACCCTGGCTCCAGCTCTATGGGCGACGTTTTCCTTGGGGTCTCCAGGGAAAGCCTACGGTGAACTCTTGATCGGTGAAATTTGTTACCGTTAGGCAAGTCCCGTTGACTGCGATGCTGTCCCCGAGATTTACACCTTCGAGGACGGTTATGGCTCGGATTTTTAGATCGACCCCGTGGCGAACAGTTGTTTGACTTCTCCCATTTCTTCCACGATGCCGGTGAAAGTGATCGGACGGTGGAGGTTGTGTTTTGAGGCCTAGGATTCGATTTCAGAATAGGTTTTATGCTGAACAGAGACATACATTGGCGTCTAAAGATTGGGCAGATTTTGAGCTGCTGTTTGGCGGCGATAAGATTGAGTACGGTTTTTACTGGGGTTCTTGATGGAGCAATTTTGGAGGTTGTGCACAGAGAAGCGCCAGAGACAGATAGCGCCATCTATGTTTAGGAGTAGGCGGCGGCTGCTCGGAGCAGTGATTACTGCCGGCTGCGGCGTGATTGGTGGGAGGACGGAGGTATATGGCGGAGTTGTTTTCCTAACGATTGGCCATAGGCTGGGTTGGGTCCACGAAAAACAGAACGGCTGAAGAACTCATGCTGGGCCCGGTTGAGATTTGACCCAAACAAAATGCCCTGGGCCTACGCGTTCGTTGTAAAATTTTTATTAAATTAAATAGTTAATATATAAATATATTACAAATTATATTTAAAATAATAAATTTAATACTAATTTTATTTAAAGTAATAAATCTAATATGTTACGAAATTTTTTGAATAAAATTTATTTATTTCGATAATATGACACTAATTTATATGATTATCATTTCATTGAAATAGATATATTTTTTTAAATCTGTTATCAAAAATGATATATTTTATTCATATAAAATTATTACGTATTAAATTTATTATTTTAGATAAAATTAATACTTAATTTATTATTTTTTAAAATTAATATTAAATTTATTATTTTAAATAAAATTAGTGGTATTTTTATATATTAATTTTAAATTAAAATATATTGTATGCTTGGCAATGCCACTGTCCGTGTGATAGAATAGAAAGTTCGGGCTTTGGGAGGCTTTGATTCCCAACAATTAGGGTTCAAACCTATCATTGAAAACGATTAAGAGCCACCCACGTGGCCAGCAAGGTCAAAGATTGATGAACAATATCTGGCTTCCGTTTTATCTTTCCCAATTCCCATTCGTCCATTCTCCTGCCAATTTCAATCAGCGGAGAAGACAAAAATACACTCATTAACAATACGAGAGAATAGGTCTAATTGAATCGACATAGCAAAAAATTACCCAAGAAGGTGGTCAGTCAACCCAAAAGAAACGAGAAAACACCCATGGATTGTGATTCGTTGCAAGCCGACTACCAAGATAAATAAGCCTTCATAAATTTCTAGTCACTTATACCAAGAAAACTTAAACTCTAATTTAAATAGAAGTCTTCGATTTTGATCTTGTGTAAAGATATAAAAGTTATATGAACATAATTACTATCATTATATAACTCATAATTAATAAATTTCTTAATTGAAAAAGAAAAACTTGAAACTAATTATAAGGTCTAATAATTAAATTATTTAAATTTTTAGTTTTAAATTTAGGCTTCAAATCATAATGCCTACGGAGAAAAAGAAAACAGAAAAGTCAAGAAAATTAACCGTTAAGGCAACAAAGGCCATTGGATGAAGCGATCTAGACGTACAACAGCCAGAGTTGAAAAAACTCGCACTGAATGTGGTGATGGCAGATGAGAATTCCAACTAATAGAGATGAATACAAGTCCACCGCTTTTCATCTGCCTTCCTAACGCCCATCTTCTATATAATACAGCAACCTGGGAAAAGTATTCTATTAATCTATACACATTATTTCTTCAGGTACATATAAATCGGCTTTCATTTCTTACAGAACTCAAAATTTTTGGTTCTGCCATTCATGGCAAAAGCCAAGAGGATTTTCACGCTTCTGCTAAGGGTTATTGCCTGTGGGGCTACGCTTGCAGCAACAATTGTAATGGCTACAACCCACGAGAAAGGCGCTTTCTTTGCAATATCGTATGAGGTGAAGTACACCGACACACCAGCCTTCAAGTTAAGTCATTTTCCTTAATTGCTCTTCTGTTAATGCTCTGTGTCTTGAATAGACTCCTCATTACTCAATAGAAGTTCTTCTGCTGATCATGTAGGTACTTTGTGATTGCAAATGCGGTTGTAAGCGCCTACAGCTTTCTAGTATTATTTATCCCTTCAAAGAACCAGCTCCTGCTCTGGCGCTTGGTTGTTGCCTTTGATCTGGTAATTCTGCAAACATTATTCTTACTTTTTGCTAGACCCATGTTTCCTTCCGTCGCACAAAAATGAGTTCTAATATGTGGTCATAAGCTACTGGGACAACCATAGAATTGGATCCAGCTTAAGATTTACTATTATTTTTTTTATGAATTTTGACTTTTATGCACAAAGGCACCTAATCTGCGTTAAGTGCAGTGTAATTAAATTTTTGAAACAAGTGGACTCTACATGCCACGCGTGCTACCAATAATCTAATGGCCATCTATGTTTTCTGCGCTTTGCTATAACTTGTATGTCACGCGTGCTTCTGTCCAGCCTATGACCAATAATCTTATCGCCATCTACGTTTTCTGCGCATTGCTAGAACTTGATGTCACTTCATGTACTCTTACGCACGTATAAAAGAGATAGCAAATTAAGAAGAATATATATGTCTTCCATTTTCGCCATTTTAATTTTTCATTGTTCCCACGATGAAGCAATACAAAAAAGAAACCCAGCAATATATAGGAAATGTAGCGTCCATGCCAGTTTGTTTCCATAATTTTAAGAATTGTGATTGTTTTTTTTTCCTTTTTTTTTTTTTTTGTGTGTTTGTTCTTTTTGGGTTTCTTCATGCAGGTGTTCACCTTGTTACTCGCATCAAGCATGTCAGCGGCCTTGGCTGTTGCTCAGGTGGGCAAAAATGGGAATTCTCGTGCAGGCTGGCTGCCCATCTGTGGTCAACTTCCTAACTACTGTGACAAAGTAACCGGAGCACTAATAGCCGGCGTTGTTGGACTCATAATTTATATCGCTCTACTACTTTATTCAATTCACTCGGTCCTAATTACATAGATTTTGCTCAGTATGAATTCTGTATTTAGTAACATTGCCCCGTTATTTTTCTCTTCGGCGCACCTTTTTTTTTTTTTTTTTTTTAATGTTTTCTGTGAGATTCGCGATTGGGATTTGGGGTATTCTATATTGCAGTTTGCTTTGATAAGGGTAGCACATTGAGCAGCTTGCGTACAATTGTAGGACAAACAAGAGGCAAAATAAATGATCACGTGTTGAAACTTAACGTGGACGTTCTTCATCCCATTTTCAGAAGAAGAAACAGAAATGAAATTCAATTTTTTTCTGTGGAAAAAGCTGCAAAAATGGACTAAAATCTTTTCCAATTTTCATTTGCTCCTTTTGAGAATATTGGGAACTATTGGTTCTACGCCTAGTAATTTCAATTTTAGACTTTGGTCTTCCATGGCCCGTTTCATTTGCATGGTTACTGTATACATACAAATGTTTGCTGCTAAGTAGAGGGCTATTGAATTTGTAATACATAGAATAAAGTAAAGGCACTGTTGGTCTCAGACTTATAACACAATCGATTAAAATATTATACTAAAAAATTATAGTTATTTGTTCTTTTTTTTTTTAATAAAAAAAAATTTGTTACAAATATATCGATCATTAGATTTATAAGTGAAAACTAAAGTATTCTTCGTTTGAAAGTAATATTCAATCCAACCCATAAAAATGGACCCGCTACCCGAATTTCAGTTTAACTCTCCTAAGTTGACCATGACAATTGCCGAGTTTAGGACTAATAACGCGCAGCTTATGCTCAAACTCGAAGAAATTAGGAATTAAAACTCTAAGCACTGTCACTATAATTCAAACTCCAAGTCATGATAGGGTTAAACTCAGAAAAATGAAGAGATAAAACTCTAAACGTTATTATTAAAATTTGAACTCAAATTATGAATAAAATGAGAAAATCATGCTAAATTATTATTAAATTATTATATTGAATAATTATAGTTGTTTGTTGAAAATTTTTTTTTTTTATTTGTTCAAAACTTAATAATTCTGTTCTCATAACAAAAGTCAAACAAAAGGAATAAAGGCATCATGCACAACGCGAATGCTTCTTGAATTAGTGACAAATAATATTCGTTCGCATATACGCATTGGTTAGGCAATTCTTTTAATGCGGTAAATATGTAGTAAAATTTCTTTAAGCGCATTAGATGTTATTCGACTATTTTATTAGTTATTGGATGAACATGAAAATGGATGCCGGTTGGTGGAGCGAGCTTTGTGCACTGAATTGGGTATTGAGTATTAAAATTTTATTTTTTTAAACTAAAATTTAAATTTAATTGAGTATTATATAATAATATAAAGTGTAAATATTATATAAAATTTATCATAAATTTTTTTAAAAAATAATATAAAAAATAATTTTTTAATTAATGTATATATAATTTGTATACGAGACTCGGTTACTGTAAAATTACAATGTGAAAATATTGTTATGGGATGAATATTAAAATATTGCTGTGTGAATCATAAAACTATACAAAATCCAACCTTGACTTTTTGTTAAACGGGAAATATAATGGTCGGCAGACCCACCTCAACAAAAAGAGCACGTTAATTTCTTTATTTTTTAATTTTATTTTTTTAAGAAAGAAATGTATACCTCATGTTTATTTTTTATTATTTATAAGTTAAAATTAAAGTCACTTATTATTATTATTATTTAATTATTATTTATAAAATAAATTTATCATCTAAATATTATAAAATTAACTAAAAATTTCTTACACTCGACAAATATATTATCGTATTTAAAATTTACCGATATTTATACAGTATATTTTAGCTGCACCTTTACAATTCCTCTTTATTTGAGACTAAGGCAGCGACGCAGAAGCTAGAATCTGGATTAATAAAAGGGGAAGACCAACAAATTATCATCAGTCTACTTCTGTGACTAGATTTTTTAATTTTACTTTTATTTGTCAATATTTTTTCATCAAATTTTTTTTATGTCTCATACATATATTATACGTCCTTTTAAATTTTGTCGTTTAGTTTGGGTAAGAAAAAAAAAAAAAAGAATATAATAACATATCATAAAATAATTACGAGAAATGAGAAAGGCAACAATTTACGAAAAAAAAACGAAAAAAAAAAAAGAAAATAAGGTCGGTTTATCCTTATCAACAAAGACTTGTGACTTGTGAGTTCCTCTTTAGAAAACGTTTTTCTCAATACTAAACGAAATAAAGTATTAAAAACCTGAGCGTTCCTTTGTGCCCTTTGAAGCCAAGTTACAGCGAAAATTTCTCTGTTCTGTCCACACATCGTCTCTTTTATCTTTGTTGAAAGAAACAAAAAAAAGAAAAAGAAATTTGGGTTCCCAAAATGGCATCTGGATCATCGGGTCGGGTCAACTCAGTCTCCAAGGGTTTCGATTTTGGCTCCGATGACATCCTCTGTTCCTACGAAGACTACGGCAACCAGGAGTCCTCAAATGGCAGCCATTCGGATCCTGTGATCGGCACCAATTCTGCCAAGGTTTTTTCTTTTTTTTGCAGTTTCCCGATTTTTTTTTTGTTGGTGGTTCTGCTGTAAATTTGTACGATTTCTGTGGTTGATTTGGGGAATCGGGTCTCTTACAGGTGCTTTGTTGTTGGGATTTATCAGTGGTTTTTGCTTGATTAATTTCTGCTTTTTTCCTTTGTTTATCTCTTAATTAATGGCTAAATCTAGCTTATAGAAATGAGATTTGACTATTAATTCCTAATTTGAGGTGAATTTTTTTTCCCCCCCTTTACATGAATCATTAATCCGCGCCCACCGAAAGGCAAAAAAAAAAAAAAAACAAAAGGAAAATAAAAAAAAAAAAATTGTGTCTGGTTTTGCTTGACTTTACCTTGATTGGATGCCAATTGGGATTTTAAAAATTTAAAGCTTTATGGTGAAATGGAAATGGGATTTAATTGGAGTGGGGGTTTTTTTTTTTTTTTTTGGTCAATTACTATTATTCTTGAGTACAACACAAAGATGTGATGTTACCACTTATTAGCAGAGCTTTGGAGATTGGGAAAACCCCATGTTAGGGATTTGACATTATAGTGAATTTCTAAGATTGGTGGAACAAAGAAAAAAAGAAAAATCGCGAAGATATTGTTGGTTACTGCTATTTTGTTCTTACACCTTTTTATGTTAACTCATAACATCATTTCTCTAACTGTAATGCATAATCCTAATGATAAAATGAAGAGCCTAGATTACATTGTCGAATATATGCCACTTGCGGGGGAATTTAAAGTCTTCATCGATGTTCTGATTTTCTATACCAGGTCCAGTGTGATTTTAATGCTTCAAGGTATTACCGGACATACTTTTTATGTTTTCTTGTTCTTGGGAGGAGAAATCACTTTTTTGGATGTTGCATTATGAATGAGATGTGCTATGACCCCTTTTGCTCATCTAAGCATCCTATTCTTAATGTCAAAAAAAAAAAAAAAGCATCCTATTCAGTTTGTAGGAGTTGCTAACTAGCTCCAGCTGCTATATATGCCAGTTAATTATTTGCATTTATTAATGGAGTGCTTTTAAAACAATCTTAAAATTGTTTACATATCTACTAACCAGAGATTGCTGCATTCTTCTACCTTAAGCAGGATTTTCACAAAAGTAGAATGACCAGGTCATCTGGGTTTCCTGCTTCCTCATATGGCCAGCCTGAAGATTCTTTTATGCAGGATGTGATCTCTACTGTGGAGAAAAGCATGAAAAAGCATACTGACAACCTGATGCGCTTTCTTGAGGGGATCAGTTCTCGGCTGTCTCAGTTGGAATTATATTGCTACAATGTTGATAAATCAATTGGGGAAATGAGATCTGATTTAGTTCGTGACCATGGAGAGGCTGAGTCGAAGCTTAAATCTCTCGAGAAACATCTTCAAGAGGTGTGTTTCTAAATTCTTTTGTTCAAGGGTGGAAAGTTCAATTCAAGCTTCAAGTCATTTGCTGTGAAAGCATAACCTGTTTTATGTTGCTTTCTTCAGGTGCACAGATCTGTCCAGATCCTAAGAGACAAGCAAGAACTTGCTGAGGCCCAGAAAGAATTAGCCAAGCTTCAACTTGCGCAGAAGGATACCTCACCATCAAGCAATTCCCAGACCAGTGAAGAAAAAGTGGCAGCATCTACTTCTGATCTCAAAAAAACAGACAACACAAATGAATTACATAATCAGCAATTGGCTCTGGCTCTGCCTCACCAGGTATTGCCACAGCAACAGCCACCACCTGTTCCTCCACCACCTCAAGCCCCACAGCAGAATATGACTCAACCGCAATCCTACTATTTGCCTCCAGCTCAGTTACCAACTCCACCAGTCCAGACTCAACACCCTCAAGGTCAGTATCTGCCTTCTGATGCTCAATTCCGAACACCCCAAATGCAAGACATTTCTAGGATGGCACCACAGCCAGCACAGACACAAGTAAATCAGGCACCAGCAGGCCAACAATTTTCTCAGTATCCACAGCAATGGCCCCAGCAATTACCTCAGCAAGTACAACCTCCACAACAGCCATCCATGCAACCCCAGATCAGGCCCTCATCGAACACAGTTTATCCTACATATCCACCTCCGGGTCAGCCAACAAATTCAACTCCACCAGACACGATTCCAAATAGCATGCCTATGCAAGTGTCATACTCTCCCATTCCTCAACCCTTAGCTGGTCGTCCAGATGCCATCCCTTATGGATATGGTGCTGGTAGAACAGTTCCACAGCAGCCTCCACCTCCGCCTCAACAGCTTAAAGGAACTTTTGGAGCACAACCAGGCGACGGTTATGCAACTGCTGGGACACATCCGGCACTTCCCCCAGGCAGTGCATACATGATGTACGAAAGTGAAGGCGGGAGAATACATCATCCACCTCAGCAAACCCATTTTCCGCAAGGTGGATACCCTCCAACAAATCTCTCTCTCCAAAGCTCTCAGCCTGCTGCAGTGGGTGCAAATATGTTAGCTCGTAATCCAAGCCATTCACATTTCACCCGCAATCATCCCTATGGTGATCTGATTGACAAGCTGGTAGGCATGGGGTTCAGGGGTGATCATGTTGTTAGTGTGATTCAGAGGATGGAGGATAGTGGCCAGTCTGTGGATTTTAATGCTGTACTTGACAGGTTGAATATGCACTCTTCGGGGGCTGCTCAAAGGGCATGGTGAGGACAGAGCCATTGGCTTGGTGTTTAATCCCCCAACTGCAGTGACAATCATGCTTAAGTTTGTCTTGAATTGAATAATGGCCGTTATAATTCACGGTGTTCTGTGGTATGTATATGGTGAATTGTACTTTTGTTATCCACAATTGCGAGGACTGTGATTCTGCTTTGCAATTAGGAGTATGTTGGAGTTAACCCTGTGATTTTAACTAAGGGAGATCCAATTGCTTTACGAACTTCCGTAATGATTATGTTATGCTTTTATCTGCAACTCCCCTTGACATGCATTTTTTAGAATGTACATAACTACATATCAGCATTACATTTGACGGCTTGCCAGAAATATTTCTGTCAGAAGTACCATTAAGCAAGATTGGGTAAAATATTGTTTACGGTTGGTTTCAAGGTTAATTAAAGTTCCGGATGGTAAAAGCCTTCCGTTTCAAATTGGAAGGACTCAAATCGACCAAAATGGAGTTTTTGGTCGGTTCGATTGCCATATGAAAATGGAACTATTTACGCCTATTCCACAACGATCGTGCTCTTGCCACACAACACTAAGCCCCTCGTGATTGTTATTTATTTATTTTTTTTTGGTCTATAAAGAACCCTATTGGGCATTTGGGGAGGGGGAAGTGAGGTTTGGTGAGATTTGAACCCCTACCTATTAATTGAGAGTCAACTTCCTCAAACAGTTAAGCAAGTGCTCAACTTCGGTGATTGTTAATTTTTAGTTCGTGGTTTCCATCTCCGCTTCCGGTTAGAACAAGGCCGGCCCTTTTAAACTATTATGTGCCGTGTATTGGAGTTTCCATAATTTTTTGTTTTCCTTTGTATTGCATATATCAGTCTACTTCTGACGAAATTATCATTCTTGGTTGTGAAAAAATGGGCACGAGCAACAATTTTTTATAGGGATAAGTATATTTGAAGTCCTAAACCTTTAAGTTTTTTTACGTTTGAGTCCTAAACCTTTTTAACGTTTCATTTGAGTCCTAAACCTTTTGATATTTTACTATATCAGTCCTTTAAGTTACAAAAAGTAGTCAATCCATTAATAAGTGAGTTTAATTTAATAAAAATCATTTAAAAAAGTTTAAATACATGAATTAAATATTTTTTTCATCAACAAAATATGCATATTAAATATTTTTTTGATCAACAAATATACGAATTAAATAGGTAACATGCATATTTTTTTATAGAAAAAATATTTAATTCATATATTTAATCTTTTTTAAATAATTTTTTGTAAAGTTAAAATTATTTTTTAATAGATTGATCACTTTTGTTAAACAGATGGACTGATTTGGTAGAAAATCAAAAGATTTAGGACTCAAATGAAATGTTAAAAAGGTTTAGGATTCAAACGTAAAAAAATTTAAAGATTTAGAACTAAAAAATTGTTTATCCCATTTTTTATATGGGTTTCCCGTACAACTTCAAACAATCTGTCCTGACATTGTTCATAGATAAAAATTTGGCTCTCATCCAAAATTTCAAATCGACATGGATGTGCCCCCGTTTCTTTCGTGCTCAAACCATGAAAATGGATACCCATGTTCAACAGTAGCCTTGTGATCTACTGCACGTTTGTAATTATTGGCGACTGAAAGACATTGCCCATTTATGAAGACAAAAGATAAACACGCTGCAACGTTCAGCCAAAAAAAAAACAAAAAGTTGGTTAAAACTCTTGATTAACGTTTTATAACCTTATTACAAACTGGTTTAACTCTAATCGATATTGCGTAGGTCACATCAAATTGATCACCGATCAGAGAGGCCGCAACTGGGAAAACGACAATTAGAAAAAAACAAAATACAATAAATAAATATTTGACAATGAGGGTTCAATTTGTCTTGGACAACCATTATTGTCCGATGCTCAATGGCTCATTTTCTAATAAAAAATTAAATAATAATTAATATTCATTTATTTACTGTAAAATAACTTATATTTGTAAAATATTTGTAAGAAAAAATATTTGTAATAAAAATAATAATTTTTCTTTGTCACTTACTTATAATACAATTTGTGTTTTCTCTGAAAATAACTTTAACTCTGTAAAAAGAGAAGTTATTTTACCTAAAAATCTAACAAAAATTTTATAAATTTTTCCTATATAAAATATTTTCCTTAAAATAAATTTCGAAAAACTTGTAAAATTTTTTACAGAAAACAAACAGACCTTAGTTACAATACAATTTCATTTTATCCTATTTAACAATTTATTTATATTTTTTATAAATTTAATTATTTAATAATTCAAATTATTTTATTATCATTTTAGAATTATTGTAGAACTTAAAATTTTTTTCCAAAAATAATATAAGATAGATATAAAACATAGAAATCCACCACATGTCGGATCCGCTACTGGTTTGCCGCGCGGAGGAGAACGAGCAAAAACAAGTAGGTACGACCATGTCACGTGATCACGAAGTTTCTTAAGATCGGTTCAACGGAATTTCATTTTCTATCTCATCTAATAAAATCTCGATCGTCAGTGTCAATTGGTAAAGTCTCACCAAACTGCTCCGAATTCTGGACGAAATTTCAAATTTGAAAATTTCCAGGACAAATTAAAAATTTACCGCGTTTGACCAAGCAGACAGAAACGTTGATCTGCAAACGGGAAAGCAATTTATTAAAAGATGCACATTAGTAAAAGAATATCTTACATGCTAAGAATCATACATTAAATTTAAAATATAATATTATATATATATATATATTATATTATATGAAAAAATTACAAATGTCGAAGTATAATTACCCAAATTGTTGTCATAATGAAACGATGAGATAAATTTTTAAAACGATTATAAAAATTTTTTTACAATAAAAAAATTAACTATATCACTTTATTTTATTTTTATTAATTATAGAAATACTTTTAATTTTAACCAAACAAAAATTCAAACACTCAATTCTTGGAATGTGTACCTAAACTCTTTAAAGGGAAAAATTATGGTACGCGTACGAGAGCGGGTGGGTCCATCTGGGGACAACGCACCTTCAAGTGTGCGGGTCAATGATTGAGGTGAGAAAGCCTCAAAAGAAGAAAAATAGTTTCAACTTTATTGTTTGGACAAAATGAGAATGGATTCGCACAGGAACGTTCTCTTTGCACCCACAAGCCAGTCGTACGTTTTTCTTCTTTTAATAACTTAAATTATAAAGGAGGACTCCAAGCCCGGAAAAGGAAAAGACAAACGTTAGAATTTAGAAATATTCACAATGTACACGGTTTTATTTAAGGGGTTCACTTCCAGATTTAATTTTATATAGTATTAAAGTAAACAAGTTATTTATTATTTAATATTTTTTTTTAATTTTAATTATTTATCAACACATATTATTTTGATTATATATCGAAAATTTCACCAAATATTTTGTTTTATTTGAAAAGAAAATTTTGATAAAAAAAATGCAATGGAGCAATGTAATGATCGCTCAATTTGGTGTAATTTGATAAAAAAATCTAATAAATTCAAAAATAATAGAATAATATATGAATTATTGAATAGACAGTACAACTTTTATGTGACTTCTACCGCACTATAACGTGTAGTTAAGCCTTATTTTAAAAAATATCTTTTCCAAATCCTTTGTCTAAGTTGGATATTTATTTTCTCCAAATTTTGTTTAGCTTTTAAAGGATGCAGTTTATATTTCAATTTCAAAAGTAGGGAAAAGAATTTTTGGTAAATTTTTTATATGATTGCCATTTAAGTAGCAGTTGATCCAAAATACACAGCTTATAATTACTTTTTTAATGAATTAACTGTTATTATTAAGTGTTTTTTAGACTAAAATATCTTCACATATTTTTTAAACTTAAATGTTTTCTTAAAATATTATGTAACAAATAAATATTTTTGTTATTTAAATAATAATAAATAAATATCCAGTTAATTAAATGTTAAAATTTTATTTTAACTATTAATAATAACAATTAACAACCACTAACAAGAAATAATCAATGTCGTGCGCTTGTAATTCAAACGACATTAACAGTATGTCAATAAATAAAATGTCAAAGATTCGAATCATCAATCTCCTCAATTATTTCCTTCTACTAATCAGTTAGTTTAAGTTTACAAAAGTTTAAAAAAAAAAAAAAACAAGAAAAACAAGAAGTAATCCACTATAGCAACGAAGAAAAGGTAAAACCGAACAGGGCTTTCAGCCCCATCCGTTGTACTGTTTTCGTTTCCAGAAATGGCATCACAATGATCTCGTATTATTGCCTTTAAGTTAACGCGCAAACGCGCCCAAAAATCCCTCCGGCGACAACCTTTTTCCCTTGCCCCCACCCACCAACGCTACCACTAGCAATTTTTACGCTGTCTACTTCACTTCCCTTTTGTCTGTCCCATTTTCTCTCTCTCTCTCTCTCTGATTCTCTCGTTCTTTGAGCGGAATAGCTAAACCCTCTTAAAAAACCAAAAAAAAAAAAAACTGGAAAAAAACAAAAGCGGGACCACCCATGCCATGTCCACCCTGCGCCACCGTGCGCCCTCTGGCTCGAGCCGCCCGGACCACCGATCCGAAGACGAGGTCTACAACATCATCCCCGTCCACAACCTCCTAGCCGACCACCCTTCCCTCCGTTACCCTGAGGTTCGGGCTGCCGCCGCCGCCTTGCGCACGGTCGGGAATCTTCGGAAGCCGTCCTACGGCCAATGGCACCCGTCCATGGACCTCTTCGACTGGCTGGCGCTCTTCTTCGGGTTTCAGAAGGACAACGTCCGGAACCAGCGGGAGCACCTCGTCCTCCACCTTGCCAACGCCCAAATGCGGCTTACTCCGCCTCCAGACAACATCGACACCCTCGACGCCACCGTGCTCCGCCGGTTCCGCCGCAAATTGCTGAAGAATTACACCAGCTGGTGCTCCTATCTCAACAAGAAGTCCAACATCTGGATCTCTGACCGGTCAAATCCGGATCTCCGCCGCGAGCTCTTGTACATTTGTCTATATCTCTTGATTTGGGGAGAATCCGCTAACCTTCGGTTCATGCCGGAATGCATCTGCTTCATTTTCCACAACATGGCCATGGAACTGAACAAGATACTCGAGGATTACATCGATGAGAACACGGGACAGCCGGTGATGCCGTCGATTTCCGGCGAGAACGCGTTCCTCAACCTCGTTGTCAAGCCGATTTACGAGACCATCAGTGCGGAGGTGGACAGCAGTAAAAATGGAACGGTGCCGCACAGTGCCTGGAGGAATTACGATGATTTGAACGAGTACTTTTGGAGCAAACGGTGTTTCGAGAAACTGAAGTGGCCAATTGATCTGGGCAGTAATTTTTTTGTGATTTCCAAGCAAAAGCACGTGGGAAAGACGGGGTTTGTGGAGCAGAGGTCGTTTTGGAACTTGTACAGGAGTTTTGATCGGCTGTGGGTGATGCTCATTTTGTTCCTACAGGCTGCAGCGATTGTTGCCTGGGAAGAGGATCAGTATCCTTGGAAAGCATTGGAAAGGAGGGATGTTCAGGTCCGGCTTCTGACTGTTTTCTTTACGTGGAGTGGATTGCGGTTCTTGCAGTCTTTGCTTGATGCCGGTACGCAGTATAGTTTGGTTTCCAGGGAGACTATGGGGCTTGGGGTTAGAATGGTTTTGAAAACTGTGGTTGCGGCAGGGTGGATTGTTGTATTTGGGGTGTTTTATGGCAGGATTTGGAGTCAGAAGAATAGTGATAGGAGGTGGTCTCCTGCTGCCAATAGGCGGGTAGTGAACTTTCTTGAGGTTGCAGGTGTGTTTTTATTGCCGGAGTTATTGGCAGTGGCTCTGTTTCTGATTCCATGGATTAGGAACTTTCTTGAGAACACGAATTGGAGGATATTTTACTTGTTGTCATGGTGGTTTCAGAGCAGGAGTTTTGTTGGTCGTGGATTGAGGGAGGGGCTTATTGACAATATCAAGTATTCTCTGTTTTGGATTTTGGTTTTAGCTACCAAATTTGCCTTCAGTTACTTTCTCCAGATCAAGCCTATGGTTAAACCATCAAAACAGATGCTGAAACTTAGGGATGTTAATTATGAGTGGCACCAGTTTTTCAAAAACAGTAATAGATTTGCAGTTGGCTTGTTGTGGCTTCCTGTTGTTGCAATTTACTTGATGGACTTGCAGATTTGGTACTCGATTTATTCATCTTTTGTGGGAGCAGCAGTGGGGTTGTTTGCGCACTTGGGTGAGATCCGAAATCTTGAACAATTGAGGTTGAGATTTCAGTTCTTTGCTAGTGCAATCCAGTTTAATTTGATGCCAGAAGAGCAGCTGTTAAATGCAAGGGGAACTTTCAAGAGCAAGTTTAAAGATGCCATTCATCGACTGAAGCTTAGGTATGGGCTTGGCCGGCCATATAAAAAGCTGGAGTCTAACCACGTTGAGGCAAACAAGTTTGCCTTGATATGGAATGAGATAATAGCAACTTTTAGAGATGAGGATATTATTTCTGACAAGGAACTGGAGCTGTTGGAGTTGCCCCAAAATACTTGGAATGTCAGAGTTATCCGTTGGCCGTGTTTTCTTCTCTGCAATGAGCTGCTGCTTGCTCTCAGCCAGGCAAAGGAGTTGGTGGATGCTCCGGACAAGTGGTTGTGGTACAAGATATGCAAGAATGAATACAGACGCTGTGCAGTCATGGAAGCTTATGATAGTGTAAAGCACTTGTTACTTTCGATAATAAAGGTCAACACTGAAGAGCATTCTATTGTAACTGTGCTCTTTCAAGAAATTGATCATGCTGTGCAGATTGAAAAGTTCACCAAGACGTTCAAGTTGACTGCATTGCCTAACTTTCATGCCAAGTTGATAAAACTTGTTGAATTGTTGACTAAACCTGAGAAGGATATGAACCAGGTGGTGAATACTATGCAGGCTTTGTATGAGATTGCTGTCCGAGATTTTTTTAAAGAGAAGAGGACTACTGACCAGTTGAAGGAGGATGGCTTGGCTCCTCGTGATCCCGCTGCCATGGCAGGGCATCTCTTTGAAAATGCAGTTCAATTGCCTGATCCCAGTAACGAGACATTCTATAGGCAGGTACGGCGTTTGCACACCATTTTCACCTCAAGGGATTCAATGCACAACATCCCAGTAAATCTCGAGGCCAGACGTAGAATTGCATTTTTTAGTAATTCCCTCTTTATGAACGTGCCCCATGCTCCCCAAGTGGAGAAGATGATGGCATTCAGTGTCTTGACCCCTTACTACAATGAGGAAGTGCTATACAGCAAAGAACAACTGCGAACTAAGAATGAAGATGGGATTTCAATACTGTACTATTTGCAAACAATTTATGATGATGAGTGGAAAAACTTCATTGAGAGGATGCGGCGAGAAGGCATGGCCAAGGATAATGAAATGTGGACAACCAGGTTGAGAGATCTTAGGCTTTGGGCATCTTATAGAGGCCAGACACTGGCCCGCACAGTAAGGGGGATGATGTACTATTATCGTGCACTTAAGATGCTTGCTTTTCTTGATTCTGCTTCAGAGATGGATATCAGGGAGGGTACACAAGAACTTGGCTTGATGAGGGATGATGGCGGTTTGGATAGCTTTACCTCTGAAAGATCTCCTTCTGCCAGGAGCTTGAGCAGAAATAGTAGTTCGGTGAGCCTGCTTTTTAAAGGCCATGAGTATGGGACTGCTCTAATGAAATACACATATGTAGTTGCCTGCCAGATTTATGGAACTCAAAAGGCAAAGAAGGATCCTCATGCTGAAGACATCTTGAATTTGATGAAGAATAATGAGGCCCTCCGGGTTGCCTACGTTGATGAGGTAAACTCAGCCAGGGACGAGAAGGAATATTACTCTGTTCTTGTCAAGTATGATCAGCAGTTGGACAAGGAAGTGGAAATTTACAGAGTCAAGCTGCCAGGCCCCTTGAAACTTGGAGAAGGAAAACCAGAGAATCAAAATCATGCTCTCATCTTTACTCGAGGTGATGCAGTGCAGACTATTGATATGAACCAGGACAATTATTTTGAGGAGGCGCTGAAGATGCGAAATCTTTTAGAAGAATACAAGCATTACTATGGTATTCGGAAGCCAACAATCTTGGGAGTCAGGGAACACATATTCACTGGTTCAGTCTCATCACTGGCGTGGTTTATGTCTGCTCAGGAGACTAGTTTTGTCACCTTGGGACAGAGGGTTCTGGCAAATCCTTTGAAGGTTCGAATGCATTATGGCCATCCAGATGTCTTTGACAGGTTTTGGTTCTTGACTCGAGGTGGCATCAGTAAAGCGTCCAGGGTGATTAACATTAGTGAGGACATTTTTGCTGGCTTTAATTGCACTTTGCGAGGAGGCAACGTCACACACCACGAATACATTCAAGTTGGCAAGGGAAGGGATGTTGGGATGAATCAGGTTTCCATGTTTGAAGCCAAGGTTGCCAGTGGAAATGGTGAGCAAGTTCTCAGCAGGGATGTTTATCGGTTGGGACATCGACTGGACTTCTTCCGGATGCTATCATTCTTTTATACTACTGTGGGATTCTTCTTCAACACAATGATGGTCATCCTGACGGTGTATGCATTTCTGTGGGGCCGGCTCTATCTTGCTCTTAGTGGTGTTGAGGGTTCTGCTTTGGCTAACAGTAGCAGTAACAACAAGGCACTTGGTGCTATTCTGAATCAGCAGTTCATCATCCAACTAGGGCTGTTCACTGCCCTTCCAATGATAGTAGAGAACTCTCTTGAGCATGGGTTCCTCCAAGCTGTCTGGGATTTCTTGACAATGCAGCTTCAGTTGTCATCTGTTTTCTACACCTTCTCCATGGGAACTCGCACTCACTTCTTTGGGCGAACAATTCTTCATGGCGGTGCCAAGTATCGGGCAACTGGGCGAGGCTTCGTTGTGCAGCACAAAAATTTTGCTGAGAATTATAGACTCTATGCCCGTAGTCATTTTATCAAGGCTATTGAACTTGGGCTAATACTTACGGTTTATGCATCATACAGCAGTGTAGCCAAGGATACATTTGTCTACATAGCACTGACCATCTCTAGTTGGTTCTTGGTTGTGTCATGGATATTGTCCCCATTTGTGTTCAATCCATCTGGCTTTGATTGGTTGAAGACAGTGTATGACTTTGATGATTTTATGAACTGGATTTGGTACAAAGGTGGTGTGTTTGCTAAAGCTGAACAGAGCTGGGAAAGATGGTGGTATGAGGAGCAGGATCATCTGAGGACAACTGGGCTTTTGGGAAAGCTAGTAGAGATCATTTTGGACCTCCGCTTCTTCTTCTTTCAATATGGAGTTGTTTACCATCTGGGAATTGCTGCTGGAAGTACCAGCATTGCTGTTTATTTGCTCTCCTGGATTGTTGTTTTTGTTGCTTTTGTTATTTATGTGGTGATAGCTTATGCTCGGGACAAGTATGCTGCAAGAGACCATATCTACTATCGTTTAGTCCAGTTTCTTGTCATCATTCTTGCAATACTCCTGATGATAGCTCTGCTTGAGTTCACAAATTTCAGATTTATGGATATCTTTACCAGTCTGTTGGCTTTTGTTCCGACTGGCTGGGGCTTGATACTGATTGCCCAGGTATTCCGCCCCATGCTGCAATCCACTATTCTTTGGGAGATAGTCATTTCTGTGGCAAGGCTCTACGATATAATGTTTGGAGTGATAGTGTTGGCCCCTGTGGCATTTTTGTCATGGATGCCTGGATTCCAGTCAATGCAAACAAAGATTCTATTCAATGAAGCATTCAGCAGGGGCCTCCGAATTTCCCAAATAGTTACAGGCAAAAAATCTTCGGAGTTGTGATTGAGGTATTTTGAACTTCCCTTTTGTTTTTGTTTTTATTATTATTATTATTATTCATTTCTTTTTAGTTCTTAAATCATCTGTGGACTGTGGTTTCTGGTGGGCTGCGTTTTCAAATTTTCAAGTTTAGCCGTTAAAAGCTGACTGTTAGCCTGTGCATGAGATATGGTATTGCATGACGTGTCCTCACTCCTGTTCTATGTTAATGTTTGGGAGCAAACAAAAAAACTCATTTGTGAGAGTAGTCCTATTAAGATTCTTTTTACTTGGTTAATATATACTTTCACAATGTACAAATTTATATATTTATGTTGTACAATGGTCAAATTAGGGGAAAAAAAAAACAAAAAAAAAAAAACTACTTGGCTTCAGAGTTTATTATTATTTTTTTTTTCCTCCACTTCAGTGGCATTTGGCAAGTATTTAGGCCTCGTGGTAATTGCTTCAGCAATTATGTCCTTTTTGTATATATAATTTTGTTTCCAATTGCCTACTGACAGATATTTATAAAATGTTATGTCGAAATCCCTGTTATTGATCTACTTTGTTGATCTTCAAGTTAGTCTATAGTTGTTTCATCTCAGATGGCCTTGGGCTGGACCAGGGGCTTTTAACTGATGAATTTCTCCTGCAATAGAGATGATTTGCTCGATTGTTATGGCCAAATCTTTGCTGGATTTTCTCTCTGTGTTGGATAATTGACTGTTTCCTAAATGATTGCGACATATGAATTATTATGAACAAACTTACAAACACAGGAATCACTAATAATTAGACTGGATTATCTTTTGCAGGTACCAACTTAGTACGACGCACTGAAAAATCCTAGGAATTGAGCATCATGATTGATGTTTGATTCTTGTGTGAGAAATACGTGGGGGCTATGACTCTCTACCTCAGCAATAGTTCGGGTGGGAGGTAGATCAGAATTCTGTTTGCTGGTGCATTCTTCCTGTGTTGTTGTAATTAGTCGAAATACGAAATACGAAACACTCCCATGTACATTTGGGTAGCTTTTGAGTTTTTATGTGCTTAAATACCTTACATTTCTGAAACTACAGCTCTTTTGATGGTGTCCATACGGAGAAAGTAGACTAGAACCTAGTGTGGTATTTTATTGTGCTTGTTAGAATTACTACTATTCTTTTGTCAGACATGCAGCTATTCCGCTCTTTGCGATGATATGTGATAGTAATGTTTTCTTGGCAATTATTTGTTGTTTGATTCCCTTTTATTAGGGTGAAAATTTTCAATCGGAAGTTTGATTGAGCTGTGGTCAAGAAATATGTATGCCATGGGAATGCTGGAGGTGGTCGAAAATAACCAGCAGAGCAGGGCGTCAAGATGCTGAGGGGCAAGATCACAGCTCGGGTTCTTGAGTTCGGTGATGAAACAAACGACACGTCGTTGAGAACTGGATTTGGGCTTGAGAAAGGAGGATTATGATTGTGACCCAATGGAGGGGCCCCACCCAGGATTCAATTTACACATACAAATTAAATTATTCATTCATATATATATATATATATATTAAAAAAAATAAAGCCAGAAAGAAGACAAACATAAATGATCCAAGTTGATAGGGCAATCCGCAATTGGAAATGCTTTTGCGAGTTTTTGTCTTTTGCCTGCTGAGGTTGATTGATTGCTTTTTTTTTTTTTTTTTTTTGAGAAAGTGATTGATTGCTACTTCATTGGTCTGAGTTGTCAACATTGAAGTAAGTACTTCACGTTGGGATAAACATTTTTTTAATCTTAAACCTTTAAGTATTTTTACATTTGAGTCTTAAATCTTTTTGACATTTCATTTGAGTTCTAAATTTTTTTATTTTCTACCAAATTAGTCTCTCTGTTTAACAAAAGTGATCAATCTATTAAAAAATAATTTTAACTTTACAAAAAATTATTTAAAAAAGATTAAATATATGAATTGAATGTCTTTTCTATAAAAAAATATGCATATTGGTTATTTAATTCGTATATTTGTTAATTAAAAAAATATTTAATATGCATATTTTGTTGATGAAAAAAATATTTTACTCATGTATTTAAAATTTTTTAAATGATTTTTATTAAATTAAACTCACTTATTAATAGATTGACTACTTTTTGTAACTTAAAGGACTGATATAGTAAAAAATTAAAAGATTTAAAACTCAAATGAAATGTTAAAAAGGTTTAGGACTTAAACGTAAAAAAACCTAAAGATTTAGGATTTCAAAAATACTTATCCCCCTTTACATTGGTATTTTGTGCACTTTAAAATTAATACAGTTTAGTAACTTGTAAATTTACTTTTTATTTATTCCTCCAAAAAATTACTTTTTATTTATAAAAACTAAGAAATTTACTTTTTTCAAAATTATAGATAATTTTTAATTATAATCTGATCTTAACGTATCTTTATAGACATTGTCTTTTGGTTTTTTGTTTTGACAACATTAGGTGACTTTACTTAATATATTTTAAAATAAATATATATTTTATCAAAAGTATTAGATAATTTATTAATTTTTTATTTTTTTAAATTCAATCTAATGATTCATATTATTTTATTTTTTAAAAAAATTATTTAAATGAAGTCACTGCTTTATTTTAAGAGTAATTGCCTTTTGGTACTTTATAATGAATTTAAAGAACGGTTGGCATAATAATTATGGTATTAGATTGTAATTAACTTTTTTTCCATTAAATTTAAAATGTTTAGTGCAACGGCTACTTTTTGCCTTTTAAATTCTTAACTTACTTTGACCCCCCAAAAAAGAAAAAACCCGAATTAACAAACAGTTATTTCCTTTTCACATAATCTGAAGTGTTTATTAAATTTATTTTTTTTAATAAATAAAATTCATTCATAATTTAATATTATATAAATATATTATTTTATTTTTTATTTCAATAGACCTTATTCATTACAATGTATAAAATTATAAATAAATTATACTCATTAAAACATATAAATCAAATTGAAAATTTTATAATCTTTATTATTATTAATGTAGCATCCAACATAATCTTATTGATCTAGCATAAATACCTGCTGAACAAGGCACCCCCAACGTTAAAAAAAAATTGAAATTTAGCTTTTAATACAATGACTAACTTTTTTTTAATGTCGATCCTAATTATTCCGCACAGCTATTTAAGGAGAGAATTTCTCCGAAATTGAGAGAAATTAATCCCTCAATCCATTCTAGCCTCTCTCTCTCTCTCTCTCTCTCTTACACAGTTGGGAGAGGACAGCGCTTGTGGATGAACCCTAGGGCGACCGGCAAGAAAGTAATTACACGGAGGCCCACTTGCTGGGAGTGGGCCACCGCGTGTGTGGCAGCTTGCCGATGAAGGAATGCAGATGACAGACCACAACCAAGACTGCCAACTAACACACTGACTAACATTAATTAACAAACTTGATTTAGCTCCATCGTTTTTTTGTTTGACTGTCTAGTTCATAATTTGGCTCTCTTTGTTCCTGAACTCCCCTTACTCCTCTTTTATTTGATAAGTTCTTTCTTTCTTTCTTTCTTTTTTTTTTGAAATCTTTAAAGGAAGAAAACAAGAAAATGCTTCTTGATCATGATAATTAACTCCGAAAGTAAACAATAAAGAGCTACAAGAGGCTTGGGAGTAAAATCTCTGCAACAGAAGATGCAGAACCCGCTGCTGCTTGGGGAAAGTAGCGGTGCTGGTGATGGAAGCAGTGGTAGCTCGAGGAGAAGGGATGGAATGGCGACGTTCACTCGCCGCTCCGATGCCATCACTCGCGGTTCTCGCTATCAAAAGGCAGCCGCTCTTGTCGATCTGGTCCGTTCTTTAACATTTTCTTTTTTTTTCTTTTAAATTTCTTAGTTGCCTCTTGTTTCTCGAGGATATTTCAATTATCTGCACAATGTTCTTTTTATTAGTATGTGTATTATTCATAGTAAAAGGAAATTTATTTAGGAGAAATTCAAGAAAAGCTTACTTTAATGTATCGGCGGTTGAAAAACGGCAATGCTATGCGCAGGCTGAAGATGGCGTCGGTCTACCAGAGGAAATTCTTGATCGGCCGGACTTTGAGAGCGCGGCAAACCTTTACTTCGTCTTTATTCAGTTTGATTTCCTTTGGACTCTCAATTATTTTGCACTGATACTCCTTAATTTCTTTGAGGTTAGCAGTTTGTCCTTTTATTTCTTGTATTTTTATTAATCTTACTTTTAGTCTTAATTTATGGCCAAACATCGGTGCAAAAATAAAATAAAATATTTTTGAAAAAATGTAAAGAGCTGTGTCTGCATATTCCTGCAGAAACCCTTGTGGTGTGGAAAGAATTCTGCATATTCCTGCAGTGATAGGGACTATTACTATCTTGGGCAGCTGCCGTACTTAACTGGTTCAGAGTCGCTCATCCTTGAGGTCTGGTCTGTTTTATGATTAATTTTTCTTGCCTGTAGTGTTTCCAATTTACAGACTTATATGTTGACTTTTGTGATTGCGATGTTTCTGTCATATAAGTTTTGCATATTCAGTTATATAGTGATAGAATCTCCTTTGTTCGTTTAAAATTTGTAATTTGTTTTCTAACAATTTCAAGGACCCGATTATACCTTAATGAGATTATCAATTATGAAGCATAGGATTCTTGGTATCTCTTAGTTTGTCTGTCCATGTTCAAGATTGCAGCGAAAGCTATTTGTGCGCATAAAAATGCTGAGTTACAGCTTGAAATGTTGTTGGTGCAATCTGTTGATGTAATTCATCTCAGTTCCTCCTTTTGATGTGCCTGTGTTTTTTTTTCTGAAGAATAGGAGCTGTAAATGATGTTAACTTGAAGGAAAGTGATGATCCTTTACAAAGGGACTCATGCACATGCAATTGTGTTGTACTTGATTTTCATCTTAGATTCTAAATTTCTAATATGAAATAATAAAATAGTCATGTTGCTAAGCAATGTCTTTTGGAATTACATTTGCAGTTCCATTTATTCCAGGCATATGACTCAAAAGATTCTGATATAATGGACTGAATTTTAAAGGTGGATATTGAGGGTTTTTCGAGTGCATGAGTAATAAGCTAGGTCATTTCAGATGTCTGTCCCAATGAAGTGGTTTGAGATTGAATTTGGAACGTTAGAGACCAAAAGTCTTGAAATTGTCTTTTTCATGCTATTTTGATGAAGATTTTTCTTGTGATGATATGTCAAAAGTTTTTCAACATATTAGCTAATCTGGTGGGAAATATACTTAAATGTGAACTTGAAAAGATGCTTCTACTGGTAATATCCACTAGATTAAAGCTCACCAAGGTGACATAAGTGACAGAATCTCTTAGGCATTTAGATATCACTGATGTTTTAGTGGTGGAAGTACTTGCTTTATGAATGCCTGTTTCTTATGCAGGGTGTTACTCTTGTCATACTAGTAGCACACATTTTCTTTCCAATCTCATATGAGGGGCCTCAAATATATTGGAAGAATTTTGTTAATCGACTCAAGGTAATTGGTTATGGTTTTTCCTTTAGGTGAAATTGTTATATGATTGTTATTGCTATTGTTGTTTTCTTTCTTCTTTTATTTTCTTCTTAATGCAAGAAACATCTTGACATTGTTAAATTGAAATTCATTTTTTTTTAGTAGATAGAGTTAATTTTCATTTATTTCCCTATCTTGATTCCTGATGGTGTTTTCCTCTTTTGTTTTTCTCTGCCTTTTCTTTTTATTCTTTTTTATGGGGTTTGGGGGTATTGTTTGGTGGATCGAATTTTCAGGTCATTTGCCTATCACTTTTAGCTGCTGATTTACTGGTTTATGCACTCTACCTGTCTCCAGTTGCTCTGGATTCCCTTCCTTTAAGGATCGCACCATACATAAGAGTTGTCTTTTTCATCCTAAGCATCAGGTATAAGGATAGAGTCTTGTTCTGTTTGTGACCCTGGTGAAGTGGTATATCACGTTGTAGTTGCATAACATGGTCACCTGATAGGCAGTGGTTTTGAGGATTTATTTGATTGATCTGTGCCTTCTCAATGCTCTGATGTTCATGGAGTGACAACCGTTTTATCCTATTATAATTCTTTCATCCATTCATGAATAGATCATATATGACAATAAGCTGGTGCCAGAAATGGTGTTTGGTGGCTCTGGGCAGAGAAATTAATATTGACTTGGTTAGGGGCCTTTGATGAGGAAAATGCAATAAGATTAAGAATGGGAAGCTTTTACTGCAATTCTATCTGTTTTTTGAGCTGATCTTAATTTTCTTTAGGCTAACAAACAACTTTAGCATTTTTAATTTGACATGCGTTTTCTTTTTACTGCCCAGGGACCTACAAAGAAGTGTCCGTATTTTGGCTGGAATGCTTGGAACATATTTAAACGTCCTGGTTTGTTTGCAATCTTGTTATTGTACCCTTATTGGTTTTTATGTTTGGAATAATAAATTAAACTGGATATTCTGTCCCATTTTGTTTTCTGCTCTTGTTTGATAGATTTGTTGGTGTACAATGCAAGCTTCATATTATTTTCCTCTCCTTTCACTTTTTGCCATCTTACTTTTTTGAGTTGCAGGCTCTGTGGCTTTTATTTCTTCTGTTCTCTAGTTGGCTAGCATATGTCATCTTTGAAGATACCCAACAGGGAAAAACAGTTTTTTCCACATACGGGGCCACGTTGTATCAAATGCTTCTTTTGTTTACTACATCTAACAATCCAGATGTTTGGATACCTGCTTACAAGTAAGTTTGCTTGGAAAATTGATCTATAACTGTCACTCGTTTTCTGTTCTTTTTTTTTTTTTGGTCGAATTACTACAGTTGAGGGCTCAGTTACCCATCCTGGATCAAGAGATACCATTTTTTGGTGAACCATCCTTTTCCAAGGGTTGGGAGTGTTCTCTGCTTTCGTGAAAGATTCGGGGAGGAGAGGACTCTTTTGATCTTATTGACATGACGTAATTTTTGGAGTTATTTCCATGAGACTCTTTATGCCATGTAATTGTGTATGACATCATGCTCTGTAGAAATTTTCTGCACCAGCGTGATTTCCTGAGAAGCTATTCCTTTAATTGTGCTTTTGGAGAAAGTATTGTTTGTTGAGGTGTTCATGATTAACTGAGATCTCCATTTTTTGGAACTGATCGAAATATTCCATTTATTATATTGACTATTACTTGCCTGTATTTCTTTTTATTGATATTGTCAAGGACCCTCATGGTGTATTATTTAACTTTTTCCATGAAATTACTTTGTTCACGGTAAAGTATAAGAAAATTTTATAAACTATGTGCTTATCAAGTTTTTTTTATCTAGGGCTTCACGTTGGTCTTATCTCTTCAATGTTCTCTATTTGCTGGTGGGGGTGTACTTTGTCACCAACTTGATCCTTGCTGTTGTCTATGACAGCTTCAAAAGTCAGGTATATTGTCAGATAAATTTGTGGGATCAAACTTGTTTTTCTTGCTACAAGCAAAGTGCACTTGCTTGATTAATTTTTTGTGCAGCTTGCAAAGCAAGTTTCTGAGATGGATTGCATGAGGAGAAGAATACTGACCAAGGCCTTCAGTCTTATTGATATATATGTAAGTGCATGTGACTTTGCTATCAAATTTCTGTCTTTGCATGCTTGTCAGCTGACTTTCTGCTTTATCCTTGTTGTCTTTATATAATTTGCTTTGGCTTTCTTGATATTTTTCTTTGGGGCTTACATCTGCAAATGTGTTTTGTAAATGTTTACTTCTCATGTTAATTCTCGAAATTTTGCATTAGTGTTTTGCTGTTAGACGATATCCTTAGTATCATTCCGAAATTTTGAAAGGAGAGATGATCTATTCTTTTATAGTTTCTTTGACAAAATTGCGACCATACACAGATGACAGCAAGGACTCTGAAAATGATTACACACCGATGGGCACGGTAATGAGTAAACATAGAATGAAATATTCATCTAATGCATTCATTTCTTGGAACAATATTGATGGATGTGATCAATATGTGCTTTTAGTTTTCGTTTTCAATTCAATGATGAGTTGCTAATCCAATAACACCATTTGAGGCATTGAGAAAAAGCTTTTCTGATTGTATTTTTGATGACACTCTTTCTTGCAATGATGGAAGCCCCCAAATGTTCCTGATTGGCTTGAAGTGATGTTGTCATTATTCTTATAGGAAGAGATATTTATGACAATTTTTATCAGGAGACGTCAAACTAATAAATGAAGTTATTTTGACAGCTAGCAAGCCTTTGCTAAATAGAAGAGAATCAAATGTTGTTTCTGTAATGTCATAACTTTCTCAGTATCACTTCCCTATGATAGGAATGTTGGAGTATAAAATATAGAAATCCCATATTGGAAAAAAAGGAAAGAGTAAATCAATATATAAATGTGGTTAGAAGACCCATAACCTAAGCCTTAAGGTTTTAGGTAAGATGTGGTGTCCAAAAGCCCATTTAATGTTATTTGTTTCTTTCCTCTTGTTACCATCTAAGTTATTGGGCCTACACTTCCGCAAATCTTTACATGGTATCAGAGCCCAAATCTTGCTGCCTCTCACATTTAATGGTGAACTAAAGCCAGCCCAAGTGAATTGGGTCCAATCCAAGTGAGTTGGACTTTCGTTGTTTGTTTACGCTTGCAGCCCAAGTGAACTAGGCCCATCCCAAGTGAGTTGGGCTTTTACGTGAGAGGGCGTGTTGGAATATAAGATATAGAAATCCCATGTTGGAAAAAAAAGGAAGGAGTAAATCAATATATAAGTGTGGTTAGAAGACCCATAATCTAAGTCTTAAGATTTTAGGTAAGATGTGGTGTCCAAAAGCCCATTTAATGTTGTTTGCTTCTTTCCTCTTGTTACCATCTAAGTTATTGGGCCTACACTTCCGCAAATCTTTACAAGGAAATGTTGGCCCCGAAAATAGGTTTCTTTATAGAAATGTACATGTTTCAGGCCTTCAGAAAGGCATGGCTGTGTGCATCTCTATCTATAGTGACCAAATACAAAATGCATCTTGATGTTTCCCTGCACTGTTTGTATGTCTAGGTCTCTGAAATGTTCACTCCAAGAGACAGATTTTGCTTTCATTCAAGAGTGATATGCTTTTGTGTGATCACTTTGACTTTAGTAAAGTTTGGATTTGCCTGTACCCGTCTCTCCCTCTCTCTCTCTTTTTTTTTTAATGCACTTGCCATACCATTTGATGCTGCATCAAGTTGCTTGCTTTTCCATGTTGTTTGATTGAACATTCTTCTTTCATTTCTGTGCGCATCAGAATGCCGGTTTTCTCAATAAAGAGCAATGTATTAAACTGTTTGAAGAACTGAACAACTACAGGTATTAATTGTGTAACCATCTTAAATACAGTTTCAGAATATTGCTGTTATATTTTGTGCACCAAGTTCTTGGATTTTGAGTCTGATAAAATTGATGAACACAGTAAAGAATAATGGTAAAGCGCGAAAATTCAGCAGGAAATATTATTAAAGGGACACAATATGACAACTGATATTTACAGATAGAAATTTGGCTTTATACTTCCTTTGCAACAGAAAAACACTGAACCCTGTTCATTTCCACTGCATTTATCTCCAGTATTTGCATTGGGAGGCTTCTTTTTAGTATCAAAACTGTTCTTACCCAAGCAAAATATATGGATCCAATCCTGGCACTTTTTTGTGGCTAATTTTGAAGCTTCCACACTGCAAGGTTTGGACAGGTTTAGATGTATGCATTTGTCCCGTTGAAATCTTAAGAGGCTTTCATTGGTCTGAATCCATCTAAGGCTAACATGTCCCACGCTCAAGAACACTAATGTGACCAGTTTAACACCTTTAGACTACTTCCTATTAGCAAAATTATAACGAAAAGTTCTTTTACTGAAAAATGCTTAGCCATTGGACTCTAAAAAGGATAATTTTATGACCTAGTTTCTATGCTCCTATTTTCTGGCTTGTAGCTTTCATTTGGGATTTTATAAAAATAATAGAATGTAGACTGTAATATATTTTTTTCCATTTAAACTCACTAGGACTTCATTCTTGTAGTATGTGATGTCATCTATAATTAGACTGTAATGCCTTGTAAATAGTTCCAATATACTAAATTGACAGTTCTTTTCTCTACATGACATTGAGCTCTCTTATTAAGTCATGCTTTTTTTCCTTAATTTTTCTTGTGATTTCATTCTTTTGCCTATTAAAAGCATACTCCCATTCTTGTTTTGATTAGGACTTTGCCGAAAATCTCAAAGGAAGAATTTGAGTTGATATTTGATGAGCTGGATGATAGTCGTGATTTCAAGGTACATTTTTATTATAAACTACTTTCTTTGCTTTTTAATTGGGACTTCATAGTCATGATAACATACATGGCACTCAACACTAAAAACAAAAGGAAGAGGAATTATATTCTGGAGGCCATTATTTGTGTATATTAAATTGCACGCCTGTGGGTGACTTTTAACACTAGACATCAATTTGACTTATGGATCTTTGGTCAGGAATTTGTTAGCAGTCTATGGCGATGCTTGATCTTGCTTGATATCCAACACTTGCACAAAGTATTGAATAATGGTCCTATAATATCTGTCTGCTGCATTTCTTTTATTATCTGTTTTTGTCTGATTAAGTGCTTAAGTGGCTCACTTGGTTAGTTGGGAGATTTTCTTAAACCCAAATCTGAAGATGACTTGGTTTTTATACATTTGTGTCTGAACAAGTAATCATGGTGTTTCATTTTGAACCGCAAGGCCTTTGGTACTAGATGGCTTCTAGTATTGTTTGATGCTGAAATTGGAGTCTAGTTCATTTATGCAATTCCATGGAAAGTTGTCACTGGTATAACCTCTGGAGTTTACTGCAAGAGAGTTGCATCATAAGTGTTTGAGGATGATCATCTTCATAATGTCTGCAATATTTAGAATTCTCCCATCTCTAGTTTATATTTCTTATGAATGCCTAATAAATCTTAAATGAAGTGATATTAAGAGTCTGGTTTCCCCATGTGTAGTCTCCCTTTGTTTCTCAAGAACTCTTTTTAAGGAAAGTTTAATGGGGAATACTGCCAACTCAAGGAACAAACTAAAGTATTCTGGAACTGTCCGATTTCATTGATTACCTCTGAATATCCACTAAATTATGCATCTTCTCATGTTTTCTGGAATTTGGTCTTTCCTCTGCGCAGATCAACCTTAATGAGTTTGTTGACCTATGTCATGCAATTGCTTTAAGGTTCCAGAAGGAGGATGTCGTAAGTCATTGCTTCAAAACTGTAACACGAGGAAATTTCCAATGCTTTTAGAATACTTTTTTAACACCTTGGATCTTGGTTGCAGCCGTCGTGCTTTGAAAAATGCCCGTCAATTTACCATTCATCATTCTCTGAAAAGCTAAAGACATCCGTGCGGAGCCCCACATTTGGCTACATAATATCTATCATTCTCATGCTGAATCTGATTGCTGTTATAATTGAAACAACGGTATAGCTTGAAATTTAATACACTTGATGTTTTCCAGTCATTCTTTTGTCCTACTTTTTTCTCTGTTATGTATGGTTTGGATCAGTTTGATGAATTTGTTTTGCTAACCTTTATTGCCGGATGCATACTTGCATCCACTTAATACTTACATGGGCTCTGGATGCTGCTCACTGAAATCTCTGCTCTGAGTAGAATATTAACTCCTGTACAGGATGCATGTTGCAAATCCAATATAGTATCAATTAAAATATCTTGTCAGTGGCACGTAGAGAAAGAAAACCTTTTTATGATGCATTGTTGAATTGTGCGGTGACCAGCACATGAAGCAAGACAAAAGAGATGAAAAAGGATTTAGAATGACTTGTTTGAAGACAATAAGGAAGCTGGTGCAAGAGTAGCCCCATCACATTGCAGTATTAATTTCATATTTTTCGTGTGCTTCTTTCTTTCCCTCAGCTGAATACTGTTAGATTACGTCATATTTACCAACATGGACAGATCCAATTGAGTTTCCAGCTGATGTCATTTGAACATCAATTTAACAGAATTTTGGGAGAGAAAACTCATAATGTTATTCCTTCTTTACAAGCTAATATATACAGATATCAACATAGTTATAAAAGGAAACCATTTAATTAGGGAATCCCTATAATGGAGTCAATCCCTTCAATTAGGGACTTTCTATAATGGAAAGGATCTCCTAAATAATGAAGTTGACAGAATATTAGGCCTGAAATTTAGCCTGATTTCCTGACACTCCCTCTCAAGCTGGTGAATAGACATTGTCCATTCCCAGCTTGGAAATTAATATCTGAAATTGAGGATTGCCTATTCCCTTTGTGAACACATCAGCTAGTTGGGACTGTGAGGACACATAAGGAGTACAAATGAGACCACTATCTAGTTTTTCCTTGATAAAGTGTCTGTCCACTTCAATATGCTTTGTTCTGTCATGTTGTACTGGATTATGTGCTATGCTGATGGCTGATTTATTGTCACAGTAGAGCTTCATAGGTACATCCCACTTAATCTTCAAATCTTCCAAGATAATCTTTAACCATAGTAACTCACATACACCTTGTGCCATAGCTCGAAATTCAGATTCAGCACTTGACCTTGCAACTACATTTTGCTTTTTGCTCCTCCAAGTCACTAGATTTCCTCCAAGAAAAGTGCAATACCCGGATGTGGACCTTCTATCTATTACTGAACTTGCATAGTCAGCATCAGTGTAGGCTTCAAGTGCAATCTTGTCATGCTTTTTGAACAATATTCCTTTCCCTGGAGTTCCCTTTAGGTAGTGCAATATCCTATAGACTGACTGCAGATGTATTTCCTTCGGGTTATGCATGAATTGGCTCACAATACTCACTGCATAAGCAATGTCTGGACGTGTGTGAGATAGGTAGATTAACCGACCAACTAATCTTTGATACATCTCCCTATTTACTGCTGCATCACTTTCAGCCTCTCCAAGCTTGTGATTTGGATCTATAGGTGTGCTAGCTGGCTTGCATGCCAACTTCCCTGTATCTTTCAGCAGGTTAATGATGTATTTTTGCTGAGATATGAAAATCCCTGTCTTGGACCTTGCTACTTCAATTCCTAGGAAGTACTTGAGTTGTCCCAACTCCTTAATTTCAAATTCTTTCCTTAGGTGCTGTACCAAAATTTCCCTCTCTTGCTGATCATTTCCAGTCACTATAATGTCATCCACATAAACAATGAGAGCTGTGACTCCCTCTAGACCCGAATGCTTGATAAACAAAGTGTGATCTCCTTGACTCTGTTTGTAACCCATACTCACCATTACTTTGGTAAATCTACCAAACCAGGCCCTCGGTGATTGCTTTAAACCATAGAGTGCTTTCTTGAGTTTACATACCTTGTTGGGAGGCACCTTTTTTGTATAGCCAGGTGGGATCTCCATGTATATTTCCTCCTCAAGATCTCCATGTAAAAATGCATTCTTTACATCAAATTGTAGGAGGGGCCAGTCAAAGTTTACAGCTAAAGACAAAAGAATTCTCACTGTATTCATTTTGGCTACCGGAGCAAACGTTTCTTGATAATCTATTCCATATGTCTGTGTGTAACCTCTAGCTACCAGCCTTGCTTTGTACCTTTCTAACGTCCCATCTGCCTTGTATTTCACAGTGTACACCCATTTGCATCCTACTGGTTTCTTCCCTTCCGGTAGCTCTACAATTTCCCATGTATTATTTTTCTCTAAGGCCTGCATTTCAACATTCATAGCATTTTTCCAATTCTCACATGATAAAGCCTCCGAGAGAGTTGTAGGAATTGTCACCATGTTTAAATTGTTAAGAAAACATTTATGCAGTGGTGAACACTTCTCAAATGACACAAAATTGGAAATTGGGTATTGTGGGTGTAACTTTTTTGTGCACTCTCTAGTTCCCTTCCTAAGAGCAATAGGCCAATCAATGTCAGGTGTAGACTGAGAGGAATTAGAAGGTATTACCTCATTCTTAGGCTCCGAGTCTGACGCTTGAACTAGCTTTGGTTCAGGACATGGATTTTTCCTTCTTGAGTAGACCTGAGAAAACCTTTGGTTAGTAGCATCATTATTACCCCTATCCGTTTGTGATTGATTGTGTTCAGCCAGATCAGGATGTTCAGGTAGATGAGGTTCAGATTGGTTTAAGGACAAAGAATGCTCGAGAAATATAGGTTGCTCTTGAGAAGGTTCAAGTTGAGATGCAAATCTAGGTTCAGGTTCAGCCAGCAACTGATGTTGCTTATTTATGCTAGGTTCAAGTAAGAAAACATCCTTATCTTCCTCAAATGTTGCCTCCCTCTGAAGATAAGCCTCATTAAAGTATGGTACTTCCTCGGCAAACGTCACATCAGCAGATACAAAGAATTTTTTGGTTGGGGGATGATAGCATTTGTATCCCTTTTTGGTGGAAGAATATCCTATAAAGATGGTTTTGAGGGCTCTTGGGTCTAACTTTCCTCGGTTTTGATTATGAACATGCACATATGAGACACAGCCAAATATTCTAGGAACAAGATGGTTTGTTGTGCAAATATTTGGATAAAATTGAGAAAGAACTTCCATGGGACTCTTCAAATTCAATACTTGGGTAGGAAGTCGGTTGATAATATAGGTGGCTGTGAGAACTGCTTCCCCCCAATAATTTTTTGGGACATGTCTTTGGAATAACAATGCACGAGTTACGGAAAGAAGATGACCATTTTTCCTCTCTGCCACCCCATTTTGTTGGGGGGTATAGACACAAGATGACTCATGAATGATTCCTTCCCGTTGGAAAAAAGTAGAGATATGTTGATTAAAGTAATCTCTAGCATTGTCTGATCTAAACCTTTTAATGTGGACACCAAATTGATTTTTGATCATGGAAAAAAAATTGGGAACCACATCACTCACTTCACTTTTAAATTTGAGCAGAAAAATCCATGTAACTCTAGTGCAATCATCAATAAATGACACAAACCATCGTGCCCCAGAAATATTAGAAACTGTGGATGGACCCCATATGTCACTATGAATCAACTCAAAGGGAATAGTACTCCTTTTATTGCTTATGGGAAAAGATGCACGCTTGTGCTTGGCAATTTCACAAACATCACAAACAAACGATTTATTTTCTAATCCTTTAAACAAAGAAGGAAACATGATGTCAAGGGTTTTAAAGGAGGGATGACCAAGTCTATAGTGATGGAGCCAGATCTTATCTTTATTGGTGAAGTGATGCTTTGGGGACAGTAGGCTTAGGGAATAATTATGCTGTCTATTATCTAGGCTCTCAGACACCTCAAGGTAGTACAATCCATCCATCTCCTTAGCACGTCCAATCGTCATTCCCGAATCCTGGTCCTGAAATAGACAATAGGTTGGGAAAAAAATGACTTTGCATTTTGAATCAAAAGTAATTTTGGTGATAGATACCAAATTTGTAGACAATTTCGGAACATGAAGGACATTTTTAAGGGTGAGATGTGGACTGATTTTTATGTCTCCTATTCCTGCTACTGTAATTGGTGAACCATCTGCAGTGGAAATTTTTTTGTTACTAGGACAAGGAGTATATGTGCTGAAGTTTTCAGAGGCATGGGTCATATGATCAGTGGCTCCCGAGTCAATAATCCATGATTTTCTAAAAAAATTTTCGGAGGCATTTAAACCATGAGAGATTGGGAACTTACCTGAATGTGTCAATGAACAGATACCTGAGGGTTTGTCAAGAGTTGCCAGTAGGTTTCTCAATTTCTCAACCTCTCCTTTGTTGAAGGTCTTTGGCTCCTCTGCATCTGTCAGGTGCCCCCTTTGCTGCTTATTCTGGCCACTTTTATTTCCCCACTCCCTACTTGGTGGTTTCCCATGCAATTTCCAGCACTTCTCCCGGGTATGTCTTGGCTTGTTGCAATAAGTACACCATAGTGAATCCTTGTCATCTTCACCTGCAAACTTAGATTCATTCTTCTTGTTTTCTTTGCTGGAGCTTTCCTTTGGACCATGGTTTGCAGTGTTTATAAGCATTGCAGAAGCTTCCATTGGTTTTGGCTCCAACATCACCCCTCTTCTACTCTCCTCGGCCAAAATGATTGACACCACCTCATTGAGTGATGGTAAATCATCTTTCCCCAAGATTTGTATTCTCACGGGATCAAATTCTGGATTTAATCCTGCCAAAAAATCATAAGTTCGATCCTTTTCAATATATTCCTTCAGCACACATGCATCATCACTATTTTTCATGGTTATCACCCGATATTGATCGATCTCTTGCCACAGCCCCTTCAGCAAATTAACATACTCAGTGACTGATCTATTTCCTTGCTTGGTTGACATTGTTTTGACCCTCAACTCATAAATTTGAGCTGCATCCTTTACCTTAGAATAGGTTTGTCGAATTGATTCCCAAACCTCTTTTGCAGTTGGTAGAAACATGCATGTGTCACTGATTTCGGGTGACATAGAGCTCCATAGCCATGCCATAATCATGGAGTCTTGCTCATCCCATGAGGTGAACTTCGGATCTCCTTCCCTAGGGCCGGTTCCAAGGATGTGATCAAGCTTACCTTTGCCCTTTAAAATGGTCTTAATTAACTGTGACCATTTCAAATAATTTTTTCCGTTGAGTCGATAGGCTGCACTGATCTGTTGCAGTTCTCCCGGTGTCGGATTTGCTGCTGTGTTTCCAGTGATGCAAGAGACAATCTCAGCAGAGGTGGAATCAGTTGACATCTTAACTGTAGTGGCAATGAAGGCTCAAATGAAAAGCTACGGCAATTAAGGCCAAGAAAAAAAGGTTGCCCACGGATAGTATCCCTAGGGCTCTGATACCATAACAGAATTTTGGGAGAGAAAACTCATAATGTTATTCCTTCTTTACAAGCTAATATATACAGATATCAACATAGTTATAAAAGGAAACCATTTAATTAGGGAATCCCTATAATGGAGTCAATCCCTTCAATTAGGGACTTTCTATAATGGAAAGGATCTCCTAAATAATGAAGTTGACAGAATATTAGGCCTGAAATTTAGCCTGATTTCCTGACACAATTCCTTCACTTATGTAGACCAAAAGAAGAAGCTTCATGATGCTTAAGAAACATTTTGGAGTTCTAACTTTGCTCTAACCTACTTGAAGGGGAATATGAAAGACATCCTGATGATAGACTTCAAAAGCAGAGATGGTTTTCTCTTATGCTTAATAAGAGATGGTTATCTCTTATGCTTAATAAAACCAACAATTTTGTGGCAACAAGTGACAGTTATGTGGCTCATTTCCTTTGTGGTTTTGAAGATATACACTGACTGTGTCAAATTGTTTGCAGCTTGATATAGAGAATAATTCTGCTCAAAAGGTCTGGCAATCCACTGAGTTTGTCTTTGGTGAGGGCCTGTTTATGCACCATCCATCTCAATATGTATTTTATTTGCTTGTGTACATTGCACATGTTGACAAGCTTGGAGTGTGTAAAGAGGCATATGGTGGAATTCAGGTTATGGAGTTGTAGCCTTTGGAGCTGGTGGTTATGGGATCTCATTCTTTTTCTTAGTGTGTAGATTGCCAGATCCTGGTAAAAGAGAATGGCTAAGTGACAAAATTTGAACTTTCTGTTGGTGATTATTTTCCTTTTTGGCCTCACAATCAAGATTGTTAATTACTGCCTGGTCATATACTCTCAAATGCATCCGTACAAATTATTTGGTAGTTGCAAGATGTGCAATATGCTTGGAAAAAGGACTAATGTATAGACTTCTGTAACGGAGTTCTCCTTGCCTTAATCCTTAGACACTAATAGTGAGATTCTCATAATCTCTGGGTTTGGCTTTAAGCCCTTCGATAAGTTTTTATCTTCTTTTGTCTTTTTATATTTACTACTCTGTTGTGTATATAGCATGACATGAATAGATAATGAACCCACCTGACAAGGTGAAACTTTGAAAAAGTAAATAGGTTTTCATGGCAGTTTGTTTAACGTGGTTATTCATTGCAGCCTTGAGACCAAAGAGTTCTGCATTTTAGGTTGATATTGATCTGTAAACTACTCTTGTGTTGAACTGCATATTGACAAGATAATTCGTGTTGTGAATTTTAGCATTCTATTATGAGGGTAATGTGCTACACACTTCGTTATTGAACCCTCTCTGAGGATCTCATTTGTATCTTTTGTGCCTATCAGGATGGATCTATGTTCTCGAAATGGCTTTAAAAGTCTATTCATATGGATTTTCGAACTACTGGAGAGACGGTCAGAATCGCTTTGATTTTGTGATCACATTGGTGGTAGGTAAGTCCTGTGGAAATTTTATGTTGATGTTTACTGTTTCTTCCCCTGAAATGCCTATACATTTAACACAAGCTCTTTGCCTATTAGGTTTTTTTTAACATTACATTGATTATTTTAAAATTCATTTGGAGTTCACACAGTTACTTTCTATTTTGTAGCTTGAACCTAGAGCCTTTGAGATCTGATGACAATAATCCACCTACCACTGCCATTAGTACCAATCACAGTTTAGTTCTCATTCATATTTGATGTGAATTGTTGCAGCTTCCAGAAGAGGTCATAATTTGTAGTCATAGATAAACAAAATAAATACTTGCTACACCTTGGTGTAATGAGAAAAGAATTTCTTTTGTTGAGAACAAGGAGTGTCCAACCATCAAGGTGCATAAGCATGGTTCTAGCGTTTATGACATAAAGTAGTTCAAAAAAAGAGCATAGATTAATTTTCAGCAAACAAGAGGAGGCCACACAATTGCTTAATAAATAGGATTGTTAACCATATTGAGACATGAAATACCACTACAACTGAGTTACGAGTTACTCCATTGTTATCAGCAATATATATTTACAAAAACATGGTACACCATGTAGCAATGACACAAGATTTTTACGTATGCAGTCATTGGTGAGACTCTAACTTTTACATCCCCCAATGGACTGACTTTTCTTTCAAATGGAGAATGGTATGTGCTACTTATTTCTCCTTATTCTTTTTTTTTTTTTCTTTTTCTGGCAATCTGGAACTTTTGGATTATTTACAATTGTGAGGAGGATGTTTGGAATTACAATTAGCGCATTGGAGATAACAAAAAGATTTAAATGTTTAATTTTGCATGCCAAGGTCTGTGCGCTCAAGAGTATTAGATCTGTAAGGTGTTTGTCTCTATTATTACATGGTTATGTTTCTAGATTCTTGTACTTATCTAACTCAAAGGCAATTTTGCATCCAAACTTTTGTTTACTGCACAAACGGTATGTTTCTGACTAAGGAAGCCACTTTTTTTTATAAATTATTTTGAGAACTACAAAAATAGATTCAAATTCCTCAATCTATGTCATGTCTTAATTCTTCTATCGTGTTTTCAGGATTCGCTACCTCCTTCTCGCAAGAATGTTGAGACTAATAAGGATCTTGATGTATGTTCGAAACTACCGAGCTTTCATTGCCACATTCTTGACCCTCTTACCAAGTCTCATGCCATATCTTGGCATGATATTTTGTGTCATGTGCATATATTGCTCTCTTGGTGTTCAGGTACAAGTCTCCTTACACATCAAAGTTCTTGTGCATATGGTGGATGTGCTGTTTCAATATTATTCCTTGCTGCTTTCAGGGTATATTTTAAATAAATAAAATTGAGTGTGAAAAATTTATTTCTGTAAGCCTTTTTATCGAAGCTTTGTTTCAAAACAGTTTGGAACGGTTAAAACAGCAATGATATAATGTGGTATGCTCATATACTTTACTGTAGATGAATCATCTTGTTGAGGTGTTAATTGATGTGTCACAACCCAATTTCTCCTTGGCGCTGCTAGATCGTTCTCTGGGATAGCTTGTTTGTTGATATCCAGCTCTGTTTCTCTGGTTCTCGCCTTTATTTACCTTAGCAAGACCATTTCCTTATCTATTAAAATTCGCAGATATTTGGTGGGCTCGTCAATGCTGGAGACCCCACTGTAAGGGAAATCGACCTTGCTAAAAATGAGTATCCTTTTACGTTGATGGTAAATTCGCAACAATTCTGTGCCCTTTTCTGGTTTTTTTTTTTTTTGCTGTAATTTTTTTCCCCATTTCATTGAAAAAATCTGTATCGCCAAAATTTAACTGTGAGATCATTGGATCTTGAAATGAAAATATTCTTACTCTTAAATTTATTTCTTTTTCTGCTAATGCTGTAGAATTATTATCAATGTTCTCTGAATGACTTCCTTGACGAAATCAGTTACCTCCTTTTCAATTTTAATGACTATCCAAATGGAATGGTGACCGTTTTCAATTTGCTAGTTATGGGTAATTGGCAAGTGTGGATGCAGGTAGCAGTGCTACTTGATTTTTTTCTCATGTATATATTTTTCCATGTTTCTCTAGCTTGTTATTCTGCAATCTATGTAGTTGTCCATTTACTATAGGAATGCATATTATGCTCTTTGTTCATTTTCCTTTTTCCTTTTAGGTACAAACTGTTATAATATTGCCCAACTGTGGCAAAAAGAATGGGAATGTATCAAACATCTTTTTGGACAATCAGACAATAAATTAAGCAAATATGTAATGAAAATTTAGTTCTGAGCTGTTCTGCAGAGATAGAAATGTATGGACCATATGGGCTGGCAGGTTCTCGACAGGATGTCTAAGGCAATATTACAATCGCAAATGAAATGTCACCAGACTCTTTTCATAAATTAGAAGCATTTTAATTTCATCACTGTTGTAGTCAGCAATTTCTACTGATTCTTGAAAGGAAAATGAAGCACTCTTTATACGTAACAGATTGTATTGCAATGGTAGTTGCTCTACATTCAAGATAGGAGAGCCATTCCTTTTCCTAAACATTTAGGCAATGAACTGCTTCTGAACCACGTGTTATGTGACAGACTACATAAGACATAATGTAACCTTGTAATAAATAGCTTTACCTGTTTTACCTTTTATCCCCATATTTATCTTTGGGTTTGGAAGCTTTAATGACTTATGTTTTGAAATTTCAGAGCTATAAGCAATTGACTGGAACTTCTTGGGCCCTTGCGTATTTCATCAGCTTTTACCTTATAGCAGTTCTATTGCTTTTGAATCTGGTAAGATTTCCTAGAAGAGAACTCTTTCTTTTTCTTTCTTTGTCTTGTAAAAGACTGCATGCTATAGAAGGGAGATAAATGATTATTTGGAGAAGTTGCTAAAGAGTAAGAAAAGCAGAAGCAGCAGCAGTGCTGCTTCTGTGGGCTAACCGCTGGTAATACCCATTACAGCCATTATCCATGTTCAAAATATCATATGAAACAAAGTGCAAAAAGGGACTGAAAAAATTTATTACATAAACTGTCAGATAGAGCTGTCAGCACTTTATGGTCCAACAAGAGGTGCTAGAATGTCCTCAACTCGAAAAGCACAGTTTGCTTTTTAGCAGACACAACAAAAACAATTTGTTTTTGTCTATCAGCAAATCAAGAACCTAGGAAAGGAGTAGGCAATGAACTAAAACTGTATCATAATTTGCAATATATGTTGGATTCTTTATTCTATCCAACAAATCAAGAACCTAGGAAGGTGTTCGAAAACATCTTTCACTTGGGATTCTACCATGCAATTCATGATTTTCTTTTTTGGTTAACCAAACTAGAGCAAGTTTTAGGTGCTTCCCTGGGCTATTACAAAATTAGCAAACATAATATTTTCAACTATACATTTCAGGTTGTTGCTTTTGTCCTGGAGGCTTTTTTTGCCGAAATGGAGCTCGAGATGTCAGAAAATCACGGAGAGGAGAACAAGGTCAGTGTAGATGTTGAAATATTGTGTTAAGAAATAATAATATGAGGCGAGTTTGTGAATTTGAAAAATGTTCTGGCTCATCACCTTGTGAAAAATTTTCTTGCAATGATAACATTGGGGTTTTAAGTCCTCTGACCTTTTCCAATCAGCATGTAGACTTATTTTCCACAAGCTATATATTGAGATGGCAAAGTTGTGCAACAAGAGTTGGAAAAGCGTACCTATGATTGATCTTTGGCTATAGAAGCACCTGATTTGTTTGCTAATGATTTTTTTTTCTTCCATTTTGTGAAAAACAAGTGCAAAGGCATTATTTGAGTAGTTTAAAAAAAAAAATGAAAGGGCAAATCATTCATTTAAGCACTAGTTTTCATGCTTCTACTACAAATCCTATGGCTACACCTCCACTGGGATGATAATGCTAATGGAGGTGGATTTAGCAATGGTTGCAATTTCATACAATATTATGACAAGACAATAATGCAAACTTTTCCTGGGAAAATCAAAAGTAGAAATCATAAACTTTTCTGGTGAAGTTTTTGCTTGTGCTTATATAAATATATAAACACATGAAACTTTTGATCATGCAAAAAGCAAGATCCCAAACCAAATGCTGCCTAAGCCATTTAAGAATTCATTCATATCCCACTGGAAATTCCTTTGAGAAGTTGATCATTGTTTAAGTACCCTTACATAGCTTTCTCATTGGCTTTTCTATGTCCAAATCCATAGCATGAAATTTTGTCCCTGAAGAGACTCCTTGGTGGTATATTTCCATCTGGAGGTCTTGGATTTTAAACAAGGGATGGTATGGAGAGAGGAAGTTCACAAAATATTGGCAGAGATACCAGATACTTTGTTAGCCAGGCCCTAATGGGCATTCAAAAGAATATGGCAGAAAACCATGTTTTACATTTCCATGATTCCTTTGGAAAGCAATTGGTCTAGGATGGGAGGTGGAAATTCATAAGTTGATAATTAGGTATTTTTTGTCTTCAAGATTACCCTTTACTTTGAGGGACATGCATGATGGACCTTTTCTAGGGATAATTAATAACTATGCTTTCTAAAACTCTGCCTGCATTCTTTTGTTGTCATCCACAAAATTTGCTGCATGCACTGTCTAAATCCTACTCCAAACAACAAAAATCACAAATTCAAAGTGCATCTCTGATGGTAATATTTGCAGTATAGCAGTGGAGTCTGGAGCTAGTAGCTTAAAATTTGCTGCCCTTGCTCATTGTGCAATCACTATCCATGATTAAGAATTTGCATTTGGCTTCGTAAGATCTGAGATTAGTTGAATCCACACTATGCTGTTCAAATTCTATTGATGTATTCCATTATGGTGTTGTTTTGCCATCTGACATAGTTCTTTGCTGATTCTGTTGTTCTAATACCTTGATATGTTGGATTTAGAATGAGTTTCATACATATGGCTGAATTGCTGAGCACCAGTATTTTTTATTTGACATTGCCAATCTAGGATGCGAAGAATATAAAGGACCAGCGTCGATATGTCGGGTATGCGCTGCTGCATAATAGTCTAAGGAGCTGTTCTTTACTTGCACAAACGCATCTAAGTGCTAAAAATACTGTGATTTTTTTTTTCTTTGAATTATGTAGCACTAAAACTCAGAGTCAGCGGGTTGATATGCTTCTCCATCATATGCTGAGTGCGGAGCTGGATCAATCTTATCCATCCAATGCATAACCTTTGATTCTTGGTTGGTAGATTAATGCACATCACACCATATAAATTTTAGGGTGAAAATTTATATTTTGTGGCTTGTGGGGAGTATTTGTTGCTTGATACCCTTTCTTTCAGGGTGAAATATTCAATTTTAAGTTTGATTGAGTTGTGGTCGTCAAAAAATGGTATGCCATGGGAATGGGTTAATGGCTGGAGGTGGTCGAAAATAACCAGCAGAGCAGGGCGTCGAGATGCTGAGGGGCAAGATCACAGTTTGGGTTTTCCTTTGAGTTAGGTGAGGAAACAAACGACACGTCGTGTAGAAGTGGATTAGGGCTTGGAATAGGAAAGGAGGACTATGACCCAAAGGAGGTGCCCCACCCAGGATTCAATTTACACATACAATTTAAATTATGGGAAAAGTTCAATGGCTTGAATTTTCTTTTTTTTTTTTTTGATTTTTTTTTTTAAATTTAGAACTATACAAAATATATTTAAAATAATATTAAATATTTTTAAAATTTAATTTTAAAAAAATAAAATAAAATTATTTTTTATATATCCTACGCTATATATAAACTGAGAGTTTCTCAATCCATATAACCAGAGCTTAAATTATTTATTCATATATGTGTAAAAAAGATAAAGCCAGAAAGAAGACAGACACAAATGATCCAAGTTGATCAGGCAACCGCAATTGGAAATGCTTTTGCGGATGTGTTTGTCGTTTGCCGAAGGTTGATTGATTATTACTTGATGGGACTATTCTCAAAAAAAAAAAAAAAAAAGATAATTATTACTTCATTGGACGAAGTCTCGCTTGCCGACATTTCAATAAGTCTCTGTATATTGTTATTATTGTACACTTAAGATTCATTACAGTTTAGTAACTTGAAAATTTACTTTTTGTAAAAACTGATAAATTTACTTTTTCCAAAATTAGAGATATCTTTTTTTATTATAATCTGATCTTAACATATCTTTATAGTTGTCCTTTTTTTTTTTTGGAGTAATTGCCTTTTTTTACTCTATAATGAATTTAAAGAACAGCTGGCATATGTATTACAGTTTAGTAACTTGTAAATTTAATTTTTACTAAAACTAATAAATTTAGTTTTTCAGAAATTATAGATGTTTTTAAAATTATAATCTGATCTTAACATATTTTTATAGTTTTGTCTTTGTTTTTTTGGTTGGAGCAATTGCCTTTTCTTACTTTATAATGAATTTAAAGAACAGCTGCCATAATAATTTTGGTATCAGATTATAATTACTCTTTTTTCCCATTAAATTTAAAACTATTTAGTACAACGGCTACTTTTCCCCTTTAAATTCTTAACTTACAATTGACCCAAAAAAAAAAAAAAAGAAAAAACTTAACGGTTACTTCCGTATCCAACATAATCTTTGTTATTATTGTAGCAACCAACATATTCTTATTGTAGCTAGCACACTTGCTGATCAAGGCAACACCCAACGTTAAAAAATTTTGAAATTTAACTTATAATACAATTGCTAACATTGTTTTTAATGTCGGTCTTGAAATGACATTGATACTATATCAGTAAAAGAAAAATCAAGTGTTCAAAACTTGACTTTCTCAATTGTTCACATTTCTCCAAGTCTAAAAAATCTCAAAAAAAAAAAAAATGTCCGTCCTAATCAATTAGCGCAGCTACTTAAGGAGAGAGTTTCTCCGAAATTGAGAGAAATTGATCCCTCAATAGATTGTAGATTCTCTCTCTCTCTCTCTCTCTGTGTCACAGGTGGCAGAGGAAAGAGAAAGGGTGGATAAACCCTAGGCCCACCGGCAAGAAAGGAATTACACGGAGGCCCACTTGCTCGGACCTAGTGGCCCTCAATGGGCCACAGCGTGCGTGGCCGCTTGCCGATGAAGGAATGCAGATCACGGACCCCACTGCCACGACTACCACCCAACACGCCGACTAATATTAATTAACAAACCGATTTATCAAAAAAAAAAAAAAAAAAACTTGTATTCTAGTCTCTTCCCACTCGGTTCTTTCTATTACGTTCCACTCTTTTCGGTTTCTGGTTCATAATTTGCCTCTCTCTTTGTTCTTGAAATCCTCTTTTCTTTGATAATTTTTTCTTGAAATCTTTGCATGAAAATGCTTCTTGTTCATGATAATTAACTCAGAAAGTAGACAATAAAAAGCTATAAGGTGCTTTGGAGTAGAATCTCAGTAACAGAAGATGCAGAACCCGCTGCTTGGGGAAAGTAGCGATGCTGGTGATCGAGGCAGTAGTGGCTCGAGGAGAAGCGATGGAACGGCGACGTTTACTCGCCGCTCCGCTGCTATCACTCGCGGTTCTCGCTATCAAAAGGCAGCCGCTCTTGTCGATCTGGTCCATTCTTGAACATTTTCTCGCCGTTCTTTTCTTTTTCTTTTTTTTTTTTTTTTTGAAATCTCTTAGTTGTTTCTTGTTTCTTGAGGATATTTCAATTATACGCACAATTTTCTTTTTATTAGTATGTGTATTGTTCATAGGAAAAGAGAGATTCAAGAATAGTTTACTTTAATGTATCGGCGGTTGAAAAACGAAAATGCTATGTGCAGGCTGAAGATGGCGTGGGTCTACCAGAGGAAATTCTTGATCGGCCGGACTTTGAGAGCGCGGCAAATCTTTACTTTGTCTTTATTCAGTTTGATTTCCTTTGGACTCTCAATTATTTTGCACTGATACTCCTTAATTTCTTTGAGGTTAGCAGTTTGTCCTTTTATTGCTCTCTTTTTTTAGTCTTACTTTTAGTCTTAATGTCTATCCAAACACGGATGCAATAATAAAATATTTGAAAAATTTTGAAAAAAAAAAAAAAAGAATGTGAAGGGCTGTGTCTGTGTGAAATGCTTTATATGTCTATTTGATTGTTAAATGGTGCAGAAGCCCTTGTGGTGTGCAAAGAATTCAGCATATTCCTGCAGTGATAGGGACTATTACTATCTTGGGCAGCTGCCGTACTTAACTGGTTCAGAATCGCTTATCCTTGAGGTCTGTTTTATGATTAATTTGTCTTGCCTGTATTGTTTCCAATTTGGAGACTTATATGTTGACTTTTGTGATTGAGATGTTTCTGTCATATATGTTTTGCATATTCAGTGCTATAGTGATAGAATCTCATTTGCATGTGAAAAATTTCTAATTTTTTTTTGTAACAATTTCAAGGACCCGATTATGCCTTAATGAGATTATCAATTATGAAGCATAGGATTCCTGGTATCTCTTAGGTAGTCTCTCTCCCATGTTCAAGAATGCAGTGAAAGTTATTTGTGCACATACATATGCTGAGTGACAGCTTGAAATATCTTGGGTGCAATTTATTGATGCAATTCGTCTCAGTTCCTCCACTTAATGTGCCTGTGTTATTTTTTCTGATGAACAGTTGTAAATGATGTTAACTAGAAAAAGTGGTGATCCGCTACAAAGAGACTTATGCGCGTGAGATTGCATTGTACTTGATTTTCATTTTAGATTCTAAATTTCTAACATAAAATAATAAAATAGTTTTGTTGCTAAGCAATGTCTTTTGGAATTACATTGGTAGTTCCATTTGTTACAGGCATATGACTTAGAAGATTCTGATATAATCAACTAAATATTGAAGGTGGATGTTGAGGGTAGTTTTTTGAGTGCATGAGTAATAATTGAGGTCAGTTCAGATGTCTGTGCCAATGAAGTGGGTTTTAAATTGAATTTGGAACGTTAGAGACCAAATGTACTGAAATCGTCTCTTTCATGCTATTTTGATGAAGATTTTCTTGTGATGACATGTCAAAAGTTTTTCAACATATTGGCTAATCTGGTGGGAAATGTATATAAATGTGAACTTGAAATATGCTTGTACTGGCAATATCCACTAGACTTAAAGCTCACCAAGGTGACATAAGTGACAGGAATCACTATATTTCTGTCAGGCTTTAAGATGTCACTGAGGTTCCAGTGGTGGATGTATTTGCTATTTGAGTGTTTGTTTCTTATGCAGGGTGTAACTCTCGTCATACTAGTAGCACACATTTTCTTTCCAATCTCATATGAGGGGCCTCAAATATATTGGAAGAATTTTGTTAATCGACTCAAGGTAATTGGTTGTTGTTTCTCCTTTTGGTGAAATTGTTATATGATTGTTGTTGTTATTGCTGCTTTTATTCTTCTTTTATTTTCTTCTTAATGCAAGAAACATCTTGACATTGTTAAAATTAAAATTCCCTTTTTTTTCCTTTTCAGTACACAGAGTTAATTTTCATTTAGTTCCCTATCTTGATTCCTGATGTTGCTTTCCTCTTTTGTTTTTCTCTGCCTTTTCTTTTTATTCTTTTTTATGGGTATTGTTTGGTGGATCGAGTTTTCAGGTCATTTGCCTATCACTTTTAGCTGCTGATTTACTGGTTTATGCACTCTACCTGTCTCCAGTGGCTCTGGATTTCCTTCCTTTAAGGATCGCACCATACATAAGAGTTGTTTTTTTCATCCTAAGCATCAGGTATAAGGGTAGAGTCTTGTTCTGTGTGTGATCCTGGTGAAGTGGTATATCTCGTTGTAGTTGCATAACATGGTCACCTGATAGGCAGTGGTTTTAAAGATTTATTATATTGATCCGTGCCTTCTCAATGTTCTGATGTTCATGGTGTCACAACCATTTTATACTATTATAACTCTTTCATCCAATCCTGAAAGGATCATGTATGACAATAAACTGGTGCCAGAATTGGTGTTTTGGTGCCTCTGGGAAAAGAAATTAACAATGACTTGCTTGTGGGCCTTAGATGAGGAAAATGCAATAAAATTAAGAACAGGAAGCTTGTACTACAATTCTATCTGTTTTTTGAGCTGGTCTGAATTTCTTCTGGCTAACAAACAACTTCAGCTTTTTTAATTTGACATGCGTTTTCTTTTTACTGCCCAGGGACCTACAAAGAAGTGTCCTTATTTTGGCTGGAATGCTTGGAACATATTTAAATGTCCTGGTTTGTTCGCAATCTTGTTATTGTACCCTTATTGGTGTTCATGTTTGGTAATAATAAGTTAAATTGGATATTCTGTCCCATTTAGTTTTCTGTTCTTGTTTGATAGGATTATTGGTGTACAATGCAAACTTCATATTATTTTCCTCTCTTTCCACTTATTGCCATCTTACTTTTTTGGGTTGTAGGCTTTGTGGCTTTTATTTCTTCTGTTCTCTAGCTGGCTAGCATATGTCATCTTTGAAGATACCCAACAGGGAAAAACAGTTTTTTCCACATACGGGGCCACATTATATCAAATGCTTCTTTTGTTTACTACATCTAACAATCCAGATGTTTGGATACCTGCTTACAAGTAAGTTTTCTTGGAAAATTGATCTATAACTGTCCCTCCTTTTCTGTTCTTTTTTTTTTTGGGCGAATTAGTATCGATGAGGGCTCAGTTACCCATCCTGAATCAGGAGATACCATTTTTTGGTAAACCATCCTTTTCCAAGTGCTAGGAGTGTTCTCCGCTTTGGTGAAAGATGCAGGGAGGAGAGGACTCTTTTGATCTTGTTGACATGATGTGATTTTGGGAATTCTTTATGCCATGTAATTGTATATGACAGCAGGCTCTGTAGAAATTTTCTGCACAAGCATGATTTCCTGTGAAGCTATTCTTTTAATTGTGCTTTTGGAGAAAGTATTGTTTGTTGAGGTGTTCATGAGTAACAGAAGTCTCCATTTTTTTGAACTGATAGAAATATTCCATTTATTATACTGACTATTATTTGCCTGTATTTCTTCTTATTGATATATTTTCAAGGACCTCATGATGTATTATTCAACTTTTGCCATCAAATTACTCTGTTGACAGTAAAGTATAAGAAAATTTTATGTAACCATGTGCTTATCAAGTTGTTTTTTTAATCTAGGGCTTCACGTTGGTCTTGCCTCTTCATTGTTCTCTATGTGCTACTGGGGGTGTACTTTGTCACCAACTTGATCCTTGCTGTTGTCTATGACAGCTTCAAAAGTCAGGTATATTGTCCAATAAATTTGCGGGATCAAACTTTTTTTTCTTACAACAAGCAAACGGCACTTGCTTATTTAATTTTTTATGCAGCTTGCAAAGCAAGTTTCTCAGATGGATCGCATGAGGAGAAGAATACTGAATAAGGCTTTCAGTCTTATTGATATATACGTAAGTAACATGTGACTTTGCTATCAGATTTCTGTCGTTGCATTCTTATCATCTTCCTTTCTGCTTTATCGTTGTTATCTTTATATAACTTGCTTGGGCTTTCTTGATATTTTTCTTTATGCTTACATCTGCAAATGTGTTTTGCAAATGTTTACTTCTCTGGTTAATTCTCATTCATTCAAAATTTTACACTGGTGTTTTGCTGTTAGAGGATATCCTTAGTATCATTCCAAAATTTTGAAAGGAAAGATGATCTATTCTCATATAGTTTTTTGATAAAATTGCAACCATACGCAGATGCTAGCATGGACTTTGAAAATGATTACACACCCATGTGGGACGTGAATGAGTAAACAAAAAATGAAATATTCATCTGATGCCTTCATTTCTTGGAACAATATTGATAGATGTGATCAATAGGTGTTTTAGTTCTTGTTTTCAATTCAATGATCAGTTGGTAATCCGATAACACCATTCGTTGCATTGAGAAAAAGCTTTTCAGATTATATTTTCGAGGACACTCTTTCTTGCAATGAATGAGTGCCCTTAAATGTTCCTGATTGGCTTCAAGTGATGGTGTCATAATTCTTATAGGAAGAGATATTTATAGCAATATTTAGCAGGAGACATCAAACCGATAAATGAAGTTATTCTAACAGCTAGCAAGCCTTTGCTAAATAGAAGAGAATCAAATTATCATTTATAAATCACGATTATGCGATCATTTTTCACTCTGAATTGTAATGGATTACAAACGTGAAAGAAAGGGCTCATTTCTGTAATGTCATAACTTTCTCAGTACCACTTCCCTATGATAGGAAATATTGGCCTTGAAAATAGGTTTCTTTATAGAAAGGTACATGTTTCAGGCCTTCAGAAAGGCATGGCTGTCTGCATCTTTATCTATAGTGACCAAATACAGAATACAGCATTATGTTTCCCTGCACCATTTCTATGTCTAGGTCTCTGAAATGTTCACTCCAAGAGATAGATTTTACTTTCATTTAATAGTGATATGCTTTTGTGAGATCACGTTAACTTTTGTAAAGTTTGGATTCACCTGTGCCAGTCTCTCTCTCTGTTGTTTTTTTTAATGCACTTGCCATACCATTTGATGCTGCATCAAGTTGCTTGCTTTTCCATGTTGTTTGATTGAACATTCTTGCTTTCATTCTGTGCGCATCAGAATGCTGGTTTTCTCTATAAAGAGCAATGCATTAAGCTGTTTGAAGCACTGAACAATTACAGGTATTAATGGTGTAACCATCTTAAATACAGTTTCAGAATATTGGTATTATTTTTTTTTGCACAAAGTTTTTGGATTTTGAGTCTGTTAAAATTGATGAACAGAGGAATAAGAATAATGGTAAAGTGTGAAAATTCAGCTGGAAATATTATCAAAGGGACACAATCTGACAACTGATATTTACAGATAGAAATTTGCAGCTTTATACTTCTTTTGCAGCAGAAAAACACTGAACCCTCCAGTATTTGCATTGAGAGGCTTCTGTTTAGTATCAAAACTGTTCTTACCCAAACAAAATAAAGGGATCCAATCCTGGCACTTTTTTTGGCTAAGTTTGAAGCTTCCACACTGCAAGGTTTGGAGAGGTTTAGATGTATGCATTTGTCCTGTTGAAATCTTGGAGGCTTTCATTGATCTGAATCCATCTAAGGTCAACATGCCCATACTCAAACACACTAATGTGACCAGTTTAACACCTTTAGACTACTTCCTAAGGCCAACATGCCCATACTCAAACATATTAATGTGACCAGTTTAACACCACCTTTAGACTACTTCCTATTAGCAAAATTATAATAAAAAATTCTTTTACTGAAAAATGATTAGGCATTGGACTCTAAAAAGGATAATTTTCTAGCCTAGTTTCTGTGCTCCTATTTTCTTCCTTGTAGCATTCATTTGGGATTTTATAAAAATAATAAAATGTAGGCTGCGATTTTTTTTTTTTTTTCAACTCACTAGGACTTCATTATTGTAGTATGTGATGTCATCTATAATTAGATTGTAACATCTTGTAAATGGTTCCAATATACTAAATTACCAGTTCTTTTCTCTACATGACTTTGAGCCCTCTTAAAGTCAAGATTTTTTTTTTTTTCCTTAATTTTTCTTGTGATTTCATTCTTTTGCTTATAAAAACATTCTCCCATTCTTGTTTTGATTAGGACTTTGCCAAAAATCTCAAAGGAAGAATTTGAGTTGATATTTGATGAGCTGGATGATAGTCGTGATTTCAAGGTACATTATGCATATTAAACTGCTCGCCTGTGGGTGACTTTTCCCACCAGACATCAATTTGATTTGTGGATCTTCCATCAGGATCTTGTTGGCACTCTATGGGGATGCTTGATCTTGCCTGATATCCAACACTTGCACAAAAAGTTTTGAATGATGCTTCTATAATATTTGTCTGTTGCATTCCATTTATTGTCTGTTTTTGTCTGATTAAGTGCTTAAGTGGCTTATTTGGTTGGGAGATTTTCTTAAACCCAAATCCGAAGGTGACTTGGTTTTAGACATTTATTAGTGTCTGAACAAGTAATCATACTGTTTCATTTTGAACCACAAGGCCTTCGGTACAAGATGGCTTTTAGTATTGTTTGATGCTGAAATTGGAGTCTAGTTCATTTATGCAATTCTATGGAAATTTGTCACTGGTATAACCTCTGGAGTTTATTGCAAGAGAGTTACGTCATATGTGTTTGAGGATGATCATCTTCATAATGTCTCCAATGTTTAGAATTCTCCCATCTCTGGTTTATATTTCCTATGGATGCCTAATAAATCTGAAAAGTGATATTAAGAGTCTGGTTTCACCATGTGTAGTCTCCCTTTTTTTCTCAACAACTCTTTTTGAAGAAAGTTTAATGGGGAATATTGCCAACTCAAGGAACAAACTAAAGTATTCTGGAACTGTCCGATTTCATTGATTACCTCTGAATATCCACTAAAGTATGCATCTTCTCATGTTTTCTGGAATTTGGTCTTTCCTCTGCGCAGATCAACCTGGATGAGTTTGCTGACCTATGTCATGCAATTGGTTTAAGGTTCCAGAAGGAGGATGTTGTAAGTCATTGCTTAAAAACTGAAACACGAGGAAATTTCCAATGCTTTTAGAATACTTTTTGAACACCTTGGATCTTGGTTGCAGCCGTCGTGCTTTGAAAAATGCCCGTCAATTTACCATTCACCATTCTCTGAAAAGCTAAAGACATTCATGCGGAGCCCCACATTTGGCTACATGATATCTTTCATTCTCACACTGAATCTGCTTGCTGTTATAATTGAAACAACGGTACAGCTTAAAATTTAATTCAATTGATTTTTTCCAGTCATTCTTTTGTCCTACTTTTTTTCTCAGTTATGTATGGTTCGGTTCTGTTTGATGAATTTGTTTTACTAACCTTTATTGCTGTATGCATACTTGTTCACTCCATACTTACATGGCCTCTGGATGCTGCTCACTGCAATCTCTGCTGTGAGTAGAATATTAAGTCCTGTATAGGCTGCATGTTGCAAATCCAAAATAGTATCAATTGAAATATCTTGTCAGTGCCATGTAGAGAAAGAAAACCTTTTGATTTTGCGTTGATGAATTGTGCGGTGAGCAGCACATGAAGCTAGAAAAAAGAGATGAAAAAGGATTTAGAATGACTTGTTTGAAGACAATAAGGAAGCCGGTGCAAGTACATTGCAGTATTAATTTCATATTTTTCTTGTGCTTCTTTCTTTCCCTCCACTGAATACTGTTAGACTACGTCATATTTACCAACATGAACAAATCCAATTGAGTTTCCAGCTGATGTCACTTAAACATCAATTCATTCACTTATGTAAACCAAAAGAAACATTTTGGAGTTCTAACTCTGCTCTAGCCTACTTGAAGGGGAACATGAAAGACTTCCTGATGAGAGACTTCAAAAGCAGAGATGGTCATCTCTTATGCTTAATAAAACCAACAATTTTGTGGAAACTAGTGTCCCTTATGTGGCTCATTTCCTTTGTAAATTTGAAGATAAACACTGACTCAGTCATGCTAATCTTTTGTGTCAAATTGTTTGCAGCTTGATATAGAGAATAATTCTGCTCAAAAGGTCTGGCAATCCATCGAGTTTGTCTTTGGTGAGGGCCTCTTTAAGCACCATCTATCTCAATATGTATTTTTTTTGCTTGTGCACATTGCACATGTTGACAAGCTTGGAGTGTGTAAAGAGGCATATAGTGGAATTCAGGTTATGGAGTTGTAGCCTTTGGAGCTTTTGGTTATGGAATCTCATTCTTTTTCTTAATGTGTAGATTGCCAGATCCTGGTAAAAGAGAATGGCTAAGCGACCAAATTTGAGCTTTCTGTTGTTGATTATTTTCCTTTTTGGCCTGACAATCATGATTATTAATTGCTGCCTGCTCATATACTCTCAAATGCATGCATACAAATTATTTGTAGTTGCAAGATGTGCAATATACTTGGAAAAAGGACTAATGAAAACACTTTTGTGGCAGAGTTCTCCTTGCCTTAATCCTCAGAACCTCTGGGTTTGGCTTTGTGCCCTTGAATAAGTTTTTATCTTCTTTTGTCTTTTTATATTTACTACTCTGTTGTGTTCATAGCATGACATGAATAGATAATATACCCACCTGACAAGCTGAAACTTTGCAAAAGTAAATATGTTTTCATGGCAGTTTATTTAAAATGGTTATTCATTGCAGCCTTGAGACCAAAGAGAGCTTGATTTTGGGTTGATATTGATTTGTAAACCACTCTTGTGTTGAACTGCATGTTAACTGCATAATTCGTATTGTGAATTTTAGCATTCCATTATGATGGTAATGTGCTACACACTACATTATTGAACCCTGTCAGAGGATCTCATTTGTCTCTTTTGTGCCTATCAGGATGGATCTATGTTCTTGAAATGGCTTTAAAAGTCTATTCATTAGGATTTTCGAACTACTGGAGAGACGGTCAGAATCGCTTTGATTTTGTGATCACATTGGTGATAGGTAAGTCCTGTGGAAATTTCATGTTGATGTTTATTGTTTCCTCCCTAGAAATGCCTATTCATTTAACACCAGTTCTTTGCCTGTTAGGTTTTTTTTTTTTTTTTTTTTTTAACGTTACATTTATTGTTTTAAAATTCATTTGGAGTGCACACAGTTAATTCCTATTCTGTAGCTTGGACCTAGAGCCTTTGAGATCTGATGACAATAATCAACCTACCACTGCTATTAGTACCAATCACAGTTTAGTTCTCATCCATATTTGATGTGAATTGTTTCTGCTATATTTGCAGCTTCCAGAAGAGGTCATATATATGGTGAAAAAAATTGCATTAGGTTAACATGGCACTCAGGATTGTATCTCCTTTACTTTCAGAAAAACTACTTGCAACACCTTGGTGTAATGAAAAAATTTCTTTTGTTGAGAACAAGGAGTGTCCAACCATCAAGGTGCATAAGCATGGTTCTAGTGTTTATGACTTTAGTTCAAACAAAGAGCATAGATTAATTTTCACCAAACATGAGGAGGCCACACAATTGCTTAATAAATAGGATTATTAACCATATTGAGACTTGAAATACCACTACAACTGAGTTACGAATTACTTCATTGTTATCAGTAATATATATTTACAATACCATGGTACACCATGCAGCAATGACACAAGATTTTTACGTTTGCAGTCGTTGGTGAGACTATCACTTTTGCATCCCCCAATGGACTGACTTTTCTTTCAAATGGAGAATGGTATGTGCTACTTATTTGTCTTTCTTCTTCTTTTTTTTTTTTTCTGTTAATCCGGAACTTTTGGATTATTTACAATTGTGAGGAGGATGTTCGACATTGATGATAACAAAAGGATGTAAATGTCTAATTTTGCATGCCATGGTCTATGTGCTCAGGAGTATTAGATCTTGTTGAAGCATAAAATATAAAAGTCTCATATCGGAAAGGAAGAGAGGAGTAAAGCAATATATAAGTGTGGTTAGAAAACTCATAACCTAAGCCTTAAGGTTTTAGATAAGATGTGGTGTCCAAAAAGCCCATTTAATATTGCTTGCTTCTTCCTTGTTGTTATCCGTTTAAGTTGTTGGGCCTATACTTCTACAAATCTTTACATGGTATCAGAGCCCGAATGTTGTTACCCCTCATATTTAATGGTGAACTAGAGCCAGCTCAAGTGAGCTGGCTCCAACTCAGGTGAGTTGGACTTTCGTTTGTTGTTCACGCTTCTAGCTCAAGTGAGCTGAGCCCATCCAGGTGAGTTGGGCTTTCGCGTGAGGGGGAGTGTTGAAGCATAAAATATAAAAGTCCCATATCGGAAAGGAAGAGAGGAGTAAAGCAATATATAAGTGTGGTTAGAAGACTCATAACCTAAGCCTTAAGGTTTTAGGTAATAAGTGGTGTCCAAAAGCCCATTTAATATTACTTGCTTCTTCCCTGTTGTTATCCGTTTAAGTTGTTGGGCCTATACTTCTACAAATCTTTACAGATCTAAAAGGTGTTTTTCTCTATTAATACATGGTTATTGTAAAGATTTATAGCAACATAAGCTCAATAACTTAAGCAGATAGCAAGAGGTAAGAAGCAAGTAATATTAAATGGGTTTTTTGGATACCACATCTTACCTAAAACCTTAAGGCTTAGGTTATGAGTTTTCTAACCACACTTATATATTGCTTTACTCATCCCTTTCTTTCCAATAAGGGACTTTTATATTTTATACTCCAACAAACCCCCTCACGCTAAAGCCCAACTCACCTAGGATGGGCCCAACTCACTTGGGCTAGAAGTATGAACAAACAACGAAAGTCCAACTTCACCTGAGTTGGATCCAGCTCACTTGGGCTGACTCTAGTTTACCATTAAATGTGAGAGGCAGCAACATTCGGGCTTTGATTCCATGTAAAGATTTATAGCAGCATAGGCCCAATAACTTAAACGGATAACAAGAGGTAAGAAGCAAGTAATATTAAATGGGTTTTTTGGATACCACATCTTACCTAAAACCTTAAGGCTTAGGTTATGGGGCTTCTAACCACACATATATATTGCTTTACTCCTCCCTTCTTTTCCAATAAGGGACTTTTATATTTTATACTCCAACAGTTATGTTTTAAGATTGTTGTATTTTGCATTCAAACTTTTGTTTACTGCACAAACAGTATGTTTCTGACTACGAGAACCACAAAAATAGATAAAAATTACTCAATCTATGTCATGTCTTAATTCTTCTATCATGTTTTCAGGATTCGCTACCTCCTTCTTGCTAGAATGTTGAGACTAGTAAGGATCTTGATGTATGTTCGAAACTACCGAGCTTTCATTGCCACATTCTTAACCCTTATACCAAGTCTCATGCCATATCTTGGCATGATTTTTTGTGTCATGTGCATATATTGCTCCCTTGGTGTTCAGGTACAAGTCTCCTTACACATCAAAGTTCTTGTGCATATGGTGGATGTGCTGTTTCAATATTATTCTCTTGCTGCCAGTTGATGTCTCTTAGAAATAAGCAACTGGCATTTGCAGAAACTTTCAGGGGTATATTTGAATAAATAAAATTGACTGTTGAAAATTTATTTCTGTAAGTCTTTTTATCGAAGCTTTGTTTCAAAGCAGTTTGGAACAGTTAAAACAACGATGATATAATGTGGTATTCTCCTATACTTCACTGTAGATGAATCATTTTTTTAAGGTGTAAATTGATGTGTCACCACCCAATTTCTCCTGGACGCTGCTAGGTCATTCTCCAGGATAGCTTGTCGATATGCAGCTGTGTTTCTCTGGTTCTCACTTTATTTACCTTAGCAAGACCATTTCCTTATCTATTGAAATTTGCAGATTTTTGGTGGGCTCGTCAATGCTGGAGACCCCACTGTAAGGGAAACCGATCTTGCTGAGAATGAGTATCCTTTTATGGTAATGGTAAATTTGCAATAATTCTGTGCCCTTTCCCCTTTTTTTTTCTGCTGTAAATTTTTTTTCTCCATTTCATTGAAAAAATCTGTATCACCAAAATTTAACCGTGAGCATTGGATCTTGATATGCAAATATCCTTATATCTGTCTTTCTTTCATTAGGCACTTAAAACTCAGATGTCTAAGGACCATTTTGAATGTTTTTCTTTCTCTTAAATTTATTTCTTTTTCTGCTACTGTTGTAGAATTATTGTCAATGTTTTCCGGATGACTTTCCTTGACAAAATCAGTTATCTGCTTTTCAATTTTAATGACTATCCAAATGGAATGGTGACCGTTTTCAATTTGCTTGTCATGAATAATTGGCAAGTGTGGATGCAGGTAGCAGCGCTACTTTATTTCTTTCTCATGTATATATTTTTCCATCTCTCTTTAGCATGGTATTCTACAATCTATGTTGTTATCCATTTAATATAGGAATGCATATTATGCTCTTCTTTCATTTTCCTTTTTCCTTTTAGGTAGAAACTGTTATAATATTGCCCAACTGTGGCGAAAAGATTGGGAATGTATCAAGAACACCTTCTTCTTTTTCCCAAGGACAAGCAGACAATAAATTTCGGCAAATATGTAATGAAAATGTAGTTCTGAGCTGTTCTGCATGTCCTTGGACTAGAGATAGAAATGTATTGACCATATGGGCCGGCAGGTTCTTGACAGGATGGCTAAAGCAATATTGCAATCACAAATGAGATGTCACCAGACTCTTTTCATAAATGAGAAGCATTTTAATTTTGGCACTGTTTGAGCAAGCAATGTCTACTGATTCTTGATAGGAAAATGAAGCACTCTTTATACACAACATATTGTAGTGCAATGGTATTTGCTTTACGTTCAAGATAGGAGAGCCATTACTTTTCCTAAACATTTAGGTCATGAACTGTTTCTGACCACGTGTTATGTAACAGACTGCATAAGATGTGACGTAACATTGTAATAACTAGCTTTACCTGTTCTACCTTTTATTCGCACATTTATCTTTTGGCTTGGAAGCTTTAATGACTTGTGTTTTGAAATTTCAGAGCTATAAGCAATTGACTGGAACTTCTTGGGCCCTTGCGTATTTCATCAGCTTTTACCTCATGGCAGTTCTATTGCTTTTGAATCTGGTAAGATAGAAGAAAACTCTTTCTTTTTCTTTCTCTGTCTTGTAAAAGACTACATGCTAGAGAAGGGAGATAAATGATTATTTAGAGAAGTTGCTAAAGAATAAGAAAAGCAGAAGCAGCAGCAGCAGCAGCAACAGTGCTGCTTTTGTGGGCTAACTGCTGGTAATACCCATTACAGCTGTTGTCCATGTTCAAAATCTCATTGAAACAATGTGCAAAAAGGGACTTAAAATATTTATAGCATAAACTGTCATATAGAGCTGTCAAAACTTTATGGTCCAGCAAGATGTGCTAGAATGTCCTTAATTTGAAAAGCACAGTTTGCTTTATAGCAGACACAACAAAAACAATTTGTTTTTTGTCGATCTGCATAGAAATTCTTTACTCCGTGATATGGGCAATGAAGTGAAACATGTATCATAAGTTGGAATATATGTTGGATTTTTATTTTCTATCCAACAAATCAAGTGACCGGGAAGGGTGTTTGGAAACATCTTTTATTTGAGATGCTACTATGCAATTCATGATTTTCTTTGTTGGTTAGCCTAATTAGAGCAAGTTTTAGGTTCTTGGGTCATTACAAAATTAGAAAACATCATTTTTTCATTTGCAATACATTTCAGGTTGTTGCTTTTGTCCTGGAGGCATTTTTTGCTGAAATGGAGCTCGAGACGTCAGAAAATCGTGGAGAGGAGAACAAGGTCAGTGTAGATGTTGAAATCTTGTGTCTAAGAAATAGTAATATGAGGCGAGTTTGTGAATTTGAAAAATGTTCTGGCTCATTACCTTGTGAAAATTTTGCTTGCAATAATAACATTGGGTTTTTAAGTCCTCTGACCTTTTCCAATCAGCATCTAGACTTATTTTCCACAAGTTCTATATTTATTGAGATGGAAAGTTGTGTGACAAGTGTTGGAAATGCTTACCCATGATTGATCTTTGGCTATAGAAGTACTTGATTTGTTTGCTAAAGAATTTTTTTTCCTTAATCTTTCCGTTTTCTGAAAAACAAGAGCAAAGGCATTATTTGAGTAATTTTAAAAAAAAAAAAAAAAAAGAAGCGGCAAATTATTCATTTAAGCGCTAGTTTCATGCTTCTACTACAAATTCTATGGCTACACCTCCACTGAGATAATAAGGCTAATGGAGGTGGATGTAGTAATGGTTGCAATTTCATACAATATTATGACAAGACAACAATGCAAAGTTTTCATGGGGAAATCAAAAGTAGTGTAAAGATTTGCGGAAGTGTAAGCCTAGTAACTTAGATGGATAACAAGAGGGAAGAAGCAAGTAATATTAAATGGGTTTTTGGACACTACATCTTACTTAAAACCTTAAAGTTTAGGTTATGAGTATTCTAACTACACTTGTATGTTGATTTACTCTTTCCTTCTTTTCCAATATGGGATTTCTATATCATATATTCCAACACGCTCTCTCACACGAAAGCCCAACTCACCTAGGATGGGCTCAGCTCACTTGGGTTAGAAGCGTGAACAAACAACGAAAGTCCAACTCACCTAGGTTGTACTCATGTCACCTGAGTTGGCTTTAGTTCACCATGTAGTTGCTTGCTCTGATACCATGTAAATATTTGCGGAAGTGTTTAAATGGATAACAAGAGGGAAAAAACAAGTAATATTAAATGGACTTTTGGACACCACATCTTACTTAAAACTTTAAAGTTTAGGTTATAAGTTTTCTAGCCACACTTATATGTTGATTCACTCATTCCTTCTTTTCCAATATGAGAATTCTATATCATATACTTCAACAAGTAGAAATCATAAACTTTTCTAGTGAATTTTTTTTTTTTTTTTTTTGCTTATATAAATATATAAACATATGAAAGTTTTGATCATGCAAAAAGCAAGATTGCAAACCAAATGCTGCATAAGCCATTCAAGAATACATTCATATCCCACTGGCCACTGGAAATTCCTTTCAGAAGTTGATCATTGTCTAAGTAACCTTACATAGCTTTCTCATTGGCTTGCCTATGTCTGAATCCATAGCATGAAATTTTGTCCCTGAAGAGACTTCTTGGTAGTATATTCCAACTGGAGGTCTTGGAATTTAAACAAGGGATGCTATGGGGAGAGGAAGTTCACAAAATATAGGCGGAGATACCAGATACTTTGTTAGCCAGGCCCTAATGGGCATTCAAAAGAATATAGCAGAATACCATGTTTTACATTTCCATAATTCCTTTGGAAAGAAATTGTTCTAGGTTGGGAGGAGGAAACTCGTAAGTTGATAATTAGGTTTTTTTCATCTTTGAGATTACCCTATACTTGAGGGACATGCATGAGGGACCTTTTCTGGGGATGATTAACAACTATGCTTTCTAAGACTCTGCCTGCATTCTTTTGTTGTTATCCACAAAATGTGCAGCATGCATTGTCTAAAGCCTACTCCAAACAACATAAGTTACAAATTCAATGTGCATCTCTGATGGTCATCTTTGCAGCATAGCACTGGAGTCTGGAGCTAGTAGCTTAAGCCATTGCCCTTGCTCATGGTGCAATTGCTATCCATGGTTAAGAATTTACATTTGGCTTCATAAGATCTGAGATTAGTTGGATCCACACTGTGCTGCTTAAATTCCATTGATCTATTCCATTATGTGTTTTTCCATCTGACATAAGTCTTTGCTGATTCCGTTGTTCTAAAACCTTGATCTGTTGGATTTAGAATGAGTTTCATACATATAGCTCAATTACCGAACACCAGTATTTTTTATTTGACATTGTCAATCTAGGATGCGAAGGATATAAAGGACCGGCGTCGATGGGTCGGGTATGTGCTGCTGTATAATCGTCCAAGGAGCTGTTCTTTACTTTCCAAACAAATCTAAGCGCTAAACATACTGTGATTTTATTTTATTTTTTTTTTTGGAATTATGTAGCACGAAAACTCGGAGTCAGCGGGTTGATATGCTTCTCCATCATATGCTGAGTGCAGAGCTGGATCAAGCGCATCCATCCAATGCATAACCTTTGATTCTTGGTTGGTGGATTAATGCGCATCACACTTTTATCTTTTTCTTTTTCCTTTTTGGGTTCTTCTCAAGACTTTCGCTATAAGCTTTTTGTATCTCAAGATATGAGCTCACTCTACACATGGCCTTTAGACAATTTTGATGCTAGACCATGAGGTTATGATGCACAAGTGGTGGGAAATTGTGGAAGCATTATGATACCATAATTTCAGTTGTTCATTTATTGTTGATTACTACTTTTGTAACTTTCATTTTCAAGACCAAGTTTTGCGTTAGTTTAGTGTGGGAACAAAGATTGCTGCTCAAATCTTTCCTTCTTGCTTCAGGGACCAATCTGATATGCAAGTTTAAAATTGCTGGAAGCATAGTCATCTTGAAAATGAGCGGGGCCAGTCTTCAATCAGAACGAACTAAATGAGCATCTGCCCATGCTCATAAACGCAGGCGCAATGAGAATCTCAAAGCAGGTACTGCTTACTCGTAGGCGACCAGACAGTTTTCTTTGTTGTTATAATATGTATGTCTGTCATAGCTTTGCAGCTTGATGCCCCTTTGGTTTTTCTTTTATATAATATTTTATCAGATAAGTTTTGTTTTCGATGTAAGAAAGGGAGACATGCCTCTTCGGCCTTTGATGAGTGATATGTGTATATATATCGAACACTGTTGAGTTTGATCCTTCAAGCAAGTGCAGCGCGGCAAGAATTGATGCCCTTTTAACTTTAACCCAATTCGTTTCCTACATTTTATGGTTCTCTTAACCTCAAAGGTTAGCTTAATTGGTAATTGGTGACACATTTAGGGTTCGCAGAGAAATAAACTCTCTCTGGCAGCCTCAAACTATCCGTCATAATATCAAGAAAACATCTGTAAGCGTATGCAATTTAATATACTCTGCTTCATTTCTTGCATACCGGAACAACGAAGGCCACTTCGCGAGAGCGAGGGGTTCTCAAACGATTGCTTCATTTCTGACTAGAAGTCCGCCATGGATAGTTCGCCTTCGGTACTCCAGTTCGAGATAATGTGTTCTCTGTTCGATGGTCGTTCGCCTCTATTTGGGTGAATTCCGCACTAGCTCGGAGCATCTTCGAGAAGCCCTTTGTAAAGTTCTCTCATATTTCTTTTGTGGCTGGACAACGTCTTGAACACTACGCTTCTCGTCGAAACATATCCAATTTTAGTATACTCTGCTTTTCCATAGGTTCTTCTATGTCATTCAATTTATTATTTACTGTAACATGTAATTTCTTTTCCTATTTTTTGGATATACTTTAGATAATAAACGACCGGGACCCACTATGAAACTAAAATTTAGCCTAAAAATTATGAAGACTCGGGGCCCGAAGGCTTCGTAGACACAATTTTTTCCAGCAGGGAGATTACATTTGCCTTTGAGCCACATCCTGTGGACGGTAACATTTCGTTAAAAGCCGAGGGAAGCCAGACAAAAAGAAAAGGAGAGACGAAAGGATTTCCTCTACTTGTCATGCCCTTCCCTGAAAAAAAAAAAAAAAAAAAAAAGCAACAGAAAGATTGACTCGTCGTTAATAATGATAAATAGTTCCTACGAAAAATAATGATAAACAGTATATATTTTCTGATTCAACTATGGTTATTAAAATCGCGATCCAGATCGTACGATCCTACACAGATCCAACGATCCGGATCGCATTTAAAATCGTTTTGTAATGGAATCGTTGTAGAATCTCGATTTAAGTCGTACGATTGTACGATCCCACTGATCCTACCCCAGCATGGGTGTGGCTGCTTTGTTTAATTTACTATATATATATATTTTGTAAGCACAAAACTTCAGAACCTCACCTTTTGGCCTAGTGGTTACTATCCATATTATTTTTCTTTCAGTCCCACGTTCGAAGCTTTGTCTCAAAACTTTGTACCTTCTATTTGAAAATTGAAACTGCAATTTACTTTTCTTTTTCTTTTTCATTTTAAATTTCCTTCTCAAATAACTGGTTTCTTTTTTTTTTTTTCTTGCCAATGTAATGTATTTATTAAAATTATTTTTATTTATTTTTAAAATTGTTTCAATAAAAGTTTCTTATACTCATATTAACACTCTTTTTAAAAAATATTTTTAATTTTTAATGAAACGAATCATTGGTAATATTTGTTAGTAAAAAAGAAAAAAAATTATTTTCAATTTCACTAGTTTTAATAATTATAGTAAATATTTTTTAAACAACAAATATCATAAAAAATATTATATAATCACATGAAAGATAAATAACTAAACAATTGAATGATTATTTATGTAAAAAATATATTTTATTTTATATGAATAAAAAAATTTAAACATTAGAACTTATAGCATGTGAAAAAAAAATATTGTTGTATTATTAATTGAATTTTGATTTAAAAAATATATTAAATGAATAAATTTTTCTTATTTTTATATCTAATTTTTAAAATATTTTATCTTTTAATAAAAAAATTATTATAAATGGACATTAATATATTGTTTTGTAAAATTGACATTAATTTTAGAACATTAAAATTAAGTTGTTAACTTGATGATGTATTAGTTTGTGTATTATTACTTTATTAGATATTAACGGTGATCAAAGCAACTTGGATATGAATTTGTCTTAACTGGTTTATGTGTGATTGATGCTTTAATTGTTGTTTAAACACATATATGAAATTGTTTATACTTGAATATTAATATATAAAACTTATGAAATACTTAAAAATTTAAAATTATATTTCTATTGTTGTTTTAAATTTTTTTTTATTGATTTTGGTATAATCTTACGATTTTACGATCCAATCCTACAATTCGATCATGACATATCCAAAATGATTTTAAGTAGAATCCCGATTCTAGCAACCTTGGATTCAACTACGTTGATGATGTGGATCCGATTTTAGTGAGAACAGAATTAATCCAGTCTATAAAAGTTCACGGAAAGAATTATGATTCTACGGTCATATGAATTATGTATTGCATCTACTTCTATTTCTTTTTCTTTTTTTGAACACATCTACTTGTATTCCTTTTGAGTAATGTTGAGACTTATATAATACAATAAAAAAAAAAAAAAAAAAAGAAAAAGAAACCAACCTCATGGGCCTAATTCCGTACCCATGGTCCAATAGGGGTCTAAACTGAAAAGAGTGCCGTCTCATAAATCTAGGTGAGATTTAATCAAAAATACTAATAATAAAGACCAGCAGCTTTCTATTCAGCTGGTCACGGGAAACACTGCTCACATGCCACATGAGAGAGGTAAAAGTTCAAGCGTTCGTCTTTTCAAATTCCTCCTCTCTCTAGTTGTACGGACTTTAACCCTCCGGTAGATGAAAAAAAAAATTTATATTAATAATAATAATAATAAATCTAGGTTAGAAGACTCCACCAATGGGATTGTAGGGTGACTTCCATCCCAGTAAATTCTTGCCCTCGGAACACAGATTTATCAAAAAGTCACACATTCACTCTGAATGGCAATAAGCTAAAGGCCACAGAACAAAAGGTCAGAGAAAGGGCTGAAGGCATTATGATTATAAATTTATAATTCACTATAATTATAAGTCACAGCGATAGCCGAGCATCATTTGACAATATACCGACAATTACCATATAGACAAGGAAGCCAAGAATCCATCTCAGTTAGTGATAGACAAGAAAATACCCAATAAATATATAGAGCACGACATTTCATCCCCAAATCAATCTACCGTATCAACACTTACCTACGACCTTAAACATATAACATGGACAATTTGCTGCTCTAGTAGTCCGGCCAAATTTGTCAAAATTGCGACAACAAAAGCACTGGACAACCCGCTTCATGTCAGACGTAAAATGAAATGGTACCCAATAACACCTTTTTCAGCTGTCAAGCCTCCATTATCTTCAGGTTAGACAGTAATCCGAAACTGCTCACAATCTATTTTTCCGAATTTAGTAAAATTTGTAATGATAACATTTATCATCTTCCCCATTGTGTCTCTAAAATCAGGAGATGCACCTCTTTCAGCTCCATTGACATCAGCTTGTCCGTCTTTAACTACAACAGTTCCAACTATAGCACCATCCATGTAAGCTTTACATGCTACCAGAATATCACGTGCACGATTGTGAAAGTGACTGGCAACAAAATCTTCGAAATACTGCAAGCAGAATCAGTGCACTAAATTAGCTTGCTAGGACCCCATAAATGGGTGGATACGTAGTGAGAACTGTTATCGAAAAGAACCATTCAAAGAACAAATATTACCCAAATAATATTAAATCAAATCCAAAATTTAATCAGATAATAGAGATAAAAATTAAAAAGAAAAAGTGACAAATGTTTCAAAGGAAAAGACAGGGATTTCTTTTACACAACCATTCAATAAAAAACATGGCGAAAAATAAAGGAAGCCTCACAGTATAAACACACTTGCCTGCAACCCACACACCCCCCCCCCCCCAAAAAAAAAGTTTATATAGATACAAGGTCCAAATTTTAGTTTTTTTTTTTTAAATAAAAAAAACCTTAAATTATCCACTTTATAGCTCCAGCAAGTTAGAGTAAGCAACATCAATTGAGATCAACTAACCTCAGAAGCTGAACAACCTAGCAAGCTAGAAACACTACACAAAGCTAAGCCAGGTCACTCGGCCCAGGGCCCAAGGATCCATCACCAGGCTGAATAGCTCTCCCTTGTTTATACTAAGTATAGAAACAGTGAGGCCAATATTCGGCCATCAATTAGCCATTCGAGCAGATGGGAAATCCAAAGGCTTAAGTCAACCACAATCAAAGAATGCATCTACAAGGATGTATGAGGAGCGCATGTAGATCTCCTCAAAGAGTTCTAGGCATCTTTCAACTATGGGTAGAGCAAAATATTTAATGTTAAAGATGAAATCCCCAACTATTGAAAGCACTCAGTTCCCAACCTTAATTACTTCCCAGAAGTTAACTTGTTAAAACCTCAGTGCCCATAATCAGAAATAATAAAAAAACACAATCAAACTCCTCAAAATTGTAATAAACCACCATAAAAATTGAGGAAAAGACAGCAGAAATTCTACATTTTTTAAGGATGTCAAAATCAAAGGAAATGCTAGACTAACTAGCCAATCATTGATTGACCAGGCTTGGCTCCTGATTAAAAATTACACCAACAGTGACTGGTTACGGTAGATAAAAGCAATAGACCGTCAGAGGTACGGTTTGTGAGACAATACCTTGGGAGGCCTTCTTAGCGTATACATCATTGTCTTCAATGACAAAATAAATACATCCTCATTATACTTATTGGATCTTCTCTCCCCCTCTGGTCCTTTATAGGATTTTTCATATCCAGGCTCGTTGAAGAAGGGCTTTGCATTTAGAATGAGAGCTTGTATAGACACCAAAACTTGTAGCATGGTCGATTTGCCAGGGATCCACATCTCTGTCTCTTGCCCACTCCAGGTGCCCAGAAGGCTGAGGCAAACTTTCCCACATTCATACAGATTTGGATTCAATCGAAGACCGCCTGAATAGTAGTATACCATCTAGCAGAGAGAATCTGACATTAGAAATGAAGCAAGAAATTCATGACACTGCAAGTAGATGTCACAAAGTACATACCGGTGGTTTGTTGGGATATTCGGGAGGGAACAGACAGTCAAAGACAAAAAGGCCATCATGGTAGGGCGTACCAGAGGGTCCTATGATGACAGCCCTCAAAAGTTCCATCCTTGCCTCGTAAACTCTCACAAATATAGTGTCTGCATAACACAACCGAATAGGTGGATACACACTCAAAGGACTTAGTCATCAAGTGAGTTTTAAAGTTAAATATGAAGAGGATATTTTTGCACACACAAGGATTGGCTAAGGTCTAAGAACCTAAAAAGAGGAAAGCGTTCTCCAAATTTGTGCTTTTGAATAGAACTGACCTGGTAAGTCCTTCTCCAGACTTTTCCATTCCTCCTGAATTCTTTTTCCCCAATTCTTAGGTGGCTGCCACGGAAAAAAGGGAAAGCATAAGCCAACTAGGAATAGAAATTTAATCACATATGAATTTGCAAAAAAAGAATGCAAGATAGACTAGAGATAGAGAGAGAGAGAGAAATGCATCAGCAATTAAATTACCTGATGTTCTGAAAAGCCCATGCGGCTGTAGTGATGATCTGAAAAATCTTCCACAGTATCAAATTGTTTAAATTGTTTATATTTTTGCATAAGACCATTTTCTTCATTCTCTTTTACTTCCCCATTAGAGCTAGATTCAGAAGGCACAGTTGAACTGCTTGTAGATGCCGCCTGACTTCTATTCTCAGGAAGACCTGAAGCAGTTGCCTTCTTTTTGTTTTCAGCAAGATCTGGAATACAAGCCTTCCTCTTGGCTTCAGAAAGATCAGTAGTTGTTGAAGTGCTTGTGCCAGATATTGTATCTTCGCATGGAGCAGGTTGCTTCAACCAAGGAACAGATGCCTCCACCCCAGGAGGAAGATCAACATTATCGAATTGAGATTGGATGGTCAAATAGTCATCATCATCATCATCATCATACAAGAAGTCATCATTGTCATCATAATCAGAATTATCATTGGCATAGTCTTCACCATCATTGTGATCCCCATCTTCATCATGAATCGACAAATCAGAACTATAACCGTTTATATTTCGTAAATTACTTGATCCAGAGGTGGAACTCTTAAGATGATCAACAGTATCCACTGAACCTGCAATACTAACAGAATTCCCAAGACCAAGAGATGAGGCATCCTGGGTTAAAAAAAAAAAAAAAAGACAAAACAAGCATTAATATTCAGGAAAAGGGAATCTATCTTGAGCTGCAAAATAACTATGGCTGACTTCGAACAGTATTACCTGGACAAAAGATAAATATGGACCATTGCAGCCTGATATTGACTTTCCTTTGGCACCCATTTCAGGTACTTTGGGGCTAGTCAGAGTTTCAATTGAATCTTCATCTCTTTCTACATCCATGTCATCACTCAGAGCAACCTAAAGGAAAAGATTGACTCCTAAGCACGAAGAATAATGCAAAATTTCCTAGAAAAGCACCTGACAGCAAACTCAAATCTAGCAAGATGCATGCCATTGATGCTAACATTCCATGCACGTTCGTGCTGACAATATGCTAAAACTTGCATCAATTCAAGATTTAAGAGAGGAAAAAAAACAAAAAAAAAGTTCTACTCCATATCACTGCAAGCAGATTCAACAAGAGTGACAAAGTGAGGTAAAGATTAGTTGGTATACTTTAAGAAAAAGCCAAGTGAGCGAAAAGAACGCGATGGCATTCTCAAGCCCGGCAATGCAGCTTCCATCCCAGTGCCCAACCATACGAGCAAATTGGGTAGAGAACAACAACAATTAAAGAAACATAAAAAATAAAAATAAAAAAAAAAAATCCTCGCTTACAGCATGCTTTTTTCTCTAATCTCCAGCAGGCCAAAATTCAAATTCCACCTTTTTTTTTTTCTTTTATTCTTTCTTTACTTCTTTCTTTTGGTTTCCAGATAACCAAACAGCCGACTTCTTTACCTCAATTCTCTCAAGAAACACAACTTTCTCAGCAACCAAACAGCCTCGGGCAAACCAATTCAATCGCACAACCCGACATCAAAAAAAAAAAAAAAAAAACCCTAGAAAAACAACGAACCAAATAGAATAAAAACAAATAACGCACATCAATAATCGAAAATTTATGAGAGAGAGAGAGAGAAGCGATCGTCGTCAAAACAGAGGGAAACTACGCCGTTTCAGAAAAATAAAAAATAATAATAATAATAAAACGCACCTCCTGGCCTTGCTTCAGTTTCTTGGAGATGGAGACTTGATCATGAGAGGCGGCGGCGATATCATCCGCGTCCAGATCCATCAAACGGCCAATTTCGATTCTACAGCCACACTCACTCAAGCCTAGTTAGTTAGAAAGAGAGAGAGAAATTGAAGGAGAGTGAAAAAGTGGTTGATGATAGTGGTGAGGGCTACAGTAAATTTATTCCCCAAAAAAAATTATTATTATTATTTATTACTAACACTAAAAGAAATTGTCAGAAACAACAAAAACACAAAATTAAACATAAAAATCAATCAATTTATTTATTATAAGAAATTGCGACCTGGAACTGGAAGCTGCCTCTGATTTTGCGTTCCTGTAGAGAGAGAGAGAGAGAGAGAGAGAGAGAGATGCAGTTGTGTATGAATTTCGGAGTGAGTGTGCGAGAGTCAAGAGAGAAGGTGGAAAAAAGAGAGAGAAATTCGCGCCTGTTTGGAATGTTGTCTAACGTACGCAGGAAGGGAACGATAAGAAGCGATAAGCTACGGTCGATCCTATTTTTATTATCTGACGTGTCTCCCTTTGGTTTGTTGAGTATTGAGTAATGCTATCGTGCTGTAGACCAGCCAGCAAAGTTAATTTTCTTTAATTTATAATTACTCATATATAATATATGTTAATTAATTATAAAAAATTTAAAATTAAAATATATTATAAATTTATTAGTAAAAAATATGATAATTTATAATTATGTTTTAAATATTTTAATAATTTTGCGGTAAGGGCGTAGGCTTAATTAATGATCTGTTAAGTTCAAGTACGAAAATACCCTTACTGTCATTATTACAAGACTTTTCCGTGTGTTGGGCTAATCGTCGGAAAAGAAAAAGAATCGAAAAGGGAAAAGGATGGAAAACGATTAGAAAAACTGAAGGGCATTGTCAAATCAATCGAATCCTGAATAAAAAAAAAAAAAAGAATTAAAATCAATCGAATCAATAAGAAGAAATGAAAAAAAAAAAAACATAGAGGCACAATCACCAAATTCGCCTTAATATTTTTTTTTAAAAGTATTTTTATAATTTAAATTATTATTTAATTATTTATAAAAATATTTTTATAATTTTATCTAATACTTTTCTTCTCATTATTTTTTCATACAATTTAAATATAAAATTTTAACTTTTTTATCATTTTCTAATAATTTTTTAAAATTATTTTTTATTTCATTACTTTTTTTTTTTTATTAAAATCTCACAATGTAAACACATTATTTCAAATTTTTAATATGAGAGTCACTATACAACATCTTTAGAAGAATACGTAAAAAATATATAATTAATCTAAATATTTATTTTTTTATATTTTTAAATTTAATTAATTTTTTATAATATAATAATTTAAATTATTATATATCTCTTATATTTCTCCTTATGCACATTTATTTATCTTCTCCCTTTCAACATATATTTGGTTTCCTTGACTGTTTTGGAGCCGATTGCACCAAAAAGACACGTTTTTGAAAGGGAAATGAAAGAGTATGTATGACCCATTTGAAATCCGAATCAAAGTAGATGTCAAAAAAAAAAAAAAGGGTTAAATGCATGTAACCCCCTCTGATTTGATTGTTTGGCAAATAACTTACCTGTTGTTTTAATTTAGGCATCAAATTTCTCTGTAATTTTCAATTTTAGCAATTAACCCCCTGTAGTTTCAATTTTGACAATTAACCTCCCTGTAGTTTTAATTTTGGCAATTAACCCCATATAGTTTTTAATTTTAGCAATTAAAAGGTATTAAAAGTATTTAATTGTTTGGTCATCTGGACTTTCTATTTAATTTAATTTTTTTCCCTATGAATTCACTTTTTTTTGTGTCCAAAAGCTGATGATTTTCTGTTGAGTTTTATTGAAAAGTGGTGGTTTCCTGGTGAAAGAAATATCTTTAAGTCTCAATCCTTGTATTTTGTTTAATGTAAATTTTATAGTTTTTTTTATATGTATGGTTATTTTTTTATAGTCTAGTTAGTAATAAGCGAAATTTGATTTCCTTGTCAGCCAAAATTCTATTTTTACCAAGAATCTCTGGATATAAAATCCTTAATGCAGCAAGGCTTATGCGGAGAAGAGGACCACGAATCACCTGGACTTTCTATTTACATTTCATGTATCAACATTTGAACTATTTTTAAAATTGAGTTCTTGCATAAGAAATAATATTAAAAGTTTTTTTCATAAAATTTTTTAACTGATAAGGGAGTTAATTGTCAAAATTAAAAATCACAGGGAGGTTAATTGCCAAAATTAAAACTATAGGGGGTTAATTACCAAAATTGAAATCATAAGGGGGTTAATTGCCAAAATTAAAAATCATAGGGAAGTTTGATGCCTAAATTGAAACCACAGTGAAGTTATTTGCCAAACAACTAAATTGAAAATAAATAATAATTTATGAAACAAAAAGTAAAAATTTATTATTTATATTAATGAGAAAGTTGTAAAAAATAAATATATAGTAATGATAATATTTTTTAATTAAAAATTTTCAATTATTTTCTTTTCTCATCAAATTCTTCCGAATTAAAAACACCATAAAAAACCAAAACAAAAGGAAAAAAAGAGAAAGATCGTCGGAACAAAAAAATCCACTGTTATTATTTATCAGACAAAATAACCCTTAAAGTATTTACAAATTAATGATTTTGCAACTCAAGGATGGGTTGTTGATCTTGCACCGTCTGTCAACGTCTTCTCCGACGAGAGGGATCTAGAGTCGCATTTACGACGTCTATGAAACGTAGGTCGTTGGCTCCCTACATCACTACAACTCTCATCTCCTAACAATCACAATCCTTACCTTTCGTCACTAATACTGTGTTTGGGAGGGAAAAAAATAGAGAGAGAGAGAGAGAGGAAAGTAAGAGAATTAAAACAAATTGTTGTGTTTGAAAAATTTTTAAAAAGTGAGGGAAAAGAAAATTTCTAATTCTCCTAATTTTCTCTACCCTACCAAAACCAATTCTCTCAAAAATGAGAGAAAAGTTATTACTTCTCCTATTAAATTTATTAAATGACTCAATTACCCTTTCATAATTTAAAAATTACGATTTTACCTAAATAAAATATCTTAATAAAATTTATTATGAAAGATAAAATTATTATTTCAACACGTTTTATATTCCTCTCCTTTATTTTCCATCATTTCTCAAACAAAAAAATTTATAATTTTCCTTCTTCCTATCACTTCTTTCCAAACACAAGAGAAAATAGAAAATATTTTTTTCTTCTAATAATCCTCTCTTTCACTTTCCTCTCTCTCACTTTCCTCTCCCTAAAAAACTTTATCCAAACACAGTGTAAGCCGCTGAAGTTTATCGGTCCGAGTTGGACACACACCCTCAAAATCAAAGATGCGAAAACTAAAACAAGAATGACAAAAAAAAAAGAAAGAAAAAATTACCGAAAATAAACAAGATGAGATCTTGTGAAATAGGAAAACAAACAAAACCTTCAACGTTATGTGAAGAACTTGTAGACCAAGATCTTTTTTTTTTTCTTATCGAGCTGTGGAGAAAGTGAGAAATTGAGAATTCTTGGTGCTTTATCCTCTTCATCTCATCGTCTGGCGTTTCTTCTCTCTTCGCATTTTTTTTCCAAACAAGACTACTCTACCTAGAAAACTCGAACCAGTTCATCGATTCCTTGGAGTAAAAATGGTGTTTTTTTTTTTTCTTTTTTGGTGAATAGGAGGGATGAATCCCAGTCTCATCGGTTAGAAGTCGAGGTAGCAACACTCTACAAATATCATCAAGAATTAGATACAAGGCACCCACAGGTGGAGTGGGAAGCACTGTTTAGTCTTTTTCCTAATAAAAAATAGCTCTGGCAAAGAAGTCTACCACTCTATTAGTCTCACGATAAAAGTACTTGAGACATACTTTCCAATTTTTGTGTATCAAATCACAATACTCATTTATAAGATTGAAATGTGGGTAAGTAGGGTGATACGTTTATTAAGGGTCTTTTTAACTAATAAGGAGTCGACCTCAATAATGAGCTTCTGAGTACTAGCCTCCTACGCTAAGGATAAACCACAAAACAGAGTTCAACAACAAAAGTAGAACAAGAGCTAATTTTCCTTATGAAACCACCGACCCAAGTGTTGTTGGAGTCCCACAATACTCCTCACGCTGTTGCCAATCCTGGCTTGCATTTTGAGACACCATTCATATTTAGCTTCCGCTAATTGCGCAATGGTTTCTCCTAAGCAATTAAGACCTCCCTCTTTGGAGGTTTTTTCCATGTTGTAGTCTAAATTTCCCAAGGAGTAAAATATTCTCTTGTCAACTTTAAGTCAATATTTGAAGCATAAGGCCCCATAAGTGTGCCTTCAATAACCCTTCTGTTTCGTCATTTCTAAATCCACCAAGAAGTAGTAGCAAACAAAGTAGGCCAAAAACCAGCACCTCTTCCTCCAAACTTACCACTACGATTCGCGGCCAACCAATCCCAACAAGGAAGCTAGGGGTGCATTTGATACACAGACTGGACAGTGCGGTATAGGATAGTATAGGCTAATATAGTATATGATATGTTAGATTACTAACCTATATTATGTTTGGATGTCATTAAATAGTATCGAATAGTTATCCTATGTAATGTTTGGATGATATGAAATAGAATAGTATAGTATATCAAAATTACTTTTTACCCTTACAAATAATTAATTTATATTTACTATTAATTTTAATATTTTTATTAAAAATAATTAAAATTAAGTAATAAAATTAATATTTATTTTATATGTTATTATACATTATACTGTTTATAATTTTTTAATTTTGTATAAAAAATATTTTTTAAAATTAAGTATTAATTTTATTTATACAAATAAATTTTACAATATAAAAAAAGATTAATATTTTTTTAAATTTTTTGAGAAAAAATTAAATAAATTTTAAAAGATAAAATTTCAAATTTATATAAAAAAAGAATGAATGAGCACGAGAGAGAGAGAGAGAGTGTGAGAGTGAGGAGAGAGAAAGGAAGGGAGGATAGAAGAGAGAGGGATGAGAGAGAAAGGGAAGAGAGAGAGATGAGGAGTGAGAAAGATAGAAGAGGGAGGAGAGAGAAAGGGAAGAGAGAGACAAGGATTGAAAGAGAGAAGAAGGAGGAGAGAGAAAGGAAAAAAAGAGAGACGAGGAGTAAGAGAGGGGAGGGAGGAGAGAGAAAGGAAAGAGAGAGGAGAAAGAAAGGAAGAGAGAGAAGGGAAGAGGGAGAAGATGAGAGAGAAATGAATTTTTTAAATTTTATGTTAATTTTTAAAAAAATATTTAAAAATTATTTTAATTAAGAGGATATTTTAGTAAATATATAATTTATTAACACTAGTCCATGATGTGAGATAACTTAGCTTATAGGAATTAGAGGGATAGTAAGTCCACACTAGCCTATCCTATACCTATCCTATACCTATCTTATTAACCAACCAAACATGTGTTAAGGTGGGATAGTTGGCCACTAACCTATCCTATCCGATCATATCTCATGAAACAAACGCACCCTAAAAGAATAAAGCCTTTTTCCCTGGATCTAAAATCTGAGTCCAAAGCACAACCGTCACCCTGCAATCACAAACTATATGGAGTATGGTTTCCTCAAATATGTCTCCCCAGTCTGCACTAGAATCGCTCTGCATTAGTTAGGAGGCTATTATGGCTAAGCTTCTAAAGGAAACAACAAATTTTTTTGGGAATACGACATTTCCAAATCAAATCATATAGGCTTTTGTGCTCGAATGTTACCTCCCCTTGTAGAGCTTGGTAAACGGATTTGACAAAAAACAACCCGTCTGGGGCTATGCCCCATACCAAAACATCCCCATTGTCCTCGCTCGAGTCTATCATGTACGTGGCCAAGTGAGCCAAAACATCCGCTGGGAAATGTGCCACAAGTATAATTGTTAGCCCCTTGAACACTTGGCATGCAGGAGTTGGCGGCACCTTACACCAATTCCTAGCATGGGACTTTGGAGTGGCTAGGCACTCCTTGAAACAAGGTGAAAGCTGAGAGAGTCAGCGTAGGCACGGGCCTACATGCGGGTCCCAGTGTGGACCAAGACTTGGGTTGGACAAAGGATGCTGGACTACATGTTCGTGGGCTCCATCAAATGGGCCATGAGCTTGGGCCAAAAAGCTCAAAACACAAGACTGAGTCTTGGCCAAGTCTGCATGGCACTGCATGGCATTGCATGGCACCGAGTCTCCTACGACGTGTGGAACGTGGGGACGTGCAGGTGTGGCTCTATCCGAGTGGCCAAGCATCGGGATAATGCTCATCAGATCGTGCATGGTAAAGGATCGTGGGTAGATAAGACTTATCGAGATCAAGTGATGGATGATCGTAGGAGATAAGACTTATCAGGATCGAGTCATGGATGAGAACGTGGGAAGATGAGGATTATTAGCCACGATAGAGATCATGGGGAGATAATGTTTATTTCCAAGACCTAGATAGCTGGGGGTGTCAGCTGTATATAAACCCTATGGGTTGTCATTTGTACTCAGTGAAAGAGAAATCACTCAGAAAGAAAAATTGTAAACACTGTTGAGAGTTCAGGTGATTGTTCTTTTGTATTGCTTGAGTTAAGTAATAAAAGGTTGAGAAAGGTTCTCGTATATGCTCTTGTGTCTCTTTCGAGTGTGTGAGTTGTGTGTCTTACTTATAAAGTTCCATTGTGCAAATCATTGTGTGCGCGGTTGGCTGAGACTAAGTGTGACTTAGTATCATCACAAAGCGTAATTTTGAGTGAGAAAATTAATCGTGTGACAATAGTCCACTTCCAACCGACCGCATCATCCTAATAAGAAGCTATGTTGTGCGCTTTAGCATCTGCATCTATCTCCCTTATAACATGATCCACGAGGTAAACTCTACCAAGCCAAGTATCCGTCGAGAGAGATGTTTGAAGTCCATTACCCATGTGCCACATAGCTCCCAGGTTGAGATGAGGGCTTGTTTTAACCATGCTTTTCCAAGTGTAAGAAGCCACTTGACAAGCCTCGAAAGAAACCTTGCCCATAGGACTACGACAATAGTTCCCCTTGCTAACTCTAGCCCATAATGTATAGGTATCTTTTAGCAGTCTCCAGTACAATTTAGTCATCAAAGCTTCGTTGGTTTGGCCCATCTTTTTAATCCCCAACCCACTAGCCTGCTTAGATTTACACACAGTGGCCCACTTGACTAAATGTAGTGTTCGTGAAGCCTTTGTGTCCCCCCATAAAAAACTCCTACGGAATTTGTCTAGTGGGCACACACCGACACTAGTAAAAGAGATGTCTGCTTGGAATAAACCAGAATCGAAGAGGAGATGACTTGATCAAAGTGACGCGCCTTGCCATAGAAAGAGGGTGTTTATTTTACTTTTGCAAATTGTTGCATTTTGCATTTTGAAAAGTAAAAGAAATAATGTTTTCTTATAATTTCTTCAATCTTGTTGTTTGTTAATAGTTTTTCTCAAAATAGTTGATTCAAAAAATAACTCACATTAATTTTTTAATAAAATAATTGATAATAAATAATGTTAGATTAAAATACCTTTAATTATCTATACTCTAAAAGTTCTTTTTTCGTATTTTTAAATTTTAAGTCTTGTTCCAAGTAGTTATTTTACTATTTAAATAGTTATATAAGTATTTATTTAACTAAATACTATAATTTCATTTTGTTTATCAGAAACAACAATTAACAAATGATAACAATTATCAGCACTAACTAAACTAAACACATTTGCAACAATAAACTACAACATAGAAAAGATTATCCTAAAAGGAATGACTATTGAGTTTACTTTGATTTTCTTTAGGGCGGTTTGTTTAAACAATAATGAAACCCAAGACAAAATATGTAATTCATCAATCAAAATTACTCTGATAGGTTGCAACCCACGTTTTTGTCAAACAATACAATTCTTGTCTAAAACAATACTATTTGTCTCATCATAGTTTATTAATAATTTTAAAAGAGGTTTTTATATTAGGCTTAATGGGTCTCGCAAGTTTTCCATCGCAATGTATTCACAATTAAAGTAATCTTACAATCTGAGGCGCTAATCTTAAGTTTTATGGATCTCAAAAGTTTTCAACACGACCAAAATTACATGAAGTAAAAGCGCTAAACCCATGCACTATTTTCTTATAGTCACATTCTCTATTTTCTATAATCAAGACAACGCACAAGAAACCCGCTTTGAATAGAGACACAAAAGAAATCAAATTTACTTAAATCGAATCATAAACTCAGTAGTAAAAGACGAGAAGGAAATGTCAAAATCTCAGACAATGAAAAAGATAAAGGAAAATGGTAACAGACTTTGGAGCAATTTGAGGTAGAATTGAATCCACTTTTACGCCTTCGTAATGGAGCTCAACTCAACAGTCTGATTGAAAGGGGAAATTGCAAGACGCTAAGTGTGGAGGAGTCGTGGAGCGATGTTTCAATTGAGAGATAAGAAGAGCTGGCACTCAACATGGAGCAAGATTTGATTTAATTATGTTTGTTTAATTTGGACTCAAATAATTTATGTTTTAGTTGATTTGGCTCATTGTAAATTAGTTGATTAATCAAGCTCATCAATTTTGTTTAGCCTTCCTTGGTAAGAGAATATAATCATTGTGTAGGAAAAAATTGACGGGGCAAAAAAAGAACAATTGGAGCATCAACACAAAAAATAACTAACACACGCACACGCGCACACACGCATATTAATCAAGCTCTTGTAACTTAAAAAAAAAATACAGCAAGCAATCCACCCTGAACCCTGAAAAGAGCACAGTTATATCTTTTGGATAAAATGTTTGGATTTTTTTTAGAATAAATTGTGTCTGTTATTTTTAAAATAAATATTAATATTTTTAAAATGTAAAAATAATAATTATTTCAAAAATATTAGTTTTCATTTAAAAAATAATAATTTCAGTTTCAATCAAAATAAAATTCGACACACCAATCATCGAGACACTAACTTTTTTTCATCTGAAAATTCTCTTACAAATTTTTAGTCCAAGATTGCATTTCTTCAATCACCTGATAGTTTTTGAGTTTAATGGTGGTATGAGGTCTCATCTAATCTATATCCGACTAACAAACATGCAAACCATGGTTACCTAGCTGTATTATATGGTAGTCATTTGCTAATGGCTAGTGAACAATTTGCTAATGGCTAGTGAACAATAGCTCAATTAATTAAAAAAATATTGCATAATAATCATTAAATTTAGTGCGAAATTGAATGTCATATAATCTGTAGTATATGAATCTAGTCAAAAGTAGAAAAGAGTAAATTAAGGATATCTTATTGAGATGAATACCAATATTTTGAGTTTTAAGTATCTTACTCGACATGACGTGTTTCAAATATAATTTTATCTTGCATTATTAACAGTTATACAATTTAAAGTGTGAAATTATTTAATTTATAAATAGGTTAATATCTAAAAAAAATTATAATTTTTTGTCAATTAATAAATATAATATTATTTTTAAAAATTCATGATTTAAGTTATGTATGAATTTTCCCTAACAAACTACCACACCGTCCAATTTAATATTTTTTTTTATCTGACGCAAATTTTAGTTGTTATATTTTTATATTATATATTATAATCTAGTTCACATCATCTCGACAAGTCACTGTTTTTAATAGATTTCACCTATTAAAATTAGACAGAATAATAGATTTATTCAGATAAATGCTTATAAAATTAAAATTGTAAATTTTTAAAAATAATATAATATTTATTAATTTACACAAAAAAAAATCCTGATTTTTTTAGATTTTAATCATGGGTAAATTCACACATTAAATTAAATTGTATAAATTTATAAGACACGTACGATTCCTGGAGTCGATTTAACGTTTCGTGCAACGTGCATCCATCTTGATGGGTCGCCAAATATTTCATATTTGTTATCTCAAATATATTTGTTAGTAATTTGTTTTAATTTATTAAGAAGTTGGTTGGCCTATAGTTATACCATAGTCTTAATTTTCTCATTTTTTTAAATTATACATCAAAATAAAATTTACAAAATAAAATTTTTTATTTTTAATTATTAAAATGTATACTAAAAATCTAACAATTTTTAATATATTTCTTGCCCAAATAAATATATGCAATTCCAAATCGTAGGCGCTAAGTTTTGGCGCCAGATCTTCCCGCCGAGCTCGTCCGCTGCCCCCAATTTCCCCGCTGTATATGTGGAGCACAACAAGCAAAACAGGCCGAAAATTCCCCCAGAGAAACCCGAAACTCAAGTCTGGCAATAGCCAAGCAAGCAGGATCGGACATGGTTGTCTCGCTGGGCCCCGGAAAGTTCTACGGCAGCGGCCTTCCTCGGCCGCGCATCTACACGAACGTGAAGCTGAATCCGGAGCGGGTTGACCCGCCAGTGCCTGTGACGGATCCCTTGCTGTCGTGGGCTCGGGAGGCTCACTGGTCCATGGGCGGCCTCTGCTTCGAGCGCCTCCGCCTGCAGGGTCGCATCGAGGGCAACGTCAATCGGCTCCGCAAGCAGAAAGAGAAACAAGCCAAATCGCAAAGCCCAAAAGTAGTCCTCAAAGATCTTGACCACCCAGATGGCGGGAATGGCAAAAGAGAGAACAACAGGAAAAGGGCCGGATCTGTTTCTCCACCTCCTGCTCCTAAGGTAACGAAGAGAAGGAGGTTTATGGATTTGTTCGACGAGGATAGTGAAGAAGAAGAGGAAGAAGAGGAGGAGGCTGTGGAGAAGGCGGAGATAGGCGGTGGAAGGAAGACGCCGGCGAGGAAACTGGTGGGGGAGTTTGACAGAGTGGCAAAGGAAAGCGAGGTGGGTAAAAATGCGAAGATCAAGACAAGAAGAAGAACTGTGGAACAGGATGGTGGCGGCAGCGGCGGCAGTGTTGGCGATGTGGTGATGAAGGTTGTTGAGGAGTTGAATAGAGAGAATTCTGAGGAAAAGAAACTGAAGGGTGGAAAGATGGGCAAAATTGGTAGGAAGATTGTAGCTAGTGTTTTTCCCAATGGGAATAGGACTTCTCCAAGGCTGGCAAAGCAAAGATCCAGTTAAAATCTTTAATTTTTTTCTTTGGTTTTTGAGCGATGTTGTTTGAATGATTCTATTCAGGCAAAGCCATAGTTTTGTAATTCCCCTTCTTTAAGATTGTAGTGAAACTTTCAAACTTGTGTTTTATGATACGAACAAGCAAGCAGAATATTGTCTAATTGTTTCATTTTGCATTCTCACATATTACCAGATGGAAGATGCTAAATTTTTGTCAGAAAATCCTGTATGAGCAATGGGCTGCAACTTTCAAATTTTTGCTACCAAACTTGACATGGAATCATAATTCTCCTACGATTGCATAGCTGTTTCAAGCTTCAATTTGTATAATTATGGAATTTTTTTCATCTTTTTGTGATGTCAATCCATTCCCTTATTTGGAGTTGAGCACAAGATTTACAAGTGTATCGTATACCTCCTCCACCACTAATACCAGTTCTCTATTTTGTATAGAATTGACAACTACTAAGTAAAAAAGCTTCCTAATGCTCTGCATTTTGTTTTTCTCCATTAGCCCAAAAGCATAAGGAGATAACTTTTTTAGAGGAGCTTAATTTTCGAGATAAATATTTCAAATTTCACTGCCACTCCATACACAATTCCTTCAAGTTTCTGTTTTCTTGTGTGATTCCTCCGAGTCTAGCCAATCTGCAAGATTGTTGGGTTAAAAGCTTGTATGTTGATGGTCTTTCCCATGGGACAATTCCAAAATCATCATTTAACTCTTCCATCTCTTCGACAAACAACTGCCAGATTAAAGCGCCGGCTCCGGACTGGTTTCTCTTTGCAGAGTTGTTAATGATGTCTAAAACGGTTTTGTAGAACCTGTCTCGTTGAGATGGCTGGAAGTCCTTGTTCAGGTTAGACAAACCATACTCGGTGAATAAGACAGGCTTATTTAGTTCATTGTGACCATCTTCAATGTGGGAAAGCATCCACTTGGAAATAAAAGTCAGTTTTTCTTCAAGTTCTCGATCTCGAATCCTTCCAAAGAAAAGAATAAATTAGATGCACGTCAGATATCATTTCAAATTACACTGTGTCCTGTGCAGCCATGTTGATTGTTTATGATGAGTCAGAAACGTCTTTTTGGCAGTAATATAGCTTCAACTTCACTGTTTTTGTTCTCCATATATATATTGTTTTCCCTAAAAACTTCAGAAGATTTGATGTTTCAAGGGGAATAAATTGCTTACCAGTGATCAGGGTATATATGAACTGATGCAAAGTCTATGTCTGAAACCTTGGAGTTGCGAACAAAATCAGATCCAAGGGTCGATGCCCAAGCTTCTGGGTTCACAGTAAACCTTTTTGGGTTTGTAGGACCATAAAAACCTTCCAGGCCCACAGTCAGCAGGTGGTTCTTGTCAATTGATTTCACGAAAGCTGACATTTCTTCTATCCAGTCCTGCAATCGTGTACGCTAAAATTGATGAGTATAGAAGTTTATGTATATCATATCCCCACTGAATTCGTAGTTCTAATTAGTTAATGATGTCGCTCATATATTTGAAAAAAAATACATTGCTCTCCTGCCCCTCTTCCACTCGGTAAACATACCAATATACAACATGCATATAGAACTCTATATGTGATGGATTCTGATTGACAAGATAATAAACAGAAAAAATGGTTGAGAACTTACTTGAAGAGTGTCACCCGAAGGATCAGTCATGCACCTGGGTTCATTCATAAGCTCCCATGCAAAGATGGTGGGATCATTCCTATATTCGATCCCCGTGATGGTGTTTCTTCTCATTAGTAAAGTCTGGAATAAAGATTTAAATTAGAGTTGATCAATAATATAAATGGTAGTATTAGAAAATTTAGCCAACTTGTTGTAATCCTTCTTATTGAAATGAGCATAAAGTTTTCCTACTAGTAGGTTTCAGTGCTGGTATATGTTTGGGATAATCACGCTTCCTTCGACCCATGACCTTTGCATCATCAACCACGAGTGTTATTTCCCAATGACTTATCACCAACCATAAAGAAAAGTAAACTAACAGGCTTCTTGGTAAACCAATAGACTCGTACTAACATGCCTATATGTCTTGAAAACAGATTACTCAACGCTAGGCTATGTTCAGACTCAACAATTCATTAGAGAGCTACTTGACTGTGCATATATCGTCCCTTCAGTGTCAATAGTTGAGAGAAAGAAAAAAAATGGAAGTAAGAACCAGTACCTTCAGATAGTTTTTAAAGTATCTTTTGATGGATGGATCAAAGAAGAAAGAATCATTCAAAGAGCTCAAACCAATGCCTTCTTCCCATGCCCACTTCACATACTGGGTCTTTCCACCATATGCTTGTAAGTTATTAACCAAGCTAAGAAGCAGCCTAATTCCATGTTGTCTTGCTTCTGCAATCACATAATCCAAGGCCTGGCCAAATCTCAGCCATCAAAATAGAGAAATTGGAAAGTAAGCTTTGTCATCTTTATTAATGCTGGAAACAAGGAAAACAGAAATAGCTAATCTAGCCAGCAAACATTTTCAACAAGTCAATAGCAAGACAGCTCAAAGCGTCCAAGCCCTTCATGTATGGTTAAAACTATGAAAAATAGTAAAACATCTGGACTCCAGATAACACGTACTCTCTGTTAAAATATTTTGTCCTTAGAAAGCAGTCTCCTGTTGTTGCAATATTTTATAGCAGTCCGCACAGAAAAGAGAATGAAGAGTCAAAAGACTCTCACGAAATTTTGATATGAGCTTAAGATTAGGAGTTTAAATAGTTGGTATGCATATACACACATTAGTTTTGCAAGTGTCCATGCATACCATATGAAATTGCAACTACCATTGGACACTTGTTCCTATAGGCATTACAGGTAGTTCCTTCTTTCATTCACAAGTTTGTTGCTTTGCTGGTTTACAATCGAAATGACATATCAGCTTGGATTGATAAGGAGCAGCGGACAAACCTAACCAATTGAGCACAAGCATGTGTGCAGTGCAACTGGCTTCATTTGATCTTGCCATTAGCCATATAGGTTGTGATACTAAAAGTTTGTGCCAATTCACATGCGCGTTTGCCTCTTTATAAAACCAAACTTCTAATCGACAGCAGAACACGTGCAAGCATGTGAAAACCAGATTATGCTGCTGATAAACTAGCCCAAATACTAAAGCTAAGTTTTCATAGACTTTAGCGATCAAAGAAGCAGGTAATTTACATGAGTAAAAAAAGGGGAAATTATGCATAATCTCATACCCTGAATACTCGCTCATCAAAATGTCCAGGGGAAACCTGGAGGGCATTGTAGGAACCATCATTGAAGGCCCAAGTTCTACAAACAGTGAGACCCATCTTGGCGCCCGCTCGCAGCATGGCACCAGCTCTAGGTTTCCTGTCTCCTTCCGCAGCATGGTCCATTAACCAAAACGAATTCCATCCATTAATGTAAAAGGCCCTACCATCCACCGTAAATTGAGTCCCATTCCTTTTCACAAAAGCTAACTCAGGTTCTTGATAATAAGTAAAACTCAAGTCAGCAAAAGACATGTAAATGAATGCCACACACGAAGCAAAACCAAGAACTGTATACCATAGCCCATTTCCTGCCACCATTCTCTGTTTATGTAATGTAAAAACCCAAAAAACAAGGGAAGCACCAAATTGCAGAAAGTGAGGAAAGTCTTGGGTACCCTTTTGGCTATATGTAAAGAATCTCCCACAGTTACAGATATCTAGATAAGACTGTACCCAGATAAGCTAGACCCAGATTTGTGCAGAAATGCATGTAATAGCTAATGTTTTAAGACACATAGATCCCTCCTTCGAAAGGGTGCCCCAAAAAGATGACCGTGTAAAAATTCAAAAAACCAAATATCCTCCAAATTGTCACATTCCCCACATTAAGCAATTGGAGAGACAAGAGATGGGAAGAAACAGGACCTTGTGGAAGAATTATTGATGGAATGTGGAGACAAAATAAAAAGGCCAGTAAAAGTCCGATGAAAGCAAAATGAAGCACACCTAACAAGTCATCAAATAAAGACTGTCAAAGATCAAAGAAAATAAGAATGAGGGTGGGGCAAAATCCTTTCTTGCACTGCACCTGTCAACTTCCACATAATTGTGGTGAGATTATTTGTGGTTTAGTCTTCCACACTATAATTAAAACAATGTATTACCAAGTTTTTTTTTTTGGGTGCAGGTAAATGGCGGTGGTGGTGGGTGTGTGTGTGGTGGAATGTTGGTATCAGATCTAAAGCAATTAAGCGCTGAATTGTATTCCACAAGACAAGCTTACAATCCCATTCAACAGCCATGGGCCTTGTCTGCTTGTGTTATTTCAATCTCCTGTGTCCTGACCATGTTAGTCGTAATAAGACGAAGCACAACATATGAGAATGTGAGATTTCTAATAAAACAAAGCATAACATATTTAAGAAACGGCACAATAAAGTTAAATGTAATAATAACACTAACATTTTTTTTTTTAGCATAGAAGTTGTGTATACAGAATATGTATTTGAAGTTTTAAGTTTAGAGTTATATGTTGATGTCTTGATTTAACTTTTTTTTTTTATAAGAAAAACTCATGTTCGTACAATGATAAAGTTTAATGAATTTCTCTTATTGAATCTTAAACTCAGCATATGCAATTTAATTGAATCACCCAGCCTGTTTTAGCTAAGAACATCCAACATATTTCAATTTGAGAAGAGCAGCAGATGGAAAATTCAAATACGAATCAACTACCATCCGGCCTCTACTTGTAGCGTTAATGATAACACTATCATGAAGAACAACAAACACATATAGGGTATAGAAGGAGTCTTTCCCAAGTAGAAAGTACAAATAGATGCTTGTTTGCGCATCAGAGAAGTTTCATCACTCTGTCTGGCCCATGGCGCACCGATAATCTTCTGCCTCGTTTTATGCTCATCTTGACCCAAATATGTGTAAATGTATTCATGTAAGATTATAAATTCTATGCTTATAAAAAAAAAGCAAGTTAAATTAAAACTTTTCTTATTAAAGAATAAACACAAAACGGTTGCTCATCTTTTATTTAATATAGGCGAACTTGCTCACTTAAAAAACATAAAGAATGCAATAAATTTGTTTATTTCATTCATATCCGTTTTGATAGGATTAAACGATTCAGTTTCTGTAAGGTGATAGTCTTATGAAAGGGTGAAAGCCCTTATTACAATTACGAGAAGGGAGACTTGGAAGAGATGTGGTTAGAGCTATTACTCCTTGTTATATATATCCAGCCGATCAAAATCTTCTCTTCTTCCGGCAGATTTTCATGTTTAATGTAAAAGTTTTAAATTAGGTTGTCATCAAGCATAAGTTTTGAAATTGTATGATCGACCAAGTTTCGAGTGCTTAAATCCGGAGAGCTAGCCATGTGTTCATTCACTAACACTTGAATTTGGGTAATCCTTCAATTTTCATTTTCAACAATGTGGGTCATCGGAGAACTGTAACAATTTTGATCTCTTGGGGTCTGAAATGGAGTTTTCCTCTAATCTCAATAGGCATCCAAGATTCTTTGGCAGAAATTTGAGTTCTATAGCACAAATATGTCTTTGTTTGCTTGTTATTGCTCTGTTTCTCAGAGTTATATTGCTTCCTTCTTTCCCTGACTATGGCGTGGTTGATCAATACAATACTGACTTGATTCATCTCCACTCTTTTCCGCTGAATTCTAACTACGTAGTCCGTCAAGACAAGTTCTTGGAGGTTCCCCAGATTGTATTGGGACTTAACAATCAAAAGATAGCTTTTGCAAGAGCTTGTCTAACTGCGAGAATGTTGAACAGAACTCTTTTAGTTCCTACTCTAAGTGCTTCACTTTTGTTCGGTGCGGGAATGACTCCTCGTTGGCTGCCTATTTCCTTTGAAAAGGTGTTCCAGTTTGAAAGGTTTAATTCACTCTGCAATGGGTTTGCGCGGTTGGGCCGATACTCAGATCTCACGAATCAAACTGGGGTGCGTCAGCTTCCAAAGGGAAGTGGTAAACAGTGGACCATAGAGAGAGATTTGGATCAACTCTGGCAGTACAGCCAGAACCCGTTTGACAGATACGAGGTAATTCGAATAGACACAGGCCCCTTTTTCTGGCACGATCATTGGCCTGTTAAGGACTACGCCAAGGTCCTTGAATGCTTGGTTTTGGTTGATGACATAGCAACAGAAGCAGCCAAAGTTGTGTCAAGGATAAGGGAAGCAGGAAAAAGGGTTATCAGAACCAGAACTGAAACTGCTCAAACTGATGTTTCTGGTTCTTCATTGCAGCCAGTGCCTTATGTGGCAGTCCACATGAGGATAGAGAAAGATTGGCTGCCTCATTGTAAGATGCTAGAGCGAAAACGAAAGATAACCCAAATATGTAGCAGCAAGCAGGAGATCATGGAGAGAGTGGGGAACATTGTGCACTTGAAAAAGCCTGCAGTTCTTTATCTGGCAGTGGCTGATGGCCTGCTTGAAGAGGACTCCACTTCTATACTCAATGGCTGGGGCCAGGGTTTTGTTCCTTATGAGAAGAAGAAACTGGGTGTTGATACCATTTACAGCAAGTATCCATATCTGATTCAAGCAGCAATAGATTATGAGGTGTGCCTAACGGCAGACGTATTTGTTGGGAACAGCTTCTCTACGTTTTCAAGCCTAATAGTCCTTGAGAGAACACAGAAGTTGATTGCAATGGGTGTCACAAGCTCTTGTGGGATGGATGTTAGATGGCCTTCTTATGCATATAATGTACTGGGGGACTCAAATGGTCCGCATAAGTGGATGACCAATATGTCTGATTCAAGCCTGCAAGCAATAAGCTATGGTAGCAATCACATCTGTTGTTCAAGTCTATGAAATCAACTTGCTCCTGATGTCAAAAAGGAAAACAAAATTTATCTGATATTTTCTCCATTCCTTTCTGTTCTTTCTTTCCTGCATCTACTTTTTTTCTACGTCAACACAACGAGACTCTTTTCAATTTTGTCTCTTTAACTAGTAGTCCGTGTAGATGTAATTGAATGCGTATTTAATAATGGAAACCACCGACAGAATGTGGGAGGGTAATATTTCCGTAAGTAGTCCAATTGAAGAGATTGATATTTCCGGAAAGCAGCCTGGCAGTTCAATGCATATTTTTAAAGGTGGTGGTCCTATTGGATTCTGTTCTGCCACCCCTTTCTTACATGCATCGGTGGCCTCTGATAAATTTCTGTAATTGCAAGATGCTTGGCCATCAAACACACACCCAAATTTTCTTCGAACACTCACCAAATTTAGACATTTTGTATGTTCAAATGAGTAAAAAAAAGACTGAATTTCCATTCCCGTGTCCAAAAAACCAAAAAAAAAAACTTGAAGACAAGTCAACTTTGACTTGTCCCTTTCTTGTATTCATTATTTATTTTTGACTTATCTCTAAAGCAGTTTCTGTATCGTATGAACATCCGAAATCTGCTATGTTAAGATCTAAAGAGGAATATATTGGAGAAGTGCTCGTCAAATTAATCTGAAAGAAAATACATTGGAATTAGGAAAAAAATTTTAAAAAAAAACCCAGAAATACTGTTACACACGGCCCTTTATAACTTTCCCATTTCTCATTCAGAAACCCTAGCTACTTCTGAAACCCCAAAACAGTAGTTAAGTAATTAATTGTAAAATTTGGGACTGCCAATAAATACAATCCATTCAATCCCCTTCAGAATTCCTTCTAATCAAAGCAAAGTAGCCCAGAACAGCACAAACAGCAGCCACAACATTTCCTTCCTTCAACAAGATCTTCAACACAAACCCAACAATCTCTATTGTAATCTTCCTCCCTTCAACCACCAAGACCCTCCTTGGCTTCCCAAAGAAAGCCAATAAAACCACAACTGTGATCCAAATAACCAAAGTGGCTGGCACAGCCACTGCAAGGGCTGCAGCCATTGAGAGCAGCCCAAAAACTGCCCCAAGAAGCACTGACGCGTACAAGGCCGGCCACCCAGAAGAGGCGGAAGTAACTTGGGCTTGTTGCTTGTACCAAGAGAGTATGGATTTGAGGAAACTCCAGGAAGATGATAGGAGGATTGCATAAACTAGCACAAATAGACATACCCATGTCCTCCGTTTGCTCATGATTATTAAGATCAAATTGTACGTCGAAGATGGATGCGGCGTCGTATTGGCTGTTGTTTTTTCTTCTTCTTCTTCATGTTCCATGTTTGTCTGACCTTTGAACAAAGCTTCGATTTTTCTGTGCTTTTTTTTTTTAACTTCTCTCTCTCTAAGTCCCTCCCTCTCTCTCTCTCTCTCTCTCTCCTTTTTATTGGCTTCTTTCTGGGTCTTTGGGTTCGCTTTGGCTTTGGTGAATTTTTGGGGAGTCTAACTCCGTCTGAGATGACAATGACATAAAAGAAAGAAGGCACATAGAAATTTCTATTCGGACCAAAGTACTCGCAGCTACGGTGGGTGCAGTCACGTTTTAGACTTGCGATTGTTGTAATTAGTTACATCAAAAGTGACGTGAATCTAGCAAAAATGTAATAAAGATAAGATGCAAATATATAAAATAACGATAATGAATCAAAAAATCCACCACCAAACATTTTATTTGTCCTCAATTACAAATTGCAATTAAAATATTGATTCACATAATTTCATTTGTTCCCTCGAATGCGTTGAAATTTACTCTTTCAAATGTTTAATGTAAATAATAGGCTTGTCAAATGTTTAGTGTAAACAATAGGGTTAATTTATAAAATACATCAAAGTCTCCTCCGCTTATTGCATTCGTTAGAAACCAATAAATAAATAAAAAAAGTGCCTGCTCTATCGTGCGCCGATCCATGCTATCGTGCGCCGAGAGAGTTAGGCTTGTGCCGGTTTCTATCCAGCTTCTTTGGTCATTCGGTGACTGTTTCGTGCTCCTTCGTGAGCTTTTAAGGCCTTGTTACCTCTAGTTTTTGGTTTTGTTTCTTTTTCTGGTTTCGTTTATGCTTTCGGGGTCTTCCTTTCCCTCTTTTGCTGCGCTTTCAGTCCAAGGTTCTGTTTGGTCCCCTGCCTCTCTGCTTTCCTGGTTATGTACATAGAGGTGGGGGACTCCCCCTTTTTTTACGGCCGCTGGCTCCTGTATAGCATCCGTCGGTGGATGGCTTTTGTTTTGGTAGTGGGTTCTGAGTTCTCTGCTTTGCCACTGGAGGCCGATGGCAGTGTTGGCACTCCTTTGCTCCCGTTTATAGCTAATTTGGTAGGCGTGTTGGGCTCCATCGCTGTAGGGTCGTGGTGGCCGGAGATGGTTTTCTTCTCTGATGCTTGAACCATTCTAGGGTTCCACTACAGTTATACCAGGGTCTGCTTCTCACCGGACTTGGTCTGGCGCTTGGCCGCTGTCGTCCGGCGAAGTGACGGCGGGTCCAATATCTGTTTAGGGATAGCTTTGGGCCTTTGGGCCTGGTTGGAGTGGATCTTGTCTTGGGCCTCTTGTGTGCTCTGTTGTGTCCTTGGGCTTGGTCTATATATTGGGCTGGGGCCCAAGCCTCTTGGTAGGAACATGTACATCTGGTTCTTTTAATGCAATGTTATTTCCTTTTATGGCAAAAAAAAAAAAAAGGGTTAGTTTTGTGGGATAAACAATATAATTTTTTCTAACAGAATTATGTGAAAGACAAAGACAGACTAAGGATGCTAGTGCTCAGGTGTTGATGCTGGTGGGTAATTGTTGCCAAATGCCCAGGAAACGGCAAAACAAACCCATACTTTGCACGGGTGGCAAATTGGGCTGGCTTTAAATTTTGTTGAACTGTACACACACGATACAGATTCTAAACTCGTTAATACTGTAGTCGATTTGGGAGAAACCTATTTGGGTCCAATAGTATTCGAGTGATAGACTCTCTTTATGAGAGAGATTGAATAAAAATATTAATGGGTGGCCTCCGATCTCGACTTACACATGCGATAACCGACATACCAGCGATACATTTTTTTACAGTTCAAAAAAAAAAGGCCTATAACATTATTTTGTATTGCTTTTTTTTTTTTTGAAAGTTTCCTTTTTTCCCTCAAAACTAATATTTGTACCGCTCAAAGTTCTATTTATTAATCTGAACAATTTTTTAATATTGACTATACTCTTAATCTTTGCGGTACGAAGATTTGACTTCTTTAAAAATTCCTCATTGAGTATTGAAATTTGACATTTGTTATATAAAAACCTTATTATTAGAATTTGATATTTTTAATATAAAAGTTCTTAGTTCTTGTAGTATTAAAATTTGACATTTTTGATATAAAACTTCTAATCCTTGTGAGATTTGAAATTTTTAATATAAAAATTCATAATCCTTATAAAATTAAGATTTGATATTTTTCATATTGAAATTCGTAAATCTTAATCATTGTGGGAGTAAAATTTGACATTTTGAATATATAAACTCCTAATATCTTCAATATAAAAATTCTTAACCTTTATGGTATTAAGATTTGATATTTTCAATATAAAACCTCATAATCCTTATTGCATTAGGATTGATAATACAAAACTCATAATTCTTATCAAGTTAGAATTTAATATTTTTAATATAAAAATTCATAATTTTTATAACATTAGAATTTGATATTTTTAATATAAAAATTCTTAATCCTTGTAGAATTAGGATTTGAAATTTTTAATATAAAGATTTTAAAGAAATATTAGGTAGCAAAATTTATGTTATCCACAAGTGATATAAGTTATTGGATAATTAAAATTTGAAAAAGAAAAAATATACAAACTATTCAATATCGTTAGATGAACTACATGACTATTTTATTACTATATAAAATTAAGCTGCATAATGAAGCTTAAATGTTTAATCCTTGTGACAATAATATTTTATATGTTTAATATAAAAACTCCTAATCCTTAAGGAATTAGGATTTCCTACCTTTAATATAAAAATTCATAATTCTTATGACATTAAGATTTGATATCTTTAAAATAAAACTCTTAATCTTTATGGTATTAGGATTTTCTATCTCTAATATAAAAATTTTTAATCATTATGACATTAGAATTTGATATCTTCAACATAAAATCTCGTAATATAAAAAATCCTAATCAAAAATCCTAATCCTTGTAGTATTAGAATTTATAAGAAAAAAAAGTTTGAAGAAAAATCTTAGTATATCTCCAAACTCTTGTGATATTAAGATTTGATATCTTTAATATAAAAAATTCTATTATAGTATTTCTCACGAACATAAAGCTCGCTCATTGCGCTGATTTTAGATATATGTGAATAATCGTCAACAGATTTAGTAAAGTTTAATGTGTGTCACGTCCTAATGAAATTCTAACGAATAATAGGCCCAACATTGCTTCTTGACTAAAACCATTTTATTACCGTAATCGAACCGGTCCAAATCCATTCCGGCCTGTTGGAAGTGCAGGTGCACACTATCAGTATGCGGCAATGCCACAAATCCCATTATTACTGTTGGAGTGCTGCTGCTGCCTTTTTTATTTCCTTATTTGCATTTTGGACCTTTGATTTTTACGGGTAAAGATTGGAGGCCAGAGGGTTCAGAAGCCTCAATCTTAAAAATAAAAATTAATAAAAAGAGGCACCACAAATGGAACCGCTTCAGCGAGGATACTTTTTTTCAGAGAGTATAAGTATGCGTATATAAATTTAAAAAATATAAATAAACTCGTATTTTTTTCTAACAAAATTTAATAAATTATTTATTTTTAAAATTTTTTAAAATTTAATTATTTAATGATTATATCACTTTATTCATGTATTTTATGTTCACCAAAAATTTTTTATTTTTAAATTTTAATTCTGTTTATTTAATGTTTCATGAGATACGATCATGAAATGACAAGATAGGCCAGATGTACGCCCATATGTGTCGAAATACTGGCAGTGACAAATTGAAGCTATAAAATAGCAATGAATAGCGCTTTTTTTTTTTTTTTTCTCTGATCATAATGAGTAGCTTTTTTTTCCTTTTTCTTTTTCACCTATTATGGCAATCTTGTTGTATTCTCCTTAAAGAGTCGGTTTACCAGGCTTAACGGGGTTAAATGAAATGATGAGCGGAGATCCAATTACTAGAGCACCACTGTCACCTGGGAAATTGATGGACTGTCACAAGTGCTACATCAAGTGGACCTCAGAGCTCAAGCAATATGAGGCTCTCTGCAGGTGGTTGGCCTTTGAACCATACCCACAGCTTACAGCTCATATAAAAGGTTTTTGGTGCGGATTAAGTATAATTCAAGTGACTGAGAGTAATGATTGTTAATTATAAGGTGTAGAGTTTGAATTAGATCTTATTAATATAATTTGCTTTCTTTTACCACCGCTCTAACAATTTTAATGGAAGAAAGAAAAAAAGTGTTTGGTGATTTAATTTTGTTTCAAAAGTAAGAAAACTCAGTTGAGCCATTTAAACCGTTATAAATACCTTGAAGATCCCTAATTTTTTTCAATCAATTTCCCAAATTACTTCCCTAGTTCCCAAATTATTAATATTATGATACACTTACCGTAAAGACAAAAATAAAATTTGTAGAATACTATACTACTCCTATATCATATTCATTCCAGCAGACAAACAAATTCAACCACTCGTCCAATATTTTCATATTGCGACAAATTTTTCCATATAAACTAATGACTAAAATCACAACCTCCAGGACTCTACTTGACTAAATGACTACTATTTTGGCTTCTCTTATGTCTTATTCCTTTTTGCTAATTTTCCCATTCTATATTCCTTGGAAATTCAAACTTGCATTTGGACCGTAGTATCCCCACTGTAAATCACTGGATGTTTGACGGAATGCGTTCGCTGAAAACCCAAAACCGGAAGCCACGCCCTTCCTTATATGAGTAACCCTACGTAATTTTACGTAAATAGTAATAAATAGTTGTATAATTTTATCTAATAATATCTAATAATTTTTTTATTTTTATATTTTTATAAATTCAATTATTTAACGAGTTATATCATTTTATAACTTTTTTTTATGATCAATAAAGAGGACAAGGCACTATTTTAAAGTTACAAGCCACCAAGTTTTTTTTACTTCTTACATAATAACAAAGGCACAGTTAGCAAAAAAGCTTCAAAGTTCTGGTCAATGTCCAATTTAGATTCTTAATTAAACTTGTTTGGCATGCAATCAAACTCTTAACAATTTTTGCTTTACCGAAACCAAGTCAAGTTGCTTGGTAATACATACGAAATTATTGTATGCGGTTTCAAAATCCGGCTCCATTTTATTCTTTAATTTGACTGGGACGAATACATGACATGGACCTCCATTGACTGGAATGGTTCACAACAACGATGATGTTATCGTTAAATTATTGTTGATATATAAAAAATATATTAATATGATTTATCTTGATATAATTGATATAATTGATACGACATTAAATTATATTGGTTATGTCACCACCTACCTATGTGACTTGGTTTACCAGAGCCGTTGTTTAATTGCATAAAAAATCCTTTTTTTTTTGTCTTAGAAATGGGAAGATAATGGTGGTGCCCACAATCCCGCTATGGAGTATTGCCCCTGCTCTCAGGGTAACCTCTAAACTGTCTGGATAATTGCAGTATAACATAGTGTTATAAATGTGAGGAGTATGTTTAACCCCACCAAACGTTCTGATAGCCTTCGAATCCAAAACCTTTGGTTTAATAACGTTCGACGCTTATCACTAGACCACAACGATTGGTGGTTGCATAAAAAAAAATCTTTAGTTTGTACCAAACCCAATAACTTACATTAGTTATCAATTGGGCTTCGTTATCACTTGAAACCCTTTAGAATTTTATGGCCTGCAAAACAGATGTAGAAGGATTTGTTATCTTTTATATATCTCCAGCCTCTGTTCTTTGCAGGCGTTGTTAAAATAGTAATTAACTCTGACAATAATACTAATTTTTGCATTTAACTTAAATAATGTTACGTTATAACAGATTGAAACTTTATATTTGCCCCTTCCATGAAAAGCAGGGCTCAGTCGTCCCCTTCAGCAATTCACCATATCCAACCGTGACATTATTAAAAAAAAAACAGAGAGAGAGATAAATATACAAGAACTGTAGTAATGTCAAGCGACTATATCAACTTTCTGCCTGTCATATTCACGAGAGTTTACGTCTTATAAGGTCAAATAAAAGTGCGTATGCACAACAATCACACAATGTTTTTTTAACCGTTTCCTACGGATCAAACGGCAAAGAAATTACTTTTAAAAAAAGCTTAATGTGGACTATCTCGAATAGCCCTATTTAATTTTTACATTTTAGGCTTTGACTGGCAATTATGAGGACCATTTATTTTAATCAAGTTGCTAAACTTTGTCTATTTCTAATGTTCAATTAAATAAAAGCAAAAGAAAAGGTCTGAGCCCGCTAAGAATAGTAGCATTTCTGGATCATATAGACATATATATACACATACAAAATGAGCTTAAGCAATTAAGTTAAATTTTTATTGAATTTGGCGTATGGGTTCAAACTTGTCATGCCTCATGACTGGCAGATGCCATGATGGGTTGAAGTCAAGAAAAATGCAGAGGACGGCAATGTGGTTAGTGGGTTTTGCTTATTCTTACTATAGGCTAATTTTTTCATTATTACTGGTTTCAAATGTTTACGGTCGTGGTTTTTGCCATAGACTCCTGATGGAATGGAAACTGTGCGGAAGGAATTAATACCGCTTTGTAACGTTTTGACAAGGTTCTCTCTATTAGCACTTTTGCAGCTTTGCTAGCTAGCTGGACTGTTGATTTTTTGTGGAACTTTGTTCTTCCATTTTGTGTCCTTTTGTGGACTGTGATCGAGAATGTTTAATGTAATTAAAATGTCATGTGCCTGCTGGCGGTCGCTTATTTATTGGTTCTCTGAACAAAACTGATCATTTTGTTCCTCAGTAAGTATACACTCAACACCCTGCTAAATGAAATGAATGCCACGTCTAATTTTGCATTAGCAAATACAGGCCCACAATTTTGCATTGCTACATCGGGTAAATCTGAATTCTGAACTTGATGCTACTTAGTGGGTATTTTACATGAGATCAAAGTTATGTAAGTTGTTAGATAGTTAAATTTGAAAAAAAAAGAAATAAAATAGATATTAAAAGTCGTCGAATTAATTACACGACTACTTTAATATTATTTAAAATACAATCATGTAATAAAATTTTAAATAAAAACCACAGCTAACTTTGCTTACAAGCAGATTTCTTATTGCACAGATGTACTATTCACTTGATATTGCATTATAATACATCATGTTAATACCCACAATGCCTTTTCTTTTAAGTTGAAAAAAAAAAGTCTACCACTAACAACATATATTTATTGATAGAATCATATTAACTCTTAATTTTAAGTTTAATCTTCAATTTTAGTCTCTCAGTTTAAATTCCAGACATTAATTAGGTTAAACTTAACTACAAATTCGAATTCTTAATTCTGGATACGCTATAAAATCCAAAGTGTGGTCTTCTCAAATCATCACTTCATATAATTTATTTCTCAATCCTCCGCGAATCAGGTTTGAATTGAGTGGGTTTAGTGGATTTGTGGGATTGAAACTGATGAGCCAGCTTTTTCAACCAGTCCTTTCATTGACCAGTACGAGTGAGGAATGGGTAAATCAACTAGCAACGGAGACAAAGAGGGCACCTAATTCTAACCAACCGCCACGCATGATGTGCCACATTAGCATTGTTCGTCACGCCTGCCCTGTCGGTTTCCAGCAGGAAGTTCCATCCAATACACACTAATGAAAACTTTAGGGCGATAATAACGAATGATACGTTAAGACAGAGCTTTGCTCTATAGTAATGTAAAAAGAAATATGTGAAAGATATATAATTTATTAAATAATATTTATTAAATTATTTATTTTTGTTAAATTTAATATATTTATTATAAATTTAATAATTGATATCACATTATTTACTGTATATCCTTTCTTGGGTTGAATAGAAATTTTAATCGTAAGAGAGAGTTAGAGTGTATGAGGATATCTTTTATAGCGGGATATATATTTATTTAGTCTTAAATTTTTAAATTTTTTTTCATTTAAGTCCTAAACTTTTTTAAGATTTTATTTCAGTCCTAAACCTTTTGATTTTGTTCCAAATCAGTCCTTCCGTTAGTCAAACTGTTAAAAATTACTGTTGACTAATGAAATTTTTTTTTAAAAAGTAAAATACACTATTTTAATTCACCAGTTAACAGAAATACGTTGTGTAATTTTAAAAAAATAAAAAAAACTCAAAATCTCAACTTACATGTTACTATTTGAGAGTAAAATACAAACACTTAATAACAAAAAAAATTAAATAATATATTTTACCTTTTTAAGAAAATTTCTGTTAGTCGATAGTAATTCTTAACGGTTTGACTAACAGAATGATTGATTTGGAGAAAAATTAAAAGATTTAGAATTGAAATGAAATTTTAAAAAATTTAAAAATTTAAATAAAAAAATTTAAAAATTTAAAATTAAATAAATGTATATCCTTTTTATAGCCTGCAATTACTTCGATCGTAGTTAGTGAGACGGCCTGCGGACAATTTAACCCTATCGGAGTCACTGCACGGCCTGTACTCAATCCTCATGATTCCATCTCATTGCATTTTTTTTCCATCCGCCAAGGATCAAATCATGACAATTCTACCGACCAGCGGTTACGATAGAACTAAAAAGAAAAATTAGGTACTAAATTTGAAATTAATTTTGTTTTTATTATTGCCTTTGTCATTTAGAAATTAAAAGTTTAGAATAATAAGGCAGCAATTCACTAAGTTGTCTTGTAATTTTATCACAATTGATTAATATATTTTATTACAATATCTTAATTTTGTGCTCGAATATTAGTGTTTGAGTACTAATATCTTTTTTTTTTTTTTGCGTTTTCCTTTTGGTCTTCTTATAACAGAAAAAAAAAAGTAAAGCAAGTTAGTTTTCTAAAACAGTACTAAAATTAGTTATGAGTTTTTATTGCTAATATTAATTAATGATACAATCAACCAAATCGCGTGAATTCCAACAAGAGAAGCTTGCGATGGAATGCAACCTAACCATTTTTTTTGGCTGGTTGGGCCAATATGGAGGACGGAATCAAGGTGAAGAAAAAGCCGAAAGGGAGCATCTATTAGGCAAAACCTGTTAAAACGGGCGAAGCAACCAACCTAACCCGTTCAACCCAACTCCAACATGATCTTTATTTATTTATTTTTTAAAAAAACAAAACCTGTTTTACTTCAAGACAGACTTCAAATTAATAATAAAGTTTTATAAATTACTAAGAACTTATAACATTAATAATAATAATAATATGTCTGAAAGTTTAAGATTTAAATTTTTAACTTTCCTAATTATCGTTTCCTCAAAATTAGTCTGTATATCTCTAAAATAAAAAATTATTATAAATCATTTAATAGTTAATTTTATGAAAAAAAAAATCATTAAAATAATTTTTTTTACACATTTATTTTTGTATTTTTTTTAAAAAAATTTTAATAGAAAACCCCTCTCTCTTTCTCTTCCTGTCTCACTTGCTCTGTCTGTACTTTTTCCTCTCTCTCACGCAGTAACATCTGTTGCTAAAACTGTGTCAAACAGAGCTTTCTTCCCCTAGTTTGCAGAAAAAAGATGATTATCCTCAATTCTTTTGACCAGGCGTAAGCCGGCAAAAAGCCGTCTCTTACAATAATTTTTTGGGAAATATCTTTTGACGCGTTATATGCTTCACACGTATATATACGCGTTGAACACTCCATCAGACTGAGATCTTTTTTAAAGAAAACCCAAAACTAAACCACAACTACAAAGAAAATCAAAAATTCTTTTTCTTGGTAATGAACTCTTTCCTTCCTCGTAAGCTCTCTCGCTTTTAGTCCTAATACATTTCAAGGTACATGATTTTTGGGTTGATTTCTTACTGGGTCTTTTTTAATTGTTTGATTTGGTAAAGTTTCAATCTTTTCAAAGCTCTAGCCGTGTTTGCAACTTGGGTCTTTGTGGGGTCGTTGAATTCTGGGTCTTTGTTTTATGATTACTTTCTTGACGATTTAGTGAAAGGGTCTTGGTTTTTGGATTATTTGATCAACTGGGTATCTAGACTGGTGGATATAGACTGATGATTCTTATCAATGGAGGTGGCACAAAGGTTGAATTTTCACGGTAGATAAGATATCATCCATAATTTGCCTGTAGCAGCATGGGTTGTATTGCTTCCAAGGAGGATAGCCAAAAGAGCCCAAGAGAGAGGCCAGCGCGAAAGGGGTCTTTTGATAGGCGTGTTGCTCATGTTAATTCAGCAACAAGGGACGATGGAGTCCGACTAAAGAATAGATTCGACAATGGAGATGTGAAGGTTAAGCTAATTGACAAGAAAGCAGTCGGTATAAATAAGTTATACGATGATCTTATTGAGAATCAGCCAATAGAGAGTCGAATTGAGAAAAAGGAAATTGTGAACGGTGAAGTTGCTGTAGATAGCCATTCTCAGGTTGAGAAAACGAGGACAGAAAACTCTGAATGTCATCCGGGTTGGGGAAGAGTGATAAATAGTTCTGAAGCGGAGCAGATTGCAGCGGGATGGCCTGCCTGGCTTGTTAAAGGGGCAGGAGAAGCTCTCAGAGGATGGGTGCCACGGCACGCCAATACTTTTGAGAAGTTGGATAGGGTATGCTTACTTATTTGCTTAATCCTTAATTTGCGTAAAAATTTTTTGGGTGATCAACAGCTAGGAATTATTGATTCATTAAAAATGCTGTGATCTCTATCAGTATCATGTTGTTGAAGCTACTTTGTCATTTTATATTCATTCTTCTGTTGTTTGCTTTACTCGCATGTCTATTTATTGCATCTGCTTTCAGTTTGATTTTGATTTCACATGAACCTTCTACTTTTTCAGTTAACTTATGTTACTTGTTTGGAAAACATGTCTACATATAGATCTAACAGAAAAACAACTTTGTTACCGTACGCATATAGATTTATCACTCTTTAAGCTTTACAAGACCCAAAATTTTTTTTGTAACTATTCCTTTCTCATGTGAAAAGGATTTTGATTATAGAGTGAGGAAATTTGTTATTTCATTAAGATAGGCCAACTCCTCTAACACCATCAGTTTTGTCCCGATCATGTTAAGTTTATGGACTAGAATACATGTATCTGTCCAGTTTGCAGTGCTTTTTTGCCTGTTTAAAATTGTCCCCGTCTTCACATATGCTTTTCAGAATCCCCACTTTGGAAGTTGGGGGATTCAGTGTCCTCCAATGAGTAATTTATTCTTTGCACTCATATTCTCATATCTTTTGTCTAAACTGGCTGTGATGGTGTCTTCACTCTCGCAGATTGGTCAGGGAACCTACAGTAACGTTTACAAGGCCCGTGATGTCACTTACAATAAAATTGTTGCCCTTAAAAAAGTTCGGTTTGATAGTAATGATCCAGACAGTGTCAAATTTATGGCCCGTGAAATTTGTATCTTACGTAGGCTTGATCATCCCAATATAATTAAATTGGAAGGGTTGATAACATCCCAGACATCTTCCAGTTTGTACCTTGTCTTTGAGTACATGGAACATGATCTTACAGGACTTGCTGCACTTCCTGGCATCAAGTTCACAGAACCCCAGGTACTGTTGATGCAGTTTTGATAATTGTCTTAGGTAGTTTTACTTGATATTTAGCATTATTATAACCTCTTATGTTATGTTCATACTTCTTGTAGATCAAATGTTACATGCAGCAACTTTTGAGTGGACTTGATCATTGTCATAGCTGTGGTGTTCTGCATCGTGACATAAAAGGTTCCAATCTGCTTATTGACAACAGTGGCATCTTGAAAATTGCGGACTTTGGCTTGGCAAGTTTCTTTGATCCGAACAGCAGTGCACAATTGACAAGCCGTGTGGTGACTCTTTGGTATAGAGCACCAGAACTTTTACTTGGAGCATCTCTCTATGGAGTTGCAGTTGATTTATGGAGCACTGGTTGCATACTTGGAGAACTATATACTGGAAAACCTATATTGCCAGGAAGAACAGAGGTACTGAATCTGTCAACACCATCTGCCTTCTTGATTGATGCCCATAACTACCAAAGAAACATCGTTGCTTAACGTGTATGGTGGAAAACTCAGTATGGCAAATTTAATAACTATCGGTATGAACATAGCAATGAGTTCTAAGATCAATGCATCTTTATAATTTCTTATGAGGAGACAAATCTCACAGAAGAGAGCTTTAACCTTCTATTGCAGTACCTTGATTTGTCTGCAGCAGGATGATCTGCTTCATAACTATATCAGGCCTATTGAACACTTTTTTTTTTTTTTTGGCGCATATATTATTGGCTTTCTGGAGTGAAAATTCGAAATACACCCATTCATGTTGTGCATCATAAAAAAAACCTGTTTTTTCTTGTAGGTTGAGCAACTACATAAAATTTTTAAGTTATGTGGCTCTCCCTCGGAGGATTATTGGACGTTATCAAAATTGCCTCATGTGTCAGTAATCAAGACACAACGACAATATAGACGGTGTGTTGCTGAAACGTTTATGAACTTTCCTGCTTCCGCTATTGGGCTTATAGAGACCTTGCTTTCCATAGATCCTGCTCATCGAGGAACTGCGGCTTTGGCTCTCAGGAATGAGGTATGTAGATTTATCTAATTTTTGTGATGCATGACGTGAAGAATGAAGTCTTCTTGTTTGTCTTTATGACATTGTCCACGGTCCTCCTAATGTTATACTCACATTGTCTTCCTTTGCAAGCATTCACACGATTTTTCGCATTAGATTCTTTCTCTCTGTTACATCACAAATAGCACGGACAGTGGTTTGACACAGTGCATAAAGTTCTAACCTACTCTCTTAACTTTGGAGTTCTTTAGAATTAGTCTAGACAAATCATGTTCTATGCTTTTTTTTTTTTTCATCTTGTTTTCTGCACTTCAATGCCTGTCATATTATGCATGCACATCCATAATTCAATTTGATGAAGCAAAAGTCTGGCAGATGAGTTGGCATGCCATTGTGAGTGCATCCTTAGTTGTAACTGGATTGTTTGCCTATTTGCTTAGCTCTCTTGGCTTGAAAAGCTATTTGGTTTCTGATACTTGAATGATCAGATTCATGCAGCCGACCCCAATTTAATTTGGGACTGAGGCTCTGTTGTTGTTGTTGTATACTTGAATGATAAATTTCATTATGTGGTGATTTATTGTTGATCTCCCTCTCAACAGTTCTTTACAACAAAGCCATTTGCTTGTGATCCTTCAAGTTTGCCTAAATACCCACCCAGCAAAGAGATTGATGCTAAACTACGGGATGAAGAAGCAAGAAGGTACATTCTGTAGCTAAATGCAATTCATTTTAAAAGATATAATTTTTGTAACTTTGATAGAAGGTTAGTATCATGCATGATAAGCAATGACACCAATATTATGGTATGACAGGGCAAAGAGCTGCTTATAGTGGGGCTGTGCTTGTTGCATTTGTGTTTCTTTCTAGCCCACGGGGACTTGTTTTTGTGTAGATTTTATGGTTTTGGATATACACTTACATGGTTCAGTTGCTTCCATCTCATTGTTGACTTATAATAAAATAAGATGCTGCCCTCTTGACCTCTTCTTCTCTCCTACCCCTCTCTCCCTCCTCCTTTTCTGTCTGTGGGACTGTTGCTACGATTCCACATAGAGATTTATGTGCTAGCAGAAAGTAGTCGTAAAATGCTAATATGTTCATTAATATTTCACAGGCAAGGAACTGTTGGTGGCAAAGGAACTGCAACAAAAGAAAACATGGCCGCTCTACCACCCATTGCTAATCCTGAGGCTATGCCAATCCAGGTAAATTTTAACAAGGTTTACATATGGCATGGCTTTCAGTCCTAGTTAAACTGAACGTTCATCCTAGTGAAAGCTTCTTTGAGATTTTGACTATCGACTGATTTTTGTGGACCTATATATAGATTGAAATCGGCCAAAATTTGAGATGATAAGTCCTATTGAATGCTTCTCCGCCTCTAGTTATCCCAATACTTAAATAGGTTACATGTAAAATTTTCTTAGTGTATGGCAGCTAAATTAAGCTCGTGAATAATTGAACGTATTATTAATAAACTTGGGCTCCATGTTTTCATATTTATGTGCATTTTTACCTTTGTACTGGCAAGCATTCTGCTTATTAATTTATTGTTCATGAAACCAGCTACCTGGTGCAGCTGGCCACCTGGCCAAAGGCTGTGGGGGGAGGTGGGGGTTTGAATTCCACCTCCTCAACCTCCTCTCCCTCTTGGGCTTAGACCCTCCAACAAACCCCCCAAAAAAAAAATGTTCATGATTACTTCCAGGTCCATAAATGCAGTTATTTGTGTATAGACTGTTGATTGCTTCAGTTTTCCATACCTTTTTAAATACTCTTCAGTGGATTGCTTTTTAAACATGCTGAAGTATGTAATTTATTTTTTTTCTTGGATCCTTTTCTGCATCAACGATATCAAGTTTCAATGGGAAAGTTACCATATCATTTTGAGTTTTTTTTTTTTTTTTTTAACACTGACATCTGCTTCCCAATTACAGAGAAGAGATCGTCGATATTCAAATAGTAAACGTGAGATGTTGAGCACCCAGAAGGAGCAAACTGCTTCCGGCTTTCTGCTTAATCCCTCCAAACAAACTCAAGCTGTAAGAGAAGCGAGAGGAGACTACTTGGAGGATCAACGCAAAAGAGTATCATATTCAGGGCCATTGGTCCATGGAGCCGGCTGGAAAAAGGCTGGAAAGGATCTTGATACTCCTCAAGTCCTCCCAGCTAGACCCAACCTATCAAGAATGTCTGGTTTGGTAGCATCCAGAACTTCATTGCCTGAATGTCCCTCAGAAAAGTTGAGTACCTCACTGCCAGAGGCAGTCAAGCAGGTAGGCCGGTCTCAGGGGCCACTACATGCAACGGAGTCCATGAGAAGGCAGGATCAAAACAATCATTTGCAGAGAATTGCAGAGTCCCCCCAGGCAGGACATACGAGAGAACCAAATCTGGTAAGTTTACTGACAGCATTCTATGACATAAGCGTCTGAAATACTACTAACCTATTCTCGTTTTGAACCCAATGATGAAAACGTTGTGGCCTTCTTTTTATTTGTCTTCAGCACGTTCGTGGGCCGAGGGGAAACAAGATCTACGTTTCTGGTCCATTGCTTGTTCCGTCAAACAATGTGGAACAAATGCTCAAAGAGCGTGATCGCCAGATACAAGAATTTGCTCGGCGACGACTCGACAAGACAAAGCTTGAGAAAACAAATGCTCAAGCATAACGACCAACATAGAATTTGGTGTTTATCTTGGAAGTCGAGGCATAGAAATCAGAAACGAAACCTCAAGGCCTCTTTGGCTAAGAATGGAGGTTTGAGGAACCAGCCAGGGTGACTTTTGGTCGGGCTGATCAACTCCTGGCTTTATGTACAGTGGCTGTCCATTTCTGTTTCTTTTTGTGTTATTATTCTTTTTTTTTTTTTTAATTTTTGGCCAAATAATTAGACTTGATATACATACATGGTATAAATTTGTGGGGAAACACAAAGAAAATGAAAAAAAGAAAAAGAAAAATTGAGTGCACCTTTTGTCTATTGAGAAGTGGAGTTGCACTCATGGAAGTATAGAAGTCAATACAATTCCAATAATATAGCAAGTGCAGCAATTGCATTTGTGAGAAACGTCTTTACCATTAGCTCCTTTTCTTTTGGCATTTCATAAACCACATCACCAGCTGTACAAGTGTACTGCTTTCACCATTGATCAAGCAAAATTACAACTCAACAAGGAAATGCAAAATTACAGCAGACTTCCAAGTTTGTATCTCTTCTTGAACTTTTGATAACACTTTTGTTGAGACCTCTTAGTCCCGTGATCGAGTCCTATTGACTCTATTTTCGGGTCTTTCATAACTTTAAAGCCTCTCTTGTAACCAACAGGTGGTATGGGAAGAAATTTAAAACAAATGGTTATGAAGCAACTTTAAGATTCCACTTCTGATTATTTGGAATTTGTTCAAAGGGATGAGACGAAAAGTCAATACTCCTATCTCTTTTTTATTTCCCACTGTGATTATTCACATGGAAAATAAGGAGTGTACTATATGTACGCCATGTCTCAGATAGTGATATCACTTCAATGTCCACTACAAACACAGACACAGCGTTCAGCACTTAAGACTCTGGAATTCATGTCAATGAGAACGAATACCGGAAGGTGCTACGTGTGTATGGATAAGCATCTACCATCACCAATTTTATTTTTTTTGAACACAAAGGGAAATTTCATTGCATAAAACAACAGAGTCCAACAGGTATAAAAGGGTTAGCCCAAGAAGTCCATACCTATAGTACTTTTTTTTTTGACATAAAGAAAATCGTTGCATTTCATCAATCGTAATTCATATATAAATCCGACTTGAGAATGTCGGGAAATCCTGAACACAGCAGAAATGAAAACGGCACCAAAGGCTTACAATGAGCATGGTCACATAAACCATGAGCTAAACGGACTTTAAGTCCGTATAAACGAGACCCTCGAAAGAGGGTAGAAACTGGACTGAAAACAACAGCCAGATGAAACTGCTTAAAGCAGGAGACACCACATTTCAGCGGATTTATGGTGGAAATCGACCGAAGCTCGGCAACGATATCCAAACAAACATACACATACACAAACGTAAATACAAACACAGCACAGTACATAAATACATAAACGGAACAGTTAGGTTCCCAAACAAAAGTAAACCAGCAGTGCTTCTCAACAAATATGGTGGCGGCAGAGGCCGACGCTAGAGCGGGTGGCAACCTCGACAGCAGTGGCTGTGCCGGAGGTGACAACCATCGGTCCAGCGCCGGCGTCAGTGATGGAACCGGAGCCAACGATGCCGGCGGCAGCAGATCCACCGACGGCGACTTTAGGAGCTGGGGCACCGGTGAAGATGACGTCGGCAGCTTCATTACCGTAAGAAGCAACAGCTTAGGTGCCGGCACCCGCAACGGAAGAAGCCTGGGAGGGGTTGGAAGTAGCGGTCTGAACAGCGGCCATGGCGGTGGAGACGCCGGGCATGGTGGCCGCGACGGCGGACAAGGCGGCAGCGGCTGCGATGACGGCAGAGGCAGCAAAAAGAACGCCAAACTGGTGGGGAGCATGGATCCGTCGAAAGGGAGGCCATAAGGGGCCAGGGAGGACGACGAGCAAGGCGGTGGCGGAGACGACGGACAAGGCGGCGGCGGCGGCGGTGATAGTGGTTGAGACTACAAAATGGTTGCCCTTCTGCTGGAGATCCCGAATCCGACAGAGGAGAGGCCATATGGGGCCTTATTAGAGCTAGATCTGAAACAGAAGCTAAAATCCTCCATAAGAGAGAAGGAGAAAGGAAACAAAGCACAAGGAGTTGCACGAGGGAGGAAAAACAGAGTTTGGGGATGCGAAAAACGGGGGCTGGCCGGCGGTGGAGGTTAGCCACCGCCGGCCAGAGAGTTGCAGCTTTAGGAAGAGGGTATGGCCGAGGGTTTTAGAGAGAGAGGGCCATGGCTAAGAATGCCGACTCAAACCCATACCTATAGTACAAGAGCAAGAAAGCAGGTCACCTTATTATACACAAACTATCTAACACATAAGTTTATTGCTAACAGTGAACTTACAAGCCAAATAAACCTTAGCCCAAGCCCATATACCAGGAAAGAAGTGACCCGCAGGCGGGTTAGACCCGAAGGCCAAACAAAGGGTCCAAGACGCCGAAACTTCCTGATCCACCACCATAAAGTGGTGAAACCCGACATACTAAGGACGGCAATAGGCCACAATGGGCTGATAGTAGCCGCAAAGCCACCAGAACATCAAAGCACAACCCAAGGCGCAAACGAAGAGACCCACAACAGTAAACGAGGAGCGGACCAAAACAAAAACGACAACCTGCATCACAGCAAAGATGGGCATGGACCACCATTGGAGCGCCAGCTCCCAACTATATACAGGAGGCTGACGACAGCACAACTTAAAACGAACCATCGTCGGAATCAGACAACACCACTTGGACGAAGACCCACCACAACAGATCAAGACCAGGAGACCACCAGACACACGAAGACCACCTGAACAAAGCTCACGAGAAGCACGAAGCCCCACGTGGGGCACAAACGCCACCAGTGGACACAGAAAGCCGACAGTTTCTCTTGCCACACGATAGTAAGACCAACGCACGATAAGGCAAAAGCACCTCACTTAGTACAATTATGCTATTTTATCACCAATTTTATTTCTTAACTAATAATTTTCTTTGCTTTGCATAGAGAACAAATCTTCACAAATTACAAATGGGTCCCTGCTTTGCTTCATGGAAAGTTCGACACCCCGGGATCTTTCGAGCACCAAGATAAATTTCCCCACCTCGGTAGTCCAATAGGAAATCGCCATTACAATATAATAAAGTCGTCGTGGTAATGGATTATGAACCCCCAGAGAGTCCTAGGTGTCTGCCATTATGTGATTATATTAATGACTGACTGGAAGGGGATTATGCTTGATAATCTTTTGCTTAGTGATCCATTTTGTCATATGTGTCTGCCATAATGTAATGACATTAATGACTGACAGGAGGAGGTTTATACTAATTAATCTCTTTTGGTCAGAAATTGGAACAAGGTTATTTGATTAGAAAATGAAAAATGGTTCTGCAAATAAAGTTGCTATACTTTTTTTCTCACAAAAAAAAAAAAAGTTGCTATAATTTTTGTAAAATTGGACACAAAAATCCATGCGTTCGTATCTTTCACCTTGCCATTGAATTTCTGAACAAGAAACAAACCTTATCTTCGAACAATAAATTTAGCTAATTAATGATGTCGTTCATTCTCTTCAGCTTTAATTTTTTTTGGTTATAAAAAGAACATAGATATTAAAATTTAAATATAAAATTAAAAAATCTCAAGAGCTTTCCAGTCAAGTTGGCAGAATTATTTGTCTTAATGTGGCATTTTCCTTGGTCGGTGTACAATCATTCCTTCTCTCGCAATCTTTCAAGCGATATTTTCTCCACTTACGGACAGCTACTCCTGTCATTCTTCATTCCTCTTATCGTTAACAGGCGTCGAAAAGCAAAAGTAAAATCACAAGCGAAGAATGTGTATGGGTTTTGTCAGGCGTTCCAATCCGTATAATCAGCGTATATTTTTATCGGAAAAGGTTGGTAGCCAAATGTTGACGATTTTTAATTTGTAACGAAATTTATATTTTGTGTAATTATAATAATAAAAAATTATTATTATTTTTTATAATTTATTTTTTTAATTATTATTATACAAAATATAAATTTTATTACATAAAATAAAAATATTTAAATATTATTTAATTACTTAAATTTATTCATGTGATAAACCTTTATTTTTATTGTCTCGAAAGCCAATGATAGAGGGCTTTACTGCAAAAAAGCTAAAATCTTCAACGTTTTCATTTTCACCACATCTATCACATTAACATATGTTATTTATTTATTTATTTATTCCTTTTCTACATCTGTTGGGATCATACCCACAAGATATTTCTGCAATTTTTTATTTCCTGCACTCAAGTGCTTTTCGACCGGCGACAGATCGCACCTCACACCGTGAGCCCTACTTGTGACATAATTTAACGTTATAAAAATTTTTAAGATCTCTTGCTTTTTACCATGATATGAAATTATTTTTTATTTGATCAACCATGATATGAAATATTGAACACAAAACTTTTATTGCTCTTGTAACGTTAAAGACGTGATCATTCTCAGAAAAATAATCTTGTAATCAGCCCTGAAGGAATTCCTAAAATATTAACTGCATATTGCCATATAACTTTTTGTATTTGCCTTTTTTACTAACTAACTCGTATTTATTATACAAATCATCAAAGATATTCGTTGCTGTCTTTTCTTACGGGAAATTCTAGTGCTGTATACATATCAGGTATCCGGAAACCACCACTTGAGTGGTGCAGTTAGCTTAAGGCTAGGGTTTGATTTTAGGTGAGAAATTATGAGATCAAATCACATTAAGATTAATTAATAGCAAGATCAAATCTGAGTTTTATTATATAATATAAAAAATATTGTAATTATTTAATTATTTTGTATAGAGTCACAAATATTTTTTTTTTAATAAAACTGTAGACACTACTCTTGCCATTTTTAACTTTGCCATCCATGGATAAAAAAAAAGGTATATGGAAGACATAGACTTTTACCATACATACTTACTTTGCTCCACTACGCAAGTGGTTTTTCTTCTTTAATTTTTTTTTTTAAAAACTAATCCAATCCTTTTTTTTTTGAACAAGCAAAAAAAGTACATTATCGATATATGCGGTACCGTACTTACGGGTCAAGATCGAGAATTATTCGTTGACATTTTTATCCAACTTCCCCTACAAAGAAAATTGACTATTAAAATATTGTTGGGCTCGAATGGATCTTCTATACGTCTGATTTCAATGTTAATAAATATTGAATCAGTAACGTGCAAAGTAACAAATTTTCTGACATGAAAGAAGCAATCATTGTACCTTAAACCGGAATTAATGCAATAAAAAATATATTAAACGATTAATTAGACTATCACTTTAGATGGTAAAAATTAATTCTTTTATATTAGCTGTCATTCAGTGGAGGAAGATAAATAAATATATATACATCCTTTTCGTAGAGGCTGTGAAGATAACGATGAAACGTGGTTCGTGTTCTCGTCTCGTTGGCATAATACAATTTAATTACCAAATACTCCACATCTACTCCAACTTTTCCCTCGATTATTGTAGACAAAAAGAAAAATGTTAACACTTGAATTTCAATCCACCACGCACTTCTGCGAAGGAACGAGGAAAAGGGTACGCAAAAATAAAAAAAGTGAAAAAGTTTAATCAGCGCACCAGACATCAGTTCCCTATGATTACAAAACATTACCACCACCACCATCGTTTAATACTAAGTTTAAAGTGGAAAATTTCCACTTTATTCACGTATTTCGTGATAAAACATCGGCACAGTGTGTGAAAATACTTTTGTCAAAACATAGAGAAATAGATGAATTTGATTTCTTTTTCAAGTTGTCAAATTTTTGTTGAAACCATGATGCTAACGGCAACCCCTGAATCCAGATGGAGAGATAAAAAAATTGAGCCTGAAAGTCACTTGAGCCCATTGGAATGAAGGTTTTATCAATCAACTCGAAGCGACACATTTTCCTTTTGGGCACCGGTATAAAAAAACAGCTTTTAGCCGCATCTTTTGGTGCAGTAACATCATATGGCGGTATTATAAATAAAATAATATTATTTTTTGTAAAAAATAATTAATTATACAATTAGATCGATATAATAAGTAATATTATTATTAGAGTACAAAATAACTCGTTAATAAATATAAAGACATTATATATACAGATTATTAGTATTATTATACGTTTTAGCGGTGTTATTATGTCTTTCGTTGTTTTGGTTGTATAACTAATAATTTTTTAACAAAAATTAATAATAATATTTTATTCATAATAACGTTAAATGAGGCTACCGTGTAAAAATTGCGTCCTACTTTTTCCCTTCCTTTATTATTAAGAAAACAATAGGAAACCACCCTACTTCTACTGCCACAAGAATTCTAAAACTTTATTATTTTGGTGGTTTCTTTAGATAAGTCCATCAAAAGTAAAGAGTTCAGTAGTTCTCTTGTGATATGAATGATATGCTTTCATAATTTAGCTCTTATAATTATTTTATTGTCTAAACTAGTCTTGTGTCTCCTCAGTCTGAAATAGACTCCTTAAGTGCTTATGACGAAATTCGGCACCTGCAAGTTTCTCTTCCAATTGGTTATACTAAAATCAGATACGATTAGCTCCGCATGCAACCCAATAAATTTAGAATTTAGTAGCATATATATATATATATATATGTAGCCAATACATATACAAACACATAGATGGAACATAATACAAATGTAATAAAATGGAAACTAATCTGTTAAATTTGTGTGATATAATATTATAAATAAATTATACTCATAAAAAAAATGAAATTAGAAATCTTAGTGTTTGCTTTTTAGTAGTGATAATTAAGTATAAATTAACTTAATTGAAATTGCTTGAACAACATAGTAATGGAGAGAGTTACAATATGTTGAAAAAAATTCCACCAGTTTATTTGTTATAGATTTATAATACATCAAATACTTTCCACATATCCGTGCATCGACATAATGTCATACTTGAAATTACCATGACAGGCGGATTATACTGAATTTTACTTGCATATATAATTTATTGTTGTTGGATAGATAAAAGTTGTGCACTAGCCAAAACCAACAAATATAATGAGCTGCGATTAAAGAAAAAAGAAAAGAAAAGAGTTCAATTCATCACATCCTAGTGGCAACAAAAACAAAATACAGATATATCATGTGCATTGCATAGATATAGATTGCTGGCCAAGTCATTTGTTCGGCTTCGTCGATCCTTTGTGACCGTTTTTTGTTTTTCTTTTCCGCTCCGTGCTTTGGGTTACCGTTTCGTGGTTTGGGTTTGGTTTACCAGTGTGGTTCTGTTGATTCGGCTTTGGGCTCATGACTCCTTTCCCCCATCTTCCCTAGTCACCTTAGCGGTCGATAGGGGGGTGGGGGAGGTTTCCTGTTTTGGCTATAGGTTGGGCCATGTACAGTGTGGGATGAGCATGGTTTCGATGGTTTTTTGGCAGTCTTGGCTTTTTGTTGGCTGTTGGGGGTGGGTTCGCTGGCTTTAGTTGCAGGTAGTAGGGGTGGTTCCCTTGCGCTGGCAATTGGTTGGAGCTTGTATAGATCTGGCTTCCCTTTGGCTTATTGGGTTCCGGTTACAAGTGGGGGTCACGGCGAGGTCCTGTTGGTGCTGTCTGTTTCTCGCCGTGTGCTGAGGCTTCTTTGGCAAAATTGGACGGCGTTTGTGTCTTTGGTGTCGCCTATTGGCGTTTGGCCGCCATTTGAGCGGTGTTGCTCATCCCGACTTTCACCGGTGCTAGCGATCCTCTGGTGATGGGAGGTGGCTATGGAGCAATGGGAGCGGCTATGCTTTTGGGCCTTTGGGCCGGGTTCTAATGAACCATGTTGTGACTTGTCTATGTACTATTCTCTTCTTGGCCATGTGGGTTGCTCAATGTTGCTTGTCCTTTGTGCTTGTATGTTTTCGGGCTCAATTTGTGCACTTGCGACTACTTGCTAATAACACTATCTTTTTACTTGGTTAAAAAAAAAAAAAAAAAGATTGCTGGCCAGGTGTCTGGCAGCCCAAGCATCTCGTGGACAACCAAAAACCTAAATCGTGAATATTTCATGCTGATTATTCTTTTTTTTTTTTTAAAAAAAAAGGGAAAATAAGGATAGTTCTTCTGAGATTACACAAAATAAGATTATACTGTTATTCTCGAAAGCGGTGGACTGGATCTAGATTAAGAAAAAGCATACTCCTAAAGTCCTATCTAATGACACAGACGTTCAAACCTTTGCAAGTGTTAACCACAGTTGGCTTTGCAAACTAAACAACACAACAGGTAATTCATGCTGATTGTTTTCTTTTTTTTTTTTTTTTTTTTCCCTTTAGTCCATAGACTAATAGTTCATAGCTAAACATTTACGAGGAAGGAGAACGGTAGACTAGGCAGAGATTTGAATCTCTGCTTGGTGTAGTAGAAAACACTTTCTCTCACTATTCGAGCAAATGCTTGACCGCTGATTCATGCTGATTATTTTGATACCCACCACTTAAGTAATAGTTTTAGTAGCAAGTTGGTGAGTCTACTTGCATTGATTCGAGGTTCGAATTTCATTGTTATCGTTTTTCTTGCAAAATATGTTGATTTGTATAGTATTATATTTGATTTAAAATTTATTAACATATTGACCGGATATAGGAAAAGTTTATTTAGTCTCAACAGTACTTATTTGATATGTTCTTTCTTTAGAAAAGATCGAATAAAAATATAACGGATGACTTTTAATATCAATTTATATTTATAATAATTGATATATTAATAATAAATATTTTTTTATTAAAAAAAATTGAGTACGCAAGTTGAACTTGCAGAAACCCCTAGAATATTCTAGCCCACTAGCTGCGGTCTTATCGGACTCTCCAAGTAAAAAACAAAAGACCAATTATGATCTTCATTGACCCCCACCAAAAAATAATGAAAATCAAAAGACTAGTTCGTAAGTAGGATTTATTCTCGAAAAGACAGCCCAAAGTGCCCAAGAATTAAATGCAAAGAGATTTAAATTATTTATTGTAGTTAATTTTTAATTTTAATTATTAAGTATAGTTGATACATTTATAAAAGAAAAATATCAATTATAACTAATGTTTAAAATTAAAAATTAATTATAAACTAACAATTTAAATATTTAATTTTATGTATTCTTTAACATATTTGTAGTAACTATATTTGTGGGTTGAGGCTTAAATAAAAAAAAAAAAAATCCTTGTGGGTTCCACTCATTCAGTTCGGATAAGCACGGCCATCAAACATCTTTTGCATATTGCCTAAAAGGATTAGGATAACTCACGGTAGTTTTGAGTTAATTAATCACCATTTGGCATTGGCAGCGTCCCTTTTAATTTTTTTAGGGCAAAAGGAAAAAGGACACGTTGTTCTTATTATTATCGTGAGAATATTTTGGGCATATCCGGAGTTTTCTAGCTTAAAAAAACCGAAAAAGACGTTATCTAGCTTAGCAAATAATTGACCTGACGATTGACCAAAAAAAAAAAAAGGACCTGACGTGGAACTTAGCTGTAGCGAAATGGACTTACTCAACATCCAGTTTAGTCACGCCACGTAGGCAAGAAAAGACACCTTTGTACGCGGCGAGCTTGTTGGGCCAACTAGGACAGGTCGGTCCCACGTCAGATTAAAATCTCAGTATAAATGTGGCTACCATCATTTGGGGACCAATTCAAAGGACGTGCCATATCCTTTTCACGAGTCCTACATTATTACAGAAGAAGATATATAAAACATGGCCCAGGACATGGCCGAAAAATCTGTGGGTGGCCGGAAATCCGAGGAGATTGAAGAATTCTCCGACAACACCGCCAGTTTCGCCGACATTTTTTTCGGATTTGTAGAAGGACAGGCAAAATCTCCGAAAATTCCGCGCGACTCCGGCGACTATTACGGCGAAGATGCTGACGATGAAGACCATCCTTCTATTGAAGACACTAAAACATTTTGGGAAACACAAAACCAACTTCTTCAGGTAATTTTTTTTTAAAAATTTCTTTTATTTGCTTCCCATTTCTCATTTTTCGCTTTGGATTTGTTTTTTTTTTAGAATGATTTGAACAAATTAATCTGAAAATGGTGGGAAAATTTATTCATTTTTTGCAGGGCACATTGTATAGGACAAGCTCTTTAGAAACAAAGATTCGTAAAACCACGAAAGAGGCTGTAAAGGAAATCAATGAGATTGGCACATACTGCGTATGCCGGAAACAGGCGGTCGGAGTCTGCCGGGACTGCCTGCAAGCAGAAATTTCAATCCGGCTTCAAGCAGAGGGTTATAACTGCGCCATTTGCAAGTCCAAGTGGAAGAGCTTCCAAGGCGTACCCTCAGGTAAATCCATTTGCCATGAAGTTAAATGAATTTTATATGGTTGTATTTCTGCAATACATAAAAATTAATTTCTGGGGTCTGTAATACAAACTAATTTCTGCAATTCTGTGCAGGGGAACATACATATTTAGAAGTCGTTGACAAATTTTCCAATAAAGGGGATGTAAGAGTGGTAATTGAGTTGAATTTTCGGGCTGAGTTTGAGATGGCAAGAGCAAGCGAAGAGTACAACCAGTTAATTAACCGGCTGCCGGAAGTCTTCGTCGGCAAAGCAGAAAGGCTAAATGCCTTAATAAAAATACTGTGTTCGGCGGCTAAAACGTGCATGAAGGAGAAAAAGATGCACCTAGCTCCGTGGAGGAAGCAAAAATATATGCAATCTAAATGGCTAGGAACTTGGCAGAGAACCACACCAGCACCATTACCCGTTAAATTTTCAGACCGGCAGGCAAAGCCTAGGGCCTCCATGTTGACTTATGATTTATCAGAAAGTATGCCTGTTTTGCGTAGAACTGCAGTGCAAGTTTTGTAATGATAGGTGGGAAAAGCAGTAGTAGTTTTGCATCCGTTTTTAGTTATGTTTTGTCTGTTTAGTTGAGAGAGTTTTGTGGCGCTTGCAAATGTATGAGACTTGTTAATGTGTAAGGTTGGGTTGTTTAGCTTCAGTTGACTGTTTTGACAGTGCAGTGAGATTGCCATTTTATTTGTAGGGAAATATTTGGTCAAATTCTTTATTTATATCGTCATAGTAAAGTAAGTTATTAAATAATTAAATTTTTAAAAATTAATAAATTATTAATTTTATCAGATAAATTATATTATTACTTTAGTGTTTGTTAAAATACAATAATATAGTAAGTATTTTATTTTAAGAGATTTTTAATTTGATTCTATTTTTTAAGTGAGTATAAATTACTTATAATTTTATATTACACAATAAGTAAAGTTTACTTAAATAAAAAATTAAAAATAATATTTGAATGATATTAAATTATAAATTAATTTTATTTATAAAAATAATGAGTAAAATTAACAAATATTTTTGTTGTAAACGGTAGAGAAATTACTTTGAATTGTCACCCTCCTCTGTCATTAACAAGCTGGATCCAATAAACTCTGAAACAGGCATAGATCACGATAATAAGAACTGGATCAGCCAGTTGGGGTTATTTTTTGAAACTAAAGATATGTTCCCTAAGAAACTTTGCAAAGTTGATTACGCTTTGTCAGTTTATCTTACGAATCTGAGTATTTGATGCTCTTTGCGGAATGTTCGTTTCCTAAGCTGATGTTGTGCAATGTTGTACAATTATTATTATTATTTCTTTTATGTTTACAAAATCAAAAATAATTTGTGAAGATAAGTTAGGTGATATTAAAATAATATAAATTGTTAAATGATTAAATTTAAAAAATTAAAAAAATAAATTAATTATTAAATATCATTATATTAATTGCGTACTCATCTATATTTTTTTGACCTACACTTAGTCGTAGTCTTATAAAATAAATTTTTATCTTGACTATTTTTTTTAAAAGTATAACTTATTTATAATTTTATATTATATAATAAAGAGAATCTTATAAAAGTTAAAATGACGTTTTATCTTTGGGTAAGCCTGATAAATGACAATATCTTGTATGAATAGTTCCTTTTTTCATCAACGCACCGAGTTGGTTTTAACTGATTTCCTATCCGTTGATTGTTTCAAATGGGAAAAAGGTCAAATTAATAACAACTTGACAAATCAGCAAAATTTGTTGACGTATCGTTATTTCATTAATGTGTCAAATTTTTATTATTTAGTGCACAATTTATGCCAGTTACAAACCGGGATATCAAGGGACTTTTTATTTTTAATTTTTGTCCCAAAATTAATGTATATGCCAATTACTGTAAAAAAAAAAAAAAGTTAAATATAGAAGAGAAGAAAAAGAAAGTAGACTACACTTTTTCGGATCGGCTTAAACTTGAGACCAAAGCCATTAAACAGAGGCCCAAATATGGTGGGCTTGCATGGGTGATCAAAGATGAATTCCGTAAAAGCCCGAAAAAAAAAAACAAAAAAACGAAGGAGAGAGATATCAACTTCCATAACACTCCGTCCAAAGTCTGTGGGCCTACGACGTTGCGCAAGTATACGCCGTTAAAAGCAAATCGACTCCCTCTAAAGTCGGTGGGCTTTCAACTAATAACTGTTGCTTTGGTTGAGTAATAAAAAGTTGGATTTTTTTAAATAATGTTTCAAATTTGAGTTTTATGTATAAAAAAAAAAACGTTAGCAGAGTTTTGCCTCCTATTGTCGGTCCATCCAACTTGACTCGAATTAGTCAGAACTCAGAAAGGCTTTCGGATATCGAAAGTCTTAGATAAAAAAAAAAAAAATCGGTGGGCTTCCAAAGAATCCAAAGGCCTCTGGCCTGCTAAGCAAATCATAAAAATGCTTTCCCGCTACCTCTCTCTCTCTCTCCCCCGTTCGCCTCTTTCCTTCTCTCCGGTATTTCATTTTCTTTTTCTATTTTTCTTTCGCCGGTCGCCGGCGTTCTTTCTGATGCAACGATAGTTCCTTCAATTACTTGTGATCAGCAGTCCGGTATTAATTGTTTCTTTCCTCTTGATTCTTTAATTTGATACTTTTTTTTTTTTTTTTTCTCTCTTTCTTGGAGCCTTCTTGAAGGCAGTCTATGTAATGCAGTTTGGGTCTCTGTTTGTCGCCAAGATTAGGGTTTACATCAGCCCCAGAAGCAAGACTTGCTCTTCAGGAAAAGATTTTTTTAACGGAATTCCCGCAAAGAAAATCTTTTCCTTTACTTGACAATCTTTGTGTTTCTTTCCACGTTTCTTCTAATTGTATATGATTGAATAATATTGCATTTTCTTTTTATTCGCTAAAAAATATTTTCAGATCTGTTTAAATTTTGCAGGATATTGGATCGCCAGGGCCATGTCGCAGAAACAGCTTGATACTGCAGTTGTAAGGGAATAAAGTCTCTCTTTTTCCTTTTTCCACCCTTTCTCTTCGTTTTTATTTTTTTTATTTTTTGCCTTGATTTTTCACTATATTTTTCGCTAATTTTAATAACTAGAACGTTTTTTTTCTCTAAATTTTAGTCTTTCTTGTATAGAAACAGGCACCCAAAGTTTGCTCACGGTTAAGCATGCGTGGGGGCATTGTAAGGAGGGAAATTACAAGGCTGATGAAAAAACTTTTGGAGAGAAAATTTAACATGGGAATTCCTTGAAAGCCTTAAATGGATTATCCCTTTTTTATTTTTTTCCTTTTAAAATGTTTATGATGGGTGTCTGTTCTGAACTTTGTATGTTATTAGACTACGTCTGACTCAATGAGACTCCCTTGGCATCTTACTATGATCGGTTTCGTATCTAAGTTGAGGTTTGCTACTTTGCTCTGCGGTTGACAGCCAAGCAGTTTCACAAGAAGCCTGGATAGAGGTTTTCGTCCTCGAGACAAATGCTGTGGTGATAAGCAATGGGTTTTGATAATCTAGACATGGAGCTTCAAAGCTGTCAGTGAAAGCAGTCCTTTGGGTGAAACCAAATGATATGTATTTGCATTTATAGATATACTATCGATATATTGTTATATTGCATCTCCAATTGTTTCGAGATGCAGTGGATTTCACCTTCTGGCAGACATCGCCATCCTGGCGCGGTGCTTAAGTGAAATGTAAGAGTATACTGTCACTAATCGAGGGATCACTATAACAGCTAGACCTTATCACTCTTCTGGTGTCAAATCAGATTCATTCTACGTCAATAGTTGCAATCGTATTGATCCATCTGGTCAACTGATCTGCTAGAGGTAAGATCTTCAAAAACTTATGTTGCTGATTGCTCTATTGTCTTTGCCTGTATGCCTAATCTTGTCTTCACATGTCTCTTAGCATTATTTATTACACAAGTGTGGACCAAGATTCTGCTTCGGACATCCAAAGTCCATTTTGAGCACCATCTTTCCAACTGCATTCTTTGATTGAATATCTAGACAAAGAGATTAACCCCCTGACTTGGTTCATATTGTATGCCAATTTCTCTATCATGTTTATTAGAATTTCAAAAGTGCTGAGACTACAAACATTTTGTGATTATGGAGCACTTCTTTGCACAGTCTTGTTCTCTAAAGACCCCAGAATGGTGAAGGCACAATTGCTTGAATCTGATACCTCAAACAATTTTGTTTTAAATTTCAGTATTGAATTGCTTATAATGCTATTCCTTGCATCGTACTAGGCAACTATGGCAGGCCATGGAGATCTTGGAAGCCAGTTCGTTGAGAAGTTTCCTTGTTACCCAAACAAAGGCCCCAATAAATGCGGTTGAGAAATTAGATTAAAGCTTAAATCAGAAAGAAATTGATCCCGGCAAGGAATTGTACCAATTAACGGTACGTAACCATCTGTCTGACTTTTTAGTTTTGCTAGGAATGAATAATTAGACAAGACAATTAACTATTGAAATAAGACATTATTATGTGGGCAGCTGTTATTTTAGATTATACTAATCAGTCGATCCAATTCAACTCCTAAACTTTACAAGTTAACGAAAGAAATTAGACTTAATTATGTGAAGAAGAGCTGATGTGTTGGAATCTGAGGTAGTTGTTTTTTTTGAGAGTCATATTAAAGTACTTTACTCTCGAGATTGAAACGTCTTAGGGGCCATGATTGGTGGTTCAGAGAGGAAAAACTGGTTGCCCCGCAAAAATCACTTGAGAAGCTGACATTTGCAAACAATGCACACCAGTATAGAGCTATCACTTCCTGCACATCTGAAGAAGTTAATTATCATGTAAGAGAGAATAGGCTGTTTCTGCTGATCTTCCAAAGCCCAATTTTCTGGCCTTTTTGGTTCAAATCCTTCCATGCAAGTACAAATAGGCTGTTTCTGCTGATTACATATACTGAGAGCCCCACAGTATCCATAAACCTCACATTGTTGTGTTGGTCGTTGTCAAAATAGTGACCATGTGTAGAACTATTGTGGTGCACAAGTTACTTCAACTGTCGACATCCAGCACAAAACTTGTGAAGCAGAAGGTATTGCAGAAGCTTATCTGAAGTAACTCTCATTTTCATTTGAAAAATAAGTAAAATTTTACGCGTAAATGTTGTCTTGTATTTCAGGAACATTTGCGAGTCTTCCCTGTTCACTCAACGGCGGTCCAGTACATATCAGACCTATTCCACAGCAAAAACTGTTAAGTTCCATTTTGTTTTAGCTCCAGTGAATAGAGAGGTGCAGGATCTTGTTGGTTTCTCCATGGAGCAGGATTTTACTTTTCATTGGTAAGCTTGTCCTATCCAATCTTCCCACCTGTAAGTCAGATATCAGTGGGATGATCGAAACTCTACCTATCAATATTGATTGGTCTGATGCATCTCCTATAATAAGGTTTTCTTGCCAAGAAGGCTGGCTTTGCTATTATTGGAAACCTTTGAAGTTGAATTGGAGGACTATACCACATTATTAGACTGGTTGAATAAGACCAAGTTCTCTTCCTCAAAAAGTTTCAAGAATGCAGATGCTGGATTGGCCAGATCTTCTTCTCTGTTTGCTAGTTGCTACCCAAAGTTTTGGTTGCGAAGTTGCCGTTTTGTACCATATGCCAAGATAATACTTTCCAGAGTTACCAGGAGTGAAAAAACCCAATTCAAAGTTTCCATCCACAGAAACTAGATTTTGTTTCCAGGATAGAGACTGCCCTGTAAGATGGTATCAGACCCTTCGCAGGCATCGCAGACATATATTTCAATGGTCAAAAACAAGAGAAGCAGAAAAGATCATGCGAGCAATGGTCTCTTCATTCTGAGATCCCTTTCACATTGGACAACAAAATGGAAAAATGTTTATACCAATTCTTGTCCAGTAAGGCCAAGGGTCTTCATGTTTTTGCCATCTAATAAAAAAGTTCTTATCAGTTTTCTTTGTTAGAGTGGATTATCTTTATGCAAACATGAATGCTTTGGCCCACAAGGTTTTGGTACACTGCATTTGACTACATGCCTATATGTAATTATTTTT